>JANUYF010000004.1:96006484-96606484 GCA_026167975.1 Phrynosoma blainvillii | reverse complement strand
AACTGTGTGGGGAAGGGAGACAACGTCCTGGAAGACAAAAGGACTGGAGAAAATAGTCAAACTGTCATAGAGGAAACAAGGCAAACAGTACAGGGACCCAACAGTGGGAGGCAAAAAAATGTGCACAGGCAGCAAGTAAAGGGGACACATGGTCTTAGATGTCTCTACACTAATGCACAGAGCATGGGAAATAAGCAAGATGAACTTGAACTCCTAGCACAACAAAGCAAATATGATATAATAGGCATCACTGAAACCTGGTGGGATGAGTCTCATGATTGGAATGTAAAAATACAGGGGTATAACCTCTTCAAGAGAAACAGGCCAAACAGGAGAGGAGGAGGAATAGCATTATATGTCAGGGATATTTACACCAGTGAAGAAATCCAGGACAACAATCCTGGAAGCCAGGTGGAGAGCATTTGGATAAAAATTAAAGGGGAAAGAAACAACAGGGATGTTATTGTGGGAGTCTACTACAGACCCCCGACTCAGGCAGAAGAACTGGATGATGCCTTTCTAGAACAGATGACCACACACTCAGAAAGGAGAAATATAGTAGTGATGGGTGACTTCAACTATCCGGATATTTGCTGGAAGTCAAACTTGGCAAAATCCTTGAGGTCTAGCAAATTCCTCACTTGCCTCGAAGACAATTTCATTGTTCAAAAGGTGGAAGAGGCAACGAGGGAGTCAGCTATTTTGGATCTGATCCTAACTAACAGGGAAGACCTAGTTAATGGGGTGCAAGTGGTTGGATCCTTAGGCGGGAGTGATCATGTCCTCCTGGAGTTTATTATACAGTGGAAAGGAGAAGCCAGGCATAGTCAGACACGCATTCTAGACTTTAGGAAAGCTGATTTTACTAAACTTAGAGAAATACTGAGGGTGATCCCATGGACAGGAATACTAAAAGAGAAGGGAGTTCAAGACGGATGGGAGTTTCTCAAAAGGGAGATACTGAAGGCACAATTTCAAACCGTGCCAATGAGGAGGAAGAATGGGAGGTGTCTCAAGAAACCAGGATGGATGACTAAGGAACTTGCAACTGAACTATGTTTTAAACGGAACATGTATAAGAAATGGAAAAATGGGGAAATCACCAAAGAGGAATTCAAACAAATAGCTAGCACGTGTAGGGGTAAAGTCAGAAAAGCTAAAGCGCAGAATGAAATCAGGCTTGCTGGAGAGGTTAAGAACAATAAAAAGGGCTTTTGGGGGTATGTCAGTAGCAAAAGGAAAAAGAAGGAAATGGTAGGGCCACTGTGTGGAGAAGATGGCAAAAAGTTAACAGGGGACAGAGAAAAGGCAGAATTACTCAACACCTTCTTTGCTTCAGTCTTCTCAGAAAAGGCAAAGGGTGCTCAACTTGAGGATAATGGAGCAGAGGACAGAATAGGAGAATTTCAGCACAGAATAAGTAAAGAGATAGTACAGAAACATCTGGTTAATCTAGATGAATATAAGTCTCCAGGACCAGATGAATTACATCCAAGGGTATTAAAAGAACTGGCAAATGTAATATCAGAACCATTGGCAATAATCTTTGAGAATTCCTGGAAAACAGGAGAGGTCCCAGCGGACTGGAGGAGGGCAAATGTTGTCCCCATCTTCAAAAAGGGGAAAAAAGAGGATCCCAACAATTATCATCCAGTTTGTCTGACATCAATACCCGGAAAGATTCTGGAGCAGATCATTAAACAGAGAGTCTGTGAACATCTGGAAGATAATTTCATAATCACAAAAAGTCAACATGGGTTTCAGAGAAACAGGTCATGCCAGACAAATCTGATCTCTTTTTTTGATAAAATTACCAGCTTGGTAGATGAAGGGAATGCTGTGGATATAGTATATCTTGATTTCAGTAAGGCCTTTGACAAGGTTCCCCATGACATTCTTGCAAGCAAGTTGGTAAAATGTGGACTAGACAAAGTAACTGTTACATGGATTTGTAATTGGTTAACTGGTCGAACGCAAAGGGTGCTCAACAATGGCTCCTTTTCAACTTGGAAAGAAGTGACCAGTGGGGTGCCACAGGGCTCTGTCCTGGGCCCAGTGCTATTCAATATGTTTATTAATGACTTGGATGACGGTATTGGGGGCATAGTTATCAAATTTGCAGACGACACCAAATTAGGAGGAGTAGCTAATACCCCAGAGGACAGGATCAAAATTCAAAATGACTTGAACAGACTAGAAAGTTGGGCCAAAGCTAACAAAATGAAATTCAACACAGAGAAATGTAAGGTACTGCACTTAGGGCGGAAAAACGAAAAGTACAGATATACGATGGGGGACACCTGGCTGAATGAGACTACCTGTGAAAGGGATCTAGGAATCCAGGTGGACCACAAGTTGAGCATGAGTCAACAGTGCGATGCAGCAGCTAAAAAGGCCAATGCAATTTTAGGCTGCATCAGTAGAAGTATAGCGTCTAGATCAAGAGAAGTAATAGTGCCACTCTATTCTGCTTTGGTCAGGCCTCACCTGGAATACTGTGTCCAGTTCTGGGCACCACAATTCAAAAAAGATGTGGAGAAACTGGAGCGTGTCCAAAGGAGGGCAACTAAAATGGTGAAGGGTCTGGAAACCAAGCCCTATGAGGAACGACTTAGGGACCTGGGAATGTTTAGCCTGGAGAAGAGAAGGCTGAGAGGTGATATGATAGCTGTGTTTAAATATTTGAAGGGATGTCATATCGAGGAGGGAACAAGCTTGTTTGCTGCTGCTCCAGAGGCTAGGACCCGAAACAATGGATGCAAGCTGCAAGAAAAGAGATTCCACCTCAACATTAGGAGGAACTTCCTGACAGTAAGGGCGGTTCGAGAGTGGAACACACTCCCTCGGAGAGTAGTGGAGTCTCCTTCCTTGGAGATCTTTAAGCAGAGGCTGGATGGCCATCTGTCAGGGATGCTTTGATTGGGAGTCCCTGCATAGCAGGGGGTTGGACTGGATGGCCCTTGTGGTCTCTTCCAACTCTATGATTCTATGATTCTATGAAATATGTATTATAAATATCTGACTCTACAGGGTTTCTCCTCTGGCAGGAATATAGATGAATGAATTTAAATGCAGCTGGTTAATATAATCCTTTTGTTGTTAACTGCCCACAATTAGCTCAGACTTGTGGCAATCATGTAGATGAGACATCTACAAGATCCCTTGTTCTGCACTGCTCTGCTTAGGTCCTGTAGACTCAGGCCCACGACCTCCCTTATTGAATCTATCCACCTGGCATGCGGTCTGCTTCTGTTTCTGATGCCCTCTTCCTTCCCTAGCATTACTGTCTTTTCCAGTGATTTGTGCCTTCTCATGATGTGGCCAAAGTACAACAGTCTCAATTTGATCATCTTGGCTTTCAGGGAGAGTTCAGACTTGATCTGTTGAAATGCCCATTTGTTCGTCTTTTTGGCCACCCACAGTGTTCCCAGCACTCTTCTCCAGAACCACATCTCAAATGAGTTGACTTTCTTTTTATCCCTACAGAATGCAAAACAAAAACTGTCTTATTTTGTTTTTAAAAAGGAACTTTCTTGGGAATGCAGTATATGAGCTGATGAGTATAATATTTTGAAATGTGGAACTTTTTTTAAAAAATAATTTTTATTAATTTTAAGATATAGATATATACAAGTAATTCAATACACGTTATGAACAGTAATATTCTACTAGAGAAAAGAAAATAAAGTATGAAAAGAGTTATTACATGATTTAAGGCAACCACAGTTAATCAAGGAATATTATTTACAATCTTCATATTATTCCCCATACCCACAGAGCATTCTATATATTATTCTACTTATTACATAATTATATCTACTTCCATAAACAAAAGGAAATCTTATTATTTCCACCATTGGCACTGATTTCTATGCTTCTTTCTTTGTTCTTCCTAGGTTCTAAATTCATAGAGAGAAAAGAAAATTAAGAGAACTAAGCGAACATTAAGTTTCTATAAGCAACTATCTATATATATGGGTATACATATATACAATTATCCCCAAATTCTATCGCAGTAATTGTATAAACATTTCCACCTATCTATTCTATCCTTTTTTGAGTTCCCCTCAATATTATTACTGGCAATATCGATTTGTGACATTTTTCTCCAGATTATATAAAAATGAAAAGAAGGATGATATGGACAAGGAAAAGATAGATATATTTCTGGGAAATATGGATTATTTAGTATTGGATAAAAAAGACAATGAAATATTAAATAGAGACATAACAAATGATGAAATTCAAAAAGCTATCAAAGATCTTGCACCAAAAAAATCACCGGGCCCCGATGGGTTTATACCAGAATATTACATTAAAGCTGGAGCAACCCTAGTAGATTATTTGAGAATTACATTTAACAAGATCATCTCATACGGAATTCCCGATACATGGAAATATGTGGATATCATATTGATCCCAAAAGAAGGACGGGATATTACTAAGGTTGAAAATTATAGGCCAATATCTCTTACGAATGCTGATTACAAAATATTTGCTAGTATTCTGGCCAATAGACTAAAAACTATATTAAAGGATAGAATAAAGGAAGATCAGGTCGGCTTTTTGCCACAGAGGCAGATCAGACATAACTTAAGAATTGTTCTTGATACAATAGAATATTACGAAAAAAATAATGATAAAAAATTAGGTCTGATTTTGTTGGACCTGGAAAAGGCATTCGATTCTTTGAATTGGAATAATATGTTATATATATTTGATAGACTGAATTTTGGATTTAAGTTTAATAAATGGATCCAGAGCATCTATACGGAACAGAAGGCAAGATTAGTAATAAATGGGGAAAAATCTAAAGAATTCAATATAGAATGAGGAGTAAGACAAGGATGCCCAATGTCACCATTATTGTTCCTTGTGGTGGTAGAGCTGCTTATAAATAATATTAGAACAAATACAAAGATACGAGGTCCAAAATCAAAAGGATCTGAATATAAAATTAGAGCATATGCGGACGATTTAATAATCTTGATTAATGATCCAACAGAAAGCATTGATCATGTTGTAAAAACAATTGATGATTTCGGATGCTGTACAGGGCTCAAAGTGAATCAAGACAAAACCGTAATCATTACAAAAAACATGTCCGTAAATGAGGAAGAAACTTTGGTTAAAAAAAACTCATTTCCGGATTGTTAAAAAAGCTAAATATTTGGGTATTAATATAGCTAAAAGGAACACGGATTTATTTGAACTTAATTACACTAAGACATGGAATGAAATTAAAAAAGACTTAATGAAATGGGCTCGACTTAAACTATCTTTATTCGGAAGAATCTCACTCATAAAAATGGTTGTATTACCAAAATTATTGTATTTCTTCCTTAACCTCCCCATAATACATAATAGCAAACCCTTTATAGAATGGAATAAAGAACTAAAGAGATTTGTATGGGAAGGTAAGAAACCTCGGGTCAGGTGGAAAACACTAATTGATAAGAAAGAAAACGGAGGATGTAATATGCCTGATTTAGAATCTTATTACCAAGTGTGTGTCTTAATGTGGATTAAGGATTGGGTATTATTAAAAGATAAGAAATTGTTGGAATTCGAGGGTTTGATCTTCGATACGGGTGGCATGCGTACCTTTGGTACGAAAAACAAGAGATTCATAAAACATTTGGTCACCATGTGATTAGAAGAGCCCTGATTAATGTATGGAAGAAAGTCAAATCATTGTTCTACCAAGGAATTCCTGGGTGGATGTCACCTCAGGAAGCCTTATTAAACAGGTTTAAAAGCGTAAACAACTGTTTAAAATATGAAGAAATAATAAGAGTTGAACATGGATCTGGAACTTTGGATTTAAAAAGTTTAGATAATATCAGGGCTATAGAAACAAATGTTACTTGGTTTCACTATTACCAACTAAAAGAAATATTCAAGAAAGGTGTAAAACAATATGGAATATACTTGACAAAAAATGAATTAGACACTTACTTGCTCGCTTACAGAAAAACCAAAACAAATACCAAACCTGTACAAAATTATAACATCAAGGAAATTAGAAGAGATAGTTAAAGAGCACATGAATAAATGGGCTAAGAATATGGGTAATGTAATAACATTGGATAAATGGAATAAAGCGAGACAAAACACATACAAATTTACCAAAAATCAACTCATGAGAGAAAACTACTTTAAGATGGAGGTGAGATGGCACCTAACCCCATTTAAATTAGCTAAAATCTATAAAAATGACAATTACCAATGCTGGAGATGTCATACGGAATGCGGATCATGGTACCACATGTGGTGGACATGTCCAGTAACAGAGAAATTTTGGAAAAAATTACATAAGTTAATAAGTGAAATTTTGAATATTACATTTGAACGATCTCCAGAAATATATCTCCTCAATATGATACAGGGTATAAATGATAAAGATCGATATAGAGTGTGGAATGTCCTATTATATATGGTGACTATGGCAAGAATAATGATAGCAAGCACTTGGAAAACTGAAGAAGTCCCAAGCTTAGACAACTGGTTACTAAAAATGATTGAAATCTGAAATGTGAAACTTTTTTTTAAAAAAAGAGGATATTTCAGGCTGTTAGTGAACATAGCTGTTGTTTGAAGACAAGGCAGAGGCTAGCTTTATAAACTTCAGCTTTGCCTAGTACTACTATTGCTATTAGTCAAATGAGAAAGAGATGTAATAACACACCCCATAGAAGTGCTTATAGAGTTTGTAGCACTCAAGAATTATAGTACCCAGAGCAGCAACAGAAACAGCAATTTTGTTATTTCTTCACAGCCTATGGAAAAAGTGTTTTGATTAATTTACAGTTGTGTACAGATGTGCAGCATTTTTGAGGGAAAGAAATGGATAAAATAAAATGATATTCTGTTTAGAATATATACTCAGTGATACCATGAAGCCAGGGTTGCAGAACAGTGAATGCCAGTACTTTTTCACTAGCATGGATAATTATGCCATCTGCCCCCTTATTCCCTCTAACTTAAGTTAGAAGCCTCACAAAAATTCATTTTCTCAACAGTGAGATATTGTCTCTGTTGTAATACAAAGGTATTGGTCTCGAACTGGCAATTATGATCTGTTAGCCAAAAGGACAAACAAATGGGTCCTAGAACAGATCAAGCCAGAGATATCTCTAGAAGCCAAGATGACAAGACTTAGACCGTCGTACTTTGGACACATCATGAGAAGGCATGGATCGTTGGAAAAGACAATAATGTTAGGAAAGGTGGAGGGAAGTAGAAGGAGGGAGGCCACATGGGTGGACTTTATTAAAGAGACCACAAATATGAGTTTGCAGGAGCTGGGCAGAGCAGTAGAGGACAGCGGGGCCTGGAGATGTTTCATCCATAGGGTCACCATGGGTTGAGACCAACGTGAAGGCAGCTAACAACAACAGCGACAACAATAACAAAGCTTTAGAAAAGGGCTGTTCCCTGTAGTAATGAAAGGTACTAAAGATTGTGTTGTGGGGCTTTTTTTTAAAAAAAATGGTATAACACAACTGCCCACACTTTTGGACTCTCATTGGGGACATGACTAGGGGACTATCATGTACCTGCAATTTGCATCTTATCAGTGCACCTCACTATGTACAGGCAGATGATATTTCCCTTCAGACATACATACTGTAGCTTAACCTCGCTTTGGCCTGCCTTTTATATACCTGAACCAATAGTTTTCCTTCTTTTTATGACAATTGAGAGAATTATATGACAATTGGAGCTACAGATAATGAAAGGAAGCAGCTAGGAAAGTTTTGAATATCAAAGCCACAAGAACGTTGTTTTATATCAGCTCATTATTTGACCCAATATCATTTCCTCTTGACTGGCAACAACTCTCCAGGGTCTCAGGCTGAGAGCTTCTAGATTATTTGCTACCTAAAGCTTTTCTTTAACTTTATTGATCCTGGCAGTTTCTGTATTTTGACTAACAGCCTGTGTTCATTAGGGTATATTCCAGGTAAGATTTGCATGATCAATAACAGAGAAACCTGCTATTTTTGTGACATTTTGATTTTTTTGTAGAGGGCGAAATTGTAACTCAGGGTGATACTAGCATCAGCAATATTAGATATTTACCTAGGCTGATGGGTAATTGATGGTCCCAGTGAGAAAATCTGCTCTTTCTATTCCTCCCCAAATCCCCTTTGGCATTTGGAAGCTAAGAAGAGAAAATAATGTGAGGACAGCAGACATGGCATAATTAATGTAGACTGCAATTTATTAGGAAGGTGTCCCAGGGGAAAATGTACAATGTGGGGAATAGCAGCAGCCACGAAGACACAGAATTTGATTGCAGCTGAGTCATGCTGACTCATGCTGTGTCATGGGAAGTGACATTATGGAGATGGTCACCTGGTGCTGGAAAGCACAGAGAACTGCTGCAAAACTTCAGAGTCACTCAGGTGACTGACAGGTGTCCACAGGAAGAGGCAGGGCCAGAGGGACATGTGGAGCCCTGGCTATATAAGGGAGTTGTCTCTGGATAGACATGTGGGTTGCCATGGTTTGAAGTTGATGTGGTGTTGGATGGTTGTCGTTATTCCTGTAAATAGCCTTGTACATAGAGGAACTAAGATTAAAGCCTCATCTGAGAGACGTCTGTCTATGGAGTGTCTTTACTCTGTCTGGAAGGGGAGAGGTAGCCACGCTAACACAATTCAGATGCATTGTGTTTCTTTAGGAAAGCACCTCAGTTGTTGCACTTTGTTAATAATAATAATAATAATAATAATAATAATAATAATAATAAAATTTATTTGTATACCGCCCAATGGTTTCCCAATCCGGGTGGTTAACATCATAAAAACAGTACAAAAACACATCCCTCCCACCCTTAAAACAGCATTAAACAATTTCAATTTAAAATCAATAACAACAATACTAAAATCAATTAGTTACAGTTCCAGTAACCCCTTAGATATTTCAGTTTTCCGCAATAGGGGAACCAGGTACCACAGGTTGGATGTATAATATAAAGTATAGAATCACCCGAGGTTGATTATCTAGTCCGGAAAGGCCTGCTGGAAGAGATCCATCTTTATAGCTTTTTTAAAGCTATCCAAAGATGTGAGCTGACGGATCTCATCCGGCAGGTCGTTCCAGAGCTTGGGGGCAAATACAGAAAAAGCCCTCTGGGAGGTTGTAGAAAGCCTCGTTTTCCTTGTCTCCAAAAATTTCCTCCCAGAGGAACGGAGTGCGCGGGGAGGATTATACGGGAGGAGGCGGTCTCTGATATAACTTGGACCCAAGCCATTTAGGGCTTTAAAGGTAATAACCAACACCTTGTACTGGGCCCGGAAGCGGATAGGCAGCCAGTGGAGGGACCTCAAAACCGGAGTGATGTGGTTCCTCCTAGATGTTCCAGAAACAAGTCTGGCTGCCATATTTTGAACTAATTGTAGCTTCCGAACCTGGCACAAGGGTAGCCCCATGTAGAGCGCATTACAGAAGTCTAGGCAGGAGGTTACCAGTGCGTGCACGACGGTCTCGAGATCCCTTACTTCCAGAAAAGGGCGCAGCTGGCGTATCAGCCGAAGCTGATAACAGGCGCTCCTGACCGTCGCATTTACCTGATTAGTCATCAGGAGCGACGAGTCAAGGAGCACCCCCAGACTGCGAACACAGTCACTGGAGGAGAGTGTGACTCCATCCAGGACTGGAGGTTGCAACCCTATTCTTGGTTTCGGGGCCGCTACCGTGAGCACCTCCGTCTTGTCTGGATTCAGCTTCAATTTGTTTTTCCTCATCCAGCCCCATCATTGTTTCTGCATAATCCTCTAATTTAGTCGTTTCTCAATGAGGTGGGAACCGGGGGGGGGGGCATGAGGGTTGCTCAATGGAGGTGCAAGACTAGGAGGCCCTGATCCTTCCTCTTCCTAAACTTCTTTATGTGTAAAATTTACACATGCATTGAGGTAAATATTGAATTTACTTAACTGTTCTAGTTTGAACAAGGTCATTTCCTTATAAAATGTTAAAAGATGAATATATATGAAGGTATGAATGAAAATACCACCACTAAATAAACAAAATATTTTAATTTATATACTACATTGAGTGGGGGGGGGGGCATGTGACATCTGCATGTAGATGTAGAGGGGAGTCCCAAGGATAAAAACTTTGAGTACCACTGCCCTAATGTAACCTCCCTAATACTCTTTAATTATTTGGGGCACCCCTGGGATGTGTGTGTGGTGGATTAAGAGCTGAAGAATCAAAAGAGTGGTGACCTCCCATGGCGAAACAAATGGTTTCTTGCTGGGAGTAGATTTCACTCCAGATGCCATGCCCTTTAACAAACCTCTATAAACAGGAATAGGTCTAACTTGACCATAGGTTGAGTCATACAATCACAGCTCAACGTGTTGTTGTAAAAGTAAAAGATGTGATTTGTGTTCTCTTTGTTGTTCTTGTGTGCTTTCAAGTTGTTTCAGACTTATGGTGACCCTAAGACAATCCTATCATAGGGTTTTCTTGGCAAGATTTGTTCTGAGGGGGGTTACCTTTGCCTTCCTCTGAGGCTGAGAGAATATGATTTGCCCAGGATCACCCAGTAGTTTTCAATGGCTGAGTGGGGATTCAAACCCTACATTTCCAGTCATAGTCCAACACTCAAACCACTACACCATGCTGTCTCAATATTAAGAGATAAGCTTTGAAGGTCTAAGTCTTAAGAGTTTGCTTTCTGTTTTAAAGGGCATGTTTTCAGCTTTGGGCAGAAGCTAATAGGTATAGGTCAGGGGAGGGGGTCTGCATTAAGAGATGAGGACAATCTTAGGTTTTCTAAGATGTACTAACAGTGACACCAGCATACCCTCCAACATTTTAAAGAAGAAAACTGGGAGAAATATTTTCAAGCAACATCAGACTGTGGTCAAGATGGCAAAAGTTATTAATGGGGGAGAACAGATGAGCTAGGAGGGACTGGTGCCTGAGCGTACTTTTGCCTGAGCGTACTTGGAAATGCAAGACTTCCCCCTCTTCTCTGCCCAATGAATCAGTTAAATGCCGACTAGTTTTACACTTTGAATTCAGTTTGCAGCCATTGAAGTATGCTGAGCACAAGAGGGGGAAAGTGGAGGCAGAGAGAGGAATGGAAACATTTTGAAAGCAGCTGAAAAAGTAGGATGACAGAGGATTCATTGGTACTGCCCATGCCAAATTGGGACAGTTAGAGGGTGTGTGTGTACTAGTATAACTACTCATTTAAGTCAGGTTATTGGTTTGTGTTCCAGGAGATTTTAATAAAAGTTTGTGGAAACATCTTTTTGTAGTGTTGAATCTTCAGTATGTGATTAACAACTCTTGAAGCCCAGAGCTGGCTGTCTCATGGGAAGTGAATCCACTAGTATTCAGGTTAAGCTATCATCTTGCAGCGATCAGGTATTATTAGCAGGAAAGCTTCCCAGGAGTGCTGGAATTTACAAGAGGAAATTCCCAGGTGCTTAGTTCTTCTTTGGGTGCATGCAATTCACAATGTATTTCAAACTGTTTCAGAAGCTTGGTAAAAATAAGATTCAGTTATTCCCATAACTATTTCATTATTTTATTTTGTCTGACCAGCACACTGGGAAGAGAAGCCACTGAAGCTATAATAGAAATTTCCTTGGAACTGGGAACCACTTTTCTGATCGGAAGAACAGAGGCAAAGCAGATGGCCAGGAAGGTGCAGCCTCCAGGACCATGACAACTGAACAGCCTGCTCCCAAAGCAGCCTGCTACCACAGGTCCCAAGTTGCGTCAGCCAGGAATTGATTTAAGCTGACTCCTTTTTGATTTGGTCCTTTGGACTGGAGCACAGCCTCAGTGTGGCTTCTGCCTGCTTTGGGGAGGTGTGCCATGTAAACGCTACACCCACAAAGTGGCTGGAAGTTGCTTCTTTTGGTCCATGCATTTCCAGCCACAGTTGAAATGCAGGGTGTTCCTGGCCCAAATTCGGAGAACTAAAAGTCAACAATGATTGATATATTCTTGGAGATATGATCACCTAAAATACTTTTCAAGTACTTTAATGGAGTTCATGTTTTATGAACTTAAAATATTTTTCAATCAATCACTGTATTTCAGATCAGATTTCCTTTTCTTTCAGAACAAAATATTATAATGTTAACAATATAATTCCAAGTGCTATATTATCAGACAAGAGTGTGTTTTGACCAAGGAACACTGTTGTTATAAACAAAATAAACCGTGATGTGCCTTCCCTTATTATGTCCCCAGTGCAAAGTTACAAGGCTCCTTTATGATATTGCAGTGGAAAAGCATGAAGTGGAAAAGCATGAATTAGAAATGTGGCCTCATAAGAAGTAGCACCTAGGAAGATGATATAAGATCTGGATATGATGAGAGTAATGTTCAGGGCCAGCTCTATTCTTAGGCATAGGGAGACAGCCTCTATAAGTAGCAGATTTTGAGTAGGCTTAAAGGGCAGCTAGCTGTTAATTATTTAATGTATTATAATTGTATTTTTATTGGTTGGAAAGGAGAGAGGAGTTTGTGAGGTTATCTGCATCAGGTACCAAAATATGACTGGCCTAGGGTACCATGCACTTTGAAATTAGGATGCAGATGACTCTTATTCATGGTGATGTGGTATTCAATTCTTATATTCAGATGTGATCATTTGACATCACCACTGGACATTTTGAAGATGCAAAAGGTCTTTAAACTGAAAGAAAATTATCTTTAAAAGTATGAATAGGATGTCTGTGCTAATTCATCTCAGAACTGAAGTAAGTTAATGAATGCCATGGTAAATCATTCTAGACAGTTTTTTTTATTTCTATCTCACCACTGTTCCATAGAGCATTGTGCACAGCATTGTAGCTTCACAACAACAGGTAGAGGGAAAGCAAGGCTAAGTAGTGAGCATCACAACAGAACTGGAAAGTCGAAACTGTATTTTCCACAGCCTCTGCCAACTCTCTAGCCACCTCCCTGAATACTCAACTGAACGCTTTTTCACCTTGTGCTAAATCCTTCCCAAACTGGTTGTACACACATTTCTCAAAACTTGATGAATTGATCCTTGATTTGGCAACTTGATTCTATCACTTGGTGAATTGTTTCATGGTTTGGTTTAGTGACTGGAATCTAAACCTTTTCTAGTTCAGATACACATTTATTAAATGAGCTTGCAAAGGCCATTATTTTTCAGCTCCTCACATCTAAAACTCGGATAACAGTGATTTAATTACAAGGGGTTGTGCAGGTTGATAGTTGAAGACAGAAAAGAGAGTGAGAGACACACTAAAGAAAAGTAGTTTGATTGATTAAATTCTATAAATGATTCATACAAATTAGTGTAGACTGTAATGGCTCCCAATTAACTGCTAAAATATTTGCTGTTATAAATTAGCATTTACAATTCTTTTGTAAGTATGTTTAACCAAAGATCCAAGCATCCAAATACATGCAGTACCATTTTAATAAGAGATGTCTGCTGCAGAGCAATTCCTGAAGGGAAACAAAATTGTCAAAGCTAATGTCAGACAGTCTTCTTGTACTGACAGAGAGCTTCACTCCCTGTGTCTCTTGGAATTGATTTGCATCAGACATCATTATTTTTTAAGAGGTTCTTCAAAGAAATGAACATGTCCTGATTGAGCAACAAGTTTCATGGCTCTCCTAGAACTGTTTCTGTGTTCTCTCAGAGGGCAATAAAAAAAATTGCCCTATTCTTTTAACTTCTTAGCTATCTTTTAAATTCTTGGCCTATGGTATGTTCCATGATTTGAACTGCTGTTTTCCTTGCCTACTTCACTTGTTTGGCTTGCCAGTTCTTTACATTTTTAGAAGTGCTGCAGAATGATAGAATGATGAATCTCTTATAAAGTCTACCTTTGTGTTAAGCTCTCTGAATGCAAGTCAAAGATATAGCTATTTGCAGTATGGTGAGTCAGGTTGCTAAATACTCTATAAAAACAACAGTGAAAAATCGGGCACTGTGCATTTGTGCTGCAATTCATGCAAATGTTCTAAGAGCAAACAAGGGCAAATATGTTGCAAATAAAGCTGGTGACACCAGTCATAGGACTGTAAGAGAGTCAAGTAGAACATATGCTGCTGTAAGCTGGACAGAGACGAGGACCAGGAAAATGCACCTCATAAACAGGTCAGATAAAAGGGATAGTTCTAGTTTGAAACTACTTTGAGACTGTGGAAGATTCCTTTGCTTGTATTCTAAAATGTGGTCAGAATGATAAATCTGCATCAAACAAGCAGTAGGATCAGGCTGTCTGGAGAACTTGTAGTCTAACTAAGGGCCTTTGCAGACTGCCAGAAATAGTGCAAATTGAGTCCACTTTAACTGCCCTGACTCAGTGCTAGGGAATCATGGGAATTGTAGTTTATTGTGGCACCAGAGCTCTCTGACAGAAAAGGCTCAATGTCTCAGAAAAAAATACAATTCCCATGATTCCCTAGCACTGAGCCAGGGCAGTTAAAGTGGACTCAATTTGCACTATTTCTAGCAGTCTGCAAAGGCCATAAGTAACTTTTCCAGCTCTGTTTTTGGTGTGTGTGTGTGATGAGTCAAATTATCCCCTCATGTGCAGATGTATACATTTCAGCACCAAACTCTTAATTTCTCTATCAGTAACTTGGATGATGGAATAGAGGGCATCCTTATTAAATTTGTAGATGACACCAAATTAGGTGGGGTAGCTAATACCTTAGAGGACAGCATCAGAATTCAAAATGACCATAACAGATTAGAAACCTGGACCAAAAGCAACAAAATCACGGAGAATCATGAAGAAATGTAGAATACTACACTTGGGCAGTAAAAATGAATGCACAGATATAGGATGGGTGACACCTGGCTTGATAGTAGTACATGTGAAAGAGATCTAGAAGGCTTAGTGGACCACAAGCTGATAATGAGCCCATAATGTGATGTGGCAGCTAAGAAAGCCAATGCTTGATGGTAAGACCTGATCAACAGTGGAGCATGCTGCCTTGAAGTGTGATGGAGTTTCCTTCTTTGGGTTTTTTTAAAACAGAGGCTGGATGGCCATCTGTCAGGAGTGCTTTGATTGTTTATTCCTGAATGACAGGGAGTTGGACTGGATGGCCCTTGTGTTCTCTTCCAACTCTATGATTCTATGATTCTACTCCAGATATATGAAAATGAGATTTGAAACACCATTTACATTCATTAGAAATACTTTAGGAAATATTTGGTGATTTTTCTCTGGATGCCATCCTGAAGAACCATATTGGACAATGGGGCTGTCCCAGCATATACTTTACAATTTGTTGTTGTTGTTAACTGCCATGTGGTGACCACGTGAATGAGACATCTCCAGTCTTGATATTAGTTTGCAAGTAAAAAGAAGTAAAAATGACTGATGAATATTTGTAGGCTAAGTTATCTAGAAAAATTATTTTACAAGAAGAGTGTGTCTGTGGCAATATTGTACAGAAAAAAATGTTCAGGAGGTTTATATAGACAAGGAGTAGTAACATTAAGACTGAATTTTTACATCCATTTACCACTGGGAGTAACTGCCATCTAACTTGGTGAAACCTATTTTTGAGAAAGCATGGAAAATGCATTTGTTAGGTTTACTTTCCTTGCACATCAGACCAACTGAGATTGGCAGCAGAACAGAATATCTTGCCTCAGAAATCCATACATTTTCTGGGCTCATGGTGAATTTCAGAGCAAAAATGTGCACAAAATCATGGGTACATTTGGAAAAATACAAAGACATTGGATTGGTTGGAAAATGTGTACAAAATGCAGACATTAGAAGAATGCAGACAAAAATGCATACATTGTTGAATAAGTGTTCACAAAAACATGCATGATTTTTTATGCAGAAAGGAAAAAATTCTCACAACCCAATTTGGAACTAGAATGGGAACCATGCAAAAATGCTAGTGGATTCTGAAGAGACTGATGAATGTTCATATCACTATTTCTGAAAAGGCATTGACCTTACTGCAAGTCAAAACATTTGCTTGATTATTCAAACATTGCTTAATTAAATAATAGTCTTTGCTTAATTGATCAGTCAATTAAAGAAAAATTGAGGATTTTCAGTACAAGTACTTTCAAAAGCAGAAGATGAGGGAGCCATTTTAGAAGAGGTATTTTCCCTTCTCTCTGTAACAGCATCAACATGCTTCTTTTAATGCCTTTCATTTCTTTCTACAATAGGTGTGCCTTATCTAAAAACAAAGTACAATTTTTCTTCAAGACTGCCACAAATAAGTAAAATCCAACTTTGTGTCTGCTGAATCCCAAGCTCTTTTGTTCTCTCATCATCCTCCCAACAAGGTTGTTGTGTGGAGGAAACTTTGGGGGGTTGCAGACTGCCAGAAATAGTGTGAATTCAGTCCACTTTTAGGGTTAGGGTTAGTGCTAGGGAATCATGGGAACTGTTATTTTTCTGAGACATTGAGCCTTCTCTGTCAGACAGCTCTGATGCCACAATAAAATACAGTTCCCATGGTTCCCTAACTCTAACCCTAACCCTAAAAGTGGACTGAATTCACACTATTTCTGGCAGTCTGCAACCCCCCTTTGTTGGTTCATTTTCCCTCTCACTGAAGCAATGAGAAGGTACATTTTAAGAAGCCTATCCCTGCCTTCTCTGGCAAACATGAATCTGATAGGACTTCCATCATGGATGATCTGCCCAACCACTGGTCCTCAGGAGTACTCATCTTACCTCTTAGAGCCAATGAATTACGAGTTCTGTAAGTGGCATATAGTCCTAGTAATAGCTTGTGTGAAAGGACTTGATTAAATTATGAACCATTTTAAATAGTTTTTTGTGGGTTTTTCAGGCAATGTGGCTGTGTTCTAGAAGAGTATATTCTTGAAGTTTTGCCAGCATTTGTGGCTGGCATCTTCAGAATGAATTCTCTCTTCATTCTCTGAAGATGCCAGCCATAGATTCTGGTGAAACATCAGGAATAAACTCTTCTAGACCACAGCCTCACAGCCCGAAAAACCCACAAAAAACTATGGATGCTGGCCATGAAAGCTTTCGACTTCACATATGAACCATTTCTTTCCTGCATTATTTGCTATAACACTGGATTTGTTTTGAAACTTCAGAAGCTATTGGTGGCTAGCTGGAATATGCATGTATGTTTGAAATGTGCTGGATTGTCATTCTACAGCATTATGGGGTGTTCCTTATTAGCGGCATCCACACATTTAATGTTTTCCTTAAATGAGGCCCATCAAAATAAATGCTGTGTTTTGGGAAGTGGATGAATCTTAAATCCTAAGCAGTGGGGGAGTGTAGAGGAACACATAGAATCAAATTAAAAATTAAAAAGGAAGATGTTAGTATGCAACCAAGTTACTTTGGGAATGTCTGAACATATGCTCAATTTCTTTGCTGAGTCTTAAATTTTAAGTAAAATGGAATGGCTACTTAAAAGAAATTCAAATTAATTATGTAGTTCAAAGTCAAGGACTGTTCAGGCTAATCAGATTATGATGTAACTATCTTTGTGCAAGACCCAGAGGGTGAAACATTATTGCAAAGCAGTGGTTTGTTGAATGACTCCTAATAGATTAAAGTATAATTAATTACTTCTGGTAGAAGAGACTGTTATAACAATACACAAGGAAAAATCCATTATTTGAATGCTGTTCATCAGTCATTCTTAAATTGCCATCTAATGTCCCCTTCCAGTAGCTTTCAAGGTTACAGTGACGAAAGCAGTTAAATGTCAAATAAACATAAATTTGTTTCACATGTTCACTTTATATTCAAGAGGCAACTTTTCCTCTGTAATGTTCTGGACTGGAAGGATTGAGCCATTCATGTCCTGACCAAACAATGTTCAAGGGTTTGCCTTCCTCTTTTCCTACTGCCTTCAGTTTAGTCATCTTGTTTCTAGGGAGAGTTTAGGCCCAATTTGCTTTGTTGTTGTTGTTGTTATTGTTGTTATGTGCCTTCAAGTCATTTTCAACTCAGATGAACCTATCATGGGGTTTTCTTGGCAAGATTTGTTCAGAGGAGATTTGCATTGCTTTACCTGAGGCTGAGAGAGTGTGACTTGCCCAAGGCCCCCCAGTGGGTTTCATGGCTGAGCTGGGAATTGAACCCTGGTTTCCAGAGTCATCGTCCAACAATCAAACCACTACATCACACTGGCTGTCCTGATTTGCTTTAGGACCCATTTGTTTGTCTTTTCATCAGTTCATGGTATCTGTAGAACTCTTCTCCAGCACCACATTTCAAATGAGTTGATTTTCTTATCAACTTTCTTCACTGTCCAGCTTTGACAACCATACATAGAAACTGGAAATATGATGGCCTTTGTACTTTCTTCTTTGATGTTCTTCAGTAATAATTCCAAATCTTTGCTATTTTCTGCTAGTAGTATGGTGTTATCTGCATATCTTAAACTGTTGATGTTCCTTCCTCCAATTTTTACACTTCCTTCCTCTGTGTATAATCCTGCTTTATGTATGATGTGCACAATGTACAGGTTAAACAGAAAGGATGATAAAATGTTGGGTTGCCTGACCCCTTTGCCACTTGGAAACCATTCTGTTTCTCTGTATTCTGTCCTGAGTACAGCTTACATATCAGGACAATCAAATGTTGTGGTACACCCATTTCTTTGAGAGTAATCCAATGTTTTTTATGATCTACACAATCAAATATTTTGCTGTAAACATTTTGCTGATTTTCTTCTGAAATTCTTTGCTGCACTCTATTATCCAACATGTTTGCAAAATGATCTGTAGTGACTCTTCCCTTCCTGAATCCAGCTTGGACATTTGGAATTTCTCTCTCCATATATGGTAAAAGTCTTTGTTGTAGAATTTTGGGCATCATTTTACTTACATGGGAAATTAATGTAATGACCCTGTGGTTAGTGTATATTGATGGATATGGAGTGTTTCCAGTCTGTGGGAAGTTGTTTTGTTTTCCATATTTGTTGACAAATTTTACTTAGAACAAGAGTAGATTCTTTCTCTCTAGCCTGAAGCAGCCCAGTTGGTATGCCATCTATTCCTGGGTATTTATTTCTCCCAAGTGCTCTGAGTTCATCTTCCATTTCAATTTCTAAAAATGTTCAAATAGTTCTTCCTTGAATTAATCTGTCATCCTTTTATCTCTTGTATACAGTTCTTTAGAGTATTGTTTCAATTGTCTTTTTATTTGTACTTGGTTATGAAAAGTATTCTCCTGCTGGTTGTAGAGCATCCCCACTCTTGGTTCAGATTTCCCTTTGATACTTCAGATCATGCGTCTCTTGTTGTGCTTTTTTGTCTTCTTCTGTATCTTTGCATTGATTATTATAGTAATTCTCCTTGTCCCTGAGCACAAGTCATTGAACAGTTGCATTCAGGGTTCTGACTAGATTACTCTCTCCTTTTACTTTTGCTTCTAGTCTGACTTTAACTGCTTGAAGAGTTTCATCAGCTATCCATTTTCTTTCATTTTGGCTGTACTGAAGTAAAACAAAGCCAAGCTATAGCTTAATTGATTTAGGTTTGCTATATCTCAGCCCAACATATCAGAGTATCTAATTTGCACATTATGCTCATTATAATAGTTATGCATATTATTAATTTGCATTCTGATTATGCAAATTCAACACATTAATCATTGCACTTTTTCTACCATTATGTTTCAATCTCAGTACCATTTAAAAAATAACGACCCTTCTGAAATAAGGCCACAGGTTCACCAACATGGTCCTATGCCATAAATTGACATGTAAGACATGCATGCTCTCGCTCTCTCCCTCTCTCACACACACCCTGTTTCTATCTTGCACAGCTTTTCTCTCGGCTCCTTTAAGGATTATAATAAATTCAAGCAAAGTAAAATAGGCTTGTAGAAGCAACCAACTGTGTATGTAAAAAGTATGCATCATAACAATAGTACTAGAAACCTAATAACTACACTCCTTGCCAATCTCCTCCAAACTATCTGTCACATTCCTTTTAAAATTTATCTTGAAATTTAAAATTTAACATTGAAAACCCCTAAGAAAGAAATACCCAATTCCGTGTCCACTTTCTCTGATGATAGTGTCTCTTTAGCATGGTCACAAAGAGCAAACATGCAAACATAGTCGTTGAAATACTTCCTTTAAAACATATTTCCATGTGATGGTTTTCATCCCACTGCATGGGAGGGTGGTGGTCTGCAAAGAGTGAACAAACTAGAGGTCTTCTGATGAAGAACAACTGGCCTCATTCCCATTTACAAATAAATCAGTTTGCAATCTGAATTGATGGATTGGTTCTACAATGGACCATGGTTCACACTACATTTGCCCAGATCTCATTTTCTTGTTGTGAAATAATCCACTTGTCACTCACATTGACTAATGAATTGATTCAAAATGGACCCTCTTCAGTGGGTCACTGATCGCTGATCATGTCATAGGAAATAGATTCTGAGCCATATCTCATTCACACTTGCGCTGAATCGATTTATTGCAAAAGACACAGAAAAAATGAATGTCAAAAAGACACATGTTAAATGGGTCTAGCGCAGGGGCCCCCTCGCCAAACCGCTTCAGCGATTCAGCTCAAGTGTGAGCAAGGGCCATTTAAATAACTTCAAACTGGTTAGCAAACCAGTGTATAACGTAGTGGGAATGAGGCCACTGTTATATATCTGTAGTGCTCTGTCTCTGTCTAACTCAATGAACATGCTTCATGGAGGAAAACAGAAGGAATTTATTGAAAAAGATCAGCACAGTAGCATATCCTTTGCTAGATCTGAGTTAACAAGCTAAGTTTCACTTCTATACCCTCTTCAGACTCACCTGCCCCTCCCTTCACATTCCATTCCCATAAAGTGCTAGGTACTCTATGACCTTGGTAACACCATGACCTATGATTTTGGCTCACCCCACCTCTTGCACTCAGGCTCCCAACATAGGTACAACATGGCTAATAAGGCCTAACTTTAACCTGGCAGAGGGTGCTATGTGGGGCGACTCTGACAATGTCACTAATGGGGGTTGCAGACTGCCAGAAATAGTGCAAATTGAGTCCACTTTTAGGGTTAGGTTTAGTGCTAGGGAATCATGGGAATTGTTTTTTTTTTCTGGGACATTGAGCCTTCTCTGTCAGAGAGCTCTGGTGCCACAATAAACTACAGTCCCCATGATTCCCTAACCCTAACCCTAAAAGTGGACTCAATTTGCACTATTTCTGGCAGTCTGCAACCCCCCTAAGTTATTATTCACAGTAAGACCCAATAAGGTGAAAAGGGAAAGCTACTTGATATTCTTTAAAATGACATCTCCTGAGAAAGTGTGTAGCACTTAAATAAATCATTCCACAATTATTTTCAAGAACAGTCTGCCCACATGATTTTCTTCTCTGTCACATAGGCTGCTGACAAATTCTATTTTTACATTTCAGAATGTAGGTTCCAATCTGCTTAGTTTTATTAACTTCAGTGCATCAGACATACAGCCAGGTTTAGAAAGGGATCTCTAATTTCTGGGCCCCCCCTCCAAAAGCTGCCACAAGAAAAACAAAAAATACATTATAACTCTTGAGATATGCCTGTACATGCTACTTTTCTAATGATCTGTGCACAAATACTATATGCAATTTTCATCTTATAATGCGTAGTGTTCCTGTTAGTGTTCTCTTTCTTCATATTTAATTTGGAAGTGTGGAACCTTGTGCTGTAATCCTCATGCAGATTGACTCATGTTTAGATTAGGGTTAAGGTTACATTTTGTTGGGGCAAGCTCAAGACAGAGCAACAAGTGATGCCCCACCTCCCACCCAAGTCAAGCAGCATAGTACTGAAAACAAGCCAAGTGATTTTGGCACATGAGGAAGAAAATCCTATAAGCACCTCTCCCTGATAGTAAGATGTACAACAAATGTGATGCCCTTTCATGACACCCTAAATCTGCTGCAAGAGCTGCTACTCCACTGTGCCTGATTATAAGGTCAGTTCTGCATCCTGCAATCCCCTTCATCCTTGTCATTGCTCCGTTGCTTCCCACTCCGTCTTCTACTTTTGCTCTGTATGAAAGCTGTACATTTTCTTCAAACAGAATTTTCAGTCGATAGGCTCATGTAGAGAACTTCATCGGGAACAGTTTGTTCCAATGAACCAATTGCCTAGAGAGGTGGTGGGGTCACCTTCTCTGGATGCCTCCAAAAAGAGGCTGGACAGCTACCAGCTGAGGATGGATACTTTAGCTGGAGATTCTGCATTAAGCCGGGAGTTGGACTCAATGGCTTATAAGGCCCCTTCCAACTCTATGACTCTATGATTCTATGGTGGTGGGAAATAGTTTTTTCACCAGCTTACAGTGGGCAAGAAGGCCAAAGTGTTAGTATACACTGGCACTGTTTCAATGAGTAAGCCATAAACCCTGTCACTGCTGTTGTGTTTTTGTAATGGGGCAGTGAACAGGAAAATCAGCAGATGGTGGGAAATCTGCTTGCAAGGACCATTGCAGCACCATTGCAGATGTTCTGGTCATCTATAAGGTAGTTGACACAAACAGTGGTCCTTCATTGAAGCATAATTTTCCAAGCAGAAATTATTTTCTTATTAGGTAGAAAATTGTTCCATGATACTATTAACATTAAGGAGATTATCACACACCAAATCCGTCGTCTGTCCCCCCCCGCCCCAATATAGGCAGGTTGTAACTGTTACTGACAGATTTTATTGCACTGCCCTGTGCCCAGGCAGTAGGCATCCTGAATCCAACCCAGACTTTTCCTGCAGCTTTTCATGAATAGGAAAATCCTATTCATGAAAAGCTGTGGGAGAAGACTGGTTGGATATGAGCTGCCTAATGCCTGGGCATGGGGCAGTGTGATAAGATCCATCAGTGATGGTTACAACCTGCCTGTATACTGGTGGGGATTTGGTGCGGAATAATCTCCTGTGTCTTTTAAATAAATAAGACCAAATGTTTTCCTTCAGGGTTTATTTCCATTTTGATGGTTCATAACAAATTTTTTCTTATTTCAATTTAGAAATAACATTAGCAGAATTTTTAGAACATACAAATTATGTTGATTACTTCTTTCTTTCTTTCTTTTTTGCTAGAAGCTACTTAGGCTGAAAGTTCCACCTTATGGGAAGATGTATTTTCCAGTTCTGGTTCTTTGGGTTTTGTGGACCCTTGCAATGCATTGGAATTCTCATGAGTTGAGTTAATACTCTAGATACAACTCCATTTTTTGTCCCTCTAGATTGTGGCTAAATACTCCAGAAATCACTCAGTACACTTTTTTTTAATCTGCCTGGATATGAGTTAAAACAAATGAAGCTGCCTTAATATTTCAAGTTCTGCTACTCTTACTTCTGAGGCTGGACCATCAGCTTTGAAGTAGGGAAAAGCCAGATTTCATTGTACTTCATGACCTTGTCCTGTACTTACAGAAACCTAGTCTGAGGGAAAAGCAGTGTGGGGGTTTTCTTTCAACTCTAAGAAAAAAGTCTGTCAAGATACCAAAAGCACTGAAGGGTGAAAAACAGCAGATGTACAAATGCAGGAAGACTGCTTGTGAGAACGCAGAGTAACTTTGTGTCTCCTACTTTCCCAGTGTGCTTTAGGAGCTGCAGTGAAAGATAATATACAGATTTGCTCTTCTTGAAAAAAAAAAGGTACAGCTATATTAACTACAAACAGAATATAAGTGCTAATATTGATGTCTCATTATACTTGTCAAAGAGTACTAGGCATTCTGCTTAGCCTTTTAATCTCATGCCCTCCATGTGTGTCACATTCCAACATCTCTTTCTCATGAACACTGGTCATGCGACTGGGGATGATAGGAGCTATAACCCAATGTGCCTGAAGATTGCCTAGGTTAGAGTCTCCTCACATTTTCCTACTTGTGGGACAAGAGGAAATATCATTCCCTACAAGCCATAGTGCAGAATACATCCCTTAGTCTTTGTTTCATTTATATTGCTTTTTTCTTCCAAGGATGTCCAGGTGGGATTCACTTCCTTGGCCGACAAGCTGGGCAAGAAAATAAAAACACATCTCTCTAGATGAGACAGGCTCCTATAAACTTATTTTGGGCTGACAAATTAAACGGCTTGTACAGCTGGCTGCCAGTTGCTGTAGCAGCTGCATATAGTAAATAAATATGTACTGTTTGGCTAGTGATAATTAAAAACTGAATAGAAGGAGAAAAACACAAACAGATGCAGCTGTACTTTTTTACAATAGTTCCACATCCAGTCTCATTGTTAGGCTAAGTGAGGCAGCCATCTCTGGTGGCAGATGCTAGAGAGCAGGTGGAAGGTGCAGGGCCATAAGGCTGTATATGCCCTATATATGCCCTGTATATGCCTGGGCCAGCAAAGCAAGCCTGCTGCCTTCAGGTGTTGTACACGATAGTCTCTCCCATATTCAATGGCCACTCAAGTTGGCTTTGCACATAAGTGCAATCTCATCCTTTGCTTCAGGTAGGAAAAATGTCTTGGGCTGGTCCTCCTCTGTTCCTTAGAGTGGTTTAGCAATGTTAATCTGCCTTCGTGGGTTGGATGTGTCATGTCCTTATCCTAGTTTTAAAGTCAAGGCTTTCAAATCTAATATTTAGTACATTCTTTTTCTGTATATTAAATGCATATGTATATCTGAAGTCTGTCTAACAACATAAAATAGATCAATATTCATAATGGGAAGATGCTTTTTAGAAATGAACAGAGAACAAAATGCAGTACACACAACACCGACAACAAACTTCTGCTGCCGGCAATTTGTGCCTGGCATTGGTGTGTATGTCAGGCTAAGGGGAAGAAATGGCTACTTTATTGGGAGTCTGTAGGCTGGGTGCAGTATTTTTTGAAGAGAGACCCAGACAACTCAGTGCTGGCTGTTGGCTGGCAAAGTGGGATTAGGGGTGAGGTACCAGGATGTGAGAGAAGATCTTCCTTTGAGTGGCACATAAAAGATAATAAAAGAAAGGCCCTGGGAGATTTTACTTTCCCTTCTACTTGTCAAGATGATTTTAACTTGCATTTTGTCCCTTTGCTGTGGACTTTGTATTGGTTGCTAGCTAATGGGGTAGGTAAGGTGGGATTCTTTTGTTTTATACTTTTAAGAGCTCTCAGATTGGTACCAATCACATAAAGTCTTCCTCATAGCAAAGGATCCTTCTTCTGATTATATGGCTGTTGTCATAGTAATGTGCAGTTCTTCTATCTTCTCCAAATACAGCTGCTTGCTTATTAGGAGGGTTTTTAAAAAATATTGTATGAGAGACTTACTTGAGGCCATGTGAGCATGAACAGATAGCTGCATAAAATCCACTGCTGGGGCAATGCTTTCTCCTGGGTCACTGAGAGATCTTTGGGCCAGGTTATGCCAGTAGCAGTAGACAGGCCACCAGGAAGACTGGAGAGTCCCTGCCTAGATAATGCCACATTTATGGAAACTGTGAGCAACAAAATTGTTGCCTGCTTAATTTCAATCCTGTGTGTGGTTCTTGTCCTTTTCTCTCTCTCTTTGCATTCCCTCTTGCCTCCATGTCACTCTTTGCTTCAGGCAGAATGAAATGAGGAAGATTGTGTGTTTGTGGGGAAATGCCAACGGGACTATATCCTCAGTAAGATGCTGAAGATGACATAAATTGGTGTTCAAGAGATAATGCATTGCCTAGTACGAGGCACAACATTTTCTGTACAAGCTTGGATAACCATTCCTTTATTTATATACTTTATTTATTTAAATATTTATATTCCACCTTTCAAAGCAAATGGCAAAGGATAATCAGCTTCACATGCCTCACAGGTTGATTTACTTTCCAGTACTTCAGCTTCCAAATGATTTACAGTCCAATCCAGTCCTCCCCTGCCTGCCTGTAGCCTTCCTTTTACCCATACAGATCTATGGGTCAATTCTGCCATGTCTACCACCCCAAGGTATTGCTAGCTCATATCCCTTCCCATGTCCATGCCTGGATCTGCCGCTAGCCTCAGATGGCCTAATGCCTCAGTTTATGAAACTTTCTCCTAAGTATGGAAAGATGTAGGAATTTGAGAAACTGCACTCTTATTCAGTAACAGTGCACCAGTAGTCCAGGCCATGGAGCTGGAGCTAATCACATTGTGGAGAGAGGCACTACCTTACCTCTTACTTTAACTGCCTCAACCATAATTAGTATTGCTTAGAAAGCGAAAGAACATTAAACATATTCAAGAAATGGTCAAGAAACGAGTTTTTAGGGTGTCAGGAAATCCTATGAGAAGAATCGCAGACAGGTGAGAATCTTCACAGTACAGGACTTGCTCTGCACAAAACATCTCTCTCTCTCTCTCTCTCTCTTTCTCCCTCTCTCTTTCTGTTTTCACAGAAAAGGGAATTTTCTGCATAGAAAACAGGTTTCCTATATAGAAAACTATTCATTTCTGGCACACACAAAAATACTGTTTTCTGTCCAGGAATTTTGTTTTTATGCAGAAATGTTTTCTATGCAGAAAATTCTAGTGTTTGTTGTTGTTGTTTTGCATAAAAATTGCCATTTTTTCACAAAATATCTAGAATTGTGAATAGTCTTCAAATACTACAGTTTTCAATAACCGTCTTGCAGTGAGCAGCTATGGCCTTCAAGAAAATAAAATTTATTAAGAGTTACATCTCTAGGATTGCTAGACGAAGTGATATAAAGGGAAGTAACGTTACTAAAAATTTTGTTGACAGAAATGTACATAAGAATAATACCAGATAATACCAATATATCAGTGGTTGCACTGCAGAAACAATGCAGTTTTACACTGCTTTAACTGCCCTGGCTCCATGCTATGGAATCCTGGGATTTGTAGTTTTGTGGGATATTTAGCCTTTTCTGTCAGAGAGCTCTGGGGCCACAACAAACTGCAAATTCCAGGATTCCACGGTATTGAGCCATGGCAGTTAACGTGGTGTCAAACTGCATTATTTCTGCAGTGCAGATACAGCCACAGTATCTCTCTCTCTCTCTCTCTCTCAACCCAGCTAAGAAACAGCCCAGAGAAAGCCCATAGGCATCGCTTATAGGAAACAGAAACATCCTCAGCAGGCAAAATTAGGAAGAAAGTAACCGGAATTCAAGTATTCATAAGCCATTGGACTTGTATAAATGGGAATACAAACTATATGAACTACTTAGGAAGAAGGTTCTATGCCTTGCTGGTATTTGGTTCGCTTACGTTTATCTCCTGTCTATGGACAAACTGTTTGAAGTTCTCTCCTTTTAAACTGAAGTGGTAAATCTCTGAGGAAAGGTAAAGAACTGTAGCCAGAACAATTTTCAGCCTGAAAGAATGCTTCAGGCCAAAAAAGAAAAGAGAAGAAAAAGAAAAGTGCTTTTGCTGAGCTAGGTGGTTGAGTAATAAACAGACATCCTTTTTTGTTTTTTTGGCAGTGACAGCTCTGGCGCCTGTCGACATAGTCAAGTCAAACCCACCTCTGTTTTCTAGGACAGTGCCTCCGATTGCAGCCAAGAATGTTAGTTGAATGACCTTATATTGTTGAGCTAGCAGAAAATTTCTGCATAAAGAGATGGCACAGTGGTGTTCCCTTGTGATCAGGCACAGTGTGCATCCAAACACAAGGATGGGCAGGGGGAGTGAAGAATACCCAAACAAGATGAAGCATTTCCTACTACCGCTGCTATTTGCTGCCAAGCAGAAAGTAAATATTGCGACGACTCGCAATAGTGATATTAGGAGAGGGCAATCTATAAATTATTGAACGTTAATTCACCCAAGCATATGACTTCCATGTTGCAGCCACTTAATTAAGTTGTTGGTCTGACCCTGATAAAGATGTTTGAATGACACATTTCTTACTTGTGTTCTAGAAGAAAGATGTCTTTCCTTTGTGATCCTTTGTGATCAATCTGGGCTCATATTATTATTATTATTATTATTATTATTATTATTATTATTATTAGGGTTTGTCTCTTATTGGAGCATAATGCATAATCTGTGTGTATTTAGGGCAACAGTCTCCTCTAGGAACCTCTGTCACATGAGGCAAGGCAGGTGGCTATGAGAAAGAGGGAACTTTTTAGTGGTGGCACCCCGTCTGCGGAATGCCCTCCCCAGAAATGCTTGCCTAGTGCCTGCATTGTGGCCTTTCTGATGTCATATAAAGACGTTTTTCTTATCCCAGGCATTTAAAGAAACATTTCAATTCTACAGATGTTACCATTCCTCCTCACTGCATAGTTTTTTTGTGGGTTTTTCAGGCTGTGTGGCCATCTCTGAAGATGCCAGCCACAGATGCTGGCGAAACGTCAGAAAGACTCTTCTAGAACATGGCCACACAGCCTGAAAAACCCACAAAACTATGGATGCCGGCCATGAAAGCCTTCAACTTCACCTCCTCACTGCCTTTGTTCCCTGTCCCCAAATTCTGTGTTGCTGCTTCCTCCCTTTGATTGTATATGATGTATTTGTTTTACGATATGATTGTTTTATTTTATGTTTTTAATACACTGTACACTATCTGGAGATTTCTCTGAGCAGTGTAAAAGTGCAGTAAATAAGTAATTAATAAATGTGACACTCCAGTTCTTATTGAATGCCAACTTCCATCTATTCGAGTTGGGATTAATAATGGCCAAAGATGATGGGAACTGTAGTCCAACATCATTTGTAGGGTCATAGATTACCTGCCTCTCAATTGAACTTTCAGGTGGCAATGTTCAATGGAAAACAGCAGAGTGCCAAACCATCAGATAACAATGCATTCTTCAAATGAAACTGAGATTTGGTGCAATACTTATATATGACATTATCCCTACATTTCAGTCAGTAGTCTTTGAGAAGTAGCCCTTGGTCCAGCTCATGATTATTCCACTTTACTCATTTGTCTTATCAAGATACTTCTGGTATTCATCTTTCTTTCTTGTTCAAGGCTAAGCAATGAGAATCTGAGTTTATTTACTTATACTTATGGCAACCTTAAGGCAAACCTATCATGGTGTCCTATTTGCCTTATCTGGTAAACTGAAAGAGGTAGGAGTTAAGAGTAAAAATCCAGACTGCAAAGTCTTGGCAAATATAAGAAACAACAATAAACGTCATCTTAAGTCTGTTCTGAGGGTCTAGAGCAGGGGTAGACAACCTTTCCCCTTTAAGGGCTAGGGACTTCAGCTCCCAGAAGCCTCAGCCATGTTGGCCAATAGTTCCATGTTGGCCAATAGTTCCTGGGATTCTGGGAGCTGAAATCCCTCGGCCCTTAAAGGGGAAAGGTTGCCTACCCTTGGTCTAGAGTCCAGTTCAGGGTATCAGAGATCAGAGTGATGAAGTAGCTTTGAGGACGGATTATCAGCCACCTTTTTAAAGAGCCTCAGACTGCCTCAGCTGTTGTCTATTAGCTCTCCTCTTGGTCCCAGCCAGGAGGAGCATCTTAATGATTCTTTGGCATATCGTCTCTCAGAGGGTCCTGGGATTGGCATGGTAGGATCTGTTGCTTCCTCTTCAGAGTCCTGCTTGTCCTGGGTGGCTGCAGAGGGGTCCCCCAGCCCAAGGTCTATATCTGTCTCAGACTCAGAGTCCTCAGAGTTCCTCTTCTCCTCAGACCCAGGGCAGGCCATGACACCTGGGGTTTTCTGGGGCTGAGAGTGTGTGACTCGTGCATAGTCATCCAATGAGTTTCCATGGCCAAATGGGAAATCAAACCTTGATATCCAGAGTTGTGGTCCAGGACTCAAACCACTACACCATACTGGCTGTCTATACTGAGAATTATGTATACTTATAAAGGATCAGATAAGACAGTGTGTTGAAAGGACTAGTAAATGTACTTGTTATGAGCTATGATTTATGGATAGAAGGACAAGCTCCAACATCCATCTTTTAGGGAAACTCAAAAGTTGATTTCCAGACAGTCTACCAAGTAGGGATTGCTAACATTATGTAATAGAGGAAAGAGAAAAGCTTTTTTTAAAAAAGCCAGTGACATCTTTTAGTGGAGGATAGAACATGTTTTGTATTACAAAGCGGATGTATCCTCTGAATGAGCAAGTGTCCTATTTATGGTATTTCAGAATGGGGACAAACTTGGAAGCTAGCTCACTATGTGGCCTTGGGCAAGTCACCATTTCTCTAACGACCTTATTATTATTATTATTATTATTATTATTATTATTATTAAAAAGCTGTTATGAAGCTAAAACCTAGAGCACAGAAAGAATAAACTAAATAATTTCCCATTTTTATCCAGGATCTGATAAAATCTAGAGCGGTCATTGCAGACAATGGGCTATGTTCAAAGGATGCACAGCAGGGATAATATGATAGAAATATGATAGAAACAGAGATTATATACCCTGGGATTGATAGAACGTATTTACTAGGAAGAAAGCTTCAGGTCTGGAAGGTTTCAGCATCCAAAAATATGGAGGAAACCATCATGTATCCCAAGCTGTGGAATGCATCACTCCAGATATACTAAGGAGACCATCACAAATATAGATCAAAATGTGACAATAGCTGATGTTCTAAGGTCCTTAAACACAGAAGTAATTTTAAAAGATTAATTGCATATTTAGCATTAGCAACATGCGTGCTGGTAGTAATGAGATAATGGAGCGTTCCCCAACCAGGTACCTTCCAGATAGATCATATTAAAATCCTATGCTGAGCTGGCAGACTGTAATGGTTTGCCGATACACTGCCAATCTTTCTTCTCCTGCCCTAGCAGCTGTTAAATCTCCCAGTGTCCTACTCTAGTGAAACCACTATATCAGGGGTAGGCAACCTAAGGCCCGGGGGCCGGATGTGGCCCCCTGAGGCCTTTGAACCGGCCCCAGGCCGGTCCTGCCGCCGCCGCCGCCCGCCACGATGATATTATTGTTGTTATTACTTGTTCTTGGGGTTTTCTTGGCAAAATCTCCACAAAGGTTTTGCCATGGCTTTTCTGGGGCTGAGAGAGTGTGCATGCATATTTTTTAAATTTTTAATTTGTATTTATTTATTTATTTATTTTTGGTGCTTCGGCCCCCCAATTGCCTGAGGGACAGCAACCCAGCCCCCGGCTCAAAAAGGTTGCCTACCCCTGCACTATATCATGTTGCCTCTGGGAACTATTTTCCAAAAAAGGAATATTTCCAAGTGCAGGTCCTATTCAGGTCTTCTCTCCCTACACTATGACAGCCCATGAGGACAAGCACATGGAGAAAGGACTTATTGGCCTCTCCTACATGCTCCTTTCCCTTCAGCTGCCCACATGTTGAAGGCTAAATGTCTGGAGTGATAGTACGGTACCCTGACATTCCACAGTTCTAAATTGGAGCCCACATGAATAGAACCTCCCTGCTGCAGATCAGTCCCCAACAGATGGAAACTTACAAGGATGTATGGGAGGAATCAGATCAATAGGCTCATTCTGTTCTCTCCTGACGGTGATCAGTGGAGATGGGTAGAGATGGATGATTGTGTCAGTGTGTTGATGATGAGTGTTGCAGTGATGCTCTTTGGCGCCCATCAGAATCTGCAGGACAAGCTGGCTGCTGTGATCCACAGCCACTTTGTAACTCTTACCACCAACTGGCTCAGCTTCCCTTCTTCAGGATCCTGTCTTTCTCAGTCAAGAAGACACATTGTAAAGTCCAAAAGCACAGTTTATTAATCCATATAAAAGAACAATAAGATAACTAAGTAAAATCCATTGTGATGAACTTGTCTAGTTCAGTCATGAAAGATTACATCTTTGGGACCTAACTTGTTGCAGTTGAAACCACTGCCAGACAGACACACGCGCGCGCTCACATCTTGAATAATAAACATTCTTAATCAAAAGATTCTCTAGGCCAGGGGTAGGCAACCTTTCCCCTTTAAGGACCGAAGGACTTCAACTCCCAGAAGCCTCAGCCATGTTGGCCAATGGTCCCATGTTGGCCAATAGCTCCTGGGATTCTGGGAGCTGAAGTCCCTCGGCCCTTAAAGGGGAAAGGTTGCCTACCCCTGCTCTAGGCCCTTCCCATACTCCACCTTCTAGGTGTTAACCTTATGCTAATTGGATAATGCCTGTATGAAGTATACTAACCCAGCCTCTTGCTATCCATCATCCACCACGTGACTATTTTCTCATGACCTAACGATGTTTTGGATACTGTTATCAAGCCTTTCTCATAACAAAGTCTGTGTCCATGGGTTGTACCTTTGGGAAAATACATGTTTATGTCTTCTTGGCCATCTGGTGTTAGATTCACTTTGTTTTTCTAGATGTTGTTCTCATGAGGAAATTTCCACACACACATCTCTACTTTTCACCTTTGACTGTATAACCCATCCATATTCCAACAGATTGAACTGGGTACAGTATGCTAAAATAATACTCATTAGAAAATCTGTTTTAGCACTTCCCTGTATTTATTTTTTAAGATAGAGCTAATTATTTATGAAGACCTGAAGCTGTTTACTGCTCTCACCCCTACTCACTTTTATACTAAACTGGTGATTAGTCTCCCAAAGTACATTCATTTGCAGATGTGTATATTTGTGTTAATGTTCTTCTGAAATATTCCAGCCTCTTTAGGCTATGCTGGGGAAGCATTGTTAGGTTATCTTCACTTTGTGGAGTGTATGGCCCTCTAGATGTGAGAATCTAGGTCCAACAACATATTGTGGCCATGATTCCCACCCTAGCATTACAGACATATTCACACATTCCCCCTTGACTTTCCACATTTTGTTGTTTTACAACCTGGAACTGAAATAGGATTTGGCATTGTTACCAGCTGATGCCCAGAGATACTCAACACAGTAAAAGTTAAAAATATTTTTACTGTGGCACAAAAATGAAGTAAACAAGCAGTTTTACCTCACTGGCTACTTCAATTTGAGGAACAAAACCACTAAAAGTGCACAACTTTGCCAGGGCAGGAGAACAAATTGTGTCTACATGTGATGTAAGTTACACTGGGCTCCCCCAATCCTAACTGCTCATTAAATAGCAGCTTCCTCTCTGAGTGTTTATATCTATATCTACACTCTGAGCGTTTATATCTAAAACGCTCAGCAATCAAACAGCACCTGCGGAAGGTTTTCAAATCATAAATCGCCTGGCACCTCCCTCAGGCATTTATTGCTGACAACTGAACTCCTTGGTAGAAGCAACATTTGTGTTTCATGTTTCTGTTCATGCTTTATACCTTATTGTTTGTTGACTATGCTCTTGAAATCTCCCTTTGGACTGTCTGGATTTATTGCTGAACTGTGTATGACTTGGACTGAATTGACTTTGCTGCTTCAACCTCCTTTTTGGTGAACCACCTGTCTCCCTGTGTTTGTCTCGGCTTTTTTCCTGAGTTCCTTTCTGAGGCTCTGGTTGTTTCCTGAGACCAAAACAGGAAACAAATTGCCACTCCACAAAGCCTCAAGAAGCAGCACAACCCACCCTCATTTTACTCTACTTTTGGGCAGGGGATGGAGGCATTCTAGGCTGAAGAAGAAAGGCCTGGGGCTGTGCCCTTCCCATCCCTGAACCAGTTAATAACCTTTAAAGATGTAGGGATCCTATTCGTGACTTGTGCTTGCATGATGGGAGATTATGTATAGTAAGTCCTTTTTATGTTGCTATGCAGAGTTATCCAATGTTTTCTTGCACAAGTTTCCTCCCAGCAGTATAAAAGTATCAGGGTGACTTCCATGCCCACATCCCAACCAACCACTGATTGGCTGCCAAGGATGCCAAGAAAGCTCTCTTTGTATCCATTTTCCTCTCAAGAGGAAATCTCCCATGTAAATATCCTGCCAGAACTGGATCACCTGTTTAAGCACTTGCCTCTGGTATCAAATATGGTTTCAACCATTCAATTAAATTTAACATAAACATTAGATGTAGCAACACAATCTCCACTAGATACAGGCAAACAACTAACACAAATGTAAAACAAAAATCTTTTAGCTGTTGCATGTCTTAATAATAATAATAATAATAATAATAATAATAATAAAATTTTTTATTTATATACCGCCCTGTGGCAAGCCAATCCGGGCGGTGTACAACAATAAAACAACATACAGCTAAAATAGTATAATTCCCCCCTCCCCCCTTAAAAAGTTATTAAATTGAATCTCAATTAAAACAGTTTGCAAATTAAAACAATAACAATTTAAAAATAGAAATACAATAAAAAATAAATATAAATACAAACCAACAGTCCCCTGGAACTTCAAAGTTCTGAACAGGGACTATAAGACATTCCTAAGGAGGGGGAGGTCACCAAAGTCCCGAGGCCGGGTAATTTAGTCTGGAAAGGCCTTCCGAAAGAGATCCCTCTTGACAGCCTTCTTGAAGCTGTCCAAAGATGTTAATTGACGGATCTCATCCGGCAGGCCACTCCAGAGCCTGGGGGCGACAACAGAGAATGCCCTCTGGGAGGTTGCCGCAAGCCTAGATTTTTGAGGCTGCAGCAAATTCCTCCTTGTGCAAGTGGGAGATCAAAAGGAGCTTTGATTAGCATCCAGAAGGAAGACAAATATAGCTTCTTCTGCAGTGGACAGAAGAAGTATAGAATGAACAAGCAGCTTAGTGAACAATAATAATAATAATAATAATAATAATAATAATAATAATAATAAAAAAAATAATAAAATTTTATTTATACCCCGCCCCTCTGCAAAGCAATCGAGGCGGCTTACAACAATTTAAAATACAACAGTTAAAACATTCCAAATTCCTACAACAAAGGTAAAGCAGAATGACCAACCTCAGAAGAGCCCAACTAAGGCAACCCAAAAAGAGCTAGACTCCTCATACATGGATTCCGCTCAACATCTCCTCTTAGTTCATGCTTCTAGCTAGGGTGGAAGTGTTGCCATCTACCAACCTCACTCCTTCCATTTCTTTTTCAGTACAGTAACAGTTTGGTGTTTCTGATGTGCCAATCAATTATTCACTTCTCTGGCTAGCCATTGTAGAATGCCAACTTCTTTCTTTTCCTTATTCTTGTTCTCATGGAAAGCCTAGAGGGAATTTCTAAATTCCTGTTCTGCACAGAAGCATTTGAGACTACATCACAAACCTGTGAGAGAATAAATTCAGTGATATTAATATTTTGGCAGCTCCTTCTTTAACAAAGGTCTGCCAAATATAGGTATTTAAAAAAAATCTATTGGTGGTTGAAATGGAACAATAAAACAATCAATCCAGATACAGTGAAAGTGGATTGAAACTTCATATTTCTCCTTAGTCTGAATTGTTTCCACCTTTGAATTCTATTTTCTTCATCGTTTCATGGAATGTTCTCTTCTGAAATAACTTCAAATGCTTTATATATTCTTTGGAAAATTATGACCATTAAAACTTTAATTAATGAAATAATGCTGCTTCTTGCAGGAATGAATGTATCTAGAGCCATATTGGCAACAAAGGAATCTGCAAGAAGATGACTGAGCAGTGGAACACAATAGTTTCATTCATTTTCTACAATTATTGTACAAATTATTCATATTGTACATGCTTTTAAATAATCCCACATCTCTCTCTCTCTTCACCCTTCTCTCCCAAAGTAGAGCTCAAGGAATGCAATAAATAAATGAAGCCAAAGATAAATAATTAAAATTGTATCAGATTAGATATGATTTATGTCAGATTAAAATTATATTGGATTAGATCAACTACTAAAAGAAAGCTGCACAGCCTGAACATAAATCTTGTGTAATTAACAACAGGAAAACAACAACAACAACCAAACAAAAACAAAAAGGGAAAATGAACTTTATATGAAGATACCAAACAGTAGCTATTTAGAAAATTTCTGCACTTCTCTAAATAATGTCCTATATGAGCACAAAAGGATGGAATTTACAACACTTCTAAGAACGGAGCTAGATCACTGTAGTCTCATTTGATTTTATGGGAAAATCACCACTTCAGCTTGTGACATTTGGTAGCTGTGCTCAAGACCACAATGGGGTGGAAGGTACAGAAACCTTCTGCCATGTCCAGGCACATGTAAATCTCGTGTTTCACCCTTTTCCTCCCTGCAGGTGTTGGGAGTCATCTTTGCTACAGACAGGGAAACTATTACATCTCTGCAACATTATTAGATAACCCAGGGATACGTCTTCACTCCAAGACATGGTTATTTAATGCAGTGACTGCATTAAATCTCTCTTTCAGCACTAATATAGATTTTATGCATGTATATATAATAAATAAAAAAATAATAAAATTTATTTATATCCCGCTTATGTGATAAATCAATCTAAGCGGCTTACAATTAAAACAGTACAAAATGTCCCCGAACCAACCCCCCCCCTTAAAACAGAATTAAACATCATAACAAGTAAAACACAATTTAAAAACATAATCTAAAAAAGACATAATCTAAAAAAGAGACACAACACAATGCCCTGGTAGTCTCCTACAGGAGACTCCTATATGTCTTCATGTTACCTGTCAATTTATGGCGAACCATGCATTTAATAGGATTTTCTTAGGCAAGAATGAAGCCGCTGGGTGAGATTATACAGAGTTATGGTGCTGGGTGTTATCAGTATGCTGATGACACCCAAATCTATTTCTCCATATCTCGTTCGTCGGTCTTGAATTCCAATGGCATCTCCTCTCTCAATGAATGTCTTCAGGCGGTAATGGGCTGGATGAGGAAAAACAGATTGAAGCTGAATCCAGACAAGACGGAGGTGCTCACGGTAGCGGCCCTGAAACCAGGAATTGGGTTGCAACCTCCAGTCCTGGATGGGGTCACGCTCTCCTCCAGTGACTGCGTTCGCAGCTTGGGGGTGCTCCTTGACTCGTCGCTTCTGATGACGAATCAGGTCAATACGACGGTCAGGAGCGCCTGTTATCAGCTTCGGCTGACATGCCAGCTGCGCCCTTTTCTGGAAGTAGGGGATCTTGAGACCGTTGTGCATGCGTTGGTAACCTCACGCCTTGACTTCTGTAATGCGCTCTACATGGGGCTACCCTCGTGCCTGGTTCGGAAACTGCAACTGGTCCAAAATATGGCAGCCAGATTAGTATCTGGTACATCCAGGGGGGACCATATTACCCCGGTACTAAGGTCCCTCCACTGGCTGCCTATTAGTTTCTGAGCCCAGTACAAGGTGTTGGTTATGACCTTTAAAGTCCTAAATGGCTTGGGTCCAGGCTATCTTAAGGACCGCCTCCTCCCGTACAATCCTCCCTGCACCCTCCGGTCCTCTGGGAGGAATTTGTTACAGCCTCAAAAAACGAGGCTGGTGACTACCTCCCAGAGGGCCTTTTCTGTTGTTGTCCCCAAACTGTGGAATGGCCTGCCGGAGGAGATCCGTCAATTGACATCACTTGACAGCTTCAAGAAGGCTGTCAAGACGGATCTCTTCCAGCAGGCCTTCCCGGAATAACTACCGGCTTATGGCTCCAGTCCCTCTTGAAGATCCTCCCCCTTCTATGGCCTTCTATGACCTCTATGATTAGGTCTTTTATGAGCCAGCATTTTATTTTTATTTTTTGTTATGGTTTTTATGTGATTTTATGGAGGAATTCACCTCCTTTATAATTTATTTTAATTGTAATTGGTTTAATAACTTTTTAAGGGGGGAGGGGGGAATTGTTCTTAATTGTTATGTGATGACCTTTTATGATGTAAGCCGCCCCGATTGCTCTCAGAGGGGCAGGGTATTAAATAAAAATTATTATTATTAAAAAAAAAATTATTAAGAATACTCAGAGGTATTTCTGCCATTTCCTTCATTTGACGTATACCTTACAGCACCTGGAATTCATTGGTGCCCCCCCATCCAAGTATTAACCAGGGCTGGCCCTGCTTATCTTCCAAGAACAGATGGAATCTGTTGCTATTTGGGTATTTAGGCCCAACAGACTTTATACTATCATGTAATTTTCCTATGCATTAAAATCAATGGTATAGAAAGATCCTCTAATAGTTTGAAAAAGATAAGCTGTTGGGGTGTGGATGAGAAACTGATTGAATATTATATTTATCTGTAAATGCAGTTTAATCATAGCTCTTCCACTTCTCAGTTCAGCAATAAATTGGCCTCAAAGGTCACGGAAGGGATCTATATTCAATTTTGGCAGATGATAAAGCATGTCTGCCTACACTTGGCTCATGACCTGGGTTGATGCTTTTCTTGATCTTGATGTAGAAGGAACATGATGATGTCTATTTATAAAGGGAGTGGGAGATGGAGAGTAAACTGTCAGCTCAAATTCACAGACAGAAAAATATTTTAAGAGGCAAATTAGTAGGCAATCTATAGTCAATTGGGAATAATGGGGCCACAAAATTATTCTATTGGAGTGTGTTACCGATCTGTATAAAATGTAAAATGCAAGGGAAATACGTATGGTAGGGGTAGTGAAAAACATTTTCTTGGTAACTAATATCAAGTTCAAATAATTTCTTTGAACTTTTTAACAGTCTATATTTATATTTAGCTTGCCTCTTTCTTTAGTTTCTTTTATTGTAGGTCATCAGCCTATTTACCACACTCTCTGTGTAGTACTCATAAGTGAATTACTATGGCATAATAAGTAAATGGCAACTCTATTGTGCAGCACATCTCACATTAAGTCTAAAATCAAGATAAGCCCAAGTATTTCACTGACAGAAGCTATGCTTGTTTTACAAACGCTACCTGTCAGCACAGATCAACTATATATTGACACCACCCATACATTTGTTCAAAAATACAAAAAAGAACTAATATTTCTATACACGCTGATAAAGCAACATTGTTATTATTTAAATAGCATCATCAACATACACAGTGCTTTACAAGGTAACATAAGCAGCATATTGGTCCCTGCCCTGAAGTGCTTACAATCTAAATTTAGACAGAGGTATGGAAGGCAAGAGGGTAACAAGGAATGAAGGCAAGCAAATGCAAATACAACTTTTGATGCTTTATTGCTGCTGGAATTCAAGGTTAAAGGGCTATGCTCTGCCTGGAGAACATTATGCCTCCACCCCTGATAGTGCTGGATTCCTTTCTCAGCTGCCCCAGCTAGACTCACTGATGGTGAGATTATGGAAGCTGTAGTTCAAAGGTCAAAGTCTACATTCCACTGGACTAGGACAAGATCCCCTGTGTAAAGGCAAATTATAATTTGGCCCTCAAGCATAGTTTTCAGACAATGCTTACAACTGATTCATTAGCTGACCTCTTAATTTGATGATGATGATGATGATGATGATGATGATGATGATAATAATAATAATATCAAAACCATTTCTCCACCACAATGCTATTTGAACCACAGGGATAAAAACAATAAAGTATAACCTGTTCAAAAGTATTAAACAAAATGCTGCGATCAAACTGCTCGAGAAGTATTACTGGTCAATTCCATTAACAGCCCTAAAAGAGGGGATAGTTATAAGCCCTGAAGAGAATTTCCATCAAAAACACTTTGGTCCCATTCCAAAATATGTTTCTAATTTCATTGTAGTTACAATTCTGGAAAAGGTACATCTTATCTTATGAAAGCAGCCAAAATAGAATTATTAGCACTGCAACTCATGAACTGAGAACAGAGCTTACAAAATGTATTTTATTAAATGAAAAGAATTGTTTTGTAGATCAAATATGAAATAGAATGTACAAAAACTTTACATCTGTTCTTTCAAAGAAATAAAATGCTATCTAGAATTAGCTTACACACATTCCTTCAAAATACAACAGAAAACGAATATTTTATGGCAGTACAACAATGCAAAGAGAAACCTGTGAAAGACCTGCAATTGCAGAGAACTAAATGGAAAAAAAATCTAGTCTCCAAAATGATACAACTAATTCACAAAGTAACTTAAAAACATGGAAGTCAATCATCATATATTCTCTTAGAAGCAAGTGGCAGGTAGATCAAGTGCAGAGTTTACAAAGCTTGCATATAGCACTCTCAGTTCCTATACAAAATATAAATTGATCTTTCATTAAAAAAAAAAATTCTATTTTAAAAGAAAACATATCCCAGTCCATGCAATATATTCCTTACATCTTCTTTTTTTAAATGAAGCTTGGTACACAAAGCCATCATGGCAAAAGTTTTAAAATGTTTAGCTGCAAATCTTTGCACTACTCTCTTGCATAAGAAGGTTCTGCAGAGCTCATAACTTGTCTTTGGCATATCGCACCAAGTCCCCCTTTAATACTTCTCCTTTAAAAAAAGAATATATTCCTTTAGTAAAACACCGTAAAAACTTCTATTTCAGATTTTGTAAAATAATATGTTATCACCTCCTATGTTGCTTTGCAAAATATACATAATGTCTGGGAGAAGATGGGAAATTCCCCCACTGAAATTCTGAATGGCTGAAAAAAGAAAACAGATAAATACAAATTCCCTCCCATATGTAGGTTACATGAAATCATTCAGTTCAGCTTCCAATGCTGCTGCCATTTCATCTGCTTCTGAGCTGCTGCCCTCCTCATCTTCATTGCTAGATCCTTTACTGGATTCACTGGCAACATCATCTTCATCAAGCTTTCGCTTGTGACCCCTGAAGAGACAAAGATAGTAGTCTTGATTAAAACAGTGTTCTTACCACCTGTCAATGTCATTAAAAAAATTAAAAAGAAAGAAAGAATAAGCAAACATGACTTGTTGGAGATAAGAGTGGCTTTGGGGAAGAAGGCGCTTCCCTCCCATTGACAACAATTTTTTTGGGGGGCAACTATGCACATTCCAGGGGTGTTGTGGTTTCTGGTCCACGGAGGATGGGAGTAAAGGGAATGGTAGGCCTTTGGATCCAAGGCTTCCTCGAACTTGCTTCTTATAAGTCCTCATTCCTTCCTATCATGCTGGAGCATCAACAGCAACAGCCTGATGAGGTAGAGATCTCTGTTGCTTTCAATAGATGTCATTCACCTGCAGCTCTGACCACCCATAGCTCTATCTCCAGTGTTTCCACTCATTTACCTCAGTTCCTAAGAATGCCGCATGGTAGCATTCCAAGAACCAGGGCCTTCAAATGCAATTCCCTGTTGTTTCACACTTGAGGGGTAAACACCTTTGTAGTGCATACAAGACCCCATGTTATGGACCTCTCTGATACACAGGAAACAGAGCCACTGACTGTCCTGACAGGCAATTTAGCTTTGCAATTCCCACATCTCTTAAAAGAGGACGAAGATATCATTATAGAAAAGGAGCAGAAAGCATGCAGTCTGTGAACAAGCCAAGTTAGTTACCAGAGAACATCAAGCCAAGCCAAGGAGAATGCAGAGAGTAAAACAAGCTGAATCTTTACCAGAAATCAGAATTTCTCATAAAGCCAAATGATTAAGCAGAAGAGTCGTTGTTGAGCCAGAATTAACAGGGTAGACTTTGTACAAAAGAAAACACTAAAGGTTCATAGATGTTACTCATGTGGCAGAAGAAAAGGAACTGAGGTAAATGAATGGGAACACTGGGGATAGAGCAGAGTGGGCAGAGCTACCGCCAAAAATTTACCCTAGGTATTCTAGAAGGTTCTGAATATGCACTGTACATGTGAGGAATACCCAGCTGTGTGAGTTATAGAGATCACGAAAGAGAACTATCGTTTTTAATTCATCTCAGACCAGATGCTGGTTTTGGACTGTACTTCAGCCAAACTGTGAGGCCTCAAGGGACAGGGGAAGCTTCAGGGGCTGCATGAAAACTATACTTTCCCCAGTTCAGCTTCAGGAGAAAACACTTAAGATCATTTCTTAAGGGAAACTAAAAGGAAGAGAACCAGAAAGACACAGAAATCAACATCATTCTTCAAATCAAATGAAGATCTTATTATTTTTTTAGTGTTTTGTTAGGGCCAGCTTGCTGGCTCTGGTCAAAATACAACTTTCTCCATGGGTATTTCCCCCAACATTCTCTGTACCAAAGATGTCAAGTAAAGCTATATGAGGATCCTTTGCTAGGGGTATTATTTTATTTTCTTGAAATGCTTTAACATTTAAACTTTCAGCTAGCAGACATTTTTATTATAACAAGTAGTAGAACCCCTCTTCCACAGCCTCTCCAACCATATGTAGAAGAAATGCTTGTAATACAAGAAATGTATGAATTCTTATGTGTACATTATATTGGCTGTTTATGCCTTGTCACTGACCACTTATCTTCCTCTATTATTACTTACTTTTCTCTTATTATTTTTGAGCCTTCCAGAGAACTCACAGATCTTTCAGGTATACTTTACTTTAAAGTTAATGGTCTTTTATTAATAAAAAGGGGTTTTAAATGTACACAGACCTCTTCATTACCAATGATTAAAATGCATGTGCTTATTGTGAATAAAAAAGTGGGATGGTGATATGTAACAAGGTGACAAATAGGTGGTTAAATGTCTTCTGTCATTTGCTCCAAAGCACCAATGTATACAACATGCATTTGGCAATGTGCTGCCCACAATACTTAGAATCTTAGCTAAAAATGGAACATTACGCGTTACTGTATACAACTATATAGGGAGTAGCATGTTAGTTCTATTTATATCCATGGGGGATCCATTTAATCTTGAAACGGAAAGTTTCAAAATATTTTGAAGATTAGGTCTGTCCAAAGCTTGTTTTTCAAAGTTCATTTACTATATGGCAACTCTCTCTCTCCACTGTGCACTTGCTTTTCCAATCATTGGCAGCACAGGCAGCAAATTTGCCCTTCAAGGTTTTATGCATACATGAACCCCCCGCTTATCCGACAGGTTAGGGCAGACCTGCACAACTTGGCAGTAGGTAGGGGCCAAAATTAAAATAGACTAAACCTCTTTGGGCCACAGATAGATTTTAATTAAATATTAGTTAATTAATAATATTAATTAATATTAATTCCGTCCTCCAGGAGAAAGCCGACAGCAGAGGAGCCATGCCTGTCCTCCTCCTCTGCCCAGACTTCTCCCTCAAGAAAAGGCCAAGCAATGGAGGAGCCTTGAGGGATGAGCATTTGCTCCTCTTCCTCCTCTGCCACCCAGCCTTCTCAGGAGAAAGCAAGGCAAAGGAGGAGTCTTGCAGGGCAAGTGTTTGCAAGAGGCCTGTCCTCCTCCACTGCCTGGCCTTCTTGAGAGAAAGCCAGGCAACAGAGAAGACTTGAGGGGTAAGCATTTGCCGCCCTCCCCCTCCCCTCCTCCCCCTCCCCCATCTGGCCTTCTCCTCAGGAGAAAGCCAAGCAGTGGAGGAGCTTTGCGAGGTGATTGTTCACCTGTCCTCTTCCTCCTGAACCCAGCCTTCCCTTCAGGAGAAAGTCTGGCAGTGGAGGGGCCTTGCAGGATGAGCATTCACCTGTCCTCCTCCTCCTCCTCCTCCACACAGCCTCTTCTCAGGAGGCAGCCAGGAGGCAGAGGAGCCTTGAAGTCATTCCACATCCTCATGGGCCACTTGAAATTCTTTGGCGGGCCATATGTTGTGCAGGCTTGGGTTAGGGACTGCAACAATGTCAGAAAGAACAAAGTCCATGTAGGGAACATGAAGGAAATACAGTGGTTTGCTTGGGGCTGCCTGCATGTGCTGCTTGCAAAGTTTTATCAGTTTGCTTGGTGCCTTCCCGCTCCCTATCTCAGCACATGCATGCACAGTCAATCCCAAGTAAGCCTCTATAGGCAAGAAAAATTGATGAAAGAGTAGACCCGTAATTGGATTAATGGAACCTGTCCCTCATATGCAAACACTGAAAGAGTAAGTTGTCAGATAATGAACTGTCAAAAGGCAGGGGCTTCCTGTACTAAGCTGTATACAATTTCTACATAAGCACTAAGCTCGATACAATCAGACGGAATAAATAAGGCCATGAGACTGGAAAGCTTTCCCTCCCTTTTCTATCAGGATATATCTTTCCTCTATGCCAAAGTTTGATGGTGTTATGTACATCTTCCAAGATTGGTAAGATTTCAGCTAAATGTTTTTAGCTTTGGGAAATTCAGGGAGAAAATACTATCTCTTGATGTCCTTTGAAAATGGCTCTACTTATAACTATGTACTGTATACCTGTGGTGTGTATGCTTTTAAGCCAGTTCCCTTATCACTATGAAAGAAACAATGCCATCACACATCTAAAACATCAGTGTGAGAAATGCAATTAATGCTGTAACAGCAATCCTTTAATATTATGCTCACAAAAGTTATCACCACCAGTTCGCCTATGTCAACATCTCTTCCCACCAAAAGCAAACAAAATACTGTGAAATGGCAGTCAAAAATATTTATAAATTTGTGAACAGAAACTCTTCCAAAAACATTATAAGAAAAGGGATAGTTCACAGTCACACAGCACTGTAGCATGAGCCTTAAGAAGAAAAGAAGCAGTAGCTAAAGAATTTTACAAAGAAAATCATGCAAACAACCTGTAATGTACATTTATCCTTCTCTCCATCAAAACAGCTTGTTCTTTCTTAGCAACAATGCCAGGAGAGTCACAGGAAGGGAGCACTTAGCACACCAGCTCTGGTACTCAGCTTGCAATCCTTCCAAATAGCCTCACGTTCTGAGTATGAATTCACCTTTCTCAGTTACTGCTATCAGCCATAATCTTGACCAAGGGAGGTCAATTTTTCTGTTCCTGAAGGCCATAACATTTATGTACATATGCATACAGTGAATCCTGCCTTCCTCCTTTTCAAAACATACTCCTACATACCCAAACATACACTCGCCATGCATCTTTGTACTTCTGGGTTTCAGAGGGGGAGAACTCTTCAAGAGAGATGGTGCACTGGGATGATTCACTTCACACACTGTTTTCCACCACAAAATCATAATGGCATGGGGCAGATTTTGAGGCAACCTCGTCATTCATGGCACAGCTAGCTGCACGGCATTGTTAGCTGTCTCTGAGGGCCATAAATGGGCTACCTATAGCTGATTCTGATTATGGCAAATGGAAGCTCTACCTATTGTAATTCAGAGCAAAGCCCATGAATGACTGCTGCTCTACCTAGAACAGTGGTGTCCAGCTGGAATGGACATGATTCTATGGGCCGATGCAGACAGCCAAAATCGGGCAAAGGATCGGGACCGTGCCAATCACATGCTGCAGCCCCAATCCTCCTTTTTGCCACCCCCAAAAGAGCGGCAAATTGCCACTCCTTTTGGGGGTGGCAAAAGGCTGCGCTTAAGAGCCGTGCTGGTGGCTCTTTTGCGCCCTTTTGGCGGTGTGTGCACATGCTATGCCAAGAGGATGCCCTGACACCGCGCACCGTGCAGCCGGGTGCGTGAAGTTGGGGTGGAGTCGGGTGGCCGGAGTGCAGTTGCCCCGCCCCAGCTCCACCCCAGGCTGGCCTAAACTGCTGGTCTGCATCAGCCCTAAATGAACTATTTCCAGGTTTATGTGGCACATCACTTTTTTACTTCCTCATTTTGGATTGCAGTTTTATAAATTAAATTTCTGCTATCCTTAAGAGCTCTAATGACAGCAATGTTTCCTTTTTAGTCTTCAGTGCCTTCTTTTCCAGTACTAATCACTGAGTTTTTATAATAATAATAATAATAGTTTTTATTTATATCCCGCCCCTCTGCCAAGCAATCGGGGCGGCGTACAACAATCACAATAACAAATAACATCAATACAGAGCCCATCCCTTCTTCCCAACCCCACCCATACCCACCCCTCAAAAACAAAACAAACAAAGCAAATTAAAACAATTTTTAAAAATATACAAAATACAATATAAAATGCAAATACAATTTAAATGCAATTTTTGAAGGGTCCCTCCTCGCTGCCCCAGGTGGAAAAGGCAGCCTTTTTAAAGGGTCTCTCCTCGCTGCCCCAGGTGGAAAAGGCAGCCTTTTTAAGGGGTTCCTCCTCGCTGCCCCAGGTGGAAAAGGCAGCCTTTTTAAAGGGTCTCTCCTCGCTGCCCAAGGTGGAAAAGGCAGCCTTTTTAAGGGGTTCCTCCTCGCTGCCCAAGGTGGAAAAGGCAGCCTTTTTAAAGGGTCCCTCCTCGCTGCCCAAGGTGGAAAAGGCAGCCTTTTTAAAGGGTCCCTCCTCGCTGCCCCAGGTGGAAAAGGCAGCCTTTTTAAAGGGTCCCTCCTCGCTGCCCAAGGTGGAAAAGGCAGCCTTTTTAAAGGGTCTCTCCTCGCTGCCCAAGGTGGAAAAGGCAGCCTTTTTAAAGGGTCCCTCCTCGCTGCCCAAGGTGGAAAAGGCAGCCTTTTTAAAGGGTCCCTCCTCGCTGCCCAAGGTGGAAAAGGCAGCCTTTTTAAAGGGTCTCTCCTCGCTGCCCAAGGTGGAAAAGGCAGCCTTTTAAAGGGGTTCCTCCTCGCTGCCCAAGGTGGAAAAGGCAGCCTTTTTAAAGGGTCCCTCCTCGCTGCCCAAGGTGGAAAAGGCAGCCTTTTTAAAGGGTCTCTCCTCGCTGCCCCAGGTGGAAAAGGCAGCCTTTTTAAGGGGTTCCTCCTTGCTGCCCCAGGTGGAAAAGGCAGCCTTTTTAAAGGGTCTCTCCTCGCTGCCCAAGGTGGAAAAGGCAGCCTTTTTAAGGGGTTCCTCCTCGCTGCCCAAGGTGGAAAAGGCAGCCTTTTTAAAGGGTCTCTCCTCGCTGCCCAAGGTGGAAAAGGCAGCCTTTTTAAAGGGTCTCTCCTCGCTGCCCAAGGTGGAAAAGGCAGCCTTTTTAAAGGGTCCCTCCTCGCTGCCCAAGGTGGAAAAGGCAGCCTTTTTAAAGGGTCCCTCCTCTTACACTTACCCACTAACTTTCCCATAACAAAGTATTACTGTAGCTTTATGAGTATTTAGAGAATTATAGTAAAAAAACAGCCATAACATTGTAAATTAATATCTTCCTCTGACAATACTATTTTAAAGCTTTTAGGGACTTTATTACTCTGTTTAAGTACAGAGGAGAGCCATATGAACTGTGATCTATTCCCCCCCCCCCAAGTATCAACAAGTTGCTTTTCCTGTGCAACTTGTACAAGGGACAAGAGCATGAGAACAAAAGCTTCTTCCCTTTCCTCCTTGATGCTCTCTCAGAGAGTGGCAGAGGCAGAAAGACAGAACCTTTGCCAGATATTCCACATCCACTGATCTACCACCTAATTTATCTACCATGTTAAATCACTATTTTAAGAATGTGTCAGTTTAATTTTACATTAGCCCAGTGGTGGCGAACCTCATGCATGCATGCCAGAGGTGGCACTCAGAGCCCTCTCTGTGGGCATGTGCACCATCGCCCCAGCACAGAGTTCGTTACTAGAAAGCCAAAGGAATGCGGCACTATGCGATAAATAAGTGGGTTTGGGGTTGCAGTTTGGGCACTCGATCTCTGAAGATTCACCATCACTGGATTAGCCAATCTGAAAATGCTGTCATCATTAAAAGGAGCTTTTCTATTGCACCAGTAATAAATGTTCATCAGCTTTTCCATCTTTGGACATATGAAAGCTTAAGTGTTATGTATCTTATTAGTTATTTTTATGAGAAAAAGAATAAAAGACAACATTTTTCAAGTGAATTAACATTTCATGGATTTCCCCCCTTGCTGAACAGAAACAATTCTATCTCATCACACTATACAAAAATTATTACAATCTCCTATTTGGATGGCATGGACATATATAGCATTTTAAAAGTATCTTTAGGTTCCAATAAGTACTGTATATGCTTGTGCAGTGGCGTCCCTGCACAGGATGTTACCTGGAGAAGGGAGGTAGGGCTTCTGGGAGTGGGGCTTCTGGGCAGGACTTCTGGGGGCAGGACCATGTGGAAAGGGCTGCACAGACTGGGGAAGTGCTGCAGGGCAGAGAAAACAGCCACATGGCCAGAGAAAAAACAGCGCAGGCTGGGAAAACAGCCGTGTGGCCTGCAGAAACCCTGAGGTCTGGGACACCTCCCCCGAGGCCTGGACTGGCACCCAAACGGGCCCAAAGAGCGTCTGCGGGGGGCAAGGGGCTGAGCAGGTGTCACCTCCTTCTGAAGTGTCACCCAGTATAGCCTGCACCCTCCAGTGACACTACTGTACTTGTGTATATGTCGAAAAATTTATCCCTCAAAATTGACCGCCCCAAAAACTCCTGGGTCAATACAGTAACAGGCTCACCTCTCAAGCCTCCTCCTCAGCCCAAGCTGTCTCCTGGGGGGATAGCCAGGCTAGGAAGGAGAAAGGGCAGGCATTTGCTCCTTGAGCCTCTCTTCAGCCCGGGTGCCTCCCAAATGAACAGTCAGGTGAGGAGGAGGAGGAGGAGGAAGGGCAAGCCTCTCCCCAGCCTTGCTGCCTCCCAAGGGGACAGCTAGCCTGAGAAAGAGAGACCTCCTGCCCCTCTAGCCTCTCCCTAGCCCATCTGCCTTTCAAAGGGACAGCCAGGCTGAGGATGAGGAGGAGGAAGGGCAAGCACTCACGCCTCAAGCCTCTCCCCAGCCCGGCTACCTCCCAAGGGGACAGCTAGGCTGAGGAGGAAAGGTGCATGCCACCCATCCATTATTGTTTACAGCCACCCCCCTTGTCTCTTCCTCTTCTCCACCTTCTGTGAAGAGTAAAGCGGGTGAGCTGCAGACAAAGGAGAGTGGGTGGACAGGCAACAAAGCAGGACATTCTTTACATCCTTTGTTACATGCCCTTAAGTTTTACCCTCGATTTATCCACAGGTCATATAAAAATCCCTAATTTTGACCCCCAAACCTACCGTTGATTTATACATGAGATTGAGTTATAGTCCAATATATTCAGTAATAGATACATAAGGGACAATGAAATTGAAGTCAGTGGACAACTGGTCTGATTACTCAAGATTATTCTTAACTTCTATTATGATTAATTAGTGTTATGCTATGAAACAGAGTACAAACATAAAGAACATGGTAATCCAATCTGTATCTTTAACCTAGCATTTTTAGTAAAATGAAGATACAGCTAATCTAAAATGTAACTTCTCACAATTATCTTTTTAGCTTGTGATTTTAATTAGCTAAAAAATTATAAAAAACAAAAATAAACTAAAGCACAACGCAGATTATATTAGATCAGGGGTAGGCAACCTTTCCCCTTTAAGGGCCGAGGGACTTCAGCTCCCAGAATCCCAGGAGCTATTGGCCAACATGGGACTATTGGTCAACATGGCTGAGGCTTCTGGGAGCTGAAGTCCCTCGGCCCTTAAAGGGGGAAAGCTTGCCTACCCCTGTATTAGATGGTTAAATGCCTACGCTGTATAAATTTCTCACATGTAGAACGAAAATGCTTTGACAAAGTTTATAATGATCTTTCAGATATGTGAAGACTGTGTAACAAAATCATGTATCATATCACAATTCAACTGAATGTGGTAATTTTTAAAGTTACATATTAATTAAGCACATGTAAAGCCCCATTACACGTTTGATTCTTATTCCAACCCTTTATTTTCATATACCCCAAACACACCTGTATAGTAATAGGGAAATTAAACTACTATGTTTACTAGGGGAAATACACCCCCTTATTCTTGTTCCTCTGTACAACTTCTGAGTGTCTAGGGGGGCTTTACACTCTCTCCCACAAAACCAAATGTATTTCAGATGAAAATAAAGGTAAATACCATCATCAGAAGCTGAGGAATTAGGTAGTGGTGAATGGCACTATTGATCATTTAAAGAACACTTCAGGGCTGAAATAGTCTCTTTCAGAAATAGGTATCCTTCTCTTTTGAGGTTCAGGAAAATGGGAGTGAGCTCTAAATGCCAACTAGCTGTGCCATTTGTATGAGTATGTGAGACGAGAAAGCTGTGTGTGTAAAAACTGAGTACTACAGGTAAGGACCATTGGGGCTACTCATCTGACCTAATCGAATGGTTTCTCTCTTTTTATGTAAATAGAGTAACACTTTATAAGTTTCTTGCAGTCAAATATCTGAAACTATCCTCGTACTTACACCAACATTTTTGGTTAAAAACAGATTTACCTCAAAGATTTTTCAGATCATTTCACATTAACAATTCTTACTTTCCTTTTTTTCTTGTGTTTTGTTGCATTACTACTGGATGCATATTTTTATTTTATAAACTGTTATAAAAATTCTTATTTGTGTATAGATACAGTTCAGTCATTCCCTGTGGTACAATTCAGAACATGCTACAGTGAAAGCAAATTGTTTAGCAGCAGTTTGCACAGACATTTTAAGTGTTCATATTGTGCCAAAAAGCCATTAAATATTATAGTGGTTTGGATTAATGGAATTCAGTTATTACAAACAGCTGAATAGTACTTTTAGAGTTCATTTGGGAAACCAAAGAGCACTCAACTGGATGCAGTTGGGATTTGTGAACCATTTTTCTATAGGCTACTAGTGCTACTTCTAAAGTCAGGTTGCTCTTTATGCAAGTATCAAAGAATTCCATAGTATAAGTTATTGTAAAATTACATATTCTTGGTATTGAGGATCATGGAATCATAAAAAGATCAAAACAGGCTATGGGGGCGGGGAGGAAGTGGGAGAGGGATGTCAGGAATCTAGTAGTCTGTTTACTGAAATTTCAATACTTTATTAAAATAGTTTGCTTCCCTATGACTTGAGGGAATTACAATGCTCTCTGCTAAGGAAAAACATTTGCAAAATTTCTCTAACAGGCTGTATCAAGAACCTATGAGGAAGAAAACTGTGCAGTTTCTCATTTCCATGTAAAAGAACAAGACAAGTGAGAATTTATATTCCTACCACTTATCATTCCCACTCTTAAAGAAAATTGATAACAAGACCTTGGTTGCATTATTGTGATAATATTAACCTTCTGTTGTTTTGTCCATACAGTACTCTACTCTACTGCAAAACAGAATGGTCAACTGTTAGGAGTTGGGGGAGCACTTTGGGGGAGAACTATTTGGGAGGGACATTGCTAAAAAGACCTTGGGTGATTGCATGAGACTTGCAATTTTCCTGATGTAGAACTGGAACTTGTACAAAGTATAAAAGAACATTTTTATTTACTTGCACATTTAAGCATATTGCATTTTTTGGTTAAATTATTAATAATGTAGTTTTTAATTTCTATTGATAATATTTAAGTTGGATAGTAGAGTGGGCCCTTTGTGTCTGCTGGGGTTTGGTTCCAGGAACCCTTGTGGATACAAAAATTTGTGGATGCTCAAGTCCTATTAAATATAATGGCATAGTCAAATGGTATCCTTTATATTAAATGGCAAAATCCAGGGTTTGCCTTTTGGAATTTATATATTTTAAAAATATTTTCAAGCCATAGTTACTTAAATCTGTGGATAAAAAAAAATCCATGGATATGGAGGGTTGACTCTGTCAGAGTATAGATGGGCTATGCAGTCAAAAGTGAAATGTAGAGATGTGTGTGTCTGTATTTTTCCACTTGAGAACAGCTTCTAGGCAGAGCACAAACAACTCAGTCCAGATGGCTAGAAAGACAAAACAATAGAGAACCACTAGGTGGGAAATCATCCTTGTTTACATAAGGAAACAATAATAAAAAGTTGTTATGGGAAAGTAGATCACATGGTGGAAGATGAACAAGAGGTTGGGTTAGCATACATCACATATAGATCATCCAGTCAGCTTGAAGGGTAACACCCAGAAAGGTGGAGAGGGGCTGGACTGAGAAACTCTGTGTTTGGCATTAATATTATTATTTGCTTCCTTTGGATCACAGTTTTTCTTCTCTTTACTTCTCGATGGATCTATAATATGTTTATACTGCTTCACAATGTAGCCTTAAGATCTGGAAACATGGATCTGTAGTTTTGTTCTTGTTTAGCCACAAGATGTGATCCTATAGTGGACTGTATTTTTGCTTTGCGTGTTGTTATTATTCTTTCAACAATAAAACTCAACTTTTAGAAGCTTGGATTTTTGCTCCCTGATTCTGCTGGATTTACAAGTACACTACTCCACCAAAACCGAACAGACTCTACTGTACACCAGTCAATCTTAAAATACATTTTTGGATTAGTATTCCAAAGAGCAAAAAAGAACTCTAGAAATGTTGAGTATTGAAGGTATTTTATTTGAGGACACACTTTTTGTCAAAAGCCCAGGATTAGTTTAACACATGTCTACTGCCACAATATATCTTTCTGAAGTTTCCTGAAATCTAATTAATCTGAAGAGCAGTTGTGCCAATTAGACAATTAAGTGCAAGCTGCTAACAATAGGGAAAAATCTTCCTTGCATATGCTTCTGACAACCTTCATTGTGCTTTCATAAAACAGCAATAAGTGTAACAGATATTTCTATATACATTTTTGTAACCGTCTCTAAGTAACTCCAAGAGTTTTTATTCTTTAGTGAAGTGTTCCCAGAAAAGAAAATGCACTCCAGCTTCCTTTGAATTCATTAGGTAGCCTTGGACAAACTATGAGTTTGAATTTTTCTTGCTGAAAAGGAGTTGATAATGAAATACCCATTAGGATGACTATGAAAGAAATGGGCATTATGAAGTAGTCCTACATTCTTGGATACTATGTAACTATCTCAGCTGGATTTTCTATATAGTGCAGGAATGTTTCTAAATAGTCTAAAAACAGCTGGATTTTAAAGAACAGACAAGCTAGTATCTATTATATCGTAATTATGAATATTTCCATGTAAAATACCTCTGACACTTGATTGTCAATGCTACATTATGCTTGTATAATACTTCCAACAACAGTCAGAAGCAAACAGCCTGTTGTTATGCCTGGGATAATTCTAACAATTTTAAAATCAAAGTTCAGGTAGGCATCAGTGTATGAAAGATTGACAAGTCCTCTCAATCCTACTCATAATTCAAATAGCAATAATTTTATCTAATTTATTCTAGAGCAGGGGAAGGCAACCTTTTTAAGACCTGGGCCGGTCTCCCATAGCCCAGGTCTCGACTGGGCCGAGGGGGAGGGGGGAATGGCGGCGCGTGCCCGCCCTCCGCTGCTGCGTGTGACCCCCCCGTGCACGCTGCTGCCGTGTACGTAGCCGCCGCCGCGGCAGCGCATGTCACAGCCGTCATTTTGGAAATCAAAATGGCGGCCGTGACGTGTTTGCGGCAGCCTTTGGCCTGGGCCAGTAAGTCCAGGGACCAGGGCCTTAACCGGCCCCCGGGCCGTAGGTTGCCAGTTCCTGTTCTAGAGAATGGGAAAAGTAGCAATTCTATTGTAAAGATTTCAACTATTTGTTCTTCTTACAATTCCTACATATTTCCCTGAGTGCAACTGGTTCGAGTCTTAAAATGTAAACTGGAATGAACACATATCTGCCTCTATCAGCCAGAAAACTATTTTAATGAACCTCAGGGAGGCAAACTAGAATATTGTTAACAACAACTTTAACTGGAAAAAACAAGTCCCTAAATTAAATTGTGGCAGCACCTAAATTAAGAATTTAAAAATAAAACTGTCAAGATATTTTTCATTATCCTCGCTCTCTTCACATACAAGAATGCCAAGAGAGTTACATATATAGGTTTTATACATAGACATGCTTTGAAGTAGCATACCAACTTATTGCGAACCCATGAATTTCATAAGGACTTCTTAGCCAGGAAATACTCGTAAGTGTTTTTGCCAGTTCCTTCCTCTGAAAGGAAAGTACCTGGTATTTGTTGGTGGCCTCCCATCCAAGTACTATCCAGAGCTAACTCTGCTTAGCTTCCAAGATTAGATGGAATGTGGTATCCTTAGGATATTTAAACTCAATTCACACATATTGTTTAACACAGAGAAGTACAATGACTCCTCTATTTTTATGACAGTTTGATTTCTGCCTTCAAATAAAACAACAGAAGCATTCAGACGTATCATATGAAGGTACATATTAGCAGAAACAAGGAAGCACAAAACACTTCACACAAGATGATTGGTTTGTCAATAGTTATTCTTGTATAAAGACAAAAAACACATGATAACTTTTATTCTTAATAGACTGGGTTTTGCTTTTTCCAATTTCATCTTTATTATCTTCAAAAGCAAATCTCTGAATGTCCTCTTCCTTATTCGTATCTAAAATACTGCCCCAGCCCAAGGGACACCTACACTCTATGGAAATTACAAAAACAGCTTCTATTATGACGGTGATACTACTGCTGTTCACTAAACTCAATCCATTGCCAGTAGTTCTATTGTTCACGATAATAAGGAAATCATTGTTGATTTTAATCTACATGCTACCTCCAATTTTATGTGTACACTAGTGCTGGGATCTTCTTCTCTTCCTTTTGCAGCTTTCGCTGGTGCAAAAAACAAAACAAAAACAAAAGCTGTTCTGGAGATTTAGGTCCAATCTACACTGCAGAAATAATCCAGTTTGACAAAGTTTTAACTGCCCACGCTCAGTGTTAGGGAATCTTGGGAATTGTAGTTTATTGCAGCACCAGAACTCCCTGACAGAGAAGGTAAATGTTTCACAAAACTACAGTTCCCAAAATTCCATAGCATTGAGCCAGGGCAGTTAAAACGGTGTCAAACTAGATTTTTTCCGCCGTATGGATTGGACCTTCCTTGACCAAACTGACCATGCTTTTAGGATGTATGGGTGTTTTAAGAAGGAAAGAGATTGTTTCTTCTCCTTGTGGCCAGTGTCTTTCAAGAGAAAAACAAAAACAAATGACTGACCTTCACACTTACTAAAATTACAATATTCTTTCCAATGTTTATGTTGAGGCTGACAATACTGAAGATTAAGCTATATAAAGGGATCTTTGTAAGTCCTCTATAAACATTAAGAAGATGTTATAATTATTGAAATCAGAAATAAACAATTAGCAATACAAAGAAGAAAGCATGACTCCTTCATCTACAGCAACTGTTTCAAATACTGGGAAATGTACAGTTGTTCCTTCTGATTTGTGGGGGATCCATTCTGGACCCCTTTGCAAAGTGGAAAAATCGTAAATGTTGAAGGCCCATTGTTTTCAATGGCTGCATGTGCTATGGGCACACACGCCATTTTATCCCTCCCCACTTGCTGGTCTGCGAAGGACTGAGACTGCGGACTCCAAATCCGCAAATGGGGAGGGACCAGTGTATTTCAAATGCAGCATTAAATGAAGGAAAATGGTTTTTGAAGGAACAAAAGCACTTTTACCAAAGCAAACTCTGAAGAAGTCATGTAATTGTTCTCATCTCATTCAAAAAGAAAGTGAACTCCCTTCCTCTGTTATCATAGGTACAGAGGTAATTCATGTCCATTAACTTAACAATGTACATTAGATTGAAAATAGTGGAAGAGTGGCCTGGTTGTGGTAATGGGGACATTGCGACAGAATTTGGCTTATTAATACAGATAGGGATAAAAAGAATCAAATGGGAGTTGAAAAGAAGGAAGAAATATGAATAAATGACGATCAGAAAGTTTGAGCGGGAACTTGGAAGAGAAGAAAGAAATAGCTTAAAAGAACAGTGTTGCAGAGTGTGCTCTGGGTGTAATGAGCAGAAGAGAAGGTTTAAACATGATGACAAAAAAAAGAGAAGAAGACGACACCAGAAAGGAAAGCAGATGGTGTCTTGCACAGAGTACTAAAAGAGGAGATACACTGAAAGATCAAGACAGTAATGCTTTAGATAGCAAGAAACAAGTAAGGACATAGCATCGATATTAGGAACAAAACCAAGTTCAGAAATGTTATTATGAAGAAACTGGTGTAGAAAGATGGCAGGTATGAACTCCTACATGAAGTTTTTGACATGAATAACTATAATTTTCAGCAGCACTAACCTGTGGTACTTCTATAAGAATCAAGGGAAAAAAACCACATTGGGTTAATCATACACAGAAATATGTTGTACTTTTATTACATATAGAGGTTTGCCTAACTGATAATGTATATGTCAAAGGTTTCTATGTTGTATGCACAGGTTAGAGTAGGTCAAGACATAAAGAGTCCAAATAGCTTGCTAAAGATATAGTTCCAGATCATTTAAGCTCTCCTATAGCACTTATTTCACAGATCTGGGCAACTCAGTCAAAAATATATATAATTGGCCCTCCATATCCACGGATTCAACCATCCATGGCTTTAAAATATTAAAAAATATATAAATTCCCAAAAGTAAACCTTGATTTTGTCATTTTCTATGCAGGACATCATTTTATTATGACAGTGTATTTAATAGGGCTCGAACATTCACAGATTTTGGTATTCACAGGGGGTTCTGGAACCAAACCCCAAAGGATACCCACTGTACAAATATTTCCTGGTGAAAAGCACTTTGGTAATAAAAGTCTGACTAACCTGTTTAGCCTTTTATGTTTTCCTGCATATAAAAATTACAACATTCCTCTGTGAACACAAGAACATAAAAAAAGATTCTTCCTTTTGATGAATTTCTGCAACTAAAAGTGACAGTGTTACAAAACTGCCCTTGGCTTTATAAAATTTTGAGATCTTATCAATTTCTTTGAAGGAACTGAAACATTCTCTGTTACTGTGAGAAGAAAAAAAAAAGGATTTGTGGAGCAAGTAAAAAATTAGACAAAGTAAGTTAGCAAACAACAGATGAGTTATTTAGCAAAAAACATAGAAGGAAGTAGGTTTTTGTGGGTTTTTTGGGCTATGAGGCCGTGTTCTAGAAGAATGTATTCCTGATGTTTTGCCTGCATCTGTGGCTGGCATCTTCAGAGAAAGCATGACTTTCACATCTCTCCAGGGGTATTATATGGCAAAGGTAACTGATAAACTAATGCTGAAGTATTTATATCAAACCAAGACTGTATCAAAGCTACAGAGGAACACTAAGACTGCCTTTACAACCCATTCCTTTATTTTCTCTGTAGACTGTTGCTGATATAACAAGAAAATATATTACTATCATGTGTATTTGCTAATTCTTGTCCCCAAACCCCAACTATGTTCTCTTTAGAGATAGAAACTTTTCAATAAGTGAATCTATGGAGGAAGGGGGAAAAAAAACCACGAATCCGCAACTCTGGGCCCTCTTGTTACCTGGAGCTATTGCAGGTGACCTCCTCACCCCCAGCCCAAACCTCCAATGCTTTCAATCCAGGGGAATGAAATTTAGAGTAAAGGGCCACCAAGCTGAGAAGAAAACCAAATACAATTCCTCTTTCACATCTGCACTGGTCGACAGGATCTGTCAGACCTTGGAATGCAGCTGTAGATCCATGGCTCTTAATTTTTTTTTAACTCCAATTTCGAATGCCCTGCAGATTTCTTAAGCTACAGATTCCTATGTTGTTTGAGTCAGGAAGTTGTGGTATAAGAACTTCATTCAAATTGGATGGATAAGTTCAACAAGTGATTTAAGATATCCTGGCTGGAGAAACCAGACCTGCAATCTGGGTCTGACACACATTGAATCCATAACCAGATGGATTAAATAACTCCTTGTGCTGGTTATGGGGTATTTCATACCCTATCAAGGAGCTTCAGGGAATAAAAATTTCCAATGACCTCAGGACTGTTTGTGGGTGTAAAATGAAAAGTATTCCATAAGACCCAAACACCCAGAACTAGAAAACACATTTGCATTAGTTCTAAGTAGCTGAACAATGTAGTTAACATAATTTCTGTGTCTCAAAAGTATTACCACTGTCATTTCCAGTTAAACAACAACAAAATACAACTCTATGCTGTCAACCTCAGAAATAGGAAACAGTCATAAATCCTGAAAGAAAAGAAAGAAGCATTTTAATTGATTTGTTGAAAGATCTAACAATCGTATTGTACAGTAATTTTCTACCCCACTTCTCTCTGCTGATGGAAATAGTTTCCATTAGCATTACATAACCATCATTAATTTTATACCATATTTTCTTGGTTTACATGGCTTATGCTGCAGGAATAAGCATTTACATCAGAACTCAAGCAATTGTTCATCACTAATTAGATACGTCAGTGGTGTTTACCACATTTAAAGCTATTAAATGAACATGATCCAAATGTTCTGAAAGGCAGTCCATTTGCTTGTTTCCCAACTGCAGAACCTCAAGTATGTTTGTGAGTACAAAAAATCTCCTGAAGTTCAATATTGCTATAGCAGCTCCTTGTGCTGGATGTCACACTTCTTCCAAAAGTTATTATTACCCATGATACACCACTACCAGGAGCATTAGGTTAACACATGCCTTCAACTCAGTGATGTCATTTTGGTAGGGATTTTCCCATTCCATGCCTTACATACACACAGTGTCTTTTTTTTGTTTTTTTGTTTCACAAATTATGAAGTAATTAATGCTCTCTGTAGGGAGCCAATCAAAGGTTTCCTACCATTATTTTTTCATCTGCAATCTTCACTGGATCCAGGAATTCCGAAATGATACCTCTGCTTGTTCTGCAGTAAATTGTTTGTGGATGTCTGCATCACGTCCTTCAAATCCCTGCCTCTCAATCTCCATATTTGATTCTTCCTAGACAGGGTTGAGTGAGCATGCATTTGCTGTCCTGCTAACTGCCTGCTCACCTTTTAGCTGGGGAGAGGGGGAGGGGAGAAGTTGTTCCCCACCCAAAAACTCACACTGACTCTTCAAATTGTGTTTCACCCACAAAATAGTATGGGGCATCCTTATGCCTCAGTATTTTACACGGTGTAAGGCAAACGTTTTACCCCAATGGTAAAATGTATGTGATTTAATGGGACCATTTTCTGTCTACTGCTTGTCAGTAAAAAAAATCTGTACATGGCAGGTTTCTGATACTTTGAAATATTATTTACAACTCTTCAGATCACGGTGTTAGAAAATGCCCACCTTGTAGTACTGATTCTGTGTGAATTCTTCAACAGTCTATGACTCTGGGGTATTAACAGACTCTGTCTGTTAGGGTGAATGTTAATGGAATCTATTGTTCTAAAACTGCTGATCAGAGGTCAAGTTCAAGTCTCACTTAATTTTCACTGCTGATTGGAAAGCTAAAGTGTGAATCATTAAAGTCTTGTAACTCTATAGAAGCAAACTTAACAAACACCTTAAAATCAGCATCACAGTATGTATTTTGCTAATTTGACAGGTATAAATTACAGTAATCTATGGTAATTTTATGAAGTATGATAGTGATTGTTCTGTAACACTCCACCTTGCATGCTTTAGCTGAATACGTCCGAGGGCCAAAGCAGAAGCTACAATGATACATGATGTAATTTAATCCAGGCACGGAGAGTGCAATCTATGGGGAAAATGAAGCTCTGAGCCCGTTTTGTAGCCCTTGACAGTCCCCCACTGTTTTGTTTTTTTTAATCTAGACTTTTCCAAGATATTTTCCATGCACAAATGGTCTAAAAGTGAAAAATACTTCCAACAAACATGTCTAATACTGCATCTCCAAAATTATCTGTGTCAGCCTCCCCCCCCCCAAAAAAAAGGTGCCTAGAAGCAATGCAATTATTAAATGCTATTAAATAACTGGGAAGCACAAGTGTAGTTCACTGATGGATGGGGGGAATACAATGGTGAAATATGGCTACCTTAAATTGTACACTCTTTACAGGAAATCTGAACAACCTGTAGTGTAATAGATGGGCTGTACCACCACATTACATAGATTGCTGATGCAGAACTAAGCTGGAGTTTTTGAATAGGGTGAAGCTATTAAAAAAAAAACAACAACCACATACAGCCACTACAACTGAATCATGTTATGAAGCAACTTTCCCAATACCAAGTGAAATATGATATTATCTGAATTTAGATTATTTCTAATATTTCATACAGGGTCCACAACATACACAAGGAGATTCTATAATATGTCTATTGCCTTTAATATATGGATTTGTATATACAGTATCTATAACTCCCTGGTACAAAATTTGTTCTAGCAAAGCTTGAAGCCTAGTTTTTCATTTCAAAAGCAAGCAAACAGGCCATGATCAAAATCTTATCTAGTTGTATCAAATTCTCAAACTAAATAAAAACAATCATTAAAGTCCAATGACAGGGTAGAAGAACAAAAGCATATTTTCCAAAAAAGTTACATGAAGGGAACTATTTCAGTTTTATACAATCTACAATACTGTTAAATATAAATCTGTTGACCATATTATAGGTCAATAGACAGCATCTTAAGATCCAATGTAATGGAAGAAAGAGTACAGAAAATATTTGAGTACAGTCCATTTGAATGAATACTACACTGATGTGTACTATGTTAGCATATGAAACTACTAAATGCAAAAATTAACTAATAAAATGCAGCCTCCCCCCATAAAACTGAAACAGTATTTCTATCTCTGCACATGGTGAAGGTCAGATTCAGCCAGTTCAGATATTTTAATGTGTGTATGACGTGTGTGATACAGTCATTACAGTGTTGGAATAGGACTTGAAAGATTCAGGTTCAGGAGGGGAAGTATATAAATGTAACTAATATATAAATAAACTGCATAACGTAAGTGCATAAAAAGGAATCTGGTGCAGTATGGTATGTAGGACAATGACCTAAAAGCATTTTTCATGCTAAAGATGGTGCTATAAAACATTTTGTCAAATGGAGTTATTGTAGTGTGATGCTCGGTAAATCATAAAAGTATTATTCATGAGCTTGTTTTCTATCAGGCCCTTATATATCTGTGAAAACTGTCAAGTAGCAGAAAAAAAAATGGACAGACAACAAACATGGCGAAGTTAATAAATTGTTCTGGCAGAAGACATCTATCTTCTTAGAAGTGTCCTTTAGAGGATATGTAGTCTCTCGGGACAAAGAACAATGGCACAGAAGTGCATTAAGATAATCTCATCTGTATTTTTTAATACTGCACTGACCTCTCTGAAAAAAGTTTTTTTCAAGGTGCTACTCAGGAGTAGCTTACTGTACGTACTGTAATTTTTTTTAAACTTTCTTTTGTCTATTCTGGGACCACTTCCATGACACTATGTGGGGAAGAGAACATATACCTGTACATGGTTTTCATGAAGAAACGTTATTGTTCTACCTCAAAGGAATTTATTTTGTTTTGCACTCGAATTGTACAACAGTTCTTGACAACAGAGGGATGGGTGAGAAGGACTTACTTAAAATAAGTTTGTTAAGAAGTGCTGTAAGTGGTTTTCCTCTCCATGAACTCTAATTCCAAATGCACATGCATACAGAACTTGCATATTCTGACATATGTTGAGTATCTACCATATACTGCACATATTATTTCCAACCAAAGCTTACAGTTTTGTTTGCAAACTCTGACCAATTTAGATTTAACAATTGGTATCTACATAAGAGATACCACAGTTGAGGAACCATGAATATTACAAAAATGTACACATTGCAGAATGCAAGTATTTCATGTTGTAATCTGAAAGGATTTTTTAGGTGCCCATTTTAAAAAGTAAGTTAAATAGAAGTGAGAAGACATGACTTTTATCATACAAGTAATCATACTGCATAACATAAAAACTATTAAAAAACCACTAAAAAACAAAGATGCAATATTTCCTCCATCAGTTTCTACTCCGAAATAACTAAGTTGTCTGTTGAACACTGTGAAGCTAAGAACAGCCACAGCAGTAGGAAGTAAGCTACTTCAGGAATGCTCAGCCAGGATTAACAGATAAGCAGCATGGGATACAAACAAGCAATGAGCTGGCTATTCTCCTCTCAGCAGCTTTCTGCAAAAGGTGGTCATGTAACCTTAATGTCTATTTTACTCATTTCTCAGTGACAGTTAAAATACACACAAACACACAGAAATCTGAAGGAATGAGTGTGACAGACCCCACTCTCCAGGCTGGCCCTACAGTTTTAAACCTTTGGGCTCCTGCCACTTATCTTGCCCCTTTATCCCTCAAGATCCCTTCCTGGATTTGGTACTTGGATCTCAAGATGATCCCTATACGGTTAAGTGTATGTGTTGCTCACTGGGGTGGCTGTGGTAGACATGACTAGACTCTCTATCAAGATTTAACAGGAATGGCCAGACACAATTGTAAAAAAAAATAAAAAATAAACAAGTAGAAGTTTATTAATACATAATAGGATCAAACATTAACCCCTGAATTATTTAATAATTCGCAGCTCCTGCAAACCCTATTCAGTTCTTCCCTGGCTGACTGTTGCATCTCTATCACAGCTTTTCACTATTCACTTTCAGTCACAGAGAAGCCTGTTTGGTATCTTTTCTTCCCCATTTTACAGCATTCCCTGAGCTGTGACCAGCTGACTCCAATCAGGCTTGCTTAGCTTCTCTCTTCACACGGAAACACAGGCAGCCCTGCACCTGCACTCAACAACACACATAGTGTGTGCAGCAGAAGCAACTGTCTACCTTACTGCCTTGTTTCAAGCATCTGCCAACACCAGTGGTGCTTTCTGTCTCAGTAAGCAAACTCTCCTCAACCTCTAAGACTTATTGCTCCCCATATCTGTCCTTTACCTCTCCCTACCCCATAATGGGTGGATTGGGGGGGGGGCAGAATTGTAAAATGAATTTTGGGGATGTGCTTGGCGCATGTTTCCTCCCCCCAGATACCATACCTATTCCCAAGAGGCACTGCAATGAAATGGCTGACACACGGATGGGATTCTTTGGACAGAAAACATACTCCTGCTGGAGGCAGACATCAGATCTCACCCTACAGCAGAACCTGGATTTATAGAGATTTCCTGATCTGTAACTCATTTCATTGTGTTTCTCTTGCTGATAATTTTCAATGTGGTCATGATTGCTATGGTTCCAATATTTTGCTTTAATTATAAGCTTTTAAATAAAATCTTTAAAAGGAGAAAGCACTTGCTCTTTCTATTATCTTAGAGACCAACTGAGTACAATCATGCAGAATCATAGACAATAGTCCATTTTGCCAGAGGGTGAGATGGAAGCAATATCAGCAATGCTGTATGTGTGAAGATTTAGACCTTCAATCTAGATTGTGAACCTCAAAACAAAATGAAAATGAATATTCTACTCAGCCATTCTTGTTAAGATTTATTATTTATTTAATTATTATGTTATTATGTATTGTCTCCTAGGTCAGAAGGTCCATTGTCTTCATATACATGTGACTATTCAGTTCATTGTAGCATCTGATTAAGTGGACTTCTAAATGAAAGCTCACATGCTTTAAAAAATTAGCAGTACCTACGGTGGCTGTTGAAGGGCAGATACTTTCAAGTCCTTGGGTGGGTTACTAATAAAGTCACTTTTTGTTTACTTCCTATTTTACATCTTATGTGCCTAAAACAGGTAGGGGAGAGACAAAAACATGATGACAGTGCCCTCCACATCCACACCAACAGGATACATGGGGCATTTTGAGAAAAAAAAATGTTTTCTTTTAGGCTGGCAAAGCTTCCTAGGGTCTGGTGCAGGGCATGTGCGCTCACTGGACCATCAGTAGCTACCCATGTCTGCTCCACAACCCATGTCTGCTCCACAATCAAAATTTCTCACAGACATTTGCCACAATATACTATTTATCTGGAAAAGAAACTCCTCTTTTAAATAATTTTATTTTATATTCAGATATTGATATAAATCTTAACTTATGAAATCCTTTGTAGGGCTAATCTAAAATCACTAGATAGTTCAGAAAGTGCACTTACCACCTTTACTTATAGATTTATGAAATTTCTGTAGGTGAATTCTCAGTATCAAATGCCATCTTTCAGGTTCTGATTATGTGAGACAGCTGTTACTATAGCCAAAGGTGCTTCTACCAGGTATTGACTTTCAGGGTGGAGACTTGTCTACCACTTTGTTTTTATTTACTTAACTTTGTTTGCCCCACTAAAGCTATTTCCCACCTTTACAGTATAGTGTATCTTGTGTACATCAAGTGGTAACAAATTTAACTGGGAGCAAAATCTGGAACAGTCAAAAGGGGAATAGTTCTGTAAGGTACTGCATATGATTATCCATATGTATATACAAAGATGCATACCCTGCCACTTTCATTCGTATTAATATTACCAACAAACTTTTGACCATTTTAAAGGTGTGACTGGTAGATGAAATAAAATGCAGGGAACAATGGCACCATTAATTTTTATAAAGTGCTTACCTGGGTACACCACCTGTCAAACTTCTTTCACTCGATGATGCTGAAACAGGCATCTCATCTATTTTTATGTTTGTAGTATCTTTCATATTATTCTGTGGTGCTTTTTCTTTTCTTCCTCCTCCTTTCTTTTTTTCACTGTCACTGTCGTCACTGCCTTCTCCCAATATGTCATCAACCTGCCAAATGAGCAAGAGTTAGAAGTGACATAATAATACAGGAGCGCAATTATATAAACATTGATCACTCTGGCCTTTTGACTTCATTAGCTAACACACTCACCAAATGACAATAAAATTTGCCAAATGAAAATCTGACCCAAAACAAGAATCAAAGCCAAACTTTCCAGCAGAAAAGAAGTCCATTGGAAATTTGCTAAACATCCTATTTACATAATACCCACATACTCATTTACTAGTTTTCTATCATATGCATCTTTTAAAAATAATTGTTCAAAATTTAGTATTTACATATTTGATCTGAAACATATAATTATTGTGTAATTTTAGTGTAAAACATACATTAATGTAACTGGCAAATGAAAATATTTGGATGTTCAACAATTACATCTCTAAGAGTAAAAAACTACATCTCTTTGCTAGAAGAATAGCTGTATTTTCACTGAATGGGGTAAGTTAAATTAAACTCATATCAAATCAAATCAAGTCTTGCTCAATATAGAAAGTAAACTACAGAAGAATCCTGCCCATATGCATGTTAATTTGTGGCTTTTAAATAAACAACTGAAGAGAACATGTATTAGGTTTTCACAAACTTTCAAGTTATAAATGGTCAAGGTTATTAGAAAACTCAACAAGACAGTGTACGTGAACAGAGGCAGAGGTGAAAGCAAGCTACATATTTGGAACCAAAAAGGAGCAAACATATGCAGTTTGTCTCATCTCTTCAGTGAAAGCAGAAATGAGGCTGACAAGGTTCTAAAAAAGTTGATCCTTCTCTACTTCTAAAGCATCCTCTTCTTTCAAGTTGTAAAAATGCTTAGAATCAGAAAGCCACCATATCTTCAAAGAACCACCCTTCTGGATTGATAGGGTAAACCAGGGATAGGCAACCTTTCCCCTTTAAGGGCCGAGGGACTTCAGCTCCCAGAATCCCAGGAGCTATTAGCCAACATGGGACTATTGGCCAACATGGCTGAGGCTTCTGGAAGCTGAAGTACCTTGGCCCTTAAAGGGGAAAGGTTGCCTACCCCTGGGGTAAACTAACACAGCAATAAATATAGGACATTCGTCTACGTTAATATCTCATTGAGGCTACAACTGTTAATATCTTTACTATAAAACAAACTCTACTCAGTTAAGTGAAGAGTATTTCAAGGTAGTTCGTTGTGTTTAGAACTGGATTGTTGAGACACTAAAGACCCAAAGGTACATTCTGCAACTGCTGTGCCATATAAATTTAATGTCTGAGTCATATTTTCTGATACAAGTAATTAGAAACTTATTCTGTGTAGCAGAGGCTGATGTTTATGATTCTCATTATTTGAATGAAACAAAAATTTAATTGGCACAAAGCTATAAACCTTATTTGTTTAACTACAGACTGTTTTTTAGACCAAAACCTGCACAAAATGTTTGGGAGACTAGATCTCAGATCTATTTGGAATTCTATTCTAGAATAACAATACAAAAATCCAAATTATTTGTTTAGAAGGTAGCCAAAATATTTGATAGATTGGTACCAAAATCTTATTATGGTTCTATTTTTAAAGATCACTTTATACATGCACTGCAATTAAACACAAAAGACACTCCACCAGATAACAAGAAGGATCACTCTTTATTGTATTTGTGGTACAATAAAATTAAAGTGAATATAGATTTTAACCCATTATTTTGTGAGATATGCCTTATTAAGAATTTGGAATAGACACAAACCAAGGTTATGTCCTAAGGCTTTATTAGTTTCAACACATGAAGCTTTCTGTAGGAAAGAAAAAAACAGCACAGGAAAACTGGGTAACTTACCAAGACCTTTTCAAATTTAATCAAGAACAATACATAATTTAGAATAAATAATTACAGATAGAGGGGCATGGATCTATCTGAGAGTGTTCCCATCTATTCCAGTTTATCAGTTCACTAATCAAAATATTATATGGACCTTAACAAACGCTTTGTTGAAATCCACATCCACAGCATTCCTTCCATCCTTCCAAGGTCGCCACATGAGTACCCAGCTGGTTGGGGGCAATTAGCTTACAGTTGTAAACTGCTTAGTGCGGTATGAAGTGGTATATAAATGAAGCTGCTATTGCTATTGCTACTATCTACTAAACTAGTGACCGGATCTAAAAATAGATTAAGATTAATTTGGCAGGATTTGTTCTTGACAAACCCATGTTGGCTCCTACAGATCACTGCACTGTCATCAATGTACTGCTATATAATCTGTTCTAATATCTTTCCTGGTATTGAGGTCAGGCTGACTGGTTTGTCGTTTTCTGGACCTTCTTTTTTGCCTTTTTTGAAAAGAAGGACCATGTTTGCCCTTCTTCAGTCCTCTGGCACCCCACCTGTCTTCCAAGGTATCTCAAAAATGATGGCAAGAGAATACTTAATCAAATTCCTTAATTGCTCTGGGATGTAGAATCATAGAATCATAGAGTTGGTAGAGACCACAAGGGCCACCCAGTCCAATCCCCTGCCATGCAGGAACTCAAAATCAAAGCATCCCCGACAGATGGCCATCCAGCCTCTGTTTAAAGTCCTCCAAAGAAGGAGACTCTACCACACTCCAAGGGAGTGTGTTCTACTGTCAAACAGCTCTCACTGTCAGGAAGTGCCTCCTAATGTTGAGGTGGAATCTCTTTTAGCTTGCATCCATTGTTCCGGGTCCTGTTCCCTGGGGCAGCAGAAAACAAGCTAGCGCCCTCTTCAATATTACATCCCTTCAAATATTTAAACAGGCTTATCATATCCCCTCTTAACCGTCTCTTCTCTAGGCTAAACATACCCAGTTCCCTAAGTCGTTCACCATTTTAGTTGCCTCTGGACACGCTCCAGTTTTTCAACATCCTTTTTGAATTGTGGTGCCCAGAACTGGACACAGTATTCCAGGTGGGGCCTGACCAAAGCAGAATACAGTGGCACTATTACTTCCCTTGATCTAGATACTATACTTCTACTAATGCAGCCTAAAATTGCATTGGCCTTTTTAGCTGCGGCATCACACTGTTGACTCATGTTCAACTTGCGGTCCACTAGGACTCCAAGATCCCTTTCACACATAGTCTTGTTAAGCTTATATCTGTGCATTTCATTTTTTTTTGCCCTAAGTGCAGTACCTTACATTTCTCTGTGTTGAAATTCATTTTGTTAGTTTTGGCTCAGCTTTCTAATCTATTAAGATCATTTTGAATTTTCATCCTGACCTCTGGGGTATTAGCTATTCCTCCTAATTTGGTGTCATCTGCAAATTTGAGAAGCATGTCCCCTATTCCTTCATCCAAATCGTTGATAAAGATGTTGAAGAGCACTGGGCCCAGGACAGAACCCTGTGGCATCCTACTGGTCACTTCTCTCCAGGATGAATGAAGAAGAGGAGCCATTGCTGAGCACCCTTTAGGTTGCAGCTTGCCCTTCAGATTTGATCCCATTTAAGTTAATTAGGTGACTCCTGACTAATTCCTTATTAATCTTGATATGCGATCCAGATCCCTTGTCAAGGCCTCTGCTGTTGTATGGGAGCACACAGTTCTAATTTTAGGAGAAAACTGAAGTAAAATGGGTATTGAGTAGTTCTTCCTTTTTGATGTGATGTGCTAGGATTTTACCATCCTTGCAGAATAGTGCCCCCCCATCTCCTTGTTCATTCTCTTGCCTTGAATGTACCTAACCCTCCCCGCCTTTTGTTGCTCCTTGTTTGCCTAGCGAGTCTCAGCTCAACCTGAACTTTAGCTTTCTTTTTACTACTCCTGCAAGCTTGGACTACACATCTGTACTTTTCCTTGGTGATCTGTCCTTCCATTCTTTAAATATACTCTCCCCCCTACTTCATCCTTGAGTTTGCTGTGCAATAACATTGTTTTTTTCCAGATGTTTCCCATTTTTGATATGTTTCCCACCCATAATTGCTTGGAAAACCACGCTCAAAGAATTGTCAACAATGGCTGTGCTTCAGACTGGAAGGAGGTCTTAAGTGGAGTGCCTCAGGGTTCTGTACTAGGGCCATAACTCTGCAACATTTTTATCAATGTCCTAGATGACAGGGTGGAATTAATCCTTATTAAGTTTACAGGTGATACAAAACTGGGAGGGGTAGGTAACAGACTGGAAGATAGGAACAGAATTCAAAAGGACCTAGGGAAACTAGAAAATAGAGCAGAAATTAATAAAATTCAACAGAGACAAATACAAAATTCTAAATTTAAGCCACAAAACCAAATGCACAGTATAGAATATGAAATACATGGCTCAGCAGTACAATGGCCCCTTCCCATTCACAGGATTCAATTCCAGCCCCCCCCACCCCACCCCATGCAGGCAGTTGCACCCCATATTATTCAGTGGTGGTGATAGGCATGCGATATACTGCACACATTGCCACAGATCGTCAGCTCACCCATACAAAGGGTCCACTTACTGCATGTGAAAATGTTCTTGGGATTATTGTTGATCATAAGAGGAACATGAATCAACAGTGTAACGCTGCAGCAAAGAAGGCAAATACTATTTTAGCCTGCATTAAGAGAAGCATAGTTTCCAAGTTGAGTGAAGTAATAGTTCACCTATATTCTACACTGGTAAGGCCTAATCTAGAATAGTGATTCAGTTCTGGGTGACATGTTTTAAGAAGGCTATAGACAAGTTGGAGCTGGTTAAGAGAAAGGCCACAAGGATGGTAAGATGTATGGAGAACAAAACATATGAGAAGGAGCTGGGCATGTTCAGCTTGATGAAGAGAAGACTGAGGAGTGACATGACTACACTCTTTAAATACCTTAAGGCAAGGGTAGGCAACCTTTTTGAGCCAGGGGCCGGGTTGCTGTCCCTCAGACAATTGGGGGGGCCGAAGCACCATAAATTAATTAAATAAATAAATAAAAATAAAAATATTTTTTCATTTTTTTTAAATTAAAAAAATATGCATGCACACTCTCTCAGCCCCAGAAAAGCCATGGCAAAACCCCTGTGGAGATTTTGCCAAGAAAACCCCAAGAACAAGTAATAACAACAATAATCAATATCATCATGGCGGGCGGTGGTGGCGGCGGCGGCAGGACCGGCCTGGGGCCGGTCCAAAGGCCTCTGGGGGCCGCATCCGGCCCCCGGGCCTTAGGTTGCCTACCCCTGCCTTAAGGGCTGACACAGAGAGGAGAGTGCAGACCTGTTCTCTGCTGTCCCAAAGGGAAGAACCAGGTCTAATGGCCTGATATTACAGGAGAATAAATTTTGATTGAACATTGGAAGGAATGTCTTGGTAGTAAGAGCAGTTCACCAATGGAACCAATTGTCTAGAGAGGAAGTATGGTCTCCTTCTCCAGACATCTCTCCCCCCACCACAAAAAAAAAAAAAAAAAAAAAAAAAAGCTAGATAGCTACCTGCTAGGGATGAAAATTGAGATCCTGCATTGAGCAATGTTATGTCCCATCAAACTAACTTCAATTTAGGATGATCCTATGAATGAGAGACCTCCAAGAGAAAATGTTATTAACAGCTCTGCTCAGGCCTTGCAAATTCATGGCTGTGGCTTCCTTGACTGAGTTTGTGCATCTACTCCTCCTCTACTGTCTTCAATTTTACTGGGCATTACAATCTTTTCTAATGAACCATGTCTTCTCATGACATGTCCAAAGTACAATAGTTTCACTTTAGCCATGTTGGCTAGGGTGGATATACATTTGCTGAGTACTCTAGATACTTAGTCCTTCAGAGGGAATGGCGAATAACCATTTCATGATCTAGAAAACCAGTTTTATAACAGCAAGTTACACATTAAAAATGTGTGCTGTTACTGAATCAAAGTTACTGTGGCTATTAACTTTGTTGTGGTTGTGAGCCTTCAAAATCTCCAATGTATGAATACCCTATGGGTTTTCTTGGCAAAATTTGTTCAGAGGACATTTGCCATTACCTTCCCCCTGAGGCTGAGAGCATGTGTACCTACAAAATAAGCAATGGTTCTTTATTTGCTGTATGACAAGCTGAGTATCACTTATCCAAAATGCTACAAAATCCATTTTTCTTGTGCCAGCATGACACTTTGAGGCTTTGATTTTAGAATATTTTGGATATATTGGAATATGAGTAGCATAGTCCATACTGTATTTGCATAGTGCATACTGTATTTGTGAAATCAGGAGAGGCATGGATTTTCATCAAGAACTATGCTTGGATTCCCACCTCTCTCTAGTCTTGCATCTCTCTCCAGCCTTGCAAATACAGTATAGATATGTACTATGTTAATTATTTCTAAAATCCAAAGAAATTCCAGCTCTGAAACACTTCTGGTCCCAAGCATTTTGGATAAGGAATACTCAACCAAGTATTTAACACCGTGACAGACCAATTTTTTAAAATCTAAATAGTGTGTACCCAAAAGACAAGATGCAGTAGAAGAAAATACATGCTATGATCAACTGTAAAGTTCTATATTTTCTGTCTGAATAAATGAATACTGCAAAAGCATTTGCTACCAAGACAGACAACTGTAATGTTTTTGGGTGCACAAATGAGTCAGGCTTTTGTAAACTAGTTGCAAGACATGCTGGCGCCCAATGTGTTCATCCAGTACCTTAACCACTTGAAATGCAAGCACAAAAATAACTAAGCGAGACTATTAACCTTCTTGAAGTGAATCTATTTATAAATAAAAGATGTGTCTTTTTGCTTGTGCTGCATTGCTTCTTACAGTCTCCATGCACAAATTCTCAGCATATGAAGAAATACAACAGTTTTGTACATCTGAAGATGAATACGATGGCAATACTAATCGGAAGCTGTTCTCTTTGTGTGTTTCCAGAATTAAGAATTATGAGAATTCATCAAGCTTACATCAATTATACACATATTCAATACAAAGTCTAAGTAAAGGCAGCATCTTCTCAGTCAAAAGATTTAGAATTATAGAATCTTTAAACATTTCTAATTGCTGACAGATCATCCTTGTTTTACCACCAGATTTCTAGAACTCTTGGGTTTCTATGGTATTCCATGTCTCTTTACTACATCAGCTTCTGTTGGTGGGAGCCCAGCAGGGCTTTAAATAAGGCAGTTCATCCACTTTTGGATTTTCCCTTCTACCATTAGCAGAAGAATGGCTTAGCCCAGAGATGACAGATCAATCAACAGACAATATTCTTAGAGAACATTTTATTGTTCTTTCTATAAAGACATTTTATTGTTCTTTCTATAAAGATATGTACTACATACAGATCCAAAGGGTGAAACCCTACAGAGAGGAAAATTGAATGAAAAAAATTATAAGGATAAAGAATGAAATTTAAATCTGGTGAAAAGTATATCCTCACACATATCTTGGAAATCACCTCCCATGACAGCAAGGACAGTTACTGAGAATATGAAAGCCTTTCATGTATTTTTCCTGGGTATCACAATGTGACAATACTGCAGAATCATTAAAAAGTCAAACAAAAGAAAAGATTTACAGCATGAAGTTTCTGTATTCTACACTATTATGAGGGGATTTTAGGATGAAATCTACCTTCTACTTTTGCAGGACCATTTATCCCCAGTTAAAAGTGTACCTATAGGAGATATTCAGTGATGAAATTGGTAAGTGAATTTTAAGAATATTCCAGAGTGGTTGCCTTACTGTTAAATATAATGCAGGTTATATTTACTTTTAAATATAAGGAATCTATTACTTCTGCATAAATTACTGTTGGTGGTGTCCCAGCTCTAGGATGAGCTGTTCCTAGATGAGCTAAGATTATCTTGATCCATTTCAATCCAATTTCAGTCCTGATTATGGGACAGAAATGGCTCTGGTCACTTGTATAGCTCTCTTGGCGAATGTAGAAGGCTGTCTTCCAGGTATGTAGACAAAGATCACAGGAAGCCATTGGTTCCAAAGGTTTCCTGGAAAGCTGTGGTAATACCAGCTCCAGACTCCACTGAGGTATTGATCCCAAGATTGGAGGTGGAGGATGAAGATTTTTGTAACTCTTAAGAAATGTCTTCAATAGGGTTTTGAAAACAGGAATATTTCCCGATGAATTGGAAGATAGCTAAGATAGTGGCCAATTAACACCTGATAGAAGAGAAAGAGGGACCTCTAGAAGAAAAAGCCAAAAAGAATTTGATGACATGTTAAACCTGAGCTTGAATTAGAGACATCTCACAATGTGATAAAAAGGGCAGAAACATTTTACCTCCAGGTATACATTGGTGATGATTGCAATTTTGGCTTGTGGAGCAAGGAAAGGCATCCTCATTTGGAGGTTGTTGGCAGGGAATCACCATGCTAGAGAACAGTGAACACTCCTTGATATGGTGAGATGAAAATGAGGGGAGTCTATCAAAGTGTCGAAGCAAGATAAGAACCAAGTCTGCAGAGGATGCATCCTGACTTGTGCCAACTGAGTCACTGATGCTGTGAAAACCATGAACCTGAGAAGCACTTGGATGTCTTTGTGCATACCCTGAGATTGCTTTGACATTTTAAGGCAAATCTTAAGAGGGCCCAGTACCATTCGTCTGAAAGGTAGGCTACAGAAGCCCAAGAATCTAGATGGCTCTGATAAACTTCACTGTCTGGGAGGGTGTCATATGAGACTTCTCAAAATTCTCAATGAAGCCCAACAAGTCTAGAAGATGGAGCATGTAATTGATGACATCAAGAAGTTTGTTCCATACATTCACAACAATGAGCCAGTCGTAAGTGTAAGGGAACACAACAACACCCTGTTGTCTGAGCCATGGTACAACCACCGCTATCCATTTTGTAAAGACCTGAGGTACAATGGACAGTCCAAAAAGGAGGATGTGAAATCAATAGGGCCTTCTTCCCACAACAAAGTCTCTGTGATGGTCAAATTGCAACATGGAAATACAGTCGGCCCCTTCTATACATATGGGCTTGCCATCTGCAGACTGGAGCATATGCAGATGGCTCTGCCCCATTCTCCCCAATGGTGGTATGTGCATGCAGTGCGCTGCCATTGAAAACATCGGGATTTGAGGTCCTGTGGTTTTTGGCATTCATGGGGGGAGGGAGCTGGAACAGAACCCTCCCATATACAAAGGGCCAACTGTACATGTCTTTCAAATCCAATGCTGCAAACCATATCCCCGCTTGCAACGAGGGAAGGATGAAACCAAGAATGATCATCCTAAATTGACCGGGTTGGATATAAGAATTGACACCCCAAAGGTCTAGAATTGAACAGAGTCATCTGTCTTTCTTGGACACAATGTAGTAGTGGGAGAAGATCCCTTGTGAAAGTGATGGTATTGGGACAGGATTGATAGAGCCTTTCTGAAGTAGAGTGCCAATTTCCTCAAGAAGATCAATGATGGGGAGAGAAGTAATACAGATGAGCCCATGGGAGGGTTCTCTGAGAACTCTGTAGCATACTCCCTCTGGACAATGTTGAGAACCCAGGTGTCTAATGTAATCACAGTCCAGGCAGAATGGTAGTAACAGAGTCTGTTGACAAATCCAAGAAAGGATGTGGGAAAAAGGGTATCCAAGCAAAGTTGAGACTTTTTCTTGTGGAACTGATGGTACTTAGCTATAGATGCTTTATGGGAGGATGTAGGTGGGAGACTGTCAGTATACTGCTGGCTAAAGGATCTCCTGGGACCCGATGGTTGTTTGGTAGAGCTGAAACAGGATTAGAATGACTGCTGGGTTTGAGATGATAATCCAAATTTGTGGGCCACGGCGCACATCTCATGAGTAAATTCCAGCTTGTCATTCATTTCCATGGTGAATAAACCCTTGCTTGATTTGACAAACCCAATGATCTCAGCCACATGTGCCTCCATAAGGCAACAGTTGGCTACATGACAGGCAGAATTTACCTCTTGAGTGGCTGAAGAATGGAGTTTGAATTGAAAAGCATTAGCCAGACATTTATCCTCATGAGGAGATGTGGCTGGAAAGGGGGGAAATCCCAAAGGTGTTGCTGGTAAAGCCCCCAGACATGCCTCATAGTTAGCAATCCTGAAACAGAGCACAGATTCAGAGTAGCACTTTTTGGCCATGATGTCAAGTATCCTGCCTTCTTTATCAGAAGGAGTGGCATTCTTCTTCTGTGAGGATTGGTACAAAAGCCAATCCAAATAAGACTGTGAGATCCAATACAGTCCATTCATCTTTTTCAACATGGATGGAATCATGGATGGGGCAGCCCAGGATCTGAGAGCAATTCTGAGGAGAGATAGAAGTGGAATTGAAGCAGGCACATTACTCTGGATTCAGCAATAAACTGGGTCCGTCGGTTCAACTTCTTGATGTTTGACTTGCAGATCTAGGGCTTAGACAGAAAGAGACAGACATCATCCATAGGGAACACAGAGTCATGTTCACCCAACACTAGGTAGAGTGCATGGTAGGCATATATGATGAGATCAATGATGGATCTGACTCAGAATCCTCAGACGTATATGAAGGAAGAACAACTGGAGCTGCTAGAGCTGTTTTTTGATCTGGCAACTGGACCTGAGAAGGAACCAGCAGCACTTACTGGGTACAAGTGAGATGGTGATTTCCTGCGACGACTGTCTTACTAGTAATAAGGGCTGTGACAATAGTGAGGGATATCATAGCAGTGATGAGTGGGATAAGAACCATGGGAGAAATGCCATTCTTTTTTGAGTTCACTGTAGCACACATCCTGCTATGGAGAGTGATGGTGTCTATAATATGGAGAGCATCTTTGAGACCTATCTTGTTCATATCTACTCCAGCTCCTGTGCTCAGTGTCTCATTCATACTGAGGATCAATGGAACCATGTTAATATCAACAGTACAGAAGTGATTTAGCCCTAGAATGTGAACAGGAGGAGGAGGAAGGTGAATTCAAAGAGAAGGAAGGAGATCAATGGCATTGAACTGCAGACAAGAAGTGGCATTGAAGTAGTAGAAGAGACCTCTATGGAATCTGCAGGTTTGGTCCCAAGTTGAGGGTAAATGAGTTGACAACTCCTAATGATGAGAAGAAGGAGAGTCGACTATTTCTCCTTCTGAAGCAGACCCAATATGCACTTGCGCAATCTGTAATGACTCAGCTGAGGAAGGTCTTGGCTGTTTCTCCGGCCTTGGAGAGGAGTGCAGTACTAAGTCTTGTACCTCTGATTCTATTTAAGGCAATGTTGGCTGTGGAGCCTGTTCTGAAGCAGCTGGAATAGTATATGGCCAGGACCGTTGGGAGTCATCATCAGCCTGCCTTGATCTCTTCTTTTGTCTGCCTTATGCTTAGTGGCAGAAATGAATGGCCCAAATTCAAGGGAACATCCAGACGTTCGGTCAAAGCTTTGTACTGACAGATTTAGGTGGCATGGAAGGCTTCTTTGAAAGAGACGCAGAAGCCAAAGCTGGATGAGAAGTAGCATCCTGAAACATGTTCATTCGGCTCCCAGAATTAAACAAGGACCTTTTAACTGTTACCCTCACTGAAGAACCAGAAGTAGTCAGGGTGGAGACCAGGTGAGGTGAAACCGACTTCAAACTGGAAGTTAAAGGTTTGGTCAGACAGCAGGAATCATGGTTCTTATGTGCCTGAGGGGTGGATGCTTTACAACAGGGGTAGGCAACCTTTCCCCTTTAAGGGCCAAGGGGCTTCAGCTCCCAGAAGCCTCAGCCATGTTGGCCAATAGCCCCATGTTGGCCAATAGCTCCTGGGATTCTGGGAGCTGAAGTCCCTCAGCCCTTAAAGGGGAAAGGTTGCCTACTCCTGCTTTACAATGAATGCAAGACCCAACACTGTGACTCTCACCGAGACATAGTAAACATTTCAAGCACCCATTCCATCTTAATATCACATGTGGTGCATTTTTAAATCAGCCAGAAGTTATAATTGGGTTTGACGAACCAATCACCAAAACAAAAAAAAGGGGCCAACAGCACAATTATTCTGTGATGTTTCAGGAAAAAGTTTTCTTTCCTGCTCTTCAGGCTACTCCCCTCACATTACAACAGCACAGTAAAATACCCAGATTTGGGACCTGACATTAATCTCAAGATGGACCTTTGCAAAGTTGTAAAATATAGAAGGTCAAATTGGACAAGAGGGTGGGAATAGTGGAACCAAAACATTTTGTCTCTTTTCACCCTCCTTAACCCCTGTCCAGATGACCCGCCAAGGCCCCCTATTCCTGCAGTTAGAGTGCTGACAATTCATTGCAAGTCACACTTTTATTTCCTCTCTTTTCCAGAGGGAGATGGTCAAAAATCAGTATATGTTCTTTTTTTATGCCAGGGAAAGGACTAAAAGGAATAAGATGATTTTTTAAAATCTTTGTGGGATACGGTTATAAAACAATCTTTATGAGGTCTCTATAAAGTATACATCTTTTTCCTTCCTTTTTTTTCAGTTATTCCTGTTACAGTCCATCTTCAGAAATGTATCATGACAACCTCCTACACTCACAAGAATGAGACAAGCTCTAATAAATGGCAGATACTCTTCCCCAGGGCACTGTTATACTCATTTTGGAGCACAGCCAAGGAGGCTGTGATCCATTCTGTTTCTAACTGATAGACCAGGAGGAGATCAACAAATACTCAAGCTTCCAGCACTTTTCATCTGAACACATAAGAATAGCTGAAGCGGTGTTCTTGATTAGTGGTATTAAAATTAATGCATTCCTATAAAGTATGTAAAGGTTTGCACATAGGACCATTTGTGGGGAATTTTTATTCCATTGTTAACTGTGGTTGTTTGGTGAGTAATTCATCTTCAGATTACAGGCTTCTTGGAAGTTCCACCATAGCAGTGGGGGATCTAGCCTCAACCTATTTAGTTAAAAAAAATACTTATACATACTGCATCACAATTGCCAATTGAAGACCTAGCATTTCTGTAATTCATACAAAAAAATAAAATAAAAGCTGAGTAGAGCAAATACAATAATACAAATATTATAATACAAATATTATTCTCAAAACAACCAGTTTTGAGTAACATACATACACAAACACATGCAGAACAAAATCAATGTTAGTTAAATAATCAAGAAAGAAAACTGTTTTCCTATATTATACAAATATTAAAGTATGACTTCTAGCTGACATCCAGTAACAAGACTGGAAGGATCTAAAGGACATACTTGATAAGCCTACTGCTTGAACTATGGTGTGTGGCAATGGGCTTCTTTTCTGTCTGTTTATATCTTGGTGAATCCTTGGGTTTTATTGTTTATTGTTCCTTTTGTATAAGATGGACCTTTTGTATAAGACTTGAGCCCAATATATATATTGGTTTTGTTGGCTGCTTTGCTTATTGAGAAAAAGCAGTGTGAGAAATTAAGTGACATATGATAAAATATATATTATGTGCTCTTAAATAAGTTATAAATGCCTAATATGTGGAGATGAATTTTAGTTTTCCAGCCCGATACTATTTTGTGACACATGACAACTGATTCCCAAATCTATTGAAGGATTTCACCATGCCAGGCAATGCTGTAGAAAATGGTATACATTCAGTAAAGGCATCCAAACAAGCAAAAACAGAGGCACAGATGAAGACAAAAAATTCGGTCTACTATAAGGCTTCAGATGAAAATATTATCAAACAACAGAGGATGGATGGCCATCTGTTGGGGATGCTTTGATTTTGAGTCCCTGCATGGCAGGGGGGTTGGACTGAATGACCCTTGTGGTCTCTTCCAACTCTATGATTCTATGAACCTGTAATATTTTCTATAACAATTCTATCAAATTGATGACAGTGATAAACATGGTATTTCATAAATGCATTCTTTGAAAAAAAAAACCTGATGCAAAACCTTTTATATAATAATTCATATTGTGGGACAGTGCATATTGCACTAATCACTGAATTTTTGAACACTACTTCAAAAGTTATTTAACAAAGCAAAACTATTCAATTTGCATTCTTGAATACACTCAAATGCGATATAAAATAGTATGGCAATGTTAAGAATCATTTTGACAAATATCTTGGGCATAATGTTTGAAGAAGAAAAAAGTAGCAGAAAATCTGACAACCACAAGTGCATGTACCTCTGTTAACAAAACCTCTGAGAATGAAGCTTCTTTTTATAAAGGCCTTTGAGCACACATGGCTAGAATTGGGTTCCCTTCCACTCAGTGGAAGAGAAAATCCTCCCAGTAACACCAGATGACACTCAGATCCGGTTATAATTATTGGTTATTGGTTATAACCTTTAAAGCCCTACATGGCTTTGGTCCTGACTACCTACGGGAGCACCTATAATCCACCCCTCATCCCAAGGTTCTCTGGGAAAAATCTTCAGTAGCCTAAAAAATCTAGATTGGCTGCAGTAACCCAGAGGGCCTCCTCGACTGCCGCCCCTAGGTTATGGAATAACCTGCCAGAGGAGATCCGTCACATTGCCACCTTAACAGCCTTTAAAAAGGCAGTTAAGATGGATCTCTTCCGACAGACCTTCCCAGACTAGCCCCCTCGCCCCCTCCCCCTGTACATGAACATAAAGGCCCCTCCACCCTGTGATCACAACTATCTTTGCCCTATGTTCTTCTGTAAGTTTTAGGTGACATTTTAGCTGTTTTTATTGGGATCATCTAGTAATTAATTTTACTTTATATTTTAATTGTTTGGTTAATGTTGGGATTTAGGTGTTAGGAAGGGGATTGCTTCTTATGTAACATTTATTTGTTTTCTTATTGTATTCTTTTATTTTTACGTTGTAACCCGCTTTGATTCCTTTGGATATAGCGGGCTAGAAATAAATCTTCTTGCTCGTCTTCTTCTTATATTATTACTCAAATCTAGAACATAATGTTGGCATGTGCTTATCCAATGGCAATGGATACTTTTCAATTTGTGCAACCCAAGGATGTGGACAAGATTCTTGATGAGATGAGAACCACCACATGTGTGTTAGATCCCTCCCCTTCTGGGCTTATTTAAAAAGCTAGAGGAGGACTGGCTGACTGGTTAAAGGTTATTGCGTCACTAAAATAAGGCAGAGTTCCAGGTGACTTGAAGGAGACTATTATAAAACCAGTAGTAAAAAAGCCCTTTCCTGGATCTCACTATTCTGGATAATTATTGGCCAGTCCCTAACATTCCATTTTTTTAAAGGAAAGGTTCTGGAACAAGTGGTGGCCTCGCAGCTTCAGGGGTTTCTGGATGAGGTGGATTATCCAAATCCATTTCAATCTGGTTCAAGCCAGGTTATGTGACAGAGATGGCTTTGGTTGTCTTCATGGAGAATGTTGGGCTAGACACGGGTAGTGTTCCTGTTGGCTCTGCTTGATCTCTCGGCAGTTTTTGATACCACCAACCATGGTATCCTTCTGGGTCATGTCACTGGGATGGGACTTGGCATTGTTTTACAATGGCTTCATTCCTTCATGGAGGGGTGAATCCAGAAGGTAGTGCTGAGGGCTGTTGGCCTGTGAGCTCCCTCAGTGCTCTCTTCTGTCCTCCATGCTATTTAACAGAGTCATTCAATAGAAGCCTGTTAGAACTATGCTCATTTAGATTCTCACCATAAGGTGCTATATGAGGAAAGAAAAAGGTAAGGCAGATTTCCATATATTTTGGAAAAAGCCTTCAAGTGGTCTACAGAAGGTTTAATGCAGGGGTAGGCAACCTTTCCCCTTTAAGGGCCGAGGGACTTCAGCTCCCAGAATCCCAGGAGCTATTGGCCAACATGGGACTATTGGCCAACATGGCTGAGGCTTCTCCTGGTTTACCCCTGGTTTAATGTTTTCTTTTACTTTTGCAAGGCTTACATAACCAGGCTGATGCATTTCACATGTGCATATGGTTAATTTTGAATTAGAAGTTTCCTGAAACATGGTGAAACTGCTTTTTTTTTTTTGTGGTATAGGAACTTATTCCGAGCCCGCCCCCTTTTTTGCCTCTGGAACCCATTAAACCTCATTAACTTAGAGGTGTATCTGTATCATCAATATATTAGCAGAATTAGAACCCATATACAAAATGGAATTATAATACATTTCTTGTCTTTACATTTACTAGCATTCAAAAGCTCTTACCCTATTCTTTTCTAATCTCTGTGCAAACTAGTATCCATTATTACATATTAAAAACATACGTGATTATGCTGACATCGCTGGCCTATTTGCTGAAACATACCAGGTGGAAAAGTATTTAAATATGAAAAAACAGGCAATTTCAATTTTCCAGTTTGCAATCTTCCCTCCATACCTGCCCTGTGCACAACATCTGGTAGTTTACACATGGATTTCTCACATCATTTTAACGACAATCAATATACAGTGCACCTGCTTCTGCAGACAGCAATCCCTGGCTTTTTCAATGGGCGCTCATACGTGGTGGCACAAGTGGGAGTGTATGCCCATTGAAAAGAATGAGATGTAAAGTCCTGCTTTTCTGCTATCCACAAAGTGTGTGTGTCCAGAATGGATTCCTGTGGATAGCAAGGGCGCACTGTACATTTTGCTAAGAAGTGACATACAACAATAACAACAAAAGCAAACAAAAATCAATCACAGCTCAGAAACATTCCCAGATGTAGCACTGAGTACATTACAGTATTTACTTGACAGTAAATACCTCATATTTTATCTTAACCCTCACTCCTTATCATGTGACCTCTTCTATTATACTAAAAATTTGGCATCAGAACATATTATTCAATAATACTCTGGATCATAATACATGGTCAATTTAACTCACCTCTTTATCCATACTTTCTAAATCCTCTTTACACAGGGTGTATAGTGGCATTGTCTCAGACATACTTGCCTGGCGTTTCCGTTTGGATGGGCCAGGTTCTTCAGTCTCACTTGGTGGCATACCCTCTTCATCAAAAAGTTGCTGATGCGGTTGAACAACTCTGAAACATTTCAGAAGCTCTATATTACAAAAATGTTAGGGGTGGAACTATGGAGAATGTCAGATTTAGCATAGGACGCAGATTCATTTCAAAACTCTTACGCTGGAAAAATGTGCCCCATTAATCATGTTGCTATCTGGATTGCCCTGTCCCCCATTTTAGAGAATTCCAAAGGCAATACTAGAGTGCTATCAAATAGAAATGACTCACCCATGATCTTGATTCCCTCTAGCACCAATTGTTGCATCAAGGACAAAAACTAGTGAAATAAAAGTTTGGCAACTGTCCAACTTTGGTGGACACAGATTAATAACTCAGCAACTCAGAACAAAAGTTCCTGATAGGATCATCTAATGGGCTATGTGTATGTTTAAGTGTTTTACTTCTAGGTTTAACTATACCTGGATATTACTGATCATCCCATGAAATGATCATACTTGTGCATGGTCTGCATGTGAATAACTTTTTCAGTCTATAGGAGAAGTTATTTGTCATTAAAACGTACACAGTTTTCCTACACCATCAGAACAGCATAATATAAAAAATAACATTAGACCCACTTTTATATTTTGGATAATAATATAACTATGTTTCCCAAAAATTCTTGAAAGTACTATTCTCTGGACAAGAAAATTCTTACTGAGTGCCACGACCACTGAACAAATATAATTCTAGTTTAATACTTAAGATTTAAAAAACCTTACAGCTAAACAGATACTTTCCAAAAACTATTATTACTGTTCAGGTGCTTATTCCGTTTGTGGTTTCTGCAAAATTGTGCACCCATTAAATATTTATTTAGGGGCTTGACAGACTGCCCCTAATAGGTGGCTCCACGCCGCCCCTGGAAACGCTGGGTTGGGGACGCAACAACCACATGCCTCACTCCCAACCTGGCAGTTCCATGGCACAAAAAGAAGCCACAAAAAGCTCTTCTGCCCTCCTTTGGTGCAGCATGTGTAGATGCTGCACCAAGGGAGCACCGTAATGCTTCCTACTGTACGGTGTGGTGTGCAGCATGAAGCTGGCATGGGGGCAGATTTGGGGCGGCCAGCGTGCAGTCGCTATGTTCCCCACTCTGCCCCCAGGCTGGCTCTTTATGTCGGTCTGTACAGCTCCTCAGTCAGCAATAAATTGTGCTGCCACAGATTACTCTTTTAAAATAACACTTGCTGGGCCACAAGTGCTGCAGAAAATTTGGGAACAGGTTGACATCACTAAGATGAAATAAAACATAAAGTTTAGACATTAAGACTAAATAGACAATGAAGAAAAATGAGAGAAAAACCTAGCTTTCTAGAAGGTTCCAAATAATGCTCAATACAGATGCATAAGATACATGTGGGACTACAAATATATTATAAAAAGTTTCTTATTTGATGGAATAGTTTATCAAAGTTTTGAAACATTTATTTTTAAATGGATTTCTTCATTATAGTCTTATTTAAAATAGAAATATTTGAGAATCTAAACGAGGAAGTATTTACATGCCATCTTTTTATTCAAATTGCATTGATCTCATATTGCAAGAACTATTCTAATACAAAAATTCTTGTGGACTAGCATGCATTGAGTGGCTAGTGAGTATACCTTTTCTTGTACAGTTAAAAGAGCCCCTGGTCTGATACACTGAAGGCTGCAGACTAAATTAGACTGCTGTCAAAATTCACCATACTGCCCTATAGCCACAACTGCTAGGACCCACAGCCATCCCTTTTGCCATGATGCAACTCAGAGCATTGTGACTGTCAACTCCTTCAATACAGGAGGCTTGTCCTAATGCAAAGAGAAGGGGCAGCCATGTTCTGCTTTGGACTGTCACCTAACTTTTAACCATAATGCCTGCAAGCATATGCAATGGTTCAGGAAGTTTGCTATACAGTGCCTAAAGACCATATTGGAGACTTCAAACAAATGGTTGCATTAGACCAGACCTGCACAACTTGGCATTAGGTGGGGGCCAAAATTAAAATAGACTAAATTTCTTCAGGCCACTGACAGGTTTTAATATATTACTAATATTAATTCTGTCCTCTTCCTCTGCCTGGCCCTCTCCTCAGAAGAAAACTGAGCAGCATAGCAGGCTTGCCTGTCCCCCTCCTCCTCCACCAGGACTTCCCCTTGGGAGAAGGAGCCTGGAGGGCGAGCGTTTGCCACTCTTCCTCCTCTGCTGCCCAGCCTTCTCAAGAGAAAGCCAGGAAAAGGAGGAGCTTTGCAGGGGAGTGTTTGTCTGTTCCTCTTCCTCCTCCACCTGTCCTCCTCAGGAGAAAGCTGAGCAATGGAGGAGCCTCACAGAGTGGATGTTTGCCTGTCCTCTGCCACCACCACCTGGCCTTCTCCTCAGGAAAAGGCAGGGTGGTGGAGGAGCCTTGCAGGGCAAGCATTTACCTGTCCTCCTCTGTTGCCACCTGGGCTTCTCTTTAGCAGAAAGCCAGGCAGCTGAAGAACTTTGAGAGGCAAGCATTTGCCCATCCTCTTCCTCCTCCTCCTCCTCCATCCAGCCTTCTCAAGAGAAAGCCAAGCAGTGAAGGAAACTTGCAGGGCAAGTATTCGCTTGTCCTCCTCCTCCTCCCGGCCTTCTCCTCAGGAGAAAGTCAGGTAGAGGAGGAGCCTTGCAAGGTGAGTATTTGCCCTTCCTTTTCCTCCTCTGCATTCCCCCTCAGGAGGAAGCTGAGCGGCAGAGGAGCCTTGAGGTTGTTCCAGGCCTATATTGCACAGGCCTATATTAGACTGTTCTTGGGTTAATCTTGCTACAGCAGCCCCTCCCAAATTATGGGGATCTGTTCTGATTCCACCCCCCCGGTGAAAACGGCGGCTCATAAATATTCGAGCCCCATTGAAAATAATGGTGTGCATGCCTGTGTGCCCAATTTTGTCCCCCTCCGTTTGCTGCCCACGAATGGGCAAAGGACGCAGACTTCAAGTCCATGAAAATGGAGGGGCGACTGTATTTGGTTTTAATCTTAATCCTTTTATGTAGATTTTTTTAAATAAAAAGTTTTTGTTAAAAAAAAGTAGTAAGGTAGATGAATGAAGTAGAAAGAAGCCACAGATGCTGGCCAAACGTCAGAAAGAAACTCTTTTAGAACATGGCCACACAGCCCGAAAAACCCACAAAAACCTAATTTTCATTTAACTCTTCTCTTGTCATTTGAAAGTGATGATTTTCTTTTAAAGATAATTCTCTCTCTATTATCCAGCCTTCATTATGGAAGCCCTCATTATGGAAGCCTTCATGAATCAAAATCCATAATGGTATTCTAGAGTATAATTTATTGTTATATTTCATCCATATTTTTTAAATAAAGATTTTCTTATGTAATGATCCATAATTAGAAAACAAAACAAAAACAAAATCACACCCAAATGGTTGTATTAATTTGTACACATTAAAAACCAAACAATCCTCCAGTACAGACATCTTATGATCACTGGTATACAAGTCATGCTTCAGATTTCATGCTTCTGGAGCTATCACTCTGGGAAACAGACAGACATAATGGGGTGAAACAGACTGCCCCCAAATGCCAGACTGGGGTCACCGCAGAGCCGTGTGCCGCAGCCCCGATCACTGCCGGAAAGCGGTTGCTGTGTAAATGGCTGGGTGGCGTGATGCCAGCTTTCTGCTAGCTTGGGTGTGTGTGTTGTTCGTTGGCCACCCCCCAAGTTGCTTTTTATGGCAGTCTGTTCTGGCTCATAATCTTATTAAAAACATATACACCCAATCCTACCTGAATGGATGTAACCCGCCATGATTGCCGAGCAGTTGGGTGGACTATAAATAAATTATTATTATTATTATTATTATTATTATTATTATTATTATTATTATTATAGTAAAAATAACTAATCTGCAACCGTGGATGCTAGATAAGAGGATTCACCAACACAGATCAAATGCATGATTGGTGACAGCTTTGGCAATTATGAATGAATGCAGATTACCCCATTTCTCATAATGGCTGAAAGAACCCACCGAACTGGGCACAGTCAAATTAATTATGGAAATGAACTTTTGGCCTTGAATTTTGTATAGTTCTATTAGTTGGATGTTTGTTGGTCACAGCATGCACTTCAGTGAGTATGGTTGTTATGGTTTAATGATTTTTATGAGGGAGATGACTGAGATTTGTTCGTACTGAAAAATGAAAACAAATCATTATATAAATGAGTAAAGTATGGGAGCTCCAAGGACAAAGGCAACTTTCAGTCTGCAGATAAACTTGTGGGATCAGTAACTTTAGACCTACAACAAATACAAATTCAAAATGTGCATCTGTCTGCATTACTTTTAAGGGAAGGTGCACTACAGTTAAAGACATCTTAGAAGATGATTTCAGAGTGTTGGAACAAGGCTCACAGAACTTATGTCCAAGAATAATTCCTTCTTACCCTACTGACACTGCAGCTTCAAGGCTGAACAGAAACTAACAGAATGCTCCTTCTTTCCCTTCCATCAAACATCTATGTGGTCCAGATAAAGAATTACAAAGGATCCCATCTAGGTCTAGCTCTGCCCCTTCTCGGCTTGGGATACACTCTTTGCCCAACTTTGGTAGAGAAATTAGGGACTAGATTCATTGAGGGTGTCCCAGAAAAACTCCTTCTATAAAGAGAGACAGCCAATTGAGAAGCTGCTCAAGATAAACCAGAGATACTTATTTTTTACCTTCTCATTGCTTCACTCCCTCCCACATGCATAAACACAATATTGGATCAATTGATACCCAAATCATAAAAAACTGGAGCCTCCTCCCTCAGCTACTGATTTTCCTTCTTCAGCAACAAGATCTCTAGATGTGCAATCCCCAATGATCACAAGGCTAGGGCTACACAGCACAGGATTTTAAAAGAAACTGGAAGGTATCATACAGTGGGCAAAATCTTGGTTTCTAGATCTTTATCCTGGCCTACAATGCTCACCAGATCTAGAACTCCTATGTAGTGGCAGACATTGGCAGCTGACCAGATGTAGTTGCCTGGATGCCATCAGTTTGGTTTCCCATTAATGAACAAAGCATGGACGATGCCACAGGTCATAGTAATAGGAACACAATGTCAACTACTGGTAGCAGATAAAATTTCTTTTTTCTCTGCTCCAATCCCCAGCTTGACTAGCAGTAGCTATCGAGAGCTAGTTAGGATTTTATTCATATTGTCTAACTTTCAAAAACTACCACAGGTACTTCTCACATATACTCTGTATCAAGATGTGATGGGCACTGAAGAGAATAGAATGCATCATTAGCCTTTCAAGTCCTTGAGAGATCCCTCTACTGGACTGGTCAAGAAAAAGTGTAAATGGAATTTGAGAGTTCCTGCTGTAGGATATTTTTATTCTTGCACTTAATGGAAGTTCTGATGTCTCTGAAACAGCCTCTGTTAACACTGCACATTTCGAAGAACTGCGGTTTAGAATACTGCACTGCTAATACAAGCATTTTTTGAACTACACACACTCTTATCTCTGAGCAACCAGAAAGCCAAAGCTATGACTACACGAGTCATTATATTCATAGGTACATTATTATTATCTGTGTCCTGACCTTGTAGTGTAATAAGACTGACCAACTCAATTAACCAAGTGTGAATAGTGAACACAATTATTAAGCCAGTATCAATTATTATTGTTAAGCCACTTAAAAATTGCTAAATTGCATTTTACAGGAAGGAAATGGAAGGCTGATAGGAAGATGCCAAGGACAAGAAACAAGCAAGTCAGACATATAGATTTGAAGCCCTCCTTTGCTGAAAATTATGTCCTGGCAGAATCCTGGCAGGACAAATAGTTCATATTAGTGTTCTCAGCATTTATACTAGGCAGATAAAAAAAGAGTTATTCTGCTTTTTCAGTCTGTCATTTACACTGCTTGTAAGTGCCTAGTTTTATCCACAGTGGAAACAAACTAGACAATACTTTGATTTTGAATTCCTGCATGGCAGGGGGTTGGACTGGATGGCTCTTATGGTCTCTTCCAACTCTATGATTCTATGAATACTTGTTGTATTTTAAAGTTGCTTTTATCCTCTTTCCACCTACATTCATGCCCCCTGCCCCCTGATCTGATACACAGCAACTGAGCCTATTAAAAGATTAGCAACACAACAGAGTTTAGGTTCAAGTGGTGAATGGGCCAACCTCCTGAGCTGGATCCTATAAGGCATCCTATAGAAGAATCTAAGGGTGCTGTCTAAGACCTATGAAAGTTACAGAACCAAAAATATAGTTCAAACAGAAATAAAAACTAATGCTTCAACTAGGGCAGGAGTTCTCAACCTTTAATCATCCAGGTGTTTTGCACCTCAGCTCCCAGAAGCCTATGACAGCATGATGGATCCTGGAAGTCAGAAACATCTGGAACACCCAAGGTTGAGAATCACTGCCTTGGAGCTATCCCTTACACAATGTTGTGCAATGTTTTGAGTTTTACCTATTGTATATACATGAGTATACTGTATACATGTATACTGTATATACATTGTATTCCCTATTACCCTATGTATGGATGTGAGAGCTGGACAGTCAAGAAAAAAGATATGAAGAAGATCAACGCATTTGAGATGTGGTGCTGGAGAAGAGTGCTGAGGATTCCATGGATAGCCAAAAGGGCAAACAAATTGGTCCTAGAGCAGACCAAGCCAGAGATATCCCTAGAAGCCAAGATGACAAGACTTAGACTTTTGTACTTTGGACACATCATGAGAAAGCATGAATCGTTGAAAAAGACAATAATGTTTGGAAAGGTGGAGGGAAGGAGAGAGAGAGGAAGGCCACATGCTACATGGATGGACTTTATTAAAGAGACCACGAATATGAATTTGTAGGAGATGGGCAGAGCAGTAGAGGACAGGGGAGCCTGGAAATGTTTCATCCATAGGGTCACCATGGGTCGAGATCAACGCGAAGGCAGTTAACAACAACAACAATAACAACATATACACATGTACAAGTCGATCTCATTGATAAGTCGAGGGAAGGCTTCAAGGTCAAAATCATAGATTTTGATATGACCTGTGACACTTGGTTAGTTAAAGATATAACTTATGGGACTATAATGGAGGATGGAAAGAGGGAAATACCACTTCCGTCCTCCCTTCTCCTTCTCTGGACCTCTCCTGACCACCTAACACCGAGTTCCAGGTGCTGGAGGAGAGGTTTTAACATCGGATTGAGAAGGGAAGCAAGTGGTGTTAAATGGGGAGTTTCTTCACTGGGAAGAGAAGTCTTAAACATTGAAATAGGAAGGGAAGGAAGTGGTGTTAAATGAGGAGTTTTTTCCATGGGAAAAGAAGGCTTGCAAAATGGACTGGGGAGAAAAGCAAGTGGTGTTTAATGGGGAGTTTCTTCCAAGAGAAGAAAGGGCTTGCAAATCAGACTGGGGAGAGAAGCAAGTGGTGTTAAATGGGGAGTTTCTTCTATGGGAAAAAAGCTTGCAAATTGGACTGGGGTTGGAAGGAACCGGTGTTAAATGGACAGTGGGGCATCAGGCTTGCTTGTCCTAGGACCATTCTAAGCAGTTCTAGTGTATTGATCCGTATATAAGTCGACCCAGGATTTTAGGGTAAATTTTGGGGCAAAAATTTCTCAACTTACAGTTGAGTATATATGGTAGATCTTTCTCAGGTATAATGTTAGAACAAAAAACATCAAGGAGAAAAGGATGTTTAAAGCGCACAGTGTTGACTTCCGATTGCAGCTTAAGATGAAGATGGAATACTCTCTCACAAATTATGTCTAGGCCTGATATTTCCACAAAATCATATAGAAAGAAACACATTGAGTTGAGACAGACAAACAGTGGCTCACTAGGAAATGTATATTTTGTATATTTTATGTAATTTTATACTGTTTTTAGATTATTTTAGCTGTTTTAAATTTTATTTAATTTTTTAAAAAATGTTTTTATCTGTGAGCTGCCTTGGGTCCCTTCTGGGAGAAAGGTGGCATACAAATGAAATAAATAAAATAATAAATAAAATAAATATTTTATACCCATATATGCATGAGTGAGTGTAATTTCAACAGTTATCTGAATATGTCTCTGGCATTAATAGGAATTCAGAGGTTCATGGGGTAGGGGAGGTAAGACTATGTGAGAGCATTTATTTGAAAATAATATAAAACAACACTATATAGAGAGAACATACATACATAATCAGGTAGGATAATTTAGTACGAAAGAGACTGGACAGTTCTTGCTAAGGGAAAAAAATCTCTGTAGGCCAGCGAAAGTCTAAATAGCATATCCTTATCTGCCTTCTTCCACTAGTTCTGTAATTTCACCTCTGGGCAGCTAAGTAGGCTGTCCTGTGTAGTACCTTTAGAAATACAATGGTGGTTGTGTACCTCAAAATGAAAACAGTCAGTACAAAACTGTAATTCTGTTAAATCTTTAACAGATCACTGGCTAATCAAAATTAAAATCAAATTTGCAGTAAGCACTTAAAATGCATATTAAAAAGTAATTCAGAAATTTGACTTGAAATAAAACAAGTTGTAAGAATCCAGATAAAGATAATTAAAATGACTATTGCTTGTTGAATTTCATTCAGATGCAACAACAACAACAACAACAACAACAACAACAGTGCAATGAATTTATTGTGACTTATTTCAATCTGGTATTGAAGAATTATTTGAAGTAGAAGAATGGAAAGTGGAAAAATTGCATTCTCAAGTTTTCTGTAAGTCTGCCATTGTGAAAGCTTTAATACACACATTTCCAAGTACCGATGGCAAGAGGGGAAAAACAATATTGAGATTATTTCTTTACAAGTCTGTTCACATCATAATAACACCACACAAAACTTTAAGATTGTTTGTGAACTATATTATTTATATACCTGAACAAGGAATGCTCTCCATGGACTGGTAGACTGAGTGGGGGAGATGGTCCTTGAATATACATAGACTGAGTGGAATTCTGAGAGCCCTTCCTAATTAGTTTTCCAGTATTGGGATCATAAAGCCGAATTTCAGGACCGGGCTGACACTTTGGATGAATCGGAGTTGGATGAAAAAGGGCAGTTTGGAAAGCACTGTGTATATCTGGAAACATGGCAGGACTGTTCTCTCTGTTAGACAAAATATTTAAAATATTTATTAGATTTGCAGTCAACCTCAACATACTTTAAAAAATGTAAATTATACCTAGTTGGTTTGAACTTTCAATTGTAGATCAGCAACTGTTTATGTAAATAAGATAATCTGAAACAGCCATGTACACAATTTACTTTAGATTTGGAAACAATGCATTCATTCTTGAGTTCTGCACCACAAGATTAATATTTCACCTTTCCATCATTTTTTTAAAACAGAATTTGGTTTTTTCCTTAAAGTATGCAACTGGAAAAACACAATTATTTCATGGCTAAAGAAGTGCCAAATCTCTTCCACACACATAGCCACACAATATTTAAAAAAGAGTGGGGGACATGCAAAAAAGAGTGAAGGTGACGTTCTATTTTCAACAGTCATCTTCCAATGAAAGCTGAAATTTCCACTGAATTGAATGCAGTGCATTTTATTATTTACAGTATGGCATTTAGATGTTTTTATACTCTCTCTCTCTCTCTCTCTATATATATATATATATATATATATATATCAGTTTTATATTTTTACCAATAAGTTTTAAAATATAATTTAAAATTAGTTGTCACATAATTAACTACTGTTCAGAACAAAGTGCACACTCCCCCCTTGCAAGTTATGCATAAATCTTTATTTTAATTGCTAGCCATTTCTCCAAAGATATTTTTATAGTCAGTTGTGGATTCACAATTATTTTTACCAAAATTGAGTACTGTTCATCAGGTTTTAAACTGGTTTGTATTAAAAAAATCTGTTATGTGCATTAAATGAGACCAATTTTTCAAACAAGTTGCCTCTCCGTTTTCGCGGGGATCCTTTCCAGACCGCCCCCCCCACAAAAACAGAAAAACATAAATATTCAAGTCCCATTGACTTGAATGGTGGTACACACCATAGGTGTCCACAGGCACGTGTCCCATTTTAATCCTCTCTATTTGCCAGTCATGAATGGGCAAGAGACGCAGACTCAAAGTCCGTGAAAATGGAGGGACAACTCTATAGCAACACAAATCTCCAGTTCTTAAATGAGTTCGGGGATGTTTTGAAGAATCATTCCTTTGACATTCCAAATATAATGTAATATAATACACAGATTCTTCAATGAATGGATGATTGTTAATTAACATATGTCAGCATATATAGATATATCAGCAGATATATGAAGTTTTCCCTCTAGAATAGGTTTTGAGGATGCATGGAGGGGACTGTAGTGGAAGGGTAGATTGTCCACCACACAGTTCTGCTGAAAGAAGCAATTCCATTAGTGGATCCACCTTGCTGGACTCTAGCCTGAACTTTCAAGAGAAGTGAGTCCAAAAGCATCTTCCCTCCTTTACAGCAATGGTCCTGAAGGAGCAGTCATTCCTCTTTTCTCAGGGCAAATCTTGAAAGGGGATGCCAATGTGATTCTATTTTTACTGAGGATTTTCTTGAAGAATTGCTATATCATATTATACAATGAATTTAAAAACAATCAAACCCAGGGAAGAAAAAAAGGCACTTTATTCCTATAAATTCTATTGTTTCATTTTGTTGTGCTTCACACTTCCTTTTCTACTATTCCTTTTGAATGGCAGGGATTAAGTTATAGATACAGTCACAGATTATTCACGCCAAATAAAGAATGAACAAGCTGGCTCTGCACAAGGGTTGGCTTGCTGGGTTAAAGCATTACTTTTTACCTTTGTGTTTTAAGGTAATCATCCTTCAAAGGAAACAGTTGTTCTTCTACTTTGTCCCAACGCTCTAAGCAGCTCCACAACCAGTCTGGATTTACAATATGGAGATTTTTACAGTTCTGAGCTTGCCGGACTTTTTCTGTGCCTATATAAACAACTGAATGTAAGTGTTTGTAATAGCAACATTTTTGCAATAGATTGATTTATGGATGCAATTTATCAGAAACAGTATCAGAGCACAGGGCCACAACAAAAGATATTTTCCATCTTCACAGTGCTGAGTATCTTGTGGATGTCAAGTGGTAACAATGCCAATTACTGTATACACTCATGTATGAGTCTAGAAATCCATTTCAATTCCAAGTTTTAGCACAAAAAATGTGGAAAACTCAAGGGACGTGCATGCATGGGAATACTTTTTCAAGGCACGATTTCACTGCAGCTAAAGAAGACAGTTAAACCACATGAATTCTCATCCACTGTGGATGTTTCTAAATGTCCCTGGGTTACATCCTCAATGGTAACAGAAACCCTTTAAATGCAAATCAACAAGTCTTGGTAATGGGAATAACTAAGATTTTGGGCCTCACTTGCATTAAATGTTTTACAAAGAAATTACAGTTGTAAAAGTAGCACAATTTTTAGTACTTGTAGACAAATGTTTTTCACTGGCTCAACAAATGTTCAGATAAATTACCTAGATTTTTCCAGATACAAACTCAGGCAAGAAATACAACCTGGGCTAAAAGAGTAAAGCCCCCAGAGTAAACCTCTATCACCTCTCAGAATATAGGCTTTTATTAAATACCAGAATTTACTTAAGATATTTTGTGTTCAAAAATATCTGAACAGCAATTCTGAAAGCTTACTCCATTGTTAGAAGATTCAGATGATTACTCATTTCAGGAATGGGAATTGCTGAGGTCAGGTCCTCTGTAACTTTTTTCACCCTACCTACATTTCCCCCAGTCATCTACAAGTCTTTGAACCATGCAAAATGGCTTTAATTTTTTAAAAAATCAGGCATTTTCCACCAAAATTCACCCACATCACTCCTAGAGGCAGGCAGGGGTGGTAGACATGCATTAAGACCCCTCCCCATCCCAGCCAGAAATTGCAATCAGAAATGACCTCGTTACAATTTTTGGCTGCAGCCAAAAATGCCATGTGAAGCTTACTGCAGAAGGAAAAAATTGGTCTCCACTGCCACCATTGTCCATGCCAACCTATTCACAGAGACACATGGTTTACATTTGTGGTTATTACATTTAGGTTGGGTTGGATCCATTATGTACTATACTTACCAGCTCTTGCTGCAATAAGGTGGGTTGTCCTATTAGGGTCATCTTCATTTAGTACTAGGTTTTTTGCAATCTTAGCACCAAGTGCAGTAGCATGATAATGTTCCCGGGTATTTTCTATAGGATAATTTGTTGGGTACAGTCCACTAAATAAAATAGTAACACCTGACAACACTTTTTGTTTCAGTTCTGGCACTATTTTTCTTATATCTGGAATTTCATCAGTTTCTTTCCTTACATATTTATCATATTTTGAATAGTAATCTGTGTGCACCCGCACAAGAATCTCTTCAAGATATATCAAATGGTCATCCTGGTCTGTATCATCATCATCTTCTTCTTCCATGCTCTGATCTAATGATTCTCCCACAGTTATCCCAGATTGCTCACTATTTTGAGACTCTGTCTCAGCCTCCTTCTTATCCAAACATCCATTTCCTAGACTACAAAGGCTATCTTGTTCACTCTCTTCATGCACTTCTAGATCAAATGACTTGGTATGGGGACTGTTGCTAGGTGAGGAGACTGTGTCTCCAGAGTGGTTTTCCTGTCCAACTTTTTCTACATTCGTATCAGTTCCAAGAAGCACTATACTTTCTTCCTGTACAGGCTGCTTTGATTTTCTCCAGCTTCTTTTCTCTTCATTTTCACTATCTGTGGCAGAAGAGGAAGATGATTTCCTAGCATCCAACCCACTGTCACTTTCACTATCACTAGACAATTCAAAGTCCAAATAATTTGTTGCCTTGTTTGAAGTCTGCTGCTTGCCTGTAACTGTCCTCTTATCACGGTCTGAAGATACACGAGATTCCTTCGCATTCATCAGATCACTTGTACTGGTAACATCTGTTAGATGATCAGTATCACTTATGGAATCTCTAACTTTGTCGTTAGAATTTAAATCCCAGGATGAGGTCTCACTACTGATAGAGTTATTGCCATTTATTTCCTTTGTTGTTTTTCTAATGCCATTGCTTTGTTCTTCTGTATTTCCAACATTCTTTACTTCTTCTGAGTCTTTTGTTATTGCTACTGGATCAGATGTCTCACTTAATTTTGAGGAGTGATTTGCTGTGTTAAACACATATAGGAACATTGATTATTTTCTAATCTGTAAAAGTCATCTAAAATGTTTTGAACAAATAAACAAAAGGATGTTATCCCCTGAGAGTTAAATAGGCTCAATACTTATATTTATGTCAGTAGCTTCAGTGAATACCAAACAATGATAAAGTGGCAGAGACCCACAAAGAGAAGGTGAACCTGATAGCATATAGTTTACAATGCAAAACAACCAGGAGTCTATGAACAAGCAACAAAATGACCACAGGGAATGGTGAAGAAAGAATGACTGATTGGAATGGAAGAGAAAGAAAAAGCTAAGGGAGATAAGTAAACAAGCAATTTCCTAGGTGAGGGGTCCTGAAACATGTATCTTTCATTCTGCCAAGGAGCGGGGGGGGGGGGGGGGGGCATTTAAACTCAACAATATCATGAAGCTTTATGCCAGTTTTGATTTAATTTTATTAATGTAACTTGACTGCTTTTCACTTTTCAAATCATAAAAGTTTCCTTACTTATATATATTGGAACTTACAGAAATATACTTTCCCAATATATAGAGTTCCATACGTAATAAACTTTGATAATGTATATAAGAGGAATACAGTTGAGTATGCTGCTCACTATATGCTTCGGAGGGAGGGAAGCTTATTTACACTCTGGAAATATAGGACAGAATTAAATTATTGGTCCCAATTAGAATAAACCCTTATAGTCAATGAAACTTACTGTATATATTCATGTATCAGTCTAGAAATTTGAGTCAAAATTTTGACCCAAAAAACCTAGGTTGACTTATCCACGGATCAATGCAAGTGATGTACCTCAATTCAAAATAGGAACCATCTCCCTCTCTGAGGGAGGCAAAAGGCAAGAGCTTAGTCCATCCTGGGAGAACCTAAAAGAAGCACCAACCCCCTCTACTCTCTCTTTGGTGCCGCTTCTGACTTTTTTGAATGCTGGGACAGGAAAACAGCAGCATTCTTTGGCATCATTTTCCTTTCCTTCATTCTTTCCTTCCTTTGTTGCATGTCCCTAAGTTTTACCCTCAACTTATTATACATGGGCTGTATCAAATTCCATAATTCTGGCCCCAAAACCAGCCCTCAACTTGTAGTACATGAAGTCGACTTGTAGTCAAGTATATATGGTACAGAAATTCTGACTTGCAGATTTCACATTGATTCACTGGGCCTACTCTGGCTATAACTAACAACTAGATCTAGGAAATAAGAGGTTTTCAACTTAAACATTTTTTGCTTTCAAACTACCAATTTTCTTACAAGAAATTGTATTTTATTTTGATTCTGCAGTCAACATTTCTTGGGATTTATTATCAAGAGATATGTCAGTTCTCTTGAATATATGCTTATCCTTTGCTGTGAGGCTGAAGGTAAAGGATAATTGTACAAGTTGTCTGACTATCACATAATAAGAACCCTCAAATGCCACTTAGTAATATAAATGCATTGTAGAGACCAACCAAGGAGTTGTGTATTCTCTAGACCAGGGGAAGGCAACCTTTTAAAGACCTAGGCCGGTCTCCCGTAGCCCAGGTCTCGGCTGGGCCGGGGGGGGGGGGGCGGGAATGGCGGCATGTGCAAACGCGTCGCGACGGCCATTTTGATTTCCAAAATGGCGGTTGCGGCGAGCGCGGCCGCAGAGTGGCAAAAATGCGCCGCGCAGCGGCTGTGGCAACCTTCGGCCTGGGCCAGTAAGTCCAGGGACTGGGGCCTTAACCGGCCCCCGGGCCGTAGGTTGCCGGTCCCTGCTCTAGACACTCTGGAAAATAAACAATACTCACATCTGCTAGACAGATGACAGGACAGATTATGAACCTACATTCCACATTATATTGTTTTCAAAAACTGCTTTGGATTAATTTTTTAAAAAATTAGAGAAAGATGCTCATGGTACAGACAAATTACCTTCCAAATGAGGAAATCATGCACACACATCTATTTATATTAACACATACACTTACTTTTCTTTCTCATTTGGGCTTCCCTTGATCCAGGTGGTGCATTAATATCTCCTGTACCCTGAAAGTATACATACTTCTTCACAGTTATCAAATTAGGTGCAAATTTCCAGACATCCTCTCTGTCGTCAATAATACAAACCATTGAATCTCCACAAGGAAATAAATTTCTAGAAACAGAAAAGGGAGTCCACAAAATAGGTGACTATATACAGGCATTACTTGGCAAAGATGTAAACACATTTTAAATTACCTTTTTACAATAATTGTCACATTATTTTTTATTTTTATTTTTTTGTGAAGCAACTACCATGCCATCTATATCAGGGGTAGGCAACCTTTCCCCTTTAAGGGCCGAGGGACTTCAGCTCCCAGAATCCCAGGAGCTATTGGCCAACATGGCTGAGGCTTCTGGGAGCTGAAGTCCCTCGGCCCTTAAAGGGGAAAGGTTGCCTACCCCTGAACTATATCTTCATAATAATTAGTATCAGTTTTGCCTGAAGCTTTTCAGAAGCAAAAATAGGTGATAATATAAATCAAAAGCAAAATTTAATAAAACCAACCCCTTTAGTTTTAATTCCACAGATAATCATATCAGATTTACCAAGAACATATTTCTGTTAACTAAACTTGAATATTAAACACCCATTGACAAATCAAAACAGAGGAATACTAAAACAGAACAGAATAACTCAGGATGCTAAGTTAACAACCAGATAATATGGGATTTCTTTAGAATAAAAAAAGCATTGAGATATGTTTCCATGCAAAGAATTAAGGAAATACTGTATTCTTGTGCTACTTTTATTCCCTCCATCACCAATAATATCCTGTCAACTAACCCACAAGAAATGTTAACCTCCCAATACATACCTAAGATTCCCAGTTTTAGAACATGGATCAATACATTCATCCCTTGATAATATTCGATGAGAAAAGAGTTTCTTTTCAGAGTCCAAGAATGCTTTTAAGGAGAAAAAAATATGAAATCAATAACTTTTCAATAGTATTTTATGTACTTTTCACAAAGATTCTAATATTATGCACCATTCTCTATAGTATAAGTTCAGTCTTTTTAAGCAAAAATATTTTAATCTGAATTTCTGAGCATATATGAAATTCATTAATTAGACTCTCAAATACATCCATGCGCTATAAAAACATTAAGTAATGTGAATTAAGTATCTACTGACACTATGAGATTAAAGGATACTTAATTCTAATCAACATAATATACAACATGAATGAGTTTGATAGGATGTGTCAGATTTTTGTAAGACAAAAACAGAAGTTTCTAAAAGAATTTATGAGTAAATCACTCAGATACTTAGGGGGGTTGCAGACTGCCAGAAATAGTGCAAATTGAGTCCACTTTTAGGGTTAGGGAATCATGGGAACTGTATTTTATTGTGGCACCAGAGTTCTCTGACAGAGAAGGTTCAATGTCTCAGAAAAAACAAACCACAATTCCCATGATTCCCTAGCACTAACCCTAACCCTAAAAGTGGACTCAATTTGCACTATTTCTGGCAGTCTGCAACCCCTCTTTATGTCTGAGCAAGGACATGGCTAAGCAAGCATCACAATGTGTTAGAACTCTTCTCGCCAAGATCATAGAATCAGAGTTGGAAGAGACCACAAGAGCCATCCAGTCCAACCCACTGCTATGCTGGAAATCACAATCAAAGCACTCCCAACAGACACCCATCCAGCCTTCAAAGAGGGAGACTCCACCACCTATTTCCAATTTTGGGGACCTCTGACCATCCCATTCAGCTGGTGCCCTCTAATCCTGGTATTTCAGAAGGATGGTGAGTTTGCTGGCAGAAGGAAAAGATGAGGAATTCTATTTCCATCTGTTCAGTTGCATGGATGTAAAGGTGGATCCAACTCGTGTTCTGTAAAGCTAACTGTACCCCCATTTCCCTATCAAGTGTTAGGACTGGACCATTTCCTTATTTGTATAGCACTATGCCTTGAAACTGCAGGTAGTTAAAGCAGTGGAAAATGTGTTACAATGCTTAAGCAAAATGGGCAAGTTAAAGGGTGGATTTGGACAGAAGTTCTTGCAAATTCAGGTTTTAAGTTATACTTGTAAGATTTATAAATAAATGCTTCTAAGCTACCTTGAAATACTTGTTTTTTAAAACATGATTTTCATCGATTGCCACTATGACAAACCTTGTGAGCATTTCCCAAAATGGTAGGAATTACACATCTGATTTCTTCATGTAAAGAAATCACCATTCCAACAAAGCTTGGAGGGAAATCATTAATTTTAATATAGGACTGCACAATATATGGCCAGTGACACACACATGGAAGTTCGATAAGGTTCTTGAATGTGTTCCCTGGCTAGAATTACAATAACTGAAGGTTTGTCAAACACCAGGCAGGTTAGAATGCATGTGGCAGGCTGAATTCAGTTTTGTTGGTCATAAAAAGCTTTATTATGTACCCCAAATATGACCACGGCAAACATCTTTTTCAAAAACAAAAACTAAAACAAAAGCTGACAAAATTTCTATGAAACATAAAATTGTGATGTGTATTCTACTGTGCAGATTCCATTTTCAAAGTTAGTGGTAATTCCCACTTTTAGTGAGCAATATATTCAGAAGTGACTACACAGTACTTTCTACAAGTCCCAGTAAAGACTTTAATGATAAAATTCCATAAAGCACTGGTCACTTTTTAAAAATTTTTACAAGTAGGCCAAACTATTTTATCTTACATGAATAACTTAAAACCCATAAAAGCAAGAAAATTTGAGAGTTAAGGATAGAAGTTCAACCTTAACTCACCCGATTTTGCTTAAGAATTTCAGCAAATTCATGTAGGATCATCCCTGATGTGAGACCCTTGCAGTACCTAGACATAATGAAGTGAGAGAATTAGCTAGAGAGAACCATCACCAAGTAAATGTAGAAAAATGAAATGGTTAACGAAAATGAAATAAGCTACATTGTTTGGAAAATAAGAGTAGAATGAAAATAAATTACATTAACAAAAGATTTCCATAGAAAGTCTATTGTTCTTCCATAATTCATCATGCACAGTAATTCATAAGTAACATCAAATAACACTGTCAACTAGATTTGGCCCATGCTTAAATCTAGACCAACATTTGTCCTCCTTCCTACAGGGTTTCTCCCAGATAACTGGGTTCATCGTAAGCATTTTCCTGTAGGTTCAGGCAGGAACTTAAGTAATATCAACATCTTGGCAAAATGGTCAGAATTTGCATAGTTAGGCCCTGAGCAGATGGGCCAGAATTGCACAGGCCAGGCCCATGATATTCTGGCCCTTGTCCCAACCTGGATCATTCTGCCAGCTGGTGAGGGATAGGTGGGTGTTTACATGTCCTTCTGCCCCTGATCCATGGACCCCCTACTGCTCTGCGTCCCTAACCATACTCCTCTATCGCTGCAACTGAGAAGCCCCCCATCACTGCGCCTGACGTGAAAATAGGGTGCCTGGTTACACAGCTGCAGCCAGACACCTCATTTCCATATCAGTTGTGGTGATGAGGAGAGAGCTTCTTAGCAGTGACAACGGATGAGGAAGGAAGGGGTGTGTGGTGCTGTATGTTTTGTTGGCGTTTGCCACAGAAACTCCATGGCAAACGTCAGGTCATTCTGACTCATATTAAGGCCCCTTTACCCTAGGATCGGGCAAGATCCACTGGTGGCACAGGTTAAATGTCTGTACTGCAGCCACTCACTCTCAAACCCCAAGGTTGTGAGTTCAATACCAGCCAGGGGCTCTGGATCAACTCAGCCTGGCATCCTTCCTTAGATCACTAAAATGAGTACCCAGCTTGCTGGGGCAATTAGCTCATACTTAGTAAACTGCTTAGTACACTGGTAAGCGGTATAGAAATGTACTTGCTATTACTATTGCAGTTTGTTAGATCCAGACCCAATCCTAGCCTGGGTCTAATGGCCTGTGTTGTCCAAACAGGATGACGTGAGGCCAGGGGAACATGGGCCTTTGGGCCTTTGTGGACAGCCTCCTGATAACAATCAAAGATTTGTCCATGAAATACCAACAATCATTCTGCATGTATTAATACATCTTTGTTGTTATGTGTATTCAAGTAATTTCTGACTTATAGCAACCCTAAGGCGAACCTATCATGAGGTTTTCTTGGCAAGTTTCTTCAGAGAGGTTTTGCCATTGGCATCATCTGAGGCTTAGAGTATGTGACTTGCAGGGTTTTCATGGCTCAGCTAGGATTGAAACCCTGGTCTCCAGAGTCCTAGTTCAACATTCAAACCACTACACCACATTGACTCCAATGTTTACTTACATTATTATGGTTATCACTAACAGAAAGTAAAAATAATCAAACACTTCCTTATTGTTTCAATAGAGAGGAATCTGTCTACTTAAAAGAATTATCAGCTAGAAGGGCAGCAAATATCAAGGCGTGTGTATGGAATGAAAGTATTTTATTCTTGGTGCTAGCCAACTGCTGTTAATTTGTAACACAATAGTGTAGTATAGCCAAAATAATGTACAACTGAGACTACTCTAAGATGGGCCTCACTTGTGGGCAACTTAGATTTCCATGTATGACATGTGAAACCCAATCAATGTATTATTTCCACCATCTTTTTATTTCTACTTGGTCATATAATGTGTTCCCCTGCTGATCGCAGAGCATCTGCACTCTTGGTTTAAATTTCCCTTTGATTTCTTGGCTCTTGTGGAAGAGGTCTCTTGTTCATTTTTTATTGTCATCTATTTCTTTGCACTGATTATTATAGTAATTCTCTTTGTTCTTGCACATAAATCACTGAACAGTTGTATTCAGGGTTTCTGCTCTGTTTCTGTCTCTTTTTTACTTCTGCTTTTTGTTTGTTCTTAACTGCTTGAAGAATTTCATCTGTCATCCATTGAAGCAGCAGCAGCAGCAGCAGCTGCTGCTGCTGCTGCTGCTGCTTCTTTTTCTTCTTCTGGTTGCAAAGAGTGTCTTTTTGCATTCCTTCCTGACAATTTCCCTGGCTTCAGTCTAGAGTTCTTCTTGCTCCTAGCCAATTAGGTTTAATAATGTAAATCTTTAAATTCTACAGGGATTTTCTTCCGTTTGTATTTTGTCACAATGGTTAGTGTTTTTGAGCTTTACTTTAATATTTGATATTAGCAATTCATCATCATACCACAATCTGCTCCAAGTCTTATTTTTATATAGACAAAGGAGCTTCTTCACCTTCTGCTTCCAATTAAGTAGTCTATTTGATTTCTATATTGGTCTTCAGGTGCTGTCCATATATACAGTTGCCCCTTTGGTTGCTTGAAGAATGTGTTTGCAATGAACGAACAGTGTCACAAAATTCAATCAGTTACTTTCTTGCTTCATTCCTTGATCCTAGGCCAAATTTTCCTACAATCTTTGGCTGTTTTCTGTTTTCTCCTTTTGTATTTCAATTGTTTTTTATTAACAAGAAGTCCTGTTCTGGTATGCAACCAATTTCCTCCTGGACTCCAGCACATAATCGTTCAATTTCTTCTTCTGCCTCAGTAGTTGGATCATAAACTTGGATTATAGTTATATCAATGGGTTTTCCCTGAAGTCTTATCAGTATGATTTTGCATTATATCATTTGACTGTTTTTAATATATCTCTCCTCACTATTAATGCAATTCCATTTCTTTAACATGTTCATTTTCTGTGTAAAACACTATGTGTTGTTATCCAACTCAAAATGTTTAATTCCTGTCTACTTTAGCTTGCTCACGTGTAAGTACATTGCTTGTATATTTGTTCCACTTCTTGTTTTACTATGTTCATCTTCCCCTAATTTATGCTTCTCACAATCCATGTTCCTACATGTGTTGTGCAGCTCTGGATTTTCCTTTCCCATTACTTCATCAAATATATAAAATGCCCCCTGAGTCCTGCAATGCTTCCCAACCAAGCTTCCCAACCAAGCAACCTCTTTAATGCCCATCACTCATTCACTATTACAGCAATGGGGCTTTAGACAGTAAGGACTTCCTGCATGCCTCTACCCTAAACATATTGTCTCTAGAACCTCTTATTTGCTCAGTCACCCATTGTGGGAATGTATCTAAGCAACCACACTATGTGACCAGGAAACCTTCCAGGTGCATTTGCTAGCATATAAAATACTCCTCTCTCTCTTCTTTACTCAAGATAGTGAGTGCAGGCTCTGCTGACCTGCTTCTCTTCTTGAAACATTTCCAAGGTTAGCCAGGGCTTAGGCACTGCATGTAAATGTGCTTGAGTATACCCTCAAATGTAATTAGTAACATTTTTAGCTATGAAGTTTACATACTGCCTGTTTGCCTTACTTCACTAAAACTAATCTCAAAGAGACCCAAAAGATTTAGTGCTTCCACTTGTAGACTCTGATAAAGGAGGCTGAAGATTAACTGAACACCTCGAGGATCTACTTCCAATCCAACAATAGTTTACATCATTAAAAGTCAGAACATAATAATAATAATAATAATAATAATAATAATTTTTATTTAATACCCCGCCCCTCTGAGCACAATCGGGGCGGCTTACATCATAAAATTATCAACAACAGTTAAGAACAATTACCTCCCCCTCCCCCCCTTAAAAAGTTATTAAACCCAATACAGTTTAAAAGAAACACAATATAAGGAGGTAAATTCCTCCATTAAAACAAGTAATACATAAAGAAACAAAAAGTGCCGGCGGATGTCGGATGCTGGCTCAAGAAGGAACCCCATCACAGAGGAGGGGGACATCTCGGAGGGGAAAAGATTCTGGAGCCAAGCTAGTGAATTAATCCGGGAAGGCCTGCCGGAAGAGATCCGTCTTGACAGCTTTCTTGAAGCTGTCAAGTGATGACAATTGGCGGATCTCCTCCGGCAGGCCATTCCACAGTTTGGGGGCAACTACAGAAAATGCCCTCTGGGAGGTCGTCACCAGCCTCGTTTTTTGAGGCTGTAACAGATTCCTCCCAGAGGACCGGAGGGCGCGGGGAGGATTATACGGGAGGAGGCGGTCCTTAAGATAGTCTGGACCCAAGCCATTTAGGGCTTTAAAGGTAATTACCAACACCTTGTATTGGGTTCGGAAACTAATAGGCAGCCAGTGGAGGGACCTTAATACTGGGGTAATATGGTCCCCCCCTAGATGTTCCAGATATTAATCTGGCTGCCATATTTTGAACCAATTGCAGTTTCCGAATCAAGCACGAGGGTAGCCCCATGTAGAGCGCATTGCAGAAGTCGAGGCGTGAGGTTACCAACATAAGAATGAATATTTCTGCATGTTGGTAAAAACACATGTATTTGTTTTGGGAATTGTAAATCTGCAATCTTTATGAAGAAATTGAAAGCATGAGTTATGAAGCTCTTTAATTCAGATAAATACTCTTTGTTATTTACAGGAACAGTGATGCTGTTTGATCCAAGAACTTTAGAAACAAAAGAAAACTTCTGGAAGTATATAGACTTGACACCCTAATACCACATGACCTCATCCTGAATGACATCTTACACTGCTCATGCACAAAACATGGCATGCTTTTGAACACAGTATCCCCAGTGCTTTATACCATATATACTCGACTATAAGTCGACCTCATCCGTAAGTCGAGGGCAGGTTTTGAGAGCAAAATTATGGATTTGGCCATGACCCCGTGGATAAGTGGAGGGTAAAATTTGGAGGCTCCTTCAGTGTGTGTATGTGTGCATACAGCAAGAGACTCTAATTGAGGCTTTTTATTTCAGCTTTGGTTTCAGCCTTCACCCAGACAGCGCAGGCAGAAGAGGGTCTCTGTTTAAAAGCAATTAATCACATAGGACTCTTTCTGCTTGGCTCAAGAGAAAAAGAAAATATCTTTGGCATGGCATGGGGAAATCTGAAAGAGCTGCTATCAAATTACCATAGTGACCCATAAATATGTCGATCTGGGATTCTGGGGTCAATTTTTGGGCATACATTTTTAGACTTATAGATGAGTATATATGGCAATTGCCATCTTGGGTACAGTACTCTTTGATTCACTATCAGAGCAGTTGAAAAATGTGAAAACATCTTGATTTAAGACTGTAATACTTTTATGATGCTAGCTGCTATCATAATATATGCTCTTTATTTGGTTGACCACATCCTTGCAGCAACTAGACCTGCCTGAAGTGCTCTTCAATACTTTACAATTGTGTGTGACCTCTCTCCTTGTATAACACAACACACACACATTTGTACCTCACAATATGCACCACAAGCCACCATGTGTTTTGTGTAACCAAGCTGTCTTAAGATAAGTAACACTTACAGAAAGTAACTGGTACTCTTCTGCATGTTTATATTTTCATTTCTCTTACTATTATGATTATTACTTCAATTACTAATTTTTTACATTATTATTACTACACTTCCTATTTTCTCTGGGGCTCATACTGATGACATACAGTTTTGGATTTCATGAGTCTCCAACACTATTTTAATGAAAGAAAATGAACATAATATGAAGTAATTAGTAGTCTTATTAATATAAGAAAGATTTACTTTTCTGCTCAAAGACATTTCAGGAGAAGTCATTCTGCTTTAAGCAGACAATAAAATTTCCTGCTCCATAATTTTTTTAATATTTAAAATTTCTCTTCTTTAATTTTCAGTCATAATTTTTATTGTACTTTTGTGCCTTTGTTTTGTTTCTATTTCCCTGAGTACATGCTGGCAAGTGTCATTTTATAAATCTAGTAAATAAAATATTATATGCACACTTCTGTTAGGATTTAGTAAATTAATAGAGCAGTGTGGGAATCATAAGCAGCCCTGGTGGTGCAGTGGTCAAATGCCAGTACTGCAGCCACAAGGTTGTGGGTTTGATCCCAGGCAGGGCTCCAAGATCCTCAGCCTTCCATCCTTTTGTAGGTTGATAAATGAGTACCCAACTTGTTTGTTTCCAACAACTGCATATTATGGGAATCATCAGAACACATGACACAAAATTTGCATGTGTAGAGTCCAGTTCTGAATTCAGTTAAGAAAGAGAAATAAGAGACAGTACATACTGGAGGAAATGAGAACTGGCCAAGTATCAAAAAGCTATTTTAATGCAAAAAATATTGAGGCAACTCAAAGGGCATGAACAGTCACAGGTGGATGGCTTCTGGTGCCACTGCCCTATTTAATAATATATTTACTTTTAAACAGGCATCTCTGATATGACATCCTCTGGCAGAGAGTAAAATTTTGCTGGAGAGCCTTGAATGAGGGTACAAAAGTAACTGTGGGCAAGGACAAAAGAGCAGGTGGGAAGATACACAAGACTTTGTCTTTCATGACTGGAATCCAAAGACAGGTTAAATAAAACTAGAGGCCACACTTTCATGAAGCATTCCCTGGTTGCAGAAGAATGCTTTAGTCACTCAGGGCATGCAGTTTCCTGTTTAATTTGCAGCCTTCTTGATCCTTTCCCACCAAATTAATTCAATAGCAGAGAGGCACAGAGAAAGAACTACCACCTGGTTCTTACTGATTCCTAATTTTTGTTTAAAATAAGTATTATCTGATTATTAGGAATAACTCAGCTGGAACCCCATTTTCCTGTCTTAGAGAAGAGTTTACTGCAATCTTTTCTGTAAGGGCAGAGTTTTTCCCCCAACACATTTATGAGCGATCTTGCTTTCACAAGAGTTTCTTTGTTATTATTTCTCCAACTGATTTAAAGTCTGGGTTTTATTTTTCATTATTTTTTGCAGAATTTTATGAAATTCCATTTTGCTTTATTAGAAAAGGTGATATTGGAGTATTTTTAATTCAACCAGCAGTTGAATGACAAGAAAGCAGCATGTTTTTAAATGTTCATAAAACAGTTCTCTGTAAAGTACTGCCATCTAGTGTTCCAAGCACATATGCAGTGCTGTCCCAGTGGTTTCTTACAACTACTGTATATAGTTGACTATAAGTTGACTTCATGTACAAATTGAGAGCAGGTTCTGGGGCCAAAATAAGGGTTTTGATATGACCTATGGATAAATTGAGGATAAAACCTAGGGACATGTAACAAAGAATCTAAAGGATGAAGCAAAGGAAAACAATGCCAAAGAACTTACAAAATTCCAGCAGGTGTAACTCTTTGTGGATAGGTATATGTGTGTGTCAGTGCTTCAAGGACAGATTATGCTCTTGCCTTTTGACAGGGAATGGTTCCTTTATCTATTAAGGGTTAAAGTACAGTACTTCCATGGATAAGTCAACTCAGTTTTTTGGGGTCAAATTTTTGATTAAAATTTCTAGACTTATACGGGAGTATGTACAGTACATATTCAACTGCAAAGTACTTTTCTTCTCTTGACAATTAAATACAAGGAAACCCAAGATGCTTCCCCTTCCAACAAACAAACAAACAAACAAACTGGGGAAGAGGTGAATCTTTACTTCCAGATGATATGTTCCCACCTTTTATCAGGACAGTCACACCTTTTGATGGTCTAGATTTCTCACAGCAGGAAGCTGAGGCATACCTTTTCAGGATGATAGTTAGTAAGCAGCTTTCTGACAGGAGGTGGCATCCTTTTTCTTTTTGAAAAGGATCACTAGGCCTGTCTTCTCACTTCATGAGCTGTTGGGCAGGCTGCAGTAAATCTCTGAAGCTATTGTATGTATGTATATTCTTGGGACAGTGGGCAATTTACGTTTATTTGAAGGACTTCTATACTCCCTTTCAGAACAAAGCCTCCCTAAGACAATTTTTTTTCAAAATAATAAAAATAAAACTAGAATACAGTTAATTAAATGTTTTTAAAATAACTGCAATCACATAACAATTAAAACATAGATGATTTTAAAAAGAATAAGAAAATCAGCCTTTAAAAAAATCAGTGGAAAACAGCACAAGACAAGCAAATCTTTTTATGCTTGTTTAAAACCAAAAAGTCAGGGAGAGAGTCATATAGACGTCCTGGAGCAATGCACTTCAAAAACTGAGGCCACTAAAGAGAAGACACTATTCCTTGTGCTCGTTAACCTTATTTTACATGCCAATACACAAACCAGGCAAGTTTCAGAACCTGGGTCAGATTCATATCAGTGCACTTGGTTCTTTGGGTATCTGATATATAGCAGGTTCTATGAGTATGAATATGTAAAACTTACACAAATATAAATTTCATTTATTTCAAGCTAGATTTAGCAGAGTAAAAAGTGATTCTTTCATCTCCCACCAAATTCTTTTACCATTTTTTAAATTAAAAAAATCATAAATTCTCCTCTTCCTCACATCCTGTTGCCCTGCAATACTAATTAAATAGAAAATGAAATCATTAACTTCTCTAAAAAAGATGCTACTTTTGACTCTTCATCTGAACAGGGGAGCCATAACTTCATACACAATGGTCAAAGATTATGCACAAATTTTGTGAATGCAGCCTACATACACAACTGAATTTGTCAACCCTAAAATGGCATGGGAGAAAAACCCAAGGCTGAGAACTTCAAGTTAATGAGTAGAGGCTGCATATAGTCTGCCTCAGTATCTGCAGATCTGCCATCCACGGATCTCAGCATCTACAGACAGCAAGCCTGCGTGGGGAGCAGCAGAGGAGGAAGAGGAGAGAGGAGGAGGAAGAGGAGGAGGTGGAGGGAAGAGGAGGAGGGAAGGAGGAAGAGGTGGTGGGAAGAGGAGGAGGGAGGAGGAGAAAGAGGCGGAGGCAGCAGAGGAAGAGAAGGAAGAGCAAGGAAGAGGTAGAAGGAGGAAGAAGAGGCAGAGGCAGACACAGGGGGAGAGGAGGAAGAGGAGGAGGCAGAGGACGCAGCCCCCTGCTGTGGTGAGAGCAGTGAGGGGGGCTTCAAGCGGCTGCGGCAGCAAAGTCCCATTGTCCCCAATGGTGGCGCGGCTGTGTGGCTGTGCCACCATTGAGGACAATGGGACTTGAGTATTTTCTGATTTTGATAATCTGCAGGGATATCCGGATACTGACGGGTGACTGTATATCAGTCAGACATTAATATACTCAACATTCTCTTTTGAGGATGTACTAAACACAGTGTACTAAATATAGCGGACTATCAATGGTTCAACTATGGAAATAAATAAATTACTGAACATGAATGGGAGTGCTGAGCCTGGTGCTGTTATTTTTAAAAAATAAGCTGCAAATTAGTAAAGCCTTTCAAACAGAAAGAACCTACAAAATATGATCACAGCAAGCCATGGTGTTGTTCACTGAAATCTGCTTTGTATTTTTTTCTGGGACATTGAGTCTTCTCTGTCAGAGAGCTCTGGTGCCACAATAAACTACAGTTCCCATGATTCCTTAGCACTGAGCCAGGACAGTTGAACTGGCATCAAGCTGCATTATTTTTGGCAGTCTGTAAAGGCCCAAAGTGAATCTTTTCTACTGTCGTTTTGTTGCTATGTGCCTTCAAGCCGTTTCCCAATTATGGACTTTGTGGCCCTAAGGCAAGCCCACTGTGGATTTTCTTCGCAAAATTTGATCAGAGTGGGTTTGCCTTGCCTTTCTCTGGGGCTGAGAAAATGTGACTTGCCCAAGGTCAACCAGTGTATTTTCATGGCTGAGTGGAGATTTGAACTCTGGTCTTCAGAGTCATAGTCCAATGCTTAAACCACTACACCACACTGGCTCTATTGTCAACAGAACTACAGTAATTCTATTTCTGTCTCCAGCAGACAAAATCAAAGGGATTAACATATAAAGACAGCAATCCAATAATTTGGCTAACAACTAAACAACTTATTCATCCTTCTAACTCCTAAAGCTGGAGGCTGCTGTCTCCCATTCATACAAGAGACTCCAGCTTCATGAGTTGAGTGCAGAAGGAAACCAGGGATTCCTCTCTTCATCCCCAAAGCAGAAGGCTGTTGTGTCTGTTGTGCCCTTTGGTGGAAAGGGTTATAAATAAACATTATTAGATTATTTGTTAGAATGGGAGACAACAGCCTCCAGTTTCAGGAGTAGGGAATAATAATAATAATAATAATAAAGTTTATTTGTATCCCGCCCCTCTGCATAGCAATCGGGGCGGCTTCCAACATAAAAATACAGTACAATAAAATCAACCCCAAGCCCCAACTCTCCCAACCCTTAAAAAATTATTAAAGAGCATCAAGTTAAAACAATTTAAAAATAAATTACAAAATTACAGATTACAATAATTGCAGCAGTAGAAGATATAATAGCAGCTGGGATGGGGAAAAGAAGAGGTACAGAGGACAGGTTCTATGACTGGGAGGACTAGTCAGGAAAGGCCTGCCGGAAGAGATCCATCTTGACAGCCTTATTAAAGCTGTCTAAGGTTTGTAAATGACGGATCTTGTCTGGCAGGTATTCCATAGTCTGGGAGCAGTCATCGAAAAGTCCCTCTGGGAAGTAGCCGACAGTCTAGATTTTTTCACCTGTAACAGATTCCTCCCAGAGGACCAAAGTGCACGGGGCAGACTGTACGGGAGGAGGTGGTCTCGAAGGTAGGTTGGGCCCAAGCCATTTAGGGTTTTATAGGTAATAACCAAAACCTTGTACTGGGTCCAGAAACTAATAGGCAGCCAGTGAAGAGACTTCAAAACGGGTGTTATGTGGTCTCTTTTAGATGGACCGGAGACCAACCTGGCTGCCATATTTTGCACCAATTGAAGTTTCCGAACCAAGCACGAGGACAGCCCCATGTAGAGCGCATTTCAGAAATCCAGATGTGAGGTTATCAGAGCATGTGCCAGCGATTCTTCCTTAACTTCCAGAGCAGGACACTGTTGTATAAATGGGAGACAACAGACTCAATCTTCAGAAAGGGGGTGCAGGAGGAATTCAGGGATTCTTCATCTTTTTATTCCTAAAGAGAAAGCTGTTTTATAACAGAATCCCTGGATTCCTCCTCCTCTTCACTCCCAAAGCAGAAAGGTGTTGTGTCAAGGGGAGACAGCAGCCTCCAGCTTCAGGAGTGGGGTTCAGGAGGAGTCCAGGAATTCTTCCTCCTCTTAACTCCCAACAGGAGGCTAGTGTGGTCTGACACAACAGCCTTCTGGCTTTAGTAGTTAAGAGGAGGCAGAATCCCTGGATTCCTCCTGCAACTCTCTCCTGAAGCTGGATTCCTCTTGCACTTCACTCCCGAAGCTGGAGACTGCTGTCTCCCATTCTAACAACATCCTTCTGCACCCCACTCCTAAAGCCGGAGGCTTTTGTGTCAATGGCAGACAGTACCCTTCCTAATGCTCACTACTCCTTGATTCTTCTGCCTGCTTCTCCCTCTCTCACAGATGGGGCCAGGCCATACCAGGAGGATGGAGGAACTCAGAAAGTCCTGCCGTGTCTCCTCCTCTTCTCCCAGAGAGTGTTTTAAGGAGAAAGGAGAGGCCTCATTTGCTCCACTTTTTGGCCACACCTTCTCTTCCACTGAGTTCCTCTTGTCTTATAAGGTATGTTAATGTTACACCCTGTTTCTTCCAAAAGGCAGACATTTAGGGAGCAACAGTGAAATTGCTAGGGTGATGGTTGTGGTGTCACCAGTGAGGCCTGCACCCCCCCCCCCCGCCATGCCGCCTAGTGATGCCTCCCCTGCAAGGCTAGCATGGACAAGAGGCTTTTCAGTCATTGCTTAGTCAGCTACGTGGTTGCTGCTCCAAGGGTGACCAGGTGGTAAAGGGAGCAGTGACTAAGATTAGTTGTTTTGAATGTGCAGTAGAACAGTAGAGCTAATATCAAGAAATACATGTAGGGGGAGCTAGGGTTTTCACCCAAGAAGAAAGGGAGCAGTAGCTCAAAAAAGTTGGGAGATCAGTGATTTAGCCTCAAAAAGGCGAGGGAATATAACAGTATAAGGATGTTTCAAACACTGAATCATAACCATGTAAGACAGGCACAATTTAACAAAGGGCTTTTCCCTTGTGGCACTGATTGCTGAAAGCCGTCCCCTTGATCCAACTGGTACCAATGTTGGTTTCTTTTTGGTGTCAAGTAAAAACACGACTTTTCATTCAAACCTCTGAGGACTACATATACTGTACATATACATGGTTTTAAACTGTTGTAGCTTTTAAATTAACTGTATTTATACTATAACTTTTTACAAAAATTGGGAATAAATTTATGGTTTTAATCTGGAAGTGTTTTAGACTATTTATACTGTATACTGCCCTGAGATCTCATGATAAAGAGCAGGATACAAATATTTTAATAAACAAATTAATAAATACAAAATAATTTACTGAAACTGCTCTTTGGAATATTTCTGTCAGATTTCTCATGAAACAAAAGATTGCCTAATTGTATTTCTAGGCTAATGTCTCACAAAACACAGCTGTTGGACATTAGTGTTAAACTGCTATTTAAGATTGCAGTATCCTAATACCGTATATACTCAATTATAAGTCGAGGGCAGGTTTTGGAGTCAAAATTATCGTTTGATATGACCCGTGGTTAAGTGGAGGGTAAAACATAGGGGACCGTAACAAAGGATGTAAACAATGAAGCAAAGGGAAATTATGGCAAAGAATTTGCAAAATTCTGGCAGGCATAACTGCTTGTGTTCAACATGAAGGCTGGATGAATGAGATATTAGAGGGGGGTCAGCACTTCTTTTAGGAGCTTCCAGGACAGACTAAGCTCTCACCTTTTGCCACTTGATTCAGAGGATGGGATAGTTCTTTTTTAAACAAAAGTTAAAGTACAGTATTTACATATATATATATACTTACTTACATATATATATATACACTGACCTATGAATAAGTTGACCCAGGTTTTTGGGGTCAATTTTCTGATGAAAATTTCTAGACTTATACATGAATATATATAGTAACTTTGAAGGTTCTTTTATGTGTAGATTTGAAGAGTTGTTGAGTAAAATCCTATACCTGTCATAATATTGCAAATTTCAAAATATGATACTTACCTGCAATGGTATGTGCATAAATTCTGCTCCCAAAGGTGAAAACATGTAGTTCATACAGTTTAGCAATTTTTTCTAGGAACTCCTTGCAATGAGGACGTAAACGGGTATGCAGCATAGGTTCCCCTCGACCTAACTGATAATGAAATATTCCCTAAAGGAGAGAGATTTACTGACGTTATGCTTTATATAAAACTGGAATGTATTTTTCAGCTCAGAATGAATGAGTTCAAGCATAACAGATTTTATTTTTCAACCATATACTGCCTGAAGTAGTAAAAATATATAGGGGGGAAGCAGACGGGAGCTTCCCGTGCGCCGCGGGACGGAGCGCCGCTGGACCGCGGCAGCCGCACCGCGGCGCACCGTCGGCGACTCTAAAAGGAGCACCAAATTGGCGCTCCTTTTAGATTTCAGGGAAAGGGCGCCCTAAAAGCGGCGGGCGCACTTTCCCTGACTCAAACACCGCGGCGCGTGCGGTCGCCGTGGCGTGAGGTCATCCTCAGAGCGCCGGCCGTGCGGAGGGCCGGCGACTCCGAGGGCGACCTCAGGAAGAGGAAGGGGCACCGCTCGTGCGGCTGCCCCTCCTCTTCCCTGCCCGGAAGACGACTCTATTAGTCGTCTGCTGAGGCCCTTTGTAAATATTAAAAGCATTAAATATTTGAACATCATATACTGATTATTTCTTCCATAAACCATATATCACACAAAGGAATGGTGTAGTTTCTATAAGAGAAATATAATGAAAAACATCTGGAAGACATCTAACTAACTTCCATTTCCTTACTCTCCAAGAAAAAGAGGAAAAGACTCTGGCTCAAAGCCAGAGAGCTTAAATCCAATCGCTAAAATAAATCCACTGAATCAAAAGGAATTATGAAAGTGCTGACTTATCATTCAACACCTGATTCAATGAGTCTACTTTAGCTGGGATTAACAATTGGAATTAGGCCAGAATGTTTGTATCCCAACTTTCAGAAGCATCTTTCTGAAGGCTGTGATAGGATGGATTCCTGAAAAGAACCAATGCTTATGCACCTGACAAGGCTAGTGATAGCAAGCAATTTTATGAGTAGTCAATGGGCCTAAGCAGACTGCCAGAAATAGTGCACATTAAATTGAGGCACTGCCCTGGCTCAGTGCTAGGGAATCATGGGAACTGTAATTTATTGTGGCACCAGAGCTCTCTGACAGAGAAGGCTCAATGTCTCAGAAAAAAATACAATTCCCACGACTCCCTAGCACTGAGCCAGGGCAGTGCCTCAATTTAATGTGCACTATTTCTGGCAGTCTGCTTAGGCCTAATGTTTAATTCCTGAAAAGAAGCCATACAAGCAGATTTAACAGGAACAATTTGTAGCATTACTGATTTTACTTTATTGAAACCTGAGGTTCACAGTGGATTATACAACAGATATATTCCAAAGACAACTAAACACAACAAAATTCCAATTTTAAAATGATACAGGATCTGTTCATTTGCGGGTTATTTTCCGATCTAAAGATAAGTGCAACCTACAGGCTGTGAACAGTCCCCTGTGAACATTTCTGAGGTCTGCAAGAGGCCAAGAACTGTGTGTGTGTAAAAAGTGAGTTCTAAAAAGAATAATTCAATTGAAAATTTCTGCAATGTTTTTGGGATTCTTTGGGCATTTTTTTCATCCCAGGGGAGGCTTTTTTCAAATGGGAAGGAAAATAGAAGTTGACAGGGAAGGCCTAGGAGTTTCCCTCCCTAGTTCTAGTGGAATAAATTCTTTGCATGTGAGCGAGAGAACTGATGAACACTGGAAGACTGTACAATTTCATAATGAAGACCAATCTATGGACAATGTTTTTGCCTTTAAAAAAAACACTATTGGAACATGACTTATTTTACAAAGATTTTAAAAAGTCTTTTCAAATGTCAACTGCAGTCAAGTATTTTTCATATGTCCCTGAAATACTGCCAACTGCCTTAAACTTGTTAAAGGAAAATATTAAATAATATTGTCTTACTCTGTTAGACATCTGTTGGCAATGGTGTTCTGTGGTATGGATCAAAGTCTGGTCCAAATCTACCATTAGCACAAGTTTTCGATTTCGACGTAGCCTTTCCTGGTCTTCTCTGCCCAACTGTTCAGCTTGCTACAATAAAAAGAGAAGGTCATGTTAGGTACACTCAAGGAAATCCTAAGTTTAACAAGGTCAATGAAAATATTTTAATAGAAACTATACATAGTAATTTGAAAAGAGTAAAAATAATAACAAAAAAGTATGTGCTGCAAAGGAAAAAAAAGCTTCTTCCAATCATATTCAGGAGCTTAGTGTATTGAAGGAAAGGGAAAGGTATCTTAAGGCTGCCATCAAGTTCTAGTGATCTATGGAAAAAATAAATAATTAAACTTGCAAACCTAAACAATGGGATTTCCAACAAGTGCTTTATTGCTATAACCTGGCAAATGAGCATGCAGAAAGATAACATAGTATTTTTCTACATGGACTTTTTTTTTGCCTGTACAGCAGAATATTTTAGGCTATTTCCCTGATTCTTTATCTACTCCAAGATGGGTGATTTTACATTAGATTTTGGGCCAATTTTCTGTCTAAGAGATCCTATAGGGGCTGCACAGATTTCCAAACATGTCAAAAAAACAACAAACAAAAGTGTCTGAAAGTCTAATTTTGGTTCTGAGAAACAGGCATTTTATGTTGAACAAGGTTGTGCTTTCCCCACCCAGATGCACAGTACACAGAAAGACCTGGTCACCTAGTATGAACGCTATGAACGCTTAATCTGAAGTCCAATTGGTAGTTCAGGGTAGCTTACTGTAAGGCATTTATATATGAAAAATATGTTCACCTTTCCTAATGTTACAATATACAAAAACACACATATCTTTGCCACTCCTTGTTTAAAAAAACATAAACAAGCTTGAGATGTGTATCCCAATTTTAGCAAACTTTGCTATAAATTAAGTACACATACAATCTATTTATTTTATTTAATGCATTCGCCATAAATTGACAGGTAACATGAAGACATATAGGAGTCTCCTGTAGGAGACTACCAGGGCATTGTGTTGTGTCTCTTTTTTAGATTATGTCTTTTTTAGATTATGTTTTTAAATTGTGTTTTACTTGTTATGATATTTAATTCTGTTTTAAGGGGGGGAGGGTTGGTTCGGGGACATTTTGTACCGTTTTAATTGTAAGCCGCTTAGATTGATTCATCACATAAGCGGGATATAAATAATTTTTTATTTATTTATTATATATACATGCATATATACATTTCTCCTGATGAACAACTCATGGTGACTTACAACAAATTAAAGGCACCAAGTTATAACAATGTAATTTTAAGTTTTAAAAAGGAAAAAAATCATTTAAAATTATGCTTAAAATGTAAAAAGAAAAGAAAAAAGAAAGTACTCTACGCCATGTTAAAACACTCATCTACCACATCCGGGGTGAGACAAAGGCCTGTCTAAATAAACTCCCATGGGAAGGAGTTCCATACCTAGAAGCAGTCATTGAGAAGGCTCTCTAGTGTTTCCTCACCAGATGGGCCTGTGATGGTGGTGGGATCAACAGAAAGCTCTCCCCTGAGGATCTTAAAGTTTGGGCAGGCTAGTATAAGAAGATACAATCTTTCAAATACTCTGGATTCAAGGTTTTAAAGGTCATAAAATAGCACTGTGAGTTCTGCCTGGAAATGGACTGGTAGCCAGTAAAGCTGTTTCAACAGGGGGGCTATATGTTCCCTGTAACCAGCCCGTCAGCAGCTTGGCCACAGCATTTTGGACATCTTGATGTTTCCAAAGACAGCCCCATATAGAATGCATTCCAGTAATCCTAACAGGATGTAATCAAGGCATGAGTCATTGAAGCCAGATCTGACATCTCCAGGAATGGGTGCAGCCAGTTCACAAGTTTTAGGTGTTTTCCATTGAGTCAGTTCCTCTGCCCACCCCACCTCCCCGTCTGCTTTCAAGAGCCAGGAAGAGCACGAGTCCAGTATGCATATGGTGGTTATTAAGATGCTGTCCACATTCTCAGGCTACACAAATTGAAACATATCCAATAAAACAGGGCAAATACGAGCCAATGTTACATCCACTGAACCTACAGCTACAACATTCAATGTCAACTACAGCATTCAAATCAGTATAGATCAGAGTGACTTTGTCTGCAAAGTATCTTGCAAATTCTTCATACAATTTGGTTAACCCAACCCTATGAACGCTTAATCTGAAGTCCAATTGGTAGTTCAGGGTAGCTTACTGTAAGGCAGAGGTCGGCAACCTACGGCCCGCGGGCAGTGTACAGTGCTCCTGGGGCCCCCTGCCACCGCTCGCATGCGCACACGGGGGGTGGGGGGGGGGGGCGCTGCCATTTTTTTCCAAAATGGCAGCGCGCACGACTGCGGGGGGGGGGGGGGTGCACGCACGCATAAGCGTGCCGGCCCCCAGCACCATCTCTCCCCCCCCCCGGCCCATCGGCAAAAAAGGTTGCCGACCCCTGCTGTAAGGGAAGTGTACACAGTTTAAATTGGTTGATATCTTTCTAAGGCTTTCTGAAAATGTATGTAACTTTTGTAAAAACAACAATATACAAACAGGAGCACTGTACCAGACAGGCAATGCCATATATTGCCACACAATATTCGATAGACTGACATCATTTTTTTGGGGAAAAACAGGCAGTAGCTTTATCTTTAAAAGAAGAAATGTGGTTAAAATTCAGTAGAATATGATTTGAAATTCTATCTATTGAGAGTTGACTTCAACTTCAAATCTAGCTACAATAAATGTGCTGCATTATGTATGTGCTGCACAAGAAATTCCTCCAATTTGACTTGCTGAACTTTGGACATCAGTTGAAAACGAGAAAAAAAAAAGGTGGGAGTGTACTTGCCTCAGAGCTAACCATCAGTTCTGGGACACTATGAACCATTGATACAGTTGCTGTGGATACTGGCATGTTCTGTTTTCCGTTTTTACTTCGCAATCTAATAAAAGAAGAAAAAACAAAAACATTAGACAAATAATACAGTTTCAAAAAACTCAAGAAGGCTAATTTGTTGGGATATTAATTTTTATAACCACTTTATTTAACATATAGACCAAGCAGTCTGTAGTACACATGCATTTATGTCATGCTTAATTGACAAACAGTCATAAATATTCATAACTGAAGAGCTGGATGAACAGCATACCACAAGTTTAGGTTTGCTTTTTAAGCAAATGAGAAGTATCCATGTTTAAATTCTTATACATATACTATGAGCTGTCAATTGCGTATGGATGTTTTAATGTCCCAGCTGCCAAGCTGTAAATAAGAAGCAGTGAACAACAAAAGATTAGGATCATTTGTGGAGAACGTTTAACCAGAAAGTTTTATTTTGCTGTGTAAATAGCAAAATAAATTTAGACTAGAAGTTGCCAGAGTAGCTCACGTATTAGTCATGGAGAAAGTGTAGCCCACAGGCAATTATTGCAGCCCTCCAATTCCCCCTCACCTGGTTCCACCAACCCACCTGAACCAAAGAAGCTGCTGCAACAACATATCTGGGCCTTTTCCTATTAAAATCTGTTAGCAGCCCCCTACTGGAGGGGATTCACGGGGGGTCTGTTCTGGACCTCCCTGCGACTACGGAATTTGGAAATATTCAAGTCCCATTGTCTCTAATGGTAGTGCCATTGGAGACAATGGGACTTGAATATTTCCCTCTCGAATCCCCTCCCTTCCTCTTTCTTCCCATTGGGAAGGCTGGCATGGCGGAGAAATGACTGTGCCAGCTGCCTCAGGACCGGCACAGCCGAGGCAAGGCCGAGGTAAGGCTGTGCGGCTGAGGCAAGTCTGGCAGGGCTCCCTCAAGGTTGGTGCATCTGAGGCAAGGGTGCTCCAGCTGCTGCAAGGCCACGTGGCTGAGGCAAGGCCGGCATGGCTGAGGGAAGGATGCACTGGCTGCTGCAAGGTCATGTGGCTGAAGCAAGGCCAGTGTGCCTCCCTCAAGGCTGGCGAGGTCAAGGTGACAGTGTGCTGGGTGCCGCAAAGCAGCTCCCTCAAGGCCAACACAGCCGAGAAAAGGCCGACGCAGCTCCCTCAAGGCTGGCGTGGTCGAGGTAAGAGTGCGCTGGGTGCCGCAAGGCTGTGCTGCTGAGGCAAGGCCAGTGCAACTCCCTCAAGGCTGGTGCAGGTGAGGGAAGGATGTGTAGGGGAGGGGGATATTGTATATATTTTGTATCATTTTAATTGTTGTACACCGCTTTGATTTTTTTAATAAAAAGTGGGATATAAATAAAAGTTTTTTATTTATTTATTTATTTATTTATGTGCTGGCTGCTGCAAGGCTGCGCAGCCAAGGAAAGAAAAGAAGGAGGTAAGGGATTGAGGGATGGAACGAACAGTTGTCCCATTGGATAACGTGGGCTTGCCATCCACAAATGACTGAAACCGCAAATGACGAGTCTGTGAATCAGGAGGGATAACTGTATATGCTGTCTTAACTATTGGAAAAGAGCACCAGATCCTGTCTGATCTTGGAAGCTTAGCAGGTTTAACTCTGGTTAAGTACTTGGATGGGAGACTGCCAACAAATACTAGGTGGTGTAAGCAATATTTCAGAGGAAGGAACTAGCAAAACACACCTCTATTTCTTGCCAAAGAAAACGCTAATTTGGGGGTTGCCCTAAGTTGACAGACAACCTGAAAACACACACAAAGACACAGGAGGAACAGGTGGTGGTTATGGCACAATATGTATGGTGGTGCTGAAGTTATGGCACAATATGCATGCCTTGCCAAAGACATACTGAAAAGCTGTTCCTGCTGCACTCCATCCACAACAATGCAGAGAGTTTGGCAGAAGCAGAAGGCAAATACTTCATCCTGTTGAGAGGATTTTATTTTTTATAGTTGAAAACAAACGGCAATTGATTTTCAGTGAAAAGAGAAAAGGCAATTTCCCCTCACTGTCTTAGCTTTCTCTATGTCTCAATTATTCAAAACTTCTCTACATATTTGTGGGGAGGGATTATCTAGCATAACCATTCTATGATGACCCTTTGTCTCACACCTGCTCCTCCTTACCTTGGACAAGTCAAACTTTTTCAGCCTCAGAGGAAAACAAAGATAACCCTCCTCTGAACAAATCATGCCAGGAAAACTCCATGCCATGTCAGAAATGACTTGAAGGCACATGACAACAAAGAAATTTAAAAATAAAATACAATAAACAATATCAGAGGATACTGGCATGCAGCCAAATTACACAAACATGTTATTGGCATATGGCCAAGTCCCCCAACCATGTTACTCTCTAGCCTTCAGCTTTACAACTAAACATCATAATACAAAAGGAAAAATGGTTGTGGAGAAAGAAAGAAAATGCAAATTGAGTTAGCAGGTCTTAATTTTAAACAAAGTTCTTATAACAAGCTTTGATGGAAGCAGTTCAACAAAAGGAAGAGATAACATTCTCAATAGAACCAATTGACTGGTTCCACATCCCTTTTCTCATCTGCCCCAACTGACAGAATATCTGCTGCCAGGTGATAACTGAGGAAGACCCAAAGGCAGCTGTATATATAATATATAATCTAGTAGTGAGTAATGTCAATAATACTTTACCTTAGGAGACTAATGACATTTATAGACTTTCCTTCATGAAATACATGGCCAGCAGGGTTCTTTTCAACCATTACAGAATGATCATCCTGCCTGTCCTTATTAAGATGACAGGAACAAATTTAGTATTCAAACAAGCATTTTTACAGATGCAATTGTCTTATTCTTCCTTTCAGTCTCCCTGGACACTCACAGGGATTATAATTCTTGAAATTATTTCAAGAAGTTCAAGAAACTCTATTGTACTTCTAAAGGCACAAACAAGGTTCAGGCTACTACTAAAAGAAGTATTTTTGGTAATGTTTCCCTCTTTGAAAAGAAAAGTTGTCACTCATCTGGATCTACATTGTTACACTCATGTTTATCTACTTAGTAATTAGCACATGGGTTATATTCTTGCTATTTCTAGGTTTCACACATTCATTCATTCATCTCATCAATATGTCTATGCTTAAATATTTATCAAGTTCTTGGTCTTCTGAATGTGTTTCATGAATTCTCAACTGCCTATCCTCAAACTGTTGCACATTAATTTTTTTTTGTAGTGTTGTGTTTTACCAATACAGAGGAAGGTCACTATCTTATTTCTGGTTCTAATAAAGTTTTGGCCATAAACCTCAGTTTTGACCAGCATGTTCAGTCAATGTCCAATCCAATGAAGCAGTACTCACTGTGTCAAATCCTGGCCACATTCTGCACATAAGCCCTTCATAACAACAGGATGGCTGCATGCTTCTAGTCTCAGCAGAACACCTCTGGAAAGCAAAGCAAGATCTGATTTAGGTAAAAGTAATTTCATAAAATGTTATATCAAATTCATAACATAAAAGCTGTATTTACCCTGTTCTCTGACTGTTATATTCAACAATTTAAAATGAAAGGCTACATATAGCTTGCAAGTTTACACAGTACATTCTATGCAGCTCACCGGACACTTGGTACAAACAGGGGCATTACTGGGGGGTGCGGGCTGCACAAGATGACACCCAAGGGAGTTTGCTCCCCAAACATCGGCCTTTGGGCAAAAATGGGCTGTAGTGTTTGCCCACGTCCTTTTAAAACACTGAAGCTCAGAGGAAGAGACCGTATGAGTGAAGCAAAGATCACTGGGGGAGAAAGGATTTTTTTTTACTCTTTTAAAATTTTCTTTAAAAATATCATGTCTTACCAAATTTTGACTTTAACCACAAGGAACACAAGGGAATCCTAAAGAGAGAGCCAGTGCACTGGGACCTTGCTATCTGAGGCTTCTGCCTCCATCAAAGGTAAAGCAATTTTTTCTAATATTGGGACTGGATTGGCATGCTTTACCTCTACACTACCTAAAGTTTTCCTGATGTAAAACATGAAGACTTCTTAAGAAATTCAGTGTTCCCTACCTACATAGGAGCCTGTGGCTTCACAAAAGAAGGAGACATGCTGGGTTCCAAGGAAACATCTTCTTTGAACTGCAAATGGACATTACATTTTCTTGACTTTGAAAATCTCCCAATGCCTGCATGGCCAAAGGGGGAGGTGCCAGCCTGCAGATAGCCTTCCCTACCATCTGAACTAAGACCAGAAACAGAAAATGCAAGCCTATGACTAACATCTTCAATTTTTTCTCCTGTTTGCCTGATGAAGAAGCCAGTGTGACTTCGGAAGTTTGCAACATGTAATTGTATATTTTGGTTGGCCCAAAGGTATCGTTTGGATGTTACTGGATTTGCAATATGGCCAACACAGCAACCCTAGATGTCCCAAGGAACTATGTAAATGTAAATACATTTAGGCTGTGCATATGATATTGTACTGCATAATGTTGTAATTTAAAGGTATAATTATTACATTCAGTCACATACACAAATTACGATTTATGAGCAACATTAGTACAAAAAACATTACTAAGGATCTCATATGGTGTGGTATAGTAGGAGGTCAATGGGGGGCACAACAGTAAGTTACCACATCGGGTGACACCAACTCCAGTGATGCCACTAGATACAAATTTTATACATTATTTCTTTCAGAATTAGGGAGTGAATGCTTCTTCACTGTGTGCCTTCCCCAATATGGCTGTGCATGGCAGTACAACAAGCCTGACATATTCAGCAATAAAATCTTTTTGAAAAATCTCTTTTACATACAAAATGTAAAACTGATGAAATAAATATGTCTGACAATAATGGGCATCAAATAAGAAAAATTGAAGTTAAGCAGACAAGCTCAAATTTGTTGTAAAATTAACAGTATTAATTCCATTTGTGCATCCAACTTCTGCTTTGAATTTTTTTTGCAGCTCACATGACCAGTTTTTTTGCACCTCACATGACCAGTTGCTTTTCTAATTACAGGTAAGACTATAACCAGCTATAGCAGAGGTAGGCAACCTTTCCCCTTTAAGGGCCGAGGGACTTCAGCTCCCAGAAGCCTCAGCCATGTTGGCCAATAGTCCCATGTTGGCCAATAGCTCCTGGGATTCTGGGAGCTGAAGTCCCTTGGCCCTTAAAGGGGAAAGGTTGCCTACCCCTGAGCTATAGGTTCTTCAATGTCAGTAGCTTCAAATCAACCAATTCAAAACTATACAATTGTTCAAATATAAAGTAACACATCAGATTACTAACCATCCTCTTAAGATATGACAAATGACAACAATGTAGATAGTGGTATATTTCAAAGAATGTATTATATGAGCGTATTTTAATGATTTTATGTAGTTTTGTCTTTTAACTGTTGGTTTTATGTGTTTGTTTGTTTTTTGTTTGTTTTGTTTTGTTTTTTGTATTTTAACATGCTTCCTTGAGCCTTGAGGAGAGTTGGGAAATAGATAAATACATAAAAACATCAAAATCCAAATTTTTCATCACAGCAGCAAGCACAGATTATTTATACAGTTTGGTCAGCTCTAAATCACAACTTTTTTTGAGCTGTTACACTGCACAGTACAGTCGTCCCTTCCAATTTGCGGGGGAATCTGTTCAGGACTCCTCTGCAAACTGGGAAAATCACCAATATTGGGGTCCCATTTGCACGCTCCTACGCATGGGCCATTTATTCCTCCACTCTTGTGAACAGGCGAGACCGTGAACTCCAAGTCCGCAAATGGGGAGGGATGACTGTACTTAAAATATGGAAACTCTTTAAGGGGGCAAAATCCTGGGAAAACTACGCTTCATTCGCATTTTTCAGTAAAGAAACTAATTGGAGCTTAGGACTTTTATGGAAAGATGTTTCTAGAATATTTTGCACTGTTGGCCAAATAGTTCGGCTCATGATCTCTTCATAGCAGTATGCAATCAGAATACATCTTACTGCAGATAACTTCATGACAACTACAAGTGATTTAATTTAGTTAGAATAGAATACTTGCAACAGGAGTGATTGGCAACGTGAAGCTATCTGTGAAGTAATATAGACATACTCATTACATATAAATGAAAAATGATAAAGATTCAAAACATGTAAATTTCTATTTTCAGAAGTTATAAATAAAGGCCAGAATCCTGTATGGGATGTACAGATGTGTAAGCACCATAGTTATAGTGCTAGGTAATGAATCTCAGCCCAATCCCCAAATCCCCCTTTAACAGGAGCAGCCACTGTGATTGACAGGGATCTGTTCACTTGTCTCTTAGGAAGGAGCTGGCTGCCATTTCCACCTTGCCAGTGTGACAGGTAGAAAGAGGACCTGTCACAATTCCTCCTCACATCAGCAATTGCTCATTCAAGGTGGTGGTTAGGAATGGTAGTCAGTTGCTTCCTGATCGACAAGGGAACAGATCCTTGTCTATCACAATGACTACAATGACTACTTCCTGGTAAGTGGAGACTGAGGGACTTTCATGGCCTCCATACAGCCCCACTGGAGAGTACCCCACATAGGGACCATGAATATGTCACAGTTACAAGTGCACAACTCCAGGTTACATATTTGAAAATTCCATAGAGTATTCAGCTAATGACAGTAAAACTCATAGGGTATATTTATTTATTTATTTAATTTCAAGGATTTATAGCCCACTTTTCTCCCACAATGGGATTCATACATTAGCTGCTGTTATTCTGATTAACACACTATTGTACATCTTCCTTAAAGTGATGAGCTCAGGAGACTTCTTTGTTTTTTACTTCTATTTGCAAGAATGAAATTTTACCATGCTTACTTTCATCATAGCACACAAAATAGAAAAATTCCCTCAGCTACAATTAGTCTCACTTATGGCTTTACACTTTTTATGCTGGACATTTCATTTTGTTAAGTTGTGTTTTTAATTGCATTTCATCATTTTATGTATTAACACTAAGTAGCCAGAGGCAATATTATATGTCAGCTTTATAAAACCTAGTAATCAAATAATGGTCCAACTTTATTAGCCTTACTATAACATAAGTGATGAAGAATTGTCTATTGCTCAATTTTACCCCATGTGTTTTAACAAACATGTTTACAGATTTTAGAATTTCACATTCTTAAATCCCCAAAGCCCTTTACCCTCAACTGCTTAGTGCAGGGGTAGGCACCTTTTTGAGCCAGGGGCCGGGTTGCTGTCCCTCAGACAATTTGGGGGCCGAAGCACCAAAAATAAATACATAAATAAATAAAAATTAAAATTTATTTTTTTAATAAAATTAAAAAATATGCATGCACACTCTCTCAGCCCCAGAAAAGCCATGGCAAAACCCCTGTGGAGATTTTGCCAAGAAAACCCCCAAAACAAGTAATAACAACAATAATCAATATCATCATGGCGGCGGCGGCGGCAGGACCGGCTTGGGGCCGGTCCAAAGGCTTCGGGGGGCCACATCTGGCCCCCGGGCCTTAGGTTGCCTACCCCTGGCTTAGTGTAATGTTGCCCAGTTCTTTCAATTAACACAACTGCTCAGTACAGGTGTGAAACATTAAGATTGTGAAGGCCCACTATGAGCAGATTACTCAGTAACATCAAAAGATTAATAAAACAGTGATCAGTAAGATTAATAAAACAGTAAGATCGGAGAAACATTACAGTGTAGGCCAATACAATACACCCTATTACAGTGATGGGGAACCTCAGGCCTTTTGGCCAAATCTTGTCCTCCTAAGTCCCAATTTGGCTCTTTGGGGTTCCTAGGAAACTCAAGCCCCTTCCTCATGATATTGTCATCCACATTTTCCAGCTTTTGTATGGGGCTTATCCCTACAATGAAAGACTGAAAGGCATAGGTAAATAGCAGTCAGAACTTTACGTTAATATACACTGGTATTTTTGGTCACACCCTTTTGCCTGCCCAACGCAGGAATGCAGCTTCGTCTATTTTCTAAAACTAAATTTGGCTGTCGTATAAAGACTTGCATGCTTGCCCAATTATACACCCATATTTTGTTATCTAGCCAACCTTCCTATTGTTATACTCAACACCTGCAGATGGCCTATTTGTATATGCCTTCAGGTCACCTATTGACTTATGGCAACCTCCTGAATTTCACAGAGTTTCTAAAGCAAATAATACTCAAGAGATGGTTTACCAATCCATTCTTCTGAAATATAGCCCACAGCAGCTGGTATTTGTGAGTTATTCCTATCCAAATACTAACTAGGGCTGTTCCTGCTCAGCTTCCAAGATCAGATAGGATCTGGTGCAGGGGTAGGCAACCTTTCCCCTTTAAGGGCCGAAGGACTTCATCTCCCAGAAGCCTCAGCCATGTTGGCCAATAGTCCCATGTTGGCCAATAGCTCCTGGGATTCTGGGAGTTGAAGTCCCTCGGCCCTTAAAGGGGAAAGGTTGCCTACCCCTGATCTGGTGCCTTTAGAGTATTTACCTGCCTGCATTAGGCTTATTTTTGGAAACTTTAATACAGTGCAGACAGGAAGCACCCACCACTGCAAGTGTTCCAAGGAAGCATATGGCTTAACATCTGTCTTAGCCTGGGGTAGGCAAACTGTCTGCTTTAAGGGCCAAGGGACTTCAGCTCCCAGAAGCCTCAGCCATGTTGGCCAATAGTCTGGGATGTTGGCCAATAGTCTGGGATTCTGGGAGCTGAAGTTCCTCGGCCCTTAAAGGAGACAGTTTGCCTACCCCTGTAATCTATCATGTAATTTGTTGCTATTCACTTATTCCACGTGGAAAGTTAACTGTTGAAGAGGTAAATTTGAGAGAAACATGATTCCTCAGATAGCCATGATCAGAGCTCAGTGCCTGGAAGGTTTGCTTTGTTTCTCTCATGCTATACAATTCCTCTCCTCCCCATGGCACGTTCATATAAGGGGTGACAAAGGACTCTCTGAGCACAGCAACAAGCTGCTGAAAATCCTAGGCAAATGTGGGGCTTCTTCACACTATACAGTTACAGTGCTTCTATTCTTCTTTAACTGCCATAGGTCTGTCCTATGGAGTCCTGAGGTCTGTAGTTTGGTGAATCACTAGAGCTCTCTGGCTCAGAATTCTAAAAGCCCTTTAAGAATGGCAAATCCAAGATCCCATTGGACAGAACCATGACAGTGGAGGTGGAATCACGTGCTATCACTGTTCTCAAATGGTGGGGCTGGACTCCGGGGTGGGACAGGCATGAGACTTGGGGCCCCTCCTCCTTCTCCCAAGCTTTTCTTTATGCGTAAAATTTACACATGTGTTGAGTTAAAAATTAAATTTACTTTGGGGGGATGCACATGGGCGGCCCTGGGCCTCCCCAGGAAGCGGAGGATTGAGGCCGAGGCTGCAGGACGCCTCGGGCCCGATTTTCCCTTTTGCCGCCTCCGAAAGGAGCGGCAAAAAGGGCACCTTAAGAGCTGTCGTACAGCTCTTTAGCTCCCCTTCCAGAGCAGAGCGGCAAAAGGCTGTGCTGGAAGGATGTCCTGACGTCGCACGGCATGCGTAATGGCGCGTGGCATCAGGACGTCTTCACAGAGGGGTTGAGGCGGATGACGTGTGCCTGCCCCTCCCCATCCCTGCCTCCAGGATGGCCCAAAGGGCCCATCTATAGAGGCCCTTAAATAAAACTGTCCTAATTTGAATGTTATTTTCTTATAAAAGGTTAAGATGTGAATGTGTGAATGAAAATGGGTACATTAAACAAACACAGTATTTTAATTCATATACTACGTCGAGTGGGTGGCTGCTCATGTAAATGTAAAGGGGATGGGCCCCAAGAGTAAAAACTTTGAGAACTACTGCCTTAGATGATTAAATGTATGAGTTTAGAATTATCTGATGAACCATCTCCAGTTCTTACATCCTGTCCTGAAATTAAGATCACCAGTCAAAGATGTTTCGGTGGACTATCCACTTGTGGATTGGAGCATCTGTAGATGGTCCCACCCCATCAATTACCGTATTTTTCGGCATATAAGACGCACTTTTTCTTCCCCAAAACGAGGGTGGGGAAGTTGCTGCGCCTAATGAAGTGAATATAAAAGCTGAGGGCAAACTGCCGAGGCCTAGGCTAAAAGTAGGCCTCATTTCAGCCTGAGCCTTGGTGCTGCAGTGGGCTCCTCCCATCCCAGGAAGAGCCCATTGGAGCAGCCAGGACGGGGGTGGAAAGAATCCTCTTTTCCTGGCTAGTTGAATGTGCTCCTCCTCTTTCCACCCCCATCCTGGGTGCTTCAATGGACTCTTCCTGGGGTCAGAGGACATCCTCCCATCCCAGGAAGAGTCCATTGGAGCACCCAGGACGGGGGTGGAAAGAAATTACTCCAAGGCACTGGATTAGTACCCTGGCCAAGTTACACTGTCTCAGCCTCAGAGGGTGCAAATTGCAAACTCCCTCCTCTGAGGAAATCTGCCAGGAAAACGCTCATGGTAGGATCCAAATAATCCAGAAATTACTCCAAGGCACTGGATTAGTACCCTGGCCAAGTTACACTGTCTCAGCCTCAGAGAGTGGAAATGGCAAACTCCCTCCTCTGAAGAAATCTGCCAGGAAGACGCTCATGGTAGGATCCAAATGATCCAGAAATTACTCCAAGGCACTGGATTAGTACCCTGGCCAAGTTACACTGTCTCAGCCTCAGAGGGTGGAAATGGCAAACTCCCTCCTCTGAAGAAATCTGCCAGGAAGACGCTCATGGTAGGATCCAAATGATCCAGAAATTACTCCAAGGCACTGGATTAGTACCCTGGCCAAGTTACACTGTCTCAGCCTCAGAGGGTGGAAATGGCAAACTCCCTCCTCTGAAGGAATCTGCCAGGAAAACGCTCATGGTAGGATCCAAATGATCGAGAAATTACTCCAAGGCACTGGATTAGTACCCTGGCCAAGTTACACTGTCTCAGCCTCAGAGGGTGGAAATTGCAAACTCCCTCCTCTGAGGAAATCTGCCAGGAAAACGCTCATGGTAGGATCCAAATGATCCAGAAATTACTCCAAGGCACTGGATTATTACCCTGGCCAAGTTACACTGTCTCAGCCTCAGAGGGTGGAAATGGCAAACTCCCTCCTCTGAAGGAATCTGCCAGGAAAACGCTCATGGTAGGATCCAAATGATCGAGAAATTACTCCAAGGCACTGGATTAGTACCCTGGCCAAGTTACACTGTCTCAGCCTCAGAGGGTGGAAATTGCAAACTCCCTCCTCTGAAGAAATCTGCCAGGAAAACCTCATGGTAGGATCCAAATGATCCAGAAATTACTCCAAGGCACTGGATTAGTACCCTGGCCAAGTTACACTGTCTCAGCCTCAGAGGGTGGAAATGGCAAACTCCCTCCTCTGAAGAAATCTGCCAGGAAAACGCTCATGGTAGGATCCAAATGATCCAGAAATTACTCCAAGGCACTGGATTAGTACCCTGGCCAAGTTACACTGTCTCAGCCTCAGAGGGTGCAAATTGCAAACTCCCTCCTCTGAAGAAATCTGCCAGGAAAACGCTCATGGTAGGATCCAAATGATCCAGAAATTACTCCAAGGCACTGGATTATTACCCTGGCCAAGTTACACTGTCTCAGCCTCAGAGGGTGCAAATTGCAAACTCCTTCCTCTGAAGGAATCTGCCAGGAAAACGCTCATGGTAGGATCCAAATGATCGAGAAATTACTCCAAGGCACTGGATTAGTACCCTGGCCAAGTTACACTGTCTCAGCCTCAGAGGGTGCAAATTGCAAACTCCCTCCTCTGAGGAAATCTGCCAAGAAAACGCTCATGCTAGGATTCAAATGATCCAGAAATTACTCCAAGGCACTGGATTAGTACCCTGGCCAAGTTACACTGTCTCAGCCTCAGAGGGTGCAAATTGCAAACTCCCTCCTCTGAAGAAATCTGCCAGGAAAACGCTCATGGTAGGATCCAAATGATCCAGAAATTACTCCAAGGCACTGGATTAGTACCCTGGCCAAGTTACACTGTCTCAGCCTCAGAGGGTGCAAATTGCAAACTCCTTCCTCTGAAGGAATCTGCCAGGAAAACGCTCATGGTAGGATCCAAATGATCGAGAAATTACTCCAAGGCACTGGATTAGTACCCTGGCCAAGTTACACTGTCTCAGCCTCAGAGGGTGCAAATTGCAAACTCCCTCCTCTGAGGAAATCTGCCTGGAAAACGCTCATGGTAGGATCCAAATAATCCAGAAATTACTCCAAGGCACTGGATTAGTACCCTGGCCAAGTTACACTGTCTCAGCCTCAGAGGGTGCAAATTGCAAACTCCCTCCTCTGAGGAAATCTGCCAAGAAAACGCTCATGCTAGGATTCAAATGATCCAGAAATTACTCCAAGGCACTGGATTAGTACCCTGGCCAAGTTACACTGTCTCAGCCTCAGAGGGTGCAAATTGCAAACTCCCTCCTCTGAAGAAATCTGCCAGGAAAACGCTCATGGTAGGATCCAAATGATCCAGAAATTACTCCAAGGCACTGGATTATTACCCTGGCCAAGTTACACTGTCTCAGCCTCAGAGGGTGCAAATTGCAAACTCCTTCCTCTGAAGGAATCTGCCAGGAAAACGCTCATGGTAGGATCCAAATGATCGAGAAATTACTCCAAGGCACTGGATTAGTACCCTGGCCAAGTTACACTGTCTCAGCCTCAGAGGGTGCAAATTGCAAACTCCCTCCTCTGAGGAAATCTGCCTGGAAAACGCTCATGGTAGGATCCAAATGATCCAGAAATTACTCCAAGGCACTGGATTATTACCCTGGCCAAGTTACACTGTCTCAGCCTCAGAGGGTGGAAATGGCAAACTCCCTCCTCTGAAGGAATCTGCCAGGAAAACGCTCATGGTAGGATTCAAATGATCCAGAAATTACTCCAAGGCACTGGATTAGTACCCTGGCCAAGTTACACTGTCTCAGCCTCAGAGGGTGCAAATTGCAAACTCCCTCCTCTGAGGAAATCTGCCAGGAAAACGCTCATGGTAGGATCCAAATGATCCAGAAATTACTCCAAGGCACTGGATTATTACCCTGGCCAAGTTACACTGTCTCAGCCTCAGAGGGTGGAAATGGCAAACTCCCTCCTCTGAAGAAATCTGCCAGGAAAATGCTCATGGTAGGATCAAAATGATCCAGAAATTACTTCAAGGCACTGGATTAGTACCCTGGCCAAGTTACACTGTCTCAGCCTCAGAGGGTGGAAATGGCAAACTCCCTCCTCTGAAGAAATCTGCCAGGAAAACCCTCATGGTAGGATCAAAATGATCCAGAAATTACTCCAAGGCACTGGATTAGTACCCTGGCCAAGTTACACTGTCTCAGCCTCAGAGGGTGGAAATGGCAAACTCCCTCCTCTGAAGAAATCTGCCAGGAAAACCCTCATGGTAGGATCAAAATGATCCAGAAATTACTCCAAGGCACTGGATTAGTACCCTGGCCAAGTTACACTGTCTCAGCCTCAGAGGGTGCAAATTGCAAACTCCCTCCTCTGAAGAAATCTGCCAGGAAAACCCTCATGGTAGGATCCAAATGATCCAGAAATTACTCCAAGGCACTGGATTAGTACCCTGGCCAAGTTACACTGTCTCAGCCTCAGAGAGTGGAAATGGCAAACTCCCTCCTCTGAAGAAATCTGCCAGGAAGACGCTCATGGTAGGATCCAAATGATCCAGAAATTACTCCAAGGCACTGGATTAGTACCCTGGCCAATTACACTGTCTCAGCCTCAGAGGGTGGAAATGGCAAACTCCCTCCTCTGAAGAAATCTGCCAGGAAAATGCTCATGGTAGGATCAAAATGATCCAGAAATTACTTCAAGGCACTGGATTAGTACCCTGGCCAAGTTACACTGTCTCAGCCTCAGAGGGTGGAAATGGCAAACTCCCTCCTCTGAAGAAATCTGCCAGGAAAACCCTCATGGTAGGATCAAAATGATCCAGAAATTACTCCAAGGCACTGGATTATTACCCTGGCCAAGTTACACTGTCTCAGCCTCAGAGGGTGGAAATGGCAAACTCCCTCCTCTGAAGAAATCTGCCAGGAAAACCCTCATGGTAGGATCCAAATGATCCAGAAATTACTCCAAGGCACTGGATTACTCTGGCCAAATCACACTCTCTCAGCCTCAGAGGATGGAAATGGCAAAAAAAAAAACCCTTGAAGAAATCTTACAAGAAAACCCTCATGGTAGGGTCAAAATAAGCCATAAATTACTCCATAAGACAATGGCCTAAAAACTCCAAAGGTACCAGTCCATCTGATCTTGGAATCTAAGCAGGGTCAGCCCTGGATAGTCCTTGGATGAGAGACCGCCAAAGAATCCCAGGTGCTGCAGGCTGTATTTCAGAGGAAGGAACTGGCAAAACCACTTCTCGAGTCTTCCTTGCCTAAGAAATCCCTACGAAATTCATGGAGTCACCATAAGGCGACAGGAGACTTGCAAGAAAGTTGGGCAGGGAATTTGTGCAATACCTGGCCCTGCTGCTGGCTTAAATTTACATTTACAACTTAAAATTGTTCTTAAACTGCTGTTAACTTTATACAGTTGATATAAAATATTTTACTACAGTATTTGGTTAAGAATCTTTTTTTTCTAGATTTTCCTCCTTTAAAATTGGGTGCGTCTTATATGCCGGAGCGTCTTATATGCCGAAAAATACGGTAAGTCCTACGTTACCCAATATCCAATATGGATGGCTGACTGTAGCCACATGTTTGCCTGTGAGAAAATCTGAACTGGGTATTAGTAGTGAGAGGTCTTTTTGGTAGTGGCCAAAATATTTGTGGAATGCTTTGTCAACATACCTGTTCTTTTTTAAAAAAGGGTCAAATATAACAATCAGGGGAAATCCCCAGCACTCACCCTTCTGACCGTAAGAACACTAAAGCCTCCAAACAGATCAAAGAAAGTACTTTTAAATTATAAAGATACCAACATATATACTGTATATCAGGGGTCGGCAACATTCTCCTACCTGGGGCCGGTCGCTGGTCCCCAGGTTTTCTGCTGGGCTGGAGGGAGGAGGGCGGCGTGCACGCGCTCATGCATGCGCAGTACTTCCGGAGTACTGCACATTCACGAGTGAGTCGCAGCTGCCATTTTGGCAAACAAAATGGCAGCCGCGGCTCATTCGCACATGCGCAAACAAGACGTGGCTGCCATTTTGAAAAACAAAATGGCGGCAGCGGCATGGCGGGGGTAAGCAGGTGGCGGCGGTGGCCGGTCCAGAGGCCTCGGGGGGCCGCACCCAGCCCACAGGCCATAGGTTGCCGACCCCTGCTGTATATACTCATGTATAAATCTAGACATTTAGGTCAAAAAACTGACCCAAAAACTTGAGTTTACTTATCCACAGGTCAATTTAAATACTGTACAAAAAGGAACCATCCCCTGGTGAAAGCAAGAGTATAATCTGTCCTAGAAGCACTGATCTCCCTCTATTCTCTCATCCATCCACCCTTTAGTATGAGCACAAACAGTTGTGCATGCAGGAATTCTGTAAATTCTTTGACATTGTTTCCTTTACTTCATCCTTTACACTCTCTGTTAAATGACCCCAAGTTTTACCCTTGACTTTTCCAAGGGTCATATCAAAATCCATAATTCTGGCCCCAAAATCTGCTCTCGACTTATACATGAGATTGACATAGTCAAGTATATACAGTGTGTGTATGTGTGTTTCGGTGTGCAATAATCATACTACAGTGGGCCCTCCACGTTCGCTGGGTATAGGAGCACAAGACCCCTGTGATAGTGGAAAAACGGCAAATTAAAAAAACCCTATTTTTTTTAACCTGAGAGAACACTTCTCTAGCCATCTGTAGGTCCACCAATGCAACTCTATGGTCAACATCTGCCAGAACCTGACCACAGAATTGTGCTGGAGGATCTACAAATGCCTAGGGAAGTGTTCTCCAGTATGATTTCTGGAGATGTTGCCCAGAGTTGAGCTGAAAGACCTAGAGATTCCTAGAGAACATATTATTCAAAACCATGAATAATCAAATCTGCAAAAGTCAGAGCTGTAAATGTGGAGGACTGACTGCAATTGTTCTAATTTTCTACTATATACCACATTCTGTGCTACGTGTCTCTTTTGAAACACCTACAATTGGTCATTTTGAGGTTTGAGAGATTGTTTTGATTAGTGTACACAAACACACACACACACACAGTATATTCATCATTTAAAAGTACAGTTGTCCCTCCACATTTGCAGCTTTGACTTTTGCAGATTTGATTACTTACAGTTTTCATTAATACACTTTATCTGGGAATCTCTAGGTCAGGGGTAGGCAACCTTTTTGAGCCAGGGGCCGGGTTGCTGTCCCTCAGACAATTGGGGGGGGGGGGGCTGAAGCACCAAAAATAAATAAATAAATATTTTTAAAAAGAAAAAATTAAAAAATATGCATGCACACTCTCTCAGCCCCAGAAATGCCATGGCAAAACCCCTGTGGAGATTTTGCCAAGAAAACCCCAAGAACAAGTAATAACAACAACAATCAATATCATCATGGCGGGCGGCGGGCAGCGGCCTTAGGTTGCCTACCCCTGCTCTAGGTCATCCAACGCAACTCTGCCAGAAGTTGACCATAGAGTTGTGTTGGAAAACCTTTAAGTTCCTAGAGAAAACACTTCTGTAGGCACTTGTAGGTCCTCCAGCATGATTCTATGATCAATTTCTGGTAGAGGTTGACCACAGAGTTGCACCAAAGTCCCTGGAGATTTCTAGAAAGTTGTTCTCTCAGGTAAAAAGTTTAGGGTTTTTTTTATTTGCGGTTTTTCTACTTTCATAGGGGTCCTTCACCCCTAACCCCAGGGAATTAGTACTAATAGGGTTCAAACTATACTTTTTATACATTGTACTTTCTTTGCTCTATTTGGAAGTGACTGTTTTCTGAGGGGCCTATCAACAACGTCCTTTCTAAAAGCCTTAAAGCAATGATTCCTAAACTCTGGCCTTCAGGTGTTTTGGATTTCAGCTCCCATCTCGGTCTGGGATTCTGGGAGCTGAAGTCCAAAAAACAAACAAACAAAACCCAACAACAACAACAACAACAACAAAAACCCCTGAAGAACCAAAGTTTGGGAATCAATGCTTTAAAGTGTCATTTGATTCCTACTGAGATTTCCTAAACAGGATGTAAAACGTTGGGGGAGGGGAGGATCCCAAGGGTACAAAGGTGGAGTAGTGTACACTCTTCCCTCCACATTCGCTGGGGTTAGGGGCACAGGAACCATGTGAATGTGGAAAAACTGCAAACAACAAAAGCACTATGTTTTTAACTGAGAAAACACCTCTCTAGGAATCTCTAGGTCCTCCAGCGCAACTCTGTGCTCAACATCTGTCAGACATTCTGCAGGAGCTACAAATGCCTAGCGGGATGTTCTCTCTAGGTCCTCCTGTGCAACTCTATGGTCAACCTCTGCCAGACATAGACCACAGAATTGCTCTGGAGGAGTTAAAATGCCTAGTGGAGTGTTCTCTCTAGGTCCTCCAGTGCGACTTTTGCTTAAAGATGATCATAGAGTTGCGCTGGAGGAGCTAGATATTCCTAGAGAGAGAGAGCATATTAATAAAACCCGTAAATAATCAAATCCGCAAAAGTCAAAGCCGCAAATGTGGAGGGACGAGTGTAGTAGTGTGGGTGAGAAGCCAGGCGATGCCCATTGAGGAGCCCCAGCTGAAGAGGAGGAGGAAGAGGCTGTCAGAGGCGGGGAAGGGAGGCGGCGGTCGTCCCCCTCTGCACCACACGCCGACTGAGGGAAGGAAAGAGCGGCAGAGCCCTTGGGCTCCCTCCGAGGCCGACAGGAAACTTGGCTGTTGAGCCGGCGGAGAAACTGAGAGGCAACACCCAACTCCCTCCCCGTTTCCCGGCCAGAAACTGAAGCTCCGGAGGAGAAGCTGAGGCGAAGGCGGCGTTTCCCTCAGCCCCCCACCCCCCCTCACTCCTCGCATTTCCCTTCCCGCCCGTCTTCCTCCGTCTTTACCCGGGAGGGATGACCTGTCCCAGCTGCGCGCAGAGCTCTCGCACCACTCCGGGCCGCTCCGCCTTGACCTTCCGCTCGGGGCCCCGCGCTGGGCCTCCCTCGGCCGCCGCCGCCGCCGTTCCAGGCCTGGCGGGGAGGTGGATAGGGGCGCAAACCGCCAACAAGGACCCGATCTTCACCGCCGCCCCGGCCGACACTTTCCACTCCAGGAGCCTCAGGGGCTGAGGGCCGGAGACCCGGATCTCCGTCACCTCAGACGACGACGACGACGACGACGCGGCGGTTGCTGCCCCCGGCGGCTCCTCCATGGCCCGTCGCTGTGGCAACCTCGGCGGCGGCGGCGGCGCCGCGGCCGCTTCCGCGATAAGAATCGAATTCCGCCAAACGGAACCTCTTCTCCCCTCCCCCACACAAACACTTCAAAAAATAACAACAATCCGCCGCAGTCACGAGCAGCGCCGACGGAGCGCGAGGTCAGGGCTCCGATGCGCAGGCGCAGGGCGACGCTTCGGCTCGCGCCCGGGCAGGGGTGGTGCGCGCGCAGGCCGCCTTAAAGGGACAGGCTCCTCCAAATTTAACCCGCCCCAGAGGCGAGGCTATTAAGAGAGAAAGAGAGACAGGGCTTTTCAGGCAGAGCCTTCGACGGTTCTGAGGAGGGGTAGGTTTTAGCCCCGCCCATGACGATCCTTCCGGCTTCGCGCGCTCTTGACGCTCGCGCGCCCGAGCTCTCCTCCCCTCAGCGTGGAGTGCATAACAACCGAGCCCCTCCCCCTTGTGCTGTGCGCCTGCGCAGACGGGCTTATGAGGGCAATTGGAGGTTTTTTTTAATGGGATTTGTCCCCCACATCTATGTTGTCTGAGAGAGTGTTAATTAAAAACCTCCTGAATTATAGGCTCCGAAAGTGATCAGTTTCCGACAGTTCTCTAATAAAAACGTTTAAGAAAAAGGTCGTTCAGTTTTTATTGGTCATTTCTTTCACTTGGGCTGCGTCCAAACTGCAGAAATAATCCAGTTTGACACCACTTTAACTACCATGACTCAACACTGTGGAATTTGGGGACTTGTAGTTTGTCGTGGCACCAGCGCTCTCTGACAGAGAAGATTAAATAGCTCGCAAAACTATAGTTCCCAGAATTCCATAGCATTGAGCCAGGGCAGTTAAAGCAGTCCCAAATTGGATTATTTATGCACTGCAGGTGCGGTCTTGGTAGTCGTTTGAGTTTTCAGCGGATAGAAGGGGGTTTCAGTACCCAAGATAGGGAGAGATGTAGACTGTACCCTGAGGGGCTAAGAGTTGCTGAGGCTAGGATAGGCTGCTGTGAAGGGGCAGTTGGAGAGGGTTTTAGGTATCTGAGATAGGGATGAGGAAAGTTCTTAATTAAAGTGGTGTGGTAATATCCTGTGGGAGATATAGGGCAAGCAGACTGCCAGAAAGAGTGCACATTAAATTGAGGCACTGCCCTGGCTCAGTGCTAGGGAATCATGGGAACTGTAGTTTATTGTGGCACCAGAGCTCTCTGACAGAGAAGGCTCAATGTCCCAGAAAAAAATACAATTCCCATGACTCCCTAGCACTGAGCCAGGGCAGTGCCTCAATTTAATGTGCACTATTTCTGGCAGTCTGCTTAGGCCTATAGTGCGTGGTGACTAGTGAAGTCACAGATAACCCAGAAGGGTTAAATGATACAGAAGGTAGATAAAGGTTCTGTGAGAACTAAGGGCCCAAACAGACTGCCAGAAATAATCCATCTTGAGATCACTTTAACTGCCCTGGCTTAGTGCTAGGGAACCATGGGAACTATAGTTTATTGTGGCACCAGAGCTCCCTGACAAAGGCTCAATGTCTCAGAAGAACTACAGTTCCCATAATTCCCTAGCATTGGGCCATGACAGTTAAAGTGGTCTGAAGCTGGATTATTTCTGGCAGTCTGTTCAGGTCCTAAGACTGTAAGGAACATTTATAACAATATAAAGAAACAATTACAAAGATGAGGAAACCGTGTTAAAACGTGTACTAAAGTATTAATACACCGTATCCATCTTGAATGCCATCCACTAAGAAAGATACTGTATTCAACCTGATTTGTAAATGAAGTCCTTTTGTTTGTTCAACAAGCGCCACATCTCAAATGCATTGATTTTCTTCCTATCATCTTTCTTAACTGGCCAGCTCTCACATGCATACATGGTAATAGGGGATACAATGGCTTGTGTGATTCTGACTTTTGTGCTGAGTTGTATGTCTTTGCATGTTAGGATCTTTTCTAGTTCTGTCATAGCCACCCTCCCTATTCATAGGGCCTTTGCAGACTGCCAGAAATAGTGCACATTAAATTGAGGCACTGCCCTGGCTCAGTGCTAGGGAGTCATGGGAATTGTATTTTTTTTCTGAGACATTGAGCCTTCTCTGTCAGAGAGCTCTGGTGCCACAATAAATTACAGTTCCCATGATTCCCTAGCACTGAGTCAGGGCAGTGCCTCAATTTAATGTGCACTATTTCTGGCAGTCTGCAAAGGCCCGTAGTCTTCTTCTGATTTCCTGACTGCAGTCCCCATTTCTATCAATGTTTGATCCCAGGTATGAGAATTCTTTTACTATTTCTATTTCTTCATTTTCTAGGTTGGACTTGTGAAGGTCCTTGGTGGTCATTATTTTTGTTTTCTTTATGTTCAACATTAAGCCTTAGCATTTTCTTCTTTGATCTTCCTTAGTAGCTGTTCCAGGTCTGTGAGGTTTTCTGCTAGTACTATGGTGTCATCTGCATATCTTAGATTGCTGATATTCCTGCCTCCTATTTTCACTCCTCCTTCTTCTGTGTCCAAGCCTGCTTTTCTTATAATATGTTCTACATACAAGTTGAACAGATATTTTAATATATTTATTCCAACATAGAATTCTCAAATTTTATAATAAAGTAAAGTTGGACAACAACTAAACAAACCATTAGAAAGCTGGTAAAAATGATAAATATCATCTAATGTTTCCTCTGCAGTCCCTCCTCTACACTCTTCTTTGGAAAGGACATTTTTACTAGATGGTGGTACCATTTGGGCTAGATAGAGGCTGAATCAAATGTTTGTGCTTGTGCATAGTATCAGAGTGGCATTAGACCTTTAGAAATGGATCCCACACTACAAAAATAACATAGGAATCATGCCCTGCTTTCTAATGAATTATATGTTTTCAGGAAATACTGGTAGCTCTTTGGGGACATAAGATGTAACCCAATATCTAATCAGAAGTATGTTGTCACAAGGAGTGTTTCCAGACCAGTGGTAAAATTGCTCCAGATGAATGTTGCAACTGTCTTTCTCTGGAGTTCATTTCACTTTTATCCCACCCTCAAAATTCTAACTGTGCATACAGTCAGCCCTTGGTATCCATGGACTGGACATCTGAAGATTTGAGCATCCATGGACAGCAAGCCTGCGTTGTCCTCAATGGTGGCACATGCATGCAGCTGCACCACTGTTGGGGATAATTGCACTAAAACCCTTCCTCCCTCCCTCCCTCCCTCCCTCCCTCCCTCCCTCCCCTTCCTTCCTTCCTTCCTTCCTTCCTTCCTTCCTTCCTTCCTTCCTTCCTTCCATCCTCCCCCCCTCCCTCCTCCTCCTCCAAGACTTCTGCCCTGGGCTTGGCTTTGGGGGCAGAGGATGGAGCCCTTTTGGCTGGAGGGAGCTGGAGCTGGGCCCGGGGTTTGGGTCTCGGAGCCCCCCCCCCCCCAGACCAACACCCAGGATGGAACCTGAGTCCCAAGTCCTGGCATTGGCTTGTAGTGCAGTCAGATGTAGTGGCACATAGGTTTATGCTAAAATATATTGGTCTTAAATGTGCCACAAGACTCCTTTCCTTATTTCCTGCCTTTCTTTTTATACTTGAAACAGACTAACATGACTATCTTTTTGGAAATTGCTTCCAGGCAAGCATTTATGAGATGGCCCTGAAACATTCACAAAACTGTATGGAGACGGTGAATGACTATTCAGATGTCACTGTTTTCCCCACCTCCCATGTTTTCCCATCACTTCCAGCATCTTTCTTCTTTCCACAGAAAATCTTTTAAAGAGAAAAAGACAGAATAGCTGTATGATGTCTTCATTGGTAGTCCTAGGAGCACTCCATCTGATTGGACATTTAGTCATTATGGAAATAAATATTAAGACACACAATTGGTTCATATTAAAATGCTTTAAATCAAGGGACATAAAAATAGGCCCTCCTAGCATTCTTAGGGGGGTTGCAGACTGCCAGAAATAGTGCAAATTGAGTCCACTTTTAGGGTTAGGGTTAGGGAATCATGGGAACTGTATTTTATTGTGGCACCAGAGCTCTCTGACAGAGAAGGCTCAATGTCTCAGGAAAAAAACAACAATTCCCATGATTCCCTAGCACTAACCCTAACCCTAAAAGTGGACTCAATTTGCACTATTTCTGGCAGTCTGCAACCCCCCTTAGATTTCAGTTCCTAGAAGCCCAGTTAGTCAGGGATGATGGAACTGTAAACCAAAATACCTGTAGAACCAAGGGTTTCTGTGCCCTCGTCTATTTAAAACATTATTTAATAATATGGAAACTAGATTAGTCAGGATGACTGTCTTCAAAATTTGATATTCACACCAGTCAGATCACTGATACAGGTTGAGTATCCCTTATCTAAAATGCTTGGGACCAGAGGTGTTTTGGATTGCAGATTCCCCCACGTCCTGATTTTGAATATTTGCATATACAGCATTAGGTATCTTGGAGACAACACACAATTAATTTATGTTTCACATATACTTTATATGCATAGCCTGAAGGTAATTTTATACAATATTTTAATAATTTTGGGCATGAAACAAAGTTGAAAGAATGTTTCCACTTTGGGAACGAGTGAGCACAAACATCACAGCCTCCTCCTTGAAGCAGCCATGAATGTATTATGGTGAACCTATGAATTTCACAGGATTTTCTTAGGCAAGAAATATTCAGAAGTGGTTTTGCTAATCCCTCCCTCTGAAATATAGCCTATAGCACCTGGCCTTTATTGGCAATCTCCATTCCAAGTACCAGCCAGGGCTGACTGTGCTTAGTTTCCAAGATCAAATGGGATGTGGTAGCTTTAGGGCAGGGCTCAGCAAGTTTTCTTTACCTGGGGCCGGTCCGCTGGCCCCCAGGTCTTCCGTAGGCCAAGGGTGTGGGGGGGGAAATGGCGCTGCTCTCTCTCTCTCTCGCGCGCGCATGCGCAGTACACCGGAAGTACTGTGCATGCACGTGCACGCTCACTTGCGCATGCACAGTACTTCCAGCATACTGTGCATGCGTGAGCGAATCACGGCCGCCATTTTGTTTTCCAAAATGGCAGCCGTGACTCGTTTGCGCATGTGCCTAGTACTGCGCATGCACAAATGAGTTGCGGTTGCCATTTTGTTTTCCAAAATGGTGGCCGTGACTCATTTGCGCATGTGCAGTACTCGGTGCATGCACAAACGAGTCGTGGCTGCCATTTTGGAAAACAAAATGGCGGCCGCAACGTGCATGGCGGCTGCGTGGCGGCAGCGTGCGCGGCGGTAGCAGGGATTGGCGGGGGTCAGCAGCGGCGGTGGCAGGACCGGCCCGGGGCTAGTTCAAAGGCTCAGGGGGCCAGATCCGGCCCCCAGGCTGTAGGTTGCCGACTCCTGCTTTAAGGTATTCAGAACTACTATTACAGATTGAATCTCTCTTATCCGGAATTCTGAAATCCAAAATACCCAAAAAATGTTTCTTATAGGTGGCTGAAATAGTGCCACCTTTGCTTTCTGATGGTTCAATGTACACAAGCTTTGGTGGCGCAGTGGTTAAATGCCTGTACTGCAGCCACTCACTCATAGACCATAAGGTTGCGAGTTCAATACTAGTCAGGACTCAGGCTAGACTCAGGCCTGCATCCTTCCGAGGTCGCTAAAATGAGTACCCAGCTGTTGGGGGGCAATGAGCTTACAGTTGTAAACTGCTTAGACACCCCATAGCGCAGTATGAAGTGGTATATAAATGAAGCTGCTTTGCTTTGCTTTGTTTCATGCACATAATTATTACAAATATTGTATAAAATCAAGCTATGTGTATATATAAGGTGTATAGGTATGAACTGTGTGTTAAACTTGGGTCCCATCTCCAAGATATCTCATGTATGGATGTAAGGATGTGCAAATACAGGGATTCAAAAATATGGGTGTGGGTGTGGGGAAAACCAAAATCAAAAACACTTCTGGTCCTAAGCATTTCAGATAAGAGAGATGTAACCTACAATAGCCCCCCCCAAGAAAACCCTATAATAGGGTCACAGTAGTTGGAATTTACTTGAAGGCACATAACAACAACAAATTCCATTAGTGCCCCCAATAGCCTTCTCTGTAGAAAGCTGATGCCAACTGCCAACAGAAGCCTGCAAGATTCAGAGAAACTGCATGACTAGATAACTACGAAGAATTAAAGGGATAAATGTAGACAACCCTAAGTTACATGCAACCATAAATGACTGCACTGTAGCATCATATCTTTCTATGGCACTGTAAACTAGAAACCCCAGATTCATACTACAGGATTTCACAGAATGACCTTCCCACCACAGTTCTGGTGCAGAGATCTACTGAAATAAATGATCACCGTCTTCTTTATTAAGAGGCCATGAGGAATTAAAGGCAACTTGAAAGCACATATACATTCATGGTGCTTCAAGGAGGAGGCTGTGATGTTCCTGCTCACTCATTCCCAAAGTGGAAAAGTTCTTTCAACTTTGTTTCATAGCTTACGAGGAATGGATTTATATTCAGAACAAATATGCATTTTTTCATAATGCAGCAAACAGCTGTGGTTTATATATTATCTGTTCCCACAAGATGGCACTACTGGCTGTCTTTCAAGTTTGCATATGTTGTGGCAAAAATTGTGGCCCTTTGTGTGTTGGGGAGGGGAGGTAGTCAGTGTGTGTCATAAGATATTCTCTACATCCTTTGGCAACCCTCTGGAATGAGACATCAAATCAAGACAATGTAGTCAGATCTCTTGGGATGGTGTGTGTGTGTGTGTGTGTGTGTGTGTGTGTGTAAATCTAAACAAATAAATGGGCAGATTATAAAAGAATAGGACAGAACCTTGAGGCATTCTATATAGTACAGCTGTTGGTTCCCCCCCCCCATAATGATCCATCAGACATAAAAGAAGTCTACATAATCAGATGTCTCCAAACATTAAAGAAGTATTATTTGCACATATGTTTGGCAACATGGAGTTTAGGATGAAGGAAAGGGACCCACATTGTACTTTCAAGAACAGCAGGTTTGAATAACTGAGACTGACATACTATTGTGTTCTATTGTGACAAGGCAAGTTTGTTGAAAGGTGTGTAAGATTAAAAGCAATATCAAAGGGAAAAGAAGATACTGGATTTGTGCTCAAGATGCCTCAAGGAGTTGGGAGGTGGGGAGGGGAAACAAAGCAATGGAGAATTTAAGAAGTAAGAAAGAAAAGGAATTAGGGTCTGTGGTCTGGTGCTAGGAACAAGCCTTTAATCATGGAGAAGTCACAGATCTCAGAAAGACATGAAGAAAGCCAGGCCAACTCTGATCAAGGCAGTTGCAGTGGAAAAGAGGACTATATAGATGCACATCTGGTCTTAACCAAAGAGGAAACAAGGCTGATGACAGGAAATTCATTAGTGACTGAGGAAAAGATAAACAAGGGTTTCATTTTTCAAGAAGAAAGGTATACATTCACATGCTATTAAATGAGATAAATGGGGAGGAATGTCTCCATAGGATGGGTATACATGAGCTCATCAGCAGGGAGACAGTGCAGTGCAAAGTTCTGCAAAGATGTGGCAGATGTATTAAGGGGTTGCAGAAATGGCCACTTACACATTACCGAAAAAGAAAGAATGTACCCCCAAAAGAGGGCAAAAGAGAATACAACTTTGCATAAACATTTTCACATGCTAATTTATAAGGTTTTTTTTTAAAACTCTGTTTCAAATTTTATATTTATAATTTTTATATTTTTACGGTTATATTTGTACTATTTTAATTGGTGTTTTAATGTGTTTTCTATATGTTGTTAGCTGCCTTGTGTCCCACTTTGGGAGAAAGGCAGGTTAAAAAAAAGTATTGTTACCCAAAGAACAGGTGGGGGAACTGGGGAGGTCCCCACCAGTTGTCAGTGATATTTTAAATATTGGGGAAATTAGCTTTGCAAGAGGCTTGGGTAACCTTTAGAGTAGGGGTAGGCAACCTTTCCCCTTTAAGGGCCGAGGAACTTCAGCTCCCAGAATCCCAGGAGTTATTGGCCAACATGGGACTATTGGCCAACATGACTGAGGCTTCTGGGAGCTGAAGTCCCTTGGCCCTTAAAGGGGAAAGGTTGCCTACCCCTGCTTTAGAGCATGTGCACCAGTTTATATCAGTACTAACTGGGAGGACTCCAGGCTTTGGGTGAACTAAGATTTTAGTTAGAAAAATGCAGAGTGACTTCCGGGACTGGCGAGGAAGGTGATAGCAGCATTTTGGAGGAGCTCCCGAGAAACGCTACTCTGTGCTGGTTAAACAGAAAGAAATTCAACAACAAAACAAGAAGAACGAAGATATAAAATCCTCTTGGCATAGAGGATTCGAAGCAACCCCCACAGAAAACTCCTAGAAGACTGGGAGCAAGCCAAAGCAGAGGAAAGGTTGGAGGATGCCAAGGCAAGCTCGGAGAAAGCCGAGGGAGAAGCCGGGGAAAAGCTGCCGGCGTGGAGCAGCTGAAGTGGCAACCCGCAGGACGCCATCGCCAGCCAGCAAAAGCTTATATAAGCATAAAGCAGATAATTTGAAGAAAGAAATATCAGCCAAAACAGTGAGTGATCTGACATTAAAAGCCTGGCTAGAAATAAGAATTAAAGGGTGGAATTAGCTCAAGCCTATATACGAAGCAGGAAAGTGAGATAGAGAACAGCTGTCTGATAACAAGGAGTAAAACGGCTGTGAAGTAAACATACCAATTAAAGAGTGAATGGGAGCAAATTGTAAAAGAGTAAAGAGTGAACTGTAAAAGAAGAAAAGATATAAGAAGAAAGAATATAACAACATTAATAATATAACATAATAACAGAAATAATATAATAATAGAAAGATAACAACAAATTAAGAACACAATATAGAAGAAAGAAAAACATAATAAGAACACAATGTAGAAGAAAGAACAGCATAAATATAAGGACACAAGGATAGTTTAAGGACTATATGAGACTATAAGGACAGTAAAGACAGTAAAGATAACAACAGAAAAGGAGGCAAATAAAATTTAAAGGGAAAGCATTGAAATATAGAAAAGGAGAAGAAAAAAAGACAATAACTAAGACTGAAAGACTGACAATCTAACTGTATTTATACACAGCGGTGGTGGAAATATCAGATTAATAATATTGCGATTGTGCACTGTGAGAAGGAAGTAGAAAATTTTACTATTGGAGAATTGTAAAATTAAAAGGAAGAAGAGATATATTTGAATATCTATCTATCTATCTATCTATCTATCTAATCTATATCTATCTATCTATCTATCTATCTAGATACATGCATATATAGATGTATATAAGTGTATATACAAGAACCAAATATCAAACAAGATAAAAAGGAGTTAAAAATATCTACAATGTCAACTTCAAAAATCATAACAACACATTCATGGGCACAAAGACAGACATACAGAAGACAGTCTGCTGAACAAACTTCATTCTTAGATGAAATAAGAAGATTACAGGCTGAGGCAGAAGATAATATGAAAAGAGAAATGAAGATGCTGAGGGCAGATATAAAACTGGAGATGAAGATGGAATTCAAGGAGATAAAACAATCCTTAGAGGAAGTTACAAAAGATATAACTAGCATTAAAGAAAGACTAGACACAGTTGAGGAGAAAACTGGAAATATAGAAGAGGACATAACAAAAATGAAAAAACAGAACTGGAGAAAAGACAGGATCAAAAAACATTGGAAGAATATAAAGAGAGAGAAAATTGTTTAAAGGTTCGAGGAGTAAAAGAATTTAAAAATGAGGACTTATATGAATATTTTTTACCAATACTGGCAGAATACGCAGAGATAGCTACCCAAGATATGCATTGGGAGATAAATAAACTTTTTTGACTCAACTCTCAAATAGCTAAAGATAAAAGATGGTTTAGGGATATAGTAATCTATTTCTTAAGAAAACGTACAAGAGACATAATTTTGGAATTGAGCTATAAAAATCATTAACAATTAACGGAGAGGAAGCAAAGATTTATAAGGACATTCCCAAAAGGATTTTGAAGAAGAGAGAAGATTATAAATTCCTTACGTCTCTTCTTAATAAGCATGGAATAATATACAAATGGGAGAAGCTTGAAGGAATATCAGTACTGTTTAAACAAAGATGGTACAAAATAAACAATATCCAAAAAGCTAAAGACTTTGGGAAAATGTGCAGTAAAGAAATAAAGAGGAATAATGATAAACAAAGCACAAAGGAATACAGAAGCAGGTTAAGATCAGCAGATAAAGAAAAAGAAAGAAAGGAGAGCGAGGAAATAAGATCAGAGGATGAGGAAGAAATAGAGGAAGAACAGGAAGGCCAGGAAGAACAGGAAGAAACATTTAGCTGAGATGAAAGTACAAAAGAAGAATCAAACTTAGAAGAAAGAGAAAAATCAAATAACTAGAAAAGAAAAACATAAGGAAAAGAAAAGAAGAGATGGGAAAGGGAAAGAAAGTACAAGGAAACATAAGAGAAATGAGATTGGATTTGAAAGAGGTGTCGCTTTTATCTTGGAATGTAAAAGGACTTAATGATAAAAACAAGAGGAAAGAAATATTTCCTGAATTAAGTAAATGGAAATACAATATATTTAATTTACAGGAAACAAGAATAAGAACTAAAGATAAAAGGTTATTGAGAAATACAAAATTGGGAGTTGAGTATGTATCAGCATTTAAACAAAAGAAAAGAGGGATTGTAATTTACATCACAAAGAAAATCCCATCTAGAGAAATCTTTAATGACCCCAATGGACACTACTTAGGGATAGAAATAACATTACAGGAAAGGCAAATAATGTTGATAGTAATATATGCTCCTCAGGAAAAAAAAGGCAAAATTTTATTTAAAAATTAAGGAAAAAATCTTGGAATATAATGAAAAGGAAATAATAATGTGTGGGGATTTTAATGCGGTCATTAACCCTGAAATTGATAGGCTGTCATCAAAAAAAGTGAAAGAAAAACAGGGAAAATTGCCCAAAACCTTTTTTGAATTAATGGAATCAGGAAACCTAATTGACACATGGAGACACAAAAAAGAAAAGGAAAGAGAATATACCTTCTTCTCAGAGAGACATAAGTCATTTGCTAGATTAGACATGTTTTTGATTTCAAAAGCATTAAGCAACAAATACGGAAAGTGGAAATTCTACCCAAGACATATTCAGATCATAACCTGATAAGTATAAAATTAAAATGTATGGAGAGAGAATATAGATGGCAACTGCAGGACTATTTACTTCAAAATAGTAAAACCATTAAGGAAGGAAAGCAAATATTAAAGGAATATTTCAAAAATAATCTAGAAAAAGAGGTAGAAATAGGGACAGTTTGGGCAGCAAGTAAATCTGTGTTAAGGGGATTTTTTATACAGAAACATAAACAGATACAGAACAAAAAAAAAAGAGAGAAAATAAGACAAATTACAGAAGAAATTATAAAAAAGGAAAAAGAGTTAATGAACAGTAGAGATAAAGACAAAATAATAAAAGAAATAAAGATACTCCAAAAACAGTACTCAATACTAAATTTAGAAGAAATAATGAAAATAATGAAACAAATAAAAGTAAAGCAATTCCAAAATGCAAACAAAAGCGGAAAATGGTTAGTTTGGAAATTGAGAAAGGAAAAAGATAAAAATTTAATAGTAAAGATCAAAAGTGGAGATAAGTTATATATAGAACAAAAAAAGATAAAAGAGATTTTTTATAAGCATTTTAGTAAAATATTCAAATCTAAGGAAATAGACACAAAAGAAATAGAAAAATACTTAGAGCAATGTAAAATACCTAAAATAAGGGAGGAATACTGTGAGAAATTAGATAAACCCATTACAAAAGAAGAACTATTTGAAGCAATAAAAAAAGCAAAGAGGGATAAAGCGCCTGGCCCCGAGGGGTTTACAGCAAAATATTATAAGCTCTTTAAAGAAGAAATTTGTAACCCATTACTGGAAACAATGAATAACATTAGAGAAGGGAAACTCCCCCCAACATGGGAGGAAGAAAACATTGTATTAATATTAAAAGAAGGAAGGCCTCAGGACGATCCAAATAGCTACAGACCAATTTCCCTCCTAAACACGGATTACAAATTATTTGCATATATACTATCAAATAGACTAAAAACAATAATGATGGAAATAATATCTGAAGAACAATGTGGGTTTGTGAAAAATAGACAAATTAGAGACAATACAAGACAAATAATAAATATGATAGAATACTTTGAATTTCATAATGAAAGGAAATTGGCGTTAATTTTATTAGACTTGGAAAAAGCATTTGACAACTTAGAATGGAATTTAATAAAAACAGTAATTAAAAAAATGAACTTGGGATTAAATTTCCAGAAATGGATAGAGTCAATCTATAAAAATTAAACAGCCAGTATAATAATAAATGGATCTAGAACAAAACCAATCAAAATCAACAAAGGAACGAGACAGGGTTGTCCCCTGTCTCCGATACTATTTGTATTATCTCTGGACATAATATTAAAGAAAATAAAAGAAACACCTGAAATCCTGGGAGTTAAAATTAAAGGAGATCAATATAAATTAAGAGCTTTTGTGGACGATATCGCATTAACACTGGAGGACCCAATAAATAGTACACAACACCTGATAAAACATCTAAAAGATTTTGAAAAAATCTCAGGGTTAAAAATAAAGAAAAAACAAATGTGATTGTAAATAATAATAATAATAATTTATATTTATATCCTGCCCCTCTGCCAGGCAATTGGGGTGGCGTACAACATTTCAAAACATAAGAACAAATAAAATCAATTCAAATCCCATCCCTCCTTCCCACACCCACCCATCCCCCCAAAACAAATCAAACTAAACAGATTAAATAACAATAATTAAACAATTAAACAATAAACAATAAAACAATAAACAATAAAACAATAATTTTAAAACCGCCAGCATTCTCCCCAGTTCTGCGCCGTCCAGAGCTGCTCCTGGCCGCCCCAGGTGATGGCAAGGGGCAAGAGAGTCCTTCAGGGGCCTGAGTCCTCCAAGAGCGCCGGAGCGCCGCCGGCACCACGTATAGGCAGTATTTCTCTTCCAAATTTGTGGTGTAATCCTCACCTCCATCAAATGCCAGTCGCCCAGCTCCTGAGTCCGCTGGAGTCCTCCCTCCAAGGCCGCCCGCTATTGCTGGTGGTCAGGGCTTGGGAGGCTTTGAAGGCTCGGCTCCCTTGGGGCCAGGTGTTCCAAGGCAGGAGGGGGCGGGGGAAGACTCTCACCGCCCAGCTCCTGAGTCCATATCTAAATTAGAAGAAGAAAAATTAAAAAAATGAAACAGGATTTAATATAACAAAAAAGGCAAAATATCTAGGGATAATACTAACAAATAAAATTTCAGACTTATACAAGAACAATTATCAAAAGAAATGGAATGATATTTAAAAAGATTTGGAAAAATGGAAAGACCTAAAATTATCGTTATTTGGAAAAATAGCTGTAACCAATATCCTCCCAAAGATGTTATTCATGTTTCAAACCATTCCGATTTTGAAAAACGAACACCCATTGAAAGACTGGCAGAAACAACTTTCAGAATTCATTTGGGGAGGGAAAAAACCTAGAATAAGGCAGAAATATATGTTTGATACAAAAGAAAGAGGTGGTTGGGCAGTTCCTAACCTAAAATTATATTTTGAGGCCAGCTGTTTGGTATGGCTAAAAGAATGGTTGATGTTGAGAAACCCAAAGTTACTAAAATTGGAAGGATCAGAGCTTAGGTTTGGCTACCATGCATACCTTTTTTATAACAAAGTACAAGCAAATCAAGAATTTAATAACCATTTTATCAGAGTATCTCTATTCAGAGTATGGAAAAGATACAAGAAAAGGATATGCACACAGATATCATTATGGATGTCCCCCCCATGAGGCACTATATAGAGTAGACCCACAAAGAAAAGAAAAATGTTTAAAATATGAAGAAGTATTAAAAAAGAAGGGAATAGAATTAGAAATGAAACCACTTAATCAAATTAGAGAGGAAGGATTTGAATGTGGTTAGTTCCTATACCACCAAATTAACTCAAGATTCCAGATAGACAAAAAAGAAATGGGAATAACTAGTGAGAAATCAGAACTAGAAAGAATTATATGGGATGAGAAATCTAGTAAGATCTCAGGATTATATAAAAAACTATTAGAAATATATATGGAACAAGACTTGATTAAAGAAAATATGATTAAGTGGGCAAAAAACTGTGGGAAATCATTAGAATTAGCCCAATGGGAGAAATCTTGGAAGACAAGAGCGAGATATATAGCCTGTCAAGAGATCAAAGAAAATTTCTATAAGATTATGTACAGGTGGCATCTCTCACCAGATAAACTAAGTAAAATAGATAGACATACAAATAACATTTGTTGGAAGTGTGAGCAGGAGAAGGGAACTTACTTTCATATGTGGTAGGAGTGCCAAGAGGCAAAAAGATTTTGGAAAAAAATAAATGATATTATAACAGAGATACTAGGTGTGTATATACAGAATAGACCTGAAACAATGTTATTAAATATGATAGAGGACAAAATAGAAAAATCACATGGCAAGACTATTTTTTATATGTTAACAGCGGCTAGGATTGTATATGCCAGGTATTGGAAAGTGAAAAAAAGGTGCAGATAATAAAACTGTTTGATATGATTGAAATGGAGATACTGTCTAAAAAAAATAAATGAAGAAATGAAGAGAAAAGAGAAGGAAGAATGGAGGGAGGTGATAAGATATGTGAAACAGAAATGGCCGAATCTCCTAATAGAAGACTCTATATTAAAGGAATGAAGATTGAAAAAAAAAAAAAAATCCAAATATATGGGATATATAGTATATTATATACGACACATAGTTAAATATATAAGTTAGAAATAAGGATATGTATATGACATTGTAATAAAATCAGTAATATGAAACAGTAAGATGATCGTATGGAATATGTTAAGGTAATATAAGAAAGGGAAAAGGAATATATAACATGATGTATATAATATATAAAAAGATGAGCTTATAATAATAAGCTAGGCAATTACATAGAAAATTTTTGAGTTTTTATCAGATAAGCAATAAGATATACGAAAGGAAAGAATATGGTTGATAAGTGGTTAAATGGAAGTCTTTTATTTTTGTTTTATGTTAGCCTTTTTAACATAAGGCACTGTGTCTCATTTAGTGTAATGTTCAGTGTTTTATTCAGTGTAATATGTTGTCGTTGTTATGTTGTTATTTTGTTTGTATATTTTTACTGTATGTGTACCAATTTGTATAAAATTAATTTAAAAAAAGAAAAAGAAAGAAAAAGAAAAATGCAGAGTGCAATCACACACACAAAATAGCAGTTCAAACAGACACAGCATACAGAGCTAACTGAAATGGAAATATGGATAGTAGAGTTTTTAGGGGTTGCAGTGGGGTTATAATTACCTGTCTGATGAGAAGACTGTAGAAAGCTGGAGTGACTCAGACTGGGAGGTCTGAGGATGACACAGAGTGCAGACATGTATGCTGTGTGCCAGCTGTGTGTTGCAGAGGATAGGATTTGAAGCCATATTTATTGCTTAAAGGTCGCCATGTAACAAAGGCTGAATGAGAAAGACTGAATTGACAATGGCATTTCAGATTGGTTGATGGCTTCAACAAAAACAGTGATTGGATTGAGATATCCCTGAGATTGATGGAGACACAACAGGGGGTACATTGAGAAATTGACTACTGCTTTAGATGCAAAGAGATCCTTTGTCTCATGTTTGAGAGGAAATGTTGATTACTTGGAGGAAGGATCACTTTAGATTTGATAGTTTTGTTTACTTAGAATCATAGAATCCTAGAGTTTGAAGAGACCACAAGGGTCATCAAGTCCAACTCCCTGCCATGCAGGAACAACAATCAAAGCACTCCCGACAGATGGGCATCCAGCCTCTGTTTAAAAACCTCCAAAGAAGGAGACTCCACTCCACTCTGAGGGAGTGTGTTGCACTGTCTAACACAGGGGTAGGCAACCTTTCCCCTTTAAGGGCCGAGGGACTTCAGCTCCCAGAAGCCTCAGCCATGTTGGCCAATAGTCCCATGTTGGCTAATAGCTCCTGGGATTCTGGGAGCTGAAGTCCCTCGTCCCTTAAAAGGGAAAGGTTGCCTACCCCTGGTCTAACAGCTCTTACTATCAGGAAGTGTCTCCTAATGTTGAGGTGGAATCTCTTTTCCTGTAGCTTGCATCCATTGTTGTGTTCTATTCTCTGGAGTAGCAGAAAACAAGCTTTATTTAGGTAAACATGCTTTGGGGAAAACCTGACCTAGTGTTCCCATCGATCTCTCAAAAACATGCTATCTCCAGATATGAAATATAAAACTATGAGGATCCCAAAGACAGTGAGGGGTATGAAGGGGTGCTTAAGAGTATAGATGTCAATTTCTATATCATTACTATAATATAAACTAGAATACACTATCTCTTGTAGTGACAAAGATATGACCAGTGATTTGCAGTTCTCAGCCAGAGAGTTCCTTTAGTGCCTCACCAAACTACAAATTCCAGGATTCCCCAGGATGAAGCTATGACAATTAACATAGATTCATAACACTATAATTGAGTAGTGTGAATGGGTTCTGGTACAAATTCAGGTAGACTGTAATGTTCAAGCAAGTAGTGGGGAAAATTTGTTTCTCCCTGGATTCTCCATTCAAGGATCTGAGGAATCTAGAGACTAGTAAATTTCCCCCACCATTTGGCAAAGTCACTACAGAGAAAGCTGTGTCACACTACTCACTAATTTAGCCTCTTGGGGTAGTAGGAGGCACAAAAGCTGCACTGCTAAGGATCTCAGATTTTAGTCAGCTTCATATGAGAGGAGGTATTATTTCAGGTATGCTAGCCTCAAGCTGTTTAGGGTTTGATAGGTCAAAATCAATACATTGAACCTGTCTTGTCTATATTAAGCTCCTCTTTGTTCACACTCATCCATTCTGTTACAGATGACAGCCACTGGTTTAGAGCCCAAGCAGTTTCCTTGGATTTAAGTGGAAGGACAAAACACAGTGGGATATCAGTCACAGTGGAACCAGACTCCAAACTGGACAACCTCTCCCAGTAGTTCCACGTATATGTTAAATAACCTGGGGGGACATAATGAAATCTTGAAGGACTCCACAGACCAACAGCCAAGGCAATGAACAGAAATCCCCCAGCACAACCTTCTGGACCCTCCAGAAAGGAATGGAACCCCCATAAAATAGTACCTTCGAGGCATTATACCAGCAGCCCAGAAAGATACCATGGTTGATAATACTGAAAGGCCCAGCAGAACTAATAGGGACACGTTTCAATTCCTAGAAGTAGGTTGTTGAACAAGGTGACCCAAGCTGTCTCCAGGAAACCAAGGAAGGAAGGCTCTGACACATGCTTGGTGCCCCTCACCTTTATTACTCAGTAACCATATTTTTCTATATTTGACCACATGATGGCAGTACAAGACATAAGTTTTCTGCCTTAGCATTTGTGTGTTTTGTGGGCTGTGTTTAAAACAGTAGCAAAACTACTAAACTGTAAACTCACTAGTTAGATTTCAAACAAGGTGCAATTGGTAGGTCAAAACCAATACATTGAATTGAGCTGACAAGCAAATTGAAAGCTGGAGAAGAGTGCTGAGGATCCCGTGGAAAGCCAAAAGGACAAACAAATGGGTCCTAGAGCAGATCAAGCTGGAAACTTCCCTGGAAGCCAAGATGATCAAACTGAGGCTGTCGTACTTTGGACACATCATGAGAAAAGAAGACTCATTAAAAAAGACAATAATGCTGGGGGAAGTAGGAAGAGAGGAAGGCCACATGCCAGATGGATGGACTCTATTAAGGAGATCATGGGTATTAAGGGGTTGCAAGTATTAAGCAGAGCAGTGGAGGACAGAAGGTCTTGGAGATATCTCATCCATAGGGGCGCCATAAGTCGAGATCGACTTGAGGGCAGTTAACAACAAACAACAAACAATTATAATATTCCTTGTTGTTTACCATATCTCAAATTATTCTCAAACATGGACATTTCTAGAAGTATTCAAGAATTTGGGGCTGCATTGCACTACAAAGACTTCCCAAGATTCAGCTCTTACATTATTTTTTTATTCAAAGGAAATTCTAATATACTTTATTTTACTGCTCCAGCTCCATTGCTTTTAAAAACCTGAACACATCAAAGAGCAGAATACTAACCATATTGCAATACAGATTTCCAGTAAGGCTCATAATGAAATAGTGCAAATTGAGTCCACTTTAACTGCCCTGGCTCAGTGCTAGGGAATCATGGGAATTGTATTTTTTTCTGGGACATTGAGACTTCTCTGTCAGAGAGCTTTGGTGCCGCAATAAACTACAGTTCCCATGATTCCCTAGCACTGAGTCAGGGCAGTTAAAGTGGATTCAATTTGCACTATTTCTGGCAGTCTTTTCTGATTTACTCACAACTTTATGCACTTTCTGAACCTGGCAAAATATGTCACATGTGGATATTAGAAGAATCATTCAATGCCTAGAAAATAGACACAAAGTAGCCTTTCAGAAAGGGACATATGAATTACAGTGGGAGAATTCAGTAAAAGACAGATTGTTGAATTTAAAGATAAGGAAAGTGTGTGGGAGGCATTTATCCTGGAGGTATGGATGGATTGAAAATAACTCAGAATATTTGAGGAGCCTGATCTCACAGTGCAGCCTGCTGTGGCACAGAGATAAGAACATTGCCTTCAAATTGTAATTAAATACATTATTACCATTGCCTTCCTTAAAGATTGCTTGTTAATAACCCAGTATTATATAGTTGGTTGATGTTTCCTTAATGGGAGCTAATGCTTGGGAGCATTAGCATGCAATCTTCCTGTGCATCTAAATAAAATAGCCATCAGAGGCTGGGCAATGTGTCCTCTTCCCACCAGCTAAAGAAGGGAGCTGGCAGAAGTTAAACATGGATGAAGAAGCACCAGTTTGGGCAGTCCTAGACAGAGATATACCTTAAATTAATTGAAGGCTAGGAACATCTTGAAGTACAGAGCTTCTTTCTGGAAATTTGATGTGGCAGAATGGACATGCTGCCTTGTAAGAGCACATGAACTTGCCTGCATTTATGCTCTGTTCAACAACAGTGCCTTGCAGAAGCATTCTCCCCCTTTGACTTTCCTATATTTTGTTATATTACAAGTAGGAACTAACATACTTTTGACTGGCATTGTTACCGTTTGATGTATACAAGATACTCAGAACTGTAAAGGCAGGGAATATATTTATTTGGGCACAAAAGTTAAATAAGCTGGCTAAGTGTTGAATACCTTGTGCACCTTGTGCACAAAGTATCATTGCCAATTGATACAATTTCCAGCTTGTTATCACAACAAAATATGGAAGAGTCAAAGAGGGTAATGGTGAATACTTCTGTAAGGCATTCTGTTTAGAATGATTCACAAACAGCCAGAAAATATAGAATTAACCAAAGAAGTTGGCTTCTGCCTTCTTCAGTTGCTGATTATGAAACTGAGGTGCACCTGATAGCTTTTCCACACTGCAGAAATAAAGCAGCTTGACACTACTTTAACTGTCTTCATTTTGTGGAATCCTGGGATTTGTATTTTGGTGAGGTATTCCGCCTAGAGGTCTGGTGCCTAATCAAACTACAAACCCCAGGATTCTGTAGGATAGAGTCATGGCAGTTAAAGTGATGTCAAATTGTTTGATATCTGTGGTGTGGATACACCCCAAAAGGTCACTTTAGAACATTCTGCTTTCAGTATTCTTCAGTGGATGAATGTGTGTGTATGTGTATGGATCCTCCAGTGCTTTCACTTCCAAAGGGGTTAACCTGGGTCTGGACCAGAACATACATTAACCTTCTAGAACCTTCTTTAGTAGACGTATTTTTCACCTCATGGGGAGAAACAGTAGTGATCCAGTGGTCAACCTGACTTTTACAGTCAGAACAACACTTATCTCTTTCCTCTGGCATCTCATAGGAAAGTACATTCAGGTAGCTTAGGGATATTGTTACAAAACAGCAAAATGTGTGGTTATCACATCACCTCCAAAGTAGATTGGTCCATTTAATCATGATGAAAGGAAAGTGAGCTAATAAAAGATTAGCATGGAGCAAGAAGGGCATCAAGCGAAGATGACTTTTCAGACAATCAGGGTGACAAATTACAGTGACAGATTTCTGTTTGCTTTGTCACCTTCTTACCTCTAGCAACAGCAGCAAAGCCGTTTCAAAATAGATCAGACAGCAATCACATGCAAGTTGTAGCGATCTCCTTCTGTGACAAGCACATCTTTTCCATTGGTTTCCACCCTGAACTGCATATAGTGAAAACAAAACATTATTAAAGGTAAGCTATAGAAACCATCACTGCTACTGATGTGGATATCAAAATGGTTGGACAGTCTTTTCATTATGGAGAAGGTTGGAAAACTATACCCTTTATCAGCTTTTTAATTGCATTTTGTTGTTCCCAAAATCACATCTTGCTGTTCTGATAATCTCACAGGTAATGGGGAAAGTGTGTTATAAATGAAAAGAACATTGAAAAATCCAAGTGTTCATGAAGTCAGTGGCTAGATCAAAAGTGATGACCGAGGCCCCAGCCATGCTTCTATGTATAATTGCAACAACCAATCACCAAGGATATTGACTGTGATCCAGAGTTTACTGTAGTTTAATGTGCTTTGACTTTGGTGTGGAACATAAGGAAACACAATTGTGTGCTACACTGAAGCCTTATGCCACTATCCAGCCAATGAAAAACACTTAGCTCCCATAAAAGCCAAAGATACATTTTGAAATTACTTTTCTGCTGAGGCAACGGTAAGAAAGTGATTAATGATTCTAAGTAGACATGCATAGAAATGGTCTGCCCAGCTCATTCATTCTAATAGAACTTGTGTTCAGCAGGGTTACACCCAAATAGGTATGTAAATGATTATGCGCTAGGGCTGCAGTCCTACGAATTCTTACCTGGGAATGGCATATAGAACAGAATAGGACTTCTGAATAAACATGTATGGGATTTGGCTGTTAAATGCATAAATCTTTGATGAATTTTAATCATAGGCTTCTCTCTTATACAGAGTAAAAACAATGCTATAATTAATGTTTGTAAAAACTGGTGCTGAATCCCTAAAATGTGCTGGTGCAATCTGTGATTGCTGTGATTCAGAATGATTAAATCAGAGTTTTGAAAAGTTACTGTTTGGGAGTGCAGCTCCCAGAACTCTGTAATAGTATAGTTGTGGCCATGCTAGTGTGGTGTCCTGGGAGTTGTAATACAAAAATTACAAGAGGCATGCACCATGGCTAGGCCCAGAAGCAGATGAAAGACCTCTTCTCCATTCGAATTGCCAACACCCTGGCTTCGAGGGGAGAAAAGAACTGGCAGTATCTGTTGGGCTTAATCCCCTCCCCTCTTCTTTTCCTTGTGTGTCTTGTCTTATTTAGATTGTAAGCCTGGGGGAGGGAACTATCAAAATAACAATTTGTTAGCTGCTGTGAGAGCCTTTGTGGCAGAAGAGCTGGGTATAAATATTCTAAATAAATAAATAAATAAATTTTCCCATCTTTCCCCAGTTCTGGCACATACTGCCAACGTTATTCCATCACTGGAAAGATAGTGATATAAAGCTTCCAAGTATGCAATTATGATTAAAGTAATATGAACACATATCCCAGCCTTCATCACAGCTACAGTATAAAAGCTTATGAACCAAATCGCAGATAAGCAAGTGAAAAACAAAAAACAATTTTATGCATCTTCTAGAATTAAATCAATTGTGGGCAGTTCTAAGATTTCTCTTTTGCATGGTAGAGTTTCTCAGTATGCTCAAAGAAACTTTCTTGTCCAGTTCACGTGGTCACACAAATCATAATTTTAAGACAGGTCTGCACACTAGCTGTTTGTCTTCTCTTTGCTTGCAAATTGAAAGAGAGAAGATGTTTGCTTTCAAGTTAGAGAACACTATAGCTACCCACTGTATACAAACACTGGGAAATGTAGTTTATTCTAACCATATTTTGTTAAAACAAACCAAAAGAACAACATGATTTCACATCCTGTTTTTTTAACCACAGTTTAATCAGGAATGAAGAACCTACAATTTGTGGAGTGCATTCAGGCTCCTCTGCTATATGTGCCATCCAGGGTAACCCTCAGAGCACCCACTTTTCAGCTGGACTGAAAAAGATGCTGTTTCAGCACAATTATTAGGAGCACTAGAGCAGTAGTCCCAGTCAGGATTGTGGGTGGAAGGAAACTTTTCCCTCTCCCTCTAACAGTGACTCTGGAACAACCATGATTGTCACTTGCATATCTCCATTCCAGCAGTGTTGAATCATAGAATCATAGAGTTGGAAGAGACCACAAGAGTCATCCAGTCCATCCCCCTGCCATGCAGGAATTCACAATCTAAGGCTAGCATTCCTGACAGATGGCCATCCAGCCTCAGTTTAAAAATCTTCAAAGAAGGAGACTCCACCACACTCTGAGGGAGTGTGTTCCACTGTCGAATAGCTCTTACAATCAGGAAATTCTTCCTAATGTTTATGTGGAATCTCTTTTCCTGTAGTTTGAATCCATTACTCCATGTCCTACTTTCTGGAGCAGCAGAAAACAAGCTTGCTTCATCCTCAACATCCTCATTCCTGAATATCTTCAAATATTTAAACATTAAGCTTATCACGCGGCACTTAAAGAATGGGAACGGAATGGAATGCAAGGGAACAGAACGGAGCAAAAATGCATTTTACTGCACGGAAGAACGCCACCGATGCCGCCAGGAGTCCCCGATCTGTTCCCCAGCCATTCCTGGCAGCCAATTTTTGAAGGACAATTTTGAACTGTCCTTCAAAAATCAGCTGCCAGGAATGGCTGAGGAACGGATCAGGGACTCCCGGCAGCATCGGTGGCGTTCTCCTGTGCAGTAAAATGCGTTTTTGCTCTATTCCGTTCCCTTGCATTCTGTTCCTGCTCTTCAAAGTGCCATGCGATAAGCTTACAGGACTATCATGTCACCTGTTAACTTTCACTTCCCGAAGCTAAACATACTCAGCTCCCTAAACTTTTCCTCATAGGGCATGGTATCCAGATCTTTGAGTACAATCACAAGCTTCAACTGTGTCCCTCCACACACACCTCGAGCAATCCTCCTCAAGGTTAGTTGGATAGAGGTAAGATGAAGGCTTCTCCTTAACCTTAATGGTCTTCATCAAAATCATTGTCTCCCAGCTCCTAACAGCAACAAGAATGGTTTTGAACACTATTCAGAAGTCCTACTGTGTTTATGTACATATGTGTGAATGTGCATGTAAGTTAGGGATGTGAATTGTTTTGCTTTTGGGCCACGTGTGGGCTGCAAATGCCCAAAGTGGTCTCCAGAGGTTTAAGGTAAAGGTATTCCCTGTTGACAAGGTTGTCAAATCATGTCTGACCATAGGGGGCGGTGCTCATCTCTGTTACTAAGCCGAAGAGCTGCATTGTCAGAGACTACTCTGTGACCGTGTGGCCAGCATGATTGCACAGAACACTGTTTACCTTCCCACCAAACTTGTACCTATTTATCTATTTGCATTTGCATGCTTTTGAACTGCTAGGCTTGCAGAAGGTGGGACTAGTGACAGGAGTTCACCCCATCATGCAGCACCCAGGCCTCGAACTGCCAACCTGCTGATCTTGCAATCAACAGCATCTTAACCACTTGAACCACTCTACATCACTGAAAAAAGAGAAGTGGCCTATATTGGACAGTTGATTCCCAGAAGCATGGGTAGCTTATGATCGGAGTAGTAGTAGTGTCCCCCTCCGCCCCAGATTTTGTAGTACGGTACTCCTGTTGCTTAGGTCACAAACCATTACTGTTCAGAAGCCACCAGGAGGTGGACTTGTTAATTTTAATGCTATGTTGGTGTTTCTTCAGAGAAAGTAATGGAAAAATGAGGTGGGGATAATTCCAGGGAACCATTAACACTCTGCAATTACAGCACTATGGTCCCTCTTTAACTGCCATGGCAGTGTCATATGGAAATGCAATGTCTGTAGTTTACTGAGGCATTATAAAGCTCTGTGGCTAAGAATATTAAATATCCCTTCCTAAACTGCAAAGGGAGGATGGAACCATAGCAGTTAAAGTGAAATCATACACATAATAGAAATGTGTCGTGCTGCCCAGCCCTGATTTATGTGCATGGAGTGTGGCTCCAACCTGGTCCCAAGCACCACGTCAAGCCCTTGAGGCCCAACCCCACACAAATTGTTTAGATTATTCTTTAAATCTGAAGGTTCAAAAGCACAAAATAAATGTGTATTATTATTGAATTTCATCTCTGAATACCAACAACTGTTATTTCACAGATCTCCACTAATGCTACAAATAAACTACACATAATCCATGGCAGACCAAAAGCAGTCATGTCACACTAACTCTGGAGTTGTTGCTGTTGAAGAGTGTATATATTTTTAAAATAAGATATTTGAGAGAGCAATACAAATCATCTCGTATACAAACAGAAAGATAAAGCCAGCAGGTGTTTGCCATCTGGAGGTTTGGGGGTGGGGGGTGGGGGGAAGAAGAAGTGTATGCATTACTAGTTATCCTCAGCAGATCTAAATGGTTCTCCTGAATGTGTTGTGTTTGCATCTAATGACCTGATTATGTAAATTACCATGTTAAAAATGTACAAGTTGTTAAATTAAATCATGAGGCTGTGTGATTCTTCTCTCAGTGAATACAAAAATAATAAGGATTGTAGCAAAATAGTAGAGGCTACAATCCCATGGGTCTTGGGAAGGCCATACTAGGGCCATGGGTGTGAGCAAATCATCCCCTTTGGAGACAGAGATAGTGAAGTACAACCTTTCAGATGGAGATTTGAAGTGTGAGGGTCCTCCCCAAGGGTCATACTATACAATAAGCATAACATGTTTTTAGAAGAGGCATTCTTTCAAGTGGTAAAAGACATATGTTGTTCATAGCGGGTGATCTTCCTCACCTTTATATATCACATTCAGCAAGCTTTATTTTGTGATTAGTTGTTGGATAGTAAACATAGGCATAATTTGATGGAACATGTGTTACTGAGGAAACTGTTACAAGAGGGAAAGTTTATTCATTGCACCCACTTTTTCTGCCTCCACAGATGCCAAACAGTTCTAGTCCTGAAGGAGTAATTGTGTAAGGATCTATGGAAGAATGGGATTCATCACAGACATCTCCTTGCCTGCTTCCAGTTCCTTGGCTTCAGGAGTGAATGACATCCTCCAACATTTCACAGATCAAAACCAGAATGCATGTGGCTAGCATGGCATAGTGGTTTAAGAACTGGACTAGGACTCTGGAGAACAGGGTTTTAGTACCCACTTGGCTATGGAAACACACTTGTTGACTTGGGCAAGTCACACAGTCTCAGCCTCAGAAGATGAAAATGGCAACCCCACTTTGAAGAAACTTGCCAAGAAAACCCCATGATAAGTTCACCTTAGGGTCACCATAAGTTAGAAACGACTTGAAGGCACACAACAACAATATGGCCAAGTAACATCGCAGTGTAGTCAAGACAACCAAAGTTATTAATCAGAAGGAATGCTAGGAGCTGCAGAAATTTGCTTTTGCCTGAGTCTATAGGGAAGAGCAAGATTCGCTCTCCCTCTTTTATCCTCCCTACCCTGCTGAATTAATTGAGAGCAAACTACTTTTGCACTTTGAACTCAGTTTGCAATGAAATAAGCTGAGGACAAAGGGAGAAAGTGGAAGGAAGAGATAGAAGCTGAGATATTTTAAAGGCATCTGAAAAAAGTGGGATAACAGAGGATTAATTTGGGATTTTTACTGTCAAATTGGGACAGTTGGAATGACAGTCAGTTGGTGGCCTCAGTTAAAGTATGGGGGAGCCTAGAGGCCAATAAAAGACAATTGATGGAGAGGGCTTGGAAGGCAAAATTTGCAAGATGGTAGAAACGTTGCAAGTTTGGAGCTTGAGTTGCAAGGGATTGAAAAGGTGTCACTCACGACTTGTGTGGCAACTCTTTCTTTTTTTCTTTTTGCCTGCTAGAGTTGGGAGGATATACCCAAGACAGATGTAAACAAAGAGAGGCTTAGAGGGAGACAGGAGATGAGCCCTTCTACAAATAGCAAAACCAGGCATGTTGGCAAGATTAAAAAGTGGCCTAGGATGGGTGATGCAGAGCATGCTCTCTCATCATCTCAGAAACCTTCTTTTCATGGCTTTATTTGTGTTTTAATTGCTCCTTGAGACTATCTCCTATTCTCTCCTTCCTGCAACTACCTTCCAGGGTCCTACAAAGTTCTTTATCCTTAGATAATTTACCTGTGTACCACAGAATCTCATCCTTCAACTACTTTTACCATTGCATTGTCACTCTAGCTGTCTATCTGGGAACCATTTAAACCGAAAAGAAAGACACCTCCCTTACATTAGTGACAATAGGCTTGATTGAAAGGACACACAAGCTAGAGGATGTGATGTACTACTCCCCATGGAGGCTACAGAGATTATCACATAAGGCTTTAAAATCATTATTAAAGCTACAGAATAGTGACTTTGGCAACAATTATCACATGACATTGTCTCTGTCATGACATTATCTCTGCCCCTCTTCATTGATGGAGAAAACCTGTCAATCAGTTCCCAATCATACTACTGTCTCTTTAGTCTCCAGGTGTGAAACATTGTTTCCTTGGCAGTTCCAATATTGGCAATCACATGGTGCCAGCATCTCCCCCTGTCTTCCCCCCATTCCCAAGTAGCCTGATTTTCTTTATTTTTAAAATTTCTTTTCTTATCTTTTTTTCTTATCTTAGATTGAATTGGCATAACTCCTTAACTTCTTTAAAATAAAAAAATTAAAACACACACACATACACACAAAGGCATGCTGGGTAGGGCATAGGGCAGGGAGGTGCGGTTAAGAGGGACTGCGGATTAGAGTGTAAGGGATCATCAATGATAGAAACAGTCCCAGGTCGCACTATTGCAAAGAGGCACAATAATGGTTGCTCCCAAATTAGTATATTTCCACTTTCTTTAACTAACACAGTTGTTTTGAGAACGGGCCTCATGTGGTAATGTCCTACAACCTCCACATGGGAGTCAGATGGGTCAGGACAAGGCGGTATCTTGGATCATTGGGACAAGAAGGGGATGCAAAGCACTCCATTCTTTACACATGCCCACAGCTTGGTTGTGGTGGCATTGGGAAATGTATTCCAGCCTCCCACCTGCTATATATCGTTCTCCATCACTGGTTTTAATGGAAAGGAAATCAGAAAGAAATCAGAGAGAAAAAAAGAGCAAGAGGTAAAGGAAGTGAAGGAGGAAAATGTTTCTGGCCTGCTAGAAGAGGCCTAGCAGGATTTTAATTGAGGTAGATTGAATGCCTTCAGATCTTCTGAAAGCAGCATATGTATAATAAACATACATGCATATAAATGTATCTGCATCTTTATGAATGCAGATGAATGCACTGTCTGACAAACTAATCTGATAGTAATTAAACAGCTTTCAATGTAGTCAGTGGACGTTATCACATGGGGGGAATCTGTAGGTTATCCCACACAAATCCCCCCAAAAAAACCACACTTGCGCCTGACGATTTCACACGACATCGCACAGAAAGTGGACAGAAAGTGGTATTATCTGAGATCTTTTTAATTTCAGGAGTTTAGAGGAAATGCATTTGCAAAATTACAGTAATTGCGCATTTACTTTAATCTGAAAAGCAAATATGCACAGACAATTCTCTTTTAAAACCTGGAGGAGGGCCAAAAGGAGGAGGAGGAGGGGCCTCCAGGGAGGGAGAGTCCCGGTTCCTCCTCAGTGCCATGCAGGGAAGGGAAGGGAAGGGAAGGGAAGGCAAGGCAAGGCAGCCCAGGAGACGGAGGTTTGAGACAGAGGAGAAGTTTGGCATTTGGGATGGAGGGAAAAGGAGGGGAAAGAAGGCTTCCCTTGCAGCAGCTGTGGGTGGATGTGGGTGCAAGTGTGAGGTGTGCTTGTGGAGCAACTTGAATATCCATCTCACCATGAAGTTCTGTCCTGCATGTCCTACAAAGGGGAAAGGCTTATGGGGGGGCATGGGAGCTACCTCCAGTTTCCCCCTCTCCTGGGCACCATCCAAGGCTCAGGCTCTCCCCAGGGAACACCCAGCCCTTCCTTCCTTCCTTCCTTCCTTCCCTTTTCTCCTCCTCCTCCTCCTCCTCCCCTGCCAGCTCTGCCTGTGATCCTACCCTCCTTGCCCATCTCCCCAGCAGCTGACAGCCTCCAATGCCAGGAAAGGAGAGAGAGAAAAGCCATCCCAATCCCTCCCTTGCCTCAGCTTGCCTTGCCTTGCCTTTCCAGCCTCCTCCTCCTCCTCCTCCTCCTCCTCCTCCTCCTCCTCCTCCTCTCTCTTGAGAGGTCCTAACCCCAACGGAAGGGGGTTAGGACTGTGCAGGAGGACATGACCCCCAAATGGAGGGCAGTCTGACATTTCCTCCTGGGAAATGCAGGACCCACCCTGGAAAAGGAGGAGTCTGGTCACGAAACACACCCATTTCCAGTACATGTACGGGTTCTTTTCACTTGTGTATGAAAGTTAAAAAACGTCTTTTTTTTTGCTTTTAACTTAGGACGTTATCACATGGGGGAAATCTGTTGGTTAATCCACACAAATCCTAAACAAAAACTGAATTTGCGCCTCACGATTTCACACAATGTTACACAGAAACTGGTCAGAAACTGGACAGAAATTGGTATTATCCGAGATCTTTTTAATTTCGGGAGTTTAGAGGAAATGCATTTGCGAAATTACAGTAATTTTGCATTTACTGTAATGTGAAAAGCAAATATGCATGGACAATTCTCTTTAAAAACCTGGAGGAGGGCCAAGAGGAGGAGGAGGAGGGGCCTCCAGGGAGGGAGAGTCCCGGGCTCCTGCCATGCAGAGAAGGCAAGGCAAGGCAAGGCAAGGCAAGGCAAGGCAAGGCAAGGCGAGGCGAGGGAAGTTTGGGACGGAGGAGAAGTTTGGCATTTGGGATGGAGGGGAAAGGAGGGGAAAGAAGGCTTCCCTCGCAGCAGCTGTGGGTGGATGTGGGTTCAAGTGTGGGGTGTGCTTGTGGAGCAACTTGGAGATCCATCTCACCATGAAGTTCTGCCTTGCAGGTCCTACAAAGGGGAAAGGCTTATGGGGGGGGGCATGGGAGCTACCTCCAGTTTTCCCCTCTCCTGGCCATCATCCAAGGCTCAGGCTCTCCCCAGGGAACACCCAGCCCTTCCTTCCTTCCTTCCTTCCCTTCCCTCCTCCTCCTCCTCCTCCTCCTCCTCCTTCCCTGCCAGCTCTGCCTGTGATCCTACCCTCCTTGCTCATCTCCCCAGCAGCTGACAGCCTCCAATGCCAGGAAAAGAGAGAGAGAAAAGGGAGGGTGAGCCATGCCAATCCCTCCCTTGCCTCGGCTTGCCTTGCCTTGCCTTTCCAGCCTCCTCCTCCTCCTCCTCTCTCTTGAGAGGTCCTAACCCCAACGGAAGGGGGTTAGGACTGTGCAGGAGGACATGACCCCAAATGTAGGACAGTCTGACATTTCCTCCTGGGAAATGCAGGACCTGCCCTGGAAAAAGGAGGAGTCTGGTCATGAAACACACCCCTTTCCAGTACATGTACGGGTTCTTTTCACTTGTGTATGAAAGTTAAAAACGTCTTTTTTCCACTTTTAACTTAATTCCGTTATTACTGTATTTACGTGTGAAAAGCTTTTCTCAATTAAGCTCTATTTTTGCTTTCTTTTCGGGATGCTTCATTTCCACTTTATTATCTCTTTAACAACGAAACTGGCCCACGTGTGATAACGTCCTTAATTCCGTTATTACTGTAATTACATGTAAAAAGCTTTTGCGCAATTAAGCTCTATTTTTGCTTTCTTTTCAGGATGCTTCATTTCCACTTTATTATCTCTTTAACGACGAAACTGGCCCACGCGTGATAACATCCAGTGTTTCTTATCTAGTATAGTGTGAACTTTTCTAGCCTCTACTTTTACTCCCTCACTCCAAGTTTCTTTGGAAAGAAAGAAATGCTTCAATTTCTTCACTATCTAACCTTTCCTTTTGGTCATCAGTCCCCTGTTCCCATGACCTATTATCCTGTATTTCTTCCCCCTTGACAATTCACTAATAGCTTCATTCTCTTCCCTTCTCATTGACTCATCTTTCTTCCTATGTAGAGGCATAAGTCAGCACCAATGTGCATATCTTCCTTGTCTTCTTCCAGGATCTGATTTTTTTCCGCATCACCATTAACTTCCAAACATACCTGGGGAGAAAAGTAAATGATTGTTTAGTTGTCATTTGTGCTAGGTTTAGAGTCTAAGTGGAAATCCATTACATCCTATAGATTTTTATAGTTTGGTTTCATTTATGTTATAAATGAATGCCTAACTGTACTTGGCACTGCATATATTGGCCAGTGAATAGACCGTCTGCAATAAAAGTCTGGAAGTTGAACACCATAGCTGCTATGTTGGATTAAAGCTGAAATCCACTGTTTCTGTCAAGTATGGGTCCTTTAAAATCTGACTAATCAAGTGTTTAATGTCATGGCAGCAGTTCCTATGTGCTATTGTTAATACACATGTAGATCCTCTCATATGTTGCAAAGATCTGGTTATTCCTTATTGAGTTTCATCTTGCTTATGAAAAATAATATTTAGTTCAGCTCTGCTTATTTTAAATATGCAGAGGCTCCTTTGGAGGTATATATAGTCTTTCTATGATAATGAGCCACTGCACCTTGAAGGACTACTTTTGGGACTTCTTCTCCCAGGTTGGGGTATACCTGAGGGAAGAGGACTTAATCCCAAACCAGCTACTGCCCCTGTTACAAATCTCCCATTCTGTCACTAACTCTACCCTAGACAGGCTTGCTTTGAGTTTTGGTGAATGTTTCAGTGAATATCTATTAAAAACTGTCTGGAGAAAGTATGTGCAAAGGGAAATTTTTAGGAGTGGTAATGAGTCAAGCAACTATTTCCAGATTCATTAAAATCTGAGTAGTGGGTCTATAGGCTCCCTTTGATGCAATGAGTCAACCGTGACACCCCATATTTCCCTCATAACTAGTAATAAAGATGATAGTGAAGAAATGTGAATTATTGAGAATTCTGATTAAGCTACCAATATCTGTATAAAGTATGTGTGATCGTATAAACACAGGTATTTCTAGCTGCGAACAAGATTTATTCCAATAAATACCAAAGTAATAAAAATGTAAGATTACACAGGATAAAGGAGGAAGAGAGTTCCTCTCCTCTCCATTTAGTTGAACGTGTTCAGAATCTTTATCTCCTTGGGCAATCATATTCTGATACTGTCTGAAGCAATGTAGACAAGAGCTAGTCAACCAGAAAATGAATGCAGTTTCCTGTGCAATGTAAGATGCATATATTCACATTAAATGAATGGATGAGGAAATTTTTGCAGTCTTCTGAATGTCTGGATGAGAAACACTATTGCAGGTTATATACTAGATCTAGTAAACAGGCAGCAGGTTTTTAAACAACCAAGATTAAATGCCCAGTCATGACCTGTTTACTCAAGTCTAAACTCCTGTGAGTAATTTGGTGTTTAGTAACAAAGGAGAGATTATTTACAAGTACAGGCTATAGAATCAGGCCTTGTATATCAAGGAAATTACATCAACTCAGTTACTGCTCCCAGTTCCATTCTGTTAATGCCTCATCAAAACCAATGAGACAAGTTCTCTCAGTTTATGTTAATATCAGTAGGATTTAAGCTTCACTGATTCCGGAAATGAATTATTTTAATTGACATGTTTTCAATCTAATATCTCTAACATATCAGCAAAGCCATCCTGTTGCTGGTGTATTACATTTACTTTTTTGGAACAGTGCTTCTCAGTGGTTATCAAGAATAATATGCAAGAATGTTAATGATTTTTAGGCAAATTATATGAGTGTGTGAAAAGTGCCAATAGGTTGTGCAGTGTGAGTAACTACTGAACTACAAGTCCCATATTCTTTCACTGTTAGTTATACTGGCAAGGCCTGATAGGAGCTGCACTCCTGCCACAATTGGAGTTACGGTGAAGCAGCAGATCTTGAATGTCATGAAAAGAGAGCAAAGAGATTCAATTTGTTACTGTTCTTTTAATACCAGGAATAAGGAGAGGTGCCCCTTGACTTGTGGATGTGGGTGCCATTTACTGTTCTGCTTTAAGTGGGGCAATTTGGTAGTACTCATAGAAGAGCATGTACTAGCCCTGTCATGAGTTCAAATGCTTTGATAAGAACAAAATGAAAATGGATATTCAAGGCCTTTTGCGCCTGTTTCCTTTTTGGCTCATTTGAATCTGGTGCAAGAGCGCACCTTAGCTATGTCCCTGAGTCTTGAGAGCCACATAAGGAAAAAGGTTTAATTTCTCCAGCCACAGATGCATCTGAGGAAGTAGACTGAAGTCTATGAAAGCTCATGCTGCCAACTTCCTTATTTCAGTTAGTCTCAAAGGTGCTAGAAGATCTCTCTACATACTGACCCTTCTCCAGCCACAGTTCACATGACAGAGATGGTAGGATGAATAGGAAATTTATTTATTCATTTGATTTCTATCCCACCATTCTCCCAAAGTGGGATTCAATGTGGATTGCAAAATAGCTAAAATAATTTGTGGCAAAAAATTTGAAAAGCAGATAGTAAGCTTCATTAGAGTTGCCCATGTTAGAGGTAGCAATACCTGTACTCAGTAGTCACTAGTCTGCATATCTCTCTGAGAGTTTAAGCATAGAATATACTCATGTAACTTCCTGTTGGTGTTAGTCATACTCTCTCTCTTTCTGTACCAACCACCCTGCAATTTGTCTGAGGCTGAATCTGCACTGCATAAATAATGCAATCTGACACTGCTTTAACTATTATGGCTCAATACTATGGAATTCTGGGATTTGTAGCTTTGTGAGATATTTAGCCTTCTCTATCAGAGAGCTCTAGTGCCACAACAAACTACAAATCCCAGGATTCTGCAGCACCGAGCCTTGCCAGGTAAAGTGGTTATCAAGCTGCATTATTTATGCAGTGCAGATGCAGTCCCAGTTTCTTCAGTTCTCATGTTGTAGTCTACAGTTCTCTCTTGTGTTTGAAGAGCACACATTACAAAGCCTCTCACCATGATATGTTTTGAAACCTTTGATATTTGTAAGTAACCCTATTTCATATGTTTCCACACCAGTCTTCTGTTCTTCCACAAGCATACTAATATGCTCTGAGTCTCTGCTAGACTCTGTGAGATGGTGGTACAGAGCTGGTTGTTGCCAGTGGTATCATGGGGTGTGTGGCCTGCACTCAGTGACACCCCAGAAAAGTCATGACCTCCTCTATGTTCTCCCTGTCTTCACACTCCCCCTGTGCTCCCTGTCCCCATGCTCCTTGTGTGCTCCCTGTGTTTCCCATCCCCCCACTCCTCCCTGCACGCTCCCTGTCCCCGCATGCTTCCATGCACCCCACCCTCTGTTCCCGCACACTCCCCATGTACATTTTCCTTATCAGGAAAAGGATGGGGCGACATGGGGAGAGTGATTGCATGCCATCTTCAGAAGCCTCGTCCCTGGAATCCCTGCCCCACACAATGGGTGACACCAGGAACAGATGCGGGGATGCCACTGGTTGTTGTTCACCTTCTTCTTTTTAATATTAATTACACCGCTTATGAGGTGTATGATTATCTCTCACATTCCCCAGAGGGCTACGGTTTAATTACCCTCAAATGAATGCAGCCTCAGACATTGTGTTTTGGCAGTCACAGATCTCAACCAACTGTTTGTCAACTACCTGGGTAAACAGTGCAGATTTGACATTCAGGACTGGCTCCATCATGAATGAGGAAAAATGAGGAAAAGAATTTATGTGGCAAATGCAGGGAAGTGAAGATATGATGGTTTCCCAGCTCTTCTTTCTGAGCCCCCTGGCCTTTTCCTCTCATATAACCCGTCCTTTATGCTCTGAACCACAGGTGTGCAATTGTTGGGGCTTAGGCAATTGCATTCCCATCCAGGAGATCTTGGAAAGTTATACCTTCCACTGCACCCTCTTGAAAAAGCTTTTTTTTAATGCCTAGGATCCCTGGATGCTACAGAAGCAGCTCCGGATGTCATATGCAACCTGTGGCCTTCACTTTGGCTACCTCTGCTCTAAACCAACCTGCTACACTCAGTTGAGGTAGAGGACTCTAACCCATTGCCAGTAATAAAGTAATGTTCAAATATATATGCATTTCTGTTCAGAGGCATACTTCCTGGAACATTAACAGTGATGAGAGTTGCATAGAAATCTCTGTATTCTTATCCAAGAGGAACAACATTGCAGAAATTATTTGATTGCAGGAAGAGTATTGCAGGGATATTAGAAAGAATTATTGCCTGCAAGGTTGAAGAACATAAACATGTACATATCTAGAGCCACCAGATTTAAATGGGAAGGCACTCTTATTCTTTGGGTCTGACTTTTATGCACATTGACTTCATGCCTGTCTCCACTATATTCTAGAACTACAGTTGTAAGGCTGCAAAGCTATAGTCAGTTACATCTGAGTATAAGGACGATACAAGACTAGAAAGCAGGATTTTAACAGGATAAAAGCGTCACTAGCTGGTATTGATCACACAATGTTGTGTCTATGCTGATGCCGCCTTGCATTCCATTTGTTACTATAGTGCACATTTTCATTGACGGGGAAAACCCATCAATAGGCTCTCAGTCTCACTGTCATTCCATTACTGCCTTCATGCAATAGGTCCTTTCTGTAGCAGTTCTGCTTCTCAAACAGTTACGTGGTGGGAGTGGGCATGATTCTGCTCCTCTCCCCCTCCTCCCCTCCCGCTTACAGTGATTGTGCCGCCAATACCTTCCCGAAGCCAGCTGCTGTACACACATTAGCACAGAAGCCATCTTCAGGAAGAGGTTGGCAGCTGCAATTGCTCATCTCTCCCTTCCTTCTGGAAGGTGGCATTTGGCAATGCAAAAAACAGATCACACAATTTTGGATCACCAAAGTACTATTGTGGGGTAAAGGATGATAAGAAATTATGCCAAAGCAGTATGTTTCCATTCTCATACTAGTATGATTGTGGAAGGACAGAAGACTGGTATGATAAAGTCTTTAGTCGTATTAAATTGAGATGCACTTTTGAGTACACATGTGGAGAAAAGCAGAGTTTTTGAGGAAACTAAGCATCACTGAAGCCTATTAGTCCATTCAGTGTGCTCACCAGTGTAGGCCCATTCAGTTCCAGCCTATCCTGTCCATTAATTAGCCAAAATGCAAAAGATATACCATGCATATGTTCACTTCCTCATTATACATGCACAGTCTGATGGGCTACACCCAACAATTCTTTCCCCACAAAGGGCCCCAGTACTTGCATTAGAAAACCTGAGCAAGCAGACCCCAAAGAGACTTCTTGGTTTAACTGAAAGAATTCTCACCTACTTCCTCAAGAAAAAAAAAATGAATAAATTAGAAAATACAAGGAGTTTAAAATGCTGCCTGCTTCTTTGGTTGAGGTGGCTGTTAGAGAAGCCGAGAAGAACTTCCCCTGCCTTTCTCTCTCACATACAGACACACAAAAATCTGTACAATCTTAGCAAAAAGATTCAAGATTTATAGAACAATAATCCTAGGGTAAATACACAAAGAAGTACTTTTTAATGCTACCATGGTATATGGTTCTAAAATCATTGCAAACTCATTGATAGAGCCACATCTCTTCTAGGCTGCAAATACTGAACACTAAAATAAGTAAAGAAGCTAGTCATACACCTTGTATCCTGGAAATATTGCTTTGTCAGCACATCTGATGCCTAGGAAATTGTGTCTCTCCAGATCAGAAAGAAGAAGTTTCTCTCAGTGACTAATGGGAGATATTGTTCATGACCCTTTACCACAAACTTTCTGTACATGAGTCTTCCTTTTGAAGGCCATATGGCAGGATGTATTCTGCATTTGCGTATGCTTTCCTTCAGAACAGGAGAGAAACAGGAGTTTTAAAAAAGAGAAGTTGATCTCAGCCATGCTTATTTTCATCAACTTTTAAACAAGCAATTTCCCCCTTAAAAGCATCACACTACACATGTCTTAGTAAGAGATACAGAGTGCACTCATTTAAGGAAAGTCCCTACTTGTGGTTTGGAAATTACCTTCATAATTTTGAAGCATGCAGTTGAGGCATTGATAGAACATATAAAAGAAGCTATAGAACATTTCCGTTGTGGTCATGTGCTCTCTCTCTCTATCGCTATGTATGCACACACACACACATGGGAGGTGAAGGAGAGCGAGAGCGAGTCCATCTTGATTTTGGACTGAAGCTTCCAGTATCTTCCAGCCAGTAGACACATATCATTTGGAGATTTTGGCAGTTGTAGCCCCAAAAGGAAATTTTCTAATCTCTGGATGAAAATATGGCTTACAAAGAGAGAAGCCAGTTTGTTTATCTTTTATTGTACCACTTTCTTAACAGGCCACACCACAAAACCATGTCTGCTCCAAAAATTTACATACAATGTTCACAATGAGCAGAACCACTAATTTTCCAAAGACAATGACTTACAGATAGCTTCAAGGCTAGAGGTGCCAATAGAGCAGAATGCAGTTGCAGAGTTCCATCCCAGAATCTCCTCCGATACTATGAAGGACAGATCTTCTTGGGTTAACAAAATGCCCTCTTGAAAAAAGCAGGGTGAAAAAAGGTAGCTCCTCTTGGCCTTTAAAAAAATGTTCTTAAGACTTGGTATATGGATGGAAATTTTGAAGGGAACTCACTATCATATCTTCCTAGTACAACAAGCTTGTGTTTTATAGGTTCCATACGCAACTTATTTTTCTCTCTTGTGCATGCCCATGCTAGATGTGGGGAATTGTAAACCTGCAATAACTTTTCTAATTGGTATTTCAGAGACCTGTGTTGTAGCATGGTTAGAAATTGTTGTTGTTGTTATTGTGTGCCTTCATGGCAACCCTAAGGTGAACTCATCATGGAGTTTTGTGCAGGCTGAGAGTGTCTGACTCGCTCAAGGTCACCCAGTGGGTTTCCATGGCAGAATGAGGAATTGAACCCTGATCTCCAGAGTTGTAGTCCAATGATTAAACCACTACACCACACTGGCTCTGGAAGAAATCTTTTAACAGAGGTGTATGAATTGGGAGGAAAAAGGAATTGGTTGCTTCTGACAGTCCACCCTCAACGGAAGGGCAAATACATAAGAAGACACTCAGGTTCAGTATCTGAAACTCTAAAGAAAAAAAATTAATCAACATCTTTCTTGGAGTAATGTTCCCTTAGAATATATTTACATCTAGAGACTGACACTGAAAGTTTATTATTCCATATTTGGAATAATCTATATCAGTAGTGGCAAATCTATGGCACATGTGCCAGAGGTGGCACTAAGAGTCCTCTCTGTGGGCATGTGTGCCGTCTGTTGGGATTTGTAACCTGAATGTAAATGTAAATGTAAATGTGGGAAAGTGGCAGAGAGTACTCCAGGTCACTTTACAGCTTGTTAGTTGGGAAAGTTGTCTGTGGCTGGTACTCAAAACAAGTTAAAAGTGTCCAAGGTCAGGATGTGTCTGTGAACACATAGACAAGTTGTAAACACATTATGTCATCATGTTTGGGGAACATCAATCCATGTGACACAGGAAAAGTTACAGGAAGAGGCTGGACTTAGAGTCTATAAAACACTGAGATCACAGCATGTTGTGTTGTGTGCTCTGCTCTGCTGATGATTGCCTAAGATAGCTCAGCTTAGCTTAGCTGGCTGGTTAGCTCTTCATATTGTTGTTCCTGAATGGTGGTGATTGTATATAGTTTTATTTGTACATACTGCAACTAAAGAATAAAGTGCCTCTTTGGAGTTAAATCTGTCGTCGGTCTGTTTCCTGGGAGACTGGAAGGATACATTCCAGAGCAGCAGTGAGACAGCTCCAAGGTCTCCTACTGTTCTTCTCAGCGAAGTGAAGATAGCTTCCGAATTACTTTGTCTGCGTACTCAATTGCTACAACAAAGGTTATGGTCCCAGGCTGCTTCGTCTGCGCTGCGGAGTTCAGGAGTTCATCAGGCTGTGAGTGAGTGGCACCAATTCTGTTGCTGTGGTTTTTTGTTCCTCTCTACACTGTCAGTGCTGGAAGACAAGAGTGTTAAGATTTATGGACAATGGTCTGTGTGTTATCACAATAGAGAGTGGAAGCTGGGAAAGTTGCCAGGACTCTTGAATGCTAATTAATCATGGAGGCAGTGAAATTTCCCAAACTAGATGAAAGCAACTATAATGCATGGAGTGCCTACGCTGAATCTTTGCTAATTAGAGAGGGACTATGGGATGTAGTTCAGAATGGAGCAGAATGGAGATCCGCAAAAGATGTGTGGGAAGCTCTTAAGGACATACATCAGTCAAGCTCAACGTTGTCGCGGATGGTCTGGTGCAGGAGACTGTATGCTTGCAAAATGCAGCAGGGACAATCTTCAGAAAAGCATCTGGAAATCATCCAAGATTTGTTCAATCAAGTCCAGATGAGGGGTGTCGAGATCCCAAGAGAGCAGAAAGCATACATTTTGCTGGGGAGTCTTTCTAAGGACTATGAGCACATTCTGTATGGTCTCCAGGGAGTTCCTGAGGGGCAGATTACAGATGGAGTTGGTTGCTGCACGAGTTTTGGAAGAAAGCCAGCAACGCCTGTATGAGGCAGGGCTCCAGAAGCAGCAACAAGCAGCACCGAGGTCTGCCCACACACTGGAGGCTTCCAGGGAGCTGCAACCGGAGAAGGCAGCAGTACCCAGGGAGATAAAGTGTTTTTATTGTGGAAAGCCTGGTCATCTGAAAAAGGATTGCAGAACACTTGCAGCAGCTAAGAAACAACAGCCCAAAGACTCTGGGACTAGGAGGGATGTTGTAGCTGTGGCAAAAGGCAGAGACAGTGTGACCCACCAGGAAGTCAAGCCTAATCTGGACTGGATTCTTGATTAAGGATCCACAGGACATATGGTAAACACACCTAAGCTCCTGAAAAGTAAGAAATCTTCCAATGTGCCTTCAGTTGCTCTGGCTAATGGTGCAGCAAGGGAGATAAAGGACATGGGAACTGTGTTCATCCCAGGTTTTGCTAAAGAGTTTGATAATGTATTGTGTGTACCTAAATTGCAAAACTGTTTAGTTAGTGTGTCTGCTTTGACAACTGATGGGTATGCATTGAATTTTAAGGGGGATGAGTGTGTAATTACCATGAATGGTCAGGTCTGTGCAAAAGCATGGAAAAGGAACAAAATGTATTTTATGGTGGATAGGGCTGAATGTGCAGTAGTCAATAATAAGCTTTTGCATTTGGACTGTGCACATTACTACCACCGGGTGTTGGGTCATTCAAGCTTCACCAGTCTTGGGAAGCTGGGGGAGGTATGTCCAGAATTCAAAATGTCTCCTTGTTCAAATCACCTAGAATGCTCAATTTGCAGCAGGATAAAGTTGAAGGGTTTTCCTGGGCCAAACGTAGCAAATGCACCACACAAAAACCTTTTGAATTTATTCACGTTGATTTGGCAGGGCCTTTGGGAAAAGGTCTGGGAAACAATCAGTATTTTATGGTAATTGTGGACCATTTTACCAGGTACTCTTATGTAATGCTCCTAAAGGAAAAGAGTGAAGCAGCAGAACGTTTCAAGGATTGGGGCAACATGGTTGAGAGGGAGTTTGAGTACAAAGTGGGGTCTTTGGTCACAGGCAGGGGTGGAGAATTCTTATCAAACAGTTTGAAAAATTGGTTGTGGGAGAAGGGAATACATCACAACACCACAAACCCTGCAGTTCCACGAGAGGATGGGTTGGCAGAAAGACAAATAGGTGTCCTAAAGCAGATGAAAAACTGCATGATGCTAGATGCAGAAGCACCTGGACAGCTTTGGGGAGAAGCTATTCTCACAGCTAATCATATTATAAATCATGTGTGGAATTCTGTTGTGAAGACAACCCCATTTCATATGCTTTATGGCAGACCACCTAACTTGAAATACCTGAGAGTATTTGGGCAGTATGCAAATGTGTATGTATCTGCAAGTTTCAGAAAGAAGGGCGAACCTAAATGGTACAGGTTAATGTTTGTAGGGTATTCTGGGAATAGCTACAGATTTCATCTTGGTCATGGTGAGATCTTGCTATCCAGAAGTGCCAACTTTGAAAAGCACTCAGGTTGGGAAAAGCTGCATTCCAACAAAGAGGTTTTTCTCAGATTGGGACAAAAGGAAATAAGTGCTGGAAATGGAGATCTGATAAAACAAGAAGCATCATCAGAGAGTGAGCCTACTACTTCAGCACACTCTACACAGACACAAACAACACCTCAGTCACCAATCACAACAAGTAAATTTGAGACAGTGCAAATGAGAGATACAGAGGTTCAAATTAGTTTTGAGAGTGAGGATGAGAGAGGTAGAACAAAGGTGATCATACCCAGGAGGACTCAGAGAGTGAGAAAACCTCCAGAATGTTTTGTAGTGCAGAGTGCAAGGGCTTGTACAGTGGTGGCTGATGAGCCTGAGAGTTTTAAGGATCTGCAGAGTTATCCTGAGGAGGAAAAAGAAAAGTGTTTTTTTTGCTATGGATAAGGAGTACTTGTCTTTGCTAGAGAAGGAAGTTTTTGAAATTGTTGAAAGGCCTAAAAATCACAAGGTTATAGGTTGTAGATGGGTTTTCAAGAGAAAAGAAATGCCGGATGGTACCCATAGATACAAGGCCAGGTTGGTGGCAAAAGGTTTTGCACAGCAGAAGTTTGAGAACTTTGACAAAACTTTTTCTCCTACAGCTAAGCCAGAAAGCCTGAGGTTGGTTTTGGCATTAACAGCGAGGAAAGGCCAAGTGGTAAGGCATTTTTATTTTGAAACTCAATTGCTACAACACCGTCACCCCAGCACAGAATTCACCAGAGTTCATTACTAGAAAGCCAGAGAGACATGGCACTTTGCAATAAATAAGTTGGTTTTGCGCACTTGGTCTCTGAAAAGTTCACTATCACTGATCTATATATTCCACGTTAGCTGTTACATTCTTTAGTAGGTATACATGCTAGCAAATAAAGTACAGCTTCCTTGTGGATGCAAAGAATGGGTCAAAACCCAAGTGACTCCAGAAATCAAGAAATAGTAAATATCCTGCTCATGGATCATGATCATGAACAGGACTACTGGCATTATATCATAACGAACTAAACACTGGTGGCAGATTATTTCTATGCCACTAAAGATCTGCTTAATAAAATGTTTAGGAGCCACTGCATCAGTTGGGGGCAATTTTTTGGCATGCTATATTAGAAAACACACACATGCCCTGCTGTTTATAGATAGTCATTATGTTTGCAATAAAAATACAAGTGATGCCTAATTCACACAGCATATGTTGGCTCCCTGCTTTTTGGATTGTTGTTTGTGCTGGAATGCCAAAAACTCAATCCTGAACATGATCAGCCAGCCAGCCATAGGCAAAGAAACAATACACATAGTATTCTTCATCTGCCGTGAGAAGCCTGATGATTATGTGAATAGGTCCAATCTACTGCACACACAGGAAGCCGCTCTCAGATTTTTTAAAGCAGCCAAACATATATGAAACAGAGCTTGGAAAAACTGCCTTTTAAACAAAAACTTCCACAATCTCCCATCTAAGAGGCCACATGTGGCCAAGCAACATCAGAATGTGGTCACAATGGCAAAGGTATTAATGAGGAAGATCACACAAGCTAGGAAAGGCTGCAGCAGTTTGCTCTTGCCTGGATCTACTAGGAAGGGCAAGATTTCACTCCCTCCTCACCCTTCTTCCCTGATGAACTAACTGAGTTCAAACTTTTGTCATTTAAACTCAGTATGCATAAGTGAAGTAACCTGTGGACAAAGAGGAGAAGTGGGAAGATGAGAGAAAAACTGGGAAATTATAAAAGCAGTTAAAAAGTGGGATGACAGAGAATTAACTTGGAATACATTTTCCAAATCAGGACAGTTTGGGGAAATGAGATTGAGACAGGGTAATGATCCACTTAGCACTGTATTGTCTCCACTGACTGGCAGGCGCCTATTCCCAGAACAAAGTGATCTACTGTTAAAAAGATGGGAAATGTAAGAATTAAGTGGTATGAAAAGGTCCTTTGTGGTTGATAGTGGTCCAATACTACCCTGTCATTCATTCAGGATGTAGTGCATCTGCTTTCATAATCTATCTTTAGCTACTTCAGTCCAGACAACTGTGTGAACACATACCTAGGAGAAGCTCTCTCTGCTTCATTTCTTCAGAATTTGTAATAATATAATAATAATAATAATAAAATTTATTTCTACCCCGCCCCATGGTAGTCCAATCTGGGCAGCTTACAGGTTAAAATGCAAAGAATACATCATTAAAATTCCAAAACAATAGATAAAACATACCCCCCCTTAAAATAGTATTAAATCAGAATATTTTAAAACAAACTCAAATTAAAACAGTTCAATTAAAAACCCAATACTAGTTGTTGTTAAAAAGCCTAAAAAGCCTGAACAACCACAATCCTCGCCATCAGATCAATGGGGCCACGAGAGGATCGCCAATTGGTGGGGCTGTATTTGGAAATGTTAGTTTTATGAATTTCCAGAATCTCCAGACATCATGGGAAGGAGTTATAGAAGTTTTGGTCCAAAAATAATGCCCTTGCTTTCTGTCCTCCTTGCAGGATAGGATTTTCTCTGACAAGTCTCTCTGAAGCTTGCAGCTCTGCAGGGCTTCAAACACAGAAAAACAGGCCATAAACTGAGAAGCTCAGTAATCATTGCATTAGCATTAGTAATATGAGTAAATTCTTCTTGAGAAAATTGTATGCTGTTATTTTTAACTGCCATGAAGTCAGCTTCAGCTTATGGTGACACTTCAAATGGGAGACCTCCAAGTCACCCTGGTATCAATATCTCTGCTCAGATCTTGCAAATTCAGGGCTATGGCTTCCTTGATTGAATCTATCCATCTGCAATGAGGTCTTCCTCTTTTCTTGCTGCCTTGCCAAGCATTATTGCCTTTTCTAGTGAGCTGTAGCTTCTCATGATATGTCTAAAGTATGACAGCTTCAGCTTAGCCATTTTGACTTCTAGGGAGAGTTCAGTCTTGATTGACTCTTGGATCCATTTATTGATCTTTTTGGCAGTCCATGTTAGCATATAATTTTTTCACCATGGCACTACTTTTTCATGGTAGTGGGACTGCATGGGCCTGTGAGGCAAGATGCAAGAGGCGATGCCACTGGTATGGTCTCCCATGTCAGACAGGCTTTTTCTGAGGAGCCAGATTAAATGTGCCAAACAGCTACTGGGCAGCAGCAACAGTGACACTGGTGGAGGATCTCTCAAAAACAACAGCAGTGGCACCATAACTAATGCTTGTTAGTACTTTGCAGAGGGAGACAATGGCAAACCACTCCTGAAACCTTTTATCTTGAAAGCCCTATGATGATGATGAAATTATATGCTACCCAGTACGAAAAGGCAATTTTAATGCAGTCTAATATTAATAAAATATAAAATCTGGATGCTTTTTCTGTCTACTCTTCTTTTTCTTTTCTCTCTTTAAAAATCCAGAACAACCTATTTAAGACCCGGTAAAAGCACTTACAATGTACTCCCAGAAAATGTAGACAAAAGTCAGTGAGGTCGTCATAAGTAGCCCAAGCTGTGCCATTAGAAAACTGCTTCTGTATTTCTTTTGTGCTCTAGGTATTGATCAGACCAATATTTTCCACATTACATATAATCAGTCTTAAAAGACTATCCAAGGAAGACACTTTATTAAGCATTCACAGCATATCAAGCATCATCTTCAGGGAAATAAAATCACTCGCCATGCGAATTAATATTTAATGTGTATGTCTAGGTGGTGGCAGGGGTATGTTTGAGAAGGCTGTGTTTTTGCCCTTGATGATGCCTCGGGCCTAATTCTTGTATGTCAGACTAAAGATTACAGAGGAGATGGGAAAAAACCCATACGATCTGTCCATATCATTTTATTTCCCCCAAACAATCTGTTCCCATTTGGCTGAGACCTTGGAGTGGGGAGAATCTTCATACCTCCAACATTTCACAGGTAAATACTAGGACATAGGTGGCCAAACAACATCAGAGTGTAGTCAAGATGCAAAAGTTATTAAAGAGGAAGAACATACAAGCTAGGAGAGGTTGCAGCAGTATGCATTTGCCTCAGCTTAAAGGCAAGATTCCATTTTCCTCTGCTGAACTGAGTGCAAACTACTCACATACTTTGGACTCAGTTTGCAGCAATTGAAGTAAAGTGAGGATAAAAGGTAAAGTGGCAGGAGGAAAGAGAAACTGGGACATTTTAAAAGCAGGTGAAAAAGTGGAATGCCAGAGTATTAATTGGGACTGTCTCTGCCAAATCAGCACAGTTGGAGTGTATGTCTCTAAATTTTTCCTTCCACACCACATTCCCAAACCAACACACACACACGTGCACGCACATACACAATATTACTATTTGCTGCAAAGGGTAAACCATACTAGATCCTGAATTTCAATATCCCTCAATGCCTAGGAAAACATTATTCGCCTTTAAAGTCACAGAAAGTTTTGGTTTCCCCTACCCTTTTGTACTAAGCAGACTTAGAGGTAATGCCACAAAATATTTTGCTATATTATAAAACCACCAAAAATGATTTCTCATTATTTTGGCTGGTGGCAAGAATTTTTTCACACAGTGGTACCACATCCTGATGTTCTCCTGGGCATGTTTAGCAACATTAACTCTAGCTGAGACTTTGAACTATTTTTAGAAGGGGAAAGAACAGTTCCCTTTTATTCACATAAACAGTGGAGATTATCGCACAAGCATAATCGCACAAGTAAGACGCAACTTACCTCTCCCAAATTCAAGTAAAATTTGGGCTGCATCTGGGTCCTATTGCATGGCTTTTGTTGCCAAATCTGCCATCCAAATGCAGCCCAAGTGTAGCTAATTTAACTCGCTTTGCAGACATTTTTCAAATAATCAGTCTACAGTCTAGGGGCAGCTGGAGAAAAAGTCTTCTGGCTGATTCTCTCCCCACACCCTGAGTTGTGGAACATGGGCTTTGAATTTAAACACTGGAAAAATCCAAGGGTGGGGGGATTGTGGAAGGTGTGGCCCTCCAGGGACCCATGCAGCTCCCAACCCCTTGCAATTCACAAGTCCTGCTGTAGACCAGAAAACACATGCTTTGTATACAAAGGGCTCTAGTTTTAATCTTTGATCTGGGTCATGAAATTCAGGGAAGCTGCTACTACTCAGTGTATAGCTACTACTGAGCTAGATGGCCAATGGAGTATAAGGCAGCTGACTCTGTCACTTAACCCCAACCTGCTAACACTTCCTTGCACAAACTTGCTTGCATTAAGCACCTAAAACAGAGTAGCTAGAATCTTTCAGTGACTTAGGAGTTTATCACATTTCCACTCAGTCCCTGCTCTCATCATGATTTGTTAATGAAGGGAAGTGCACACATACCAGTTTGGGAACACTCTTTACCGCACGTCCCTCTATTTGTGTCACCAGGCTGTTACTGGCCCCTTGGGGTCTCTTCCCTTGTCCTCAACCCCACCTCTCTGCCCTATGGCCTACCCTGTGTTCCCTTTGTGTATGTGTATGTGTATGTGTTTGTGTGTGTGTGTTTTGTTGTTTTTAAAATGCAATTGCAAAGTTATGCAAATGCAGTTTAAAACAAACAAACAAACAAACAAACAAACAAACAAATTGGGGGGGAGAGAAAATAAAAAATAAAAACACCCAAAAGACTGCTCTGGAATAGTAAAGGGAAGGGGAGAGAGGAGGAGATACTGTTTCCATGTGACCATGCAATCCCAGAATTGCTGTGGGGTAACTTATCACACCTATATCAGTGCTATTGGGATTTTGTTGCTGTTGTGTGCCTTCAAGTCATTTCTGACTTATGGAGACCCTAAGGCAACCCTATTCATAGGGTTTTCTTGACATGCTTATTCAAAAGGGCATCCTCTGAGGCTGAGAGAATGTGACTTGCCCAAGGTCACCCAGTGGGTTTCCATGGCCAAGCCAGGATTTGAACCCTGGTCCCCAGTGTCCTAGTCTAATACTTAAACCACTACACCATGCTGGCCCTCATTAGGATCTTATTGATGGGTTTTTCTACCATTGACTAATCCCACTTAAAGTGCAAGGCCACAATGACAGAGAGATGGGAAGGAGGGGAGTTGTGCAGTAGGTATGGCCAAAAGCGTTGTTATCAAACTTTTATGTAATCAAGTCCTTACGTAACCAGGAGTTATGCTAGCACAACAACCTTTTCTCATGTTGCACAAAAGGTATCCAATACTCTATTTTGCCAGGCAGTGCAACAGCTCCAGGATGTATATGAATTTTTTCCCTCTCCCTTTCTGTCTCTGACGAATGAAGCTTAGAAGTTCAATAGTTGCCTATAAACAGTCAGTCTCTTTTGTTTAAGGAGGGCATAATGATGACATGACAAATGCAGCTACTTTATTGTATAACTTTTTTTAAAGTTACATTTTCAGGACATTTTAGAGGCATTCTGACAGATTTTTCAAGTGTTATGTCTCATCATTCCTAACACTTTTCTCTAGACAAGTAACAAAAAATAAGGAAAAAGTAGGGAACAAGGGAACAACTAACATAATGGTTAAAATTGTTTTAACTAGAGTAGATCCCTTTAATCACTTTTTTGACTGATGAGTCAACACATACATAAATCTAGTTCATTCAATGGACCCACTCCAGTTGGGAATAACAATAGGATTTACCGATTAAGTTACTTTTAAATATTATAATGAGGAACAGCAAGGAAATACTCTTTAAACATTTTATTTAACACCAAGAATGAATTACTTTCCAAGCTTGGGTGTATGTGTGTGTGTACATGTGTATGTATTTTAATATGTATTAAATATTTTGGAGAGACAAATCACATGTGTTCATTAGATGGCATTTAGGCTGAAAATTATAGCTAGCTCATTTACAAATTTTCTGTTACACACAGCAGTCTTTATCAGCCAGTTTTTCAGCAGCAGAGCATACATTAAACAGAACTTGGAGAAATTGCTTTCTAGACAAGAACTCCAATAATCTTCCATCTGAGAGGCCATGGATTGCATACCCTCCAACATTTCACAGGTAAATTGTGTAAATTGTTCTCGAGAAAATTATATGCTGTTGTTGTTTTTAGCTGCCAGGAAGTCAGCTTCAGCTTATGGTGACCTTATGAATGAGAGACCTCTAAAAGTCATCCTGTTATCAACAGCCCTGTTTCTGATTTTTGTATTCCAATTACCTATGATTAACATTTTTTTTTAAAAATGGTTTTAACTATACTGTGTTTTAACTATGCTTTAATTTTAGTATTCTTTAATTATTTTTTAGCTTTTGTTATTAATCTTTTAGTTCTATCCTTTATAAATTATTGTAAGCTGTCTTGAATCTCATCTTGGAAGAAGGTGGGATATAAATCCAATAAAATAAAATAAAATAAATCCTGTTTTGGTGTATGATCAATTTCGTCCTGGACTCCAACACAAAATCTTTTAATTTCTTCTTCTTTTGCCTCTGTGGGTGGACATAAACATGGATTATAGTTATATTGATGGGTTTCCCCTGATGTTTTATTGATATTATTTGGTCAGACTTTACACTGCATCCTTTGATTCTTTTTGCTACCTCCCTTCTCGCTATTAATGCCACCCCATTTTTCAAGACTAAAACATTGTGTAGTTATCTGACTCAAAATGTCCCATTCCCATCCATCTTAACTCACTTACCCCAAGTATTGCAACTTTTATACATTCTATTTCTTGTTTTACTATATCTAGCTTCCCCTGATACATGCGTCTCACATTCCATGTTTCTATAATATGTGTTGTGCAGCTTCAGATTTTCCTTTAACCTCTGGGCATGTCAATAGCTGGCAGCTTTATGGACTGCCTCATTGAGTAACACTGCTATAATCACTATCCTATAAAAATCACTTGTAAAACCATTGTCTCTGTTGTCTCATCACTTCTATATTCTTTCAACACATTCCTTGGGTTCTCAAAATTAATTTAAGCTGTACCAACAATGAGCAATCGTTATTGCCTACTGGTACTCCTGAACTTTGTGAGCCATCTGAATATTTTAGGCAGATGTGTTTTTACAATTACAGAAAAATTGTTTATTCTTACTTGTACTTACGCTTCTATAACAAAAATACAGAATAAGAGGGAAAGCCAAGAAATATGTGACAGAAAATTCAGCAGTTCCAGCAAGAAACACTTGTGGATATAATCAAAACATTTTTGGTGGCATTACATGACCGCTAGGGGACCTGCTAGTTCTTTAGCATAAACCTTTGGAGGCAGCAACACAGTTGCACATATCTGAAAGCAAAGTTATTTAACCTATTTCGTACTCCTCCTTAGGTGCAGATAAGAATAATTCTTCCTCCAGCTTTTATGTTCCTCTTCTTTATCTAACCTAGAATATAGGAATGTTATGCAGCAAACATTTTCCTTGCTTTATTACAGAAACGACAACCTTCTACAAAATATGACACTCCAGAATGTAAATTGTAACTACAGTAATTTTATATTTGCATGGAAAGAAAAGCTAAAGCGTAACATTCTTCCACTCCTTTTTAAAGCACATGACTGTGTGTGCTCAGCACACTTGAGTGATATAAGTAAGATTTCTGCCGAATTACTCCCACAGAAACATTGGATGAGTTTGTAATAAACAACAGGGAAAACAAATGGGGGGGGGGGAAGGGGGGAGTTGACCACTTCATCTTGCACTATTTTCTTGCTTCTGTAATAAATGTCAGCCCTCTATTGTACATATGTGGCAAGGTGAAGTAACAGGCAATTTTCAGGAGATATTGTATTAATACAGAGTCAAATACCAGAACTGGAATTAAGAAATCTGCACCTTATGTACCACTTACTACCATACCAACTTAAACTCATGTGTGCTTGTCAGATCTCAGAAACTAAGCAGGGTTGAGACCTGCTTAGTACTTGAAGGTGAAACTGCAGATACCAGAAGTTTCCTTGGAGTGTTAGAAAAGAATTCTGCATGAAACCTAGAACAGTCATTGCTGCCAGCTGGCCTAAATGGGCCCATGGACTGACTGAGTATAAGGCAACTTCCTGTAGGGCTTGTCAGGCTTGGTAATAAGACCAGCATGAAATAAATTAATCCAGCCTTATGAAACAGATAACTAGATTATATGTTTGGTTAGCCCTATCATTAGGGCCACTCTGCTGAGATAGCAGATCTGGAGTGTCATAAGAGGGCAGCAAACAGCTACTTACTTGGTTATGACTGAATTTTTAGGTCACACTACAGATTTTATCACATGAGGCTTGAAAAGTGGAATTAGAGCAGGATTGTAGTGCCTGTGGCTGCACCTTATGAAATAACATTGTGTCTGTCCAGTAGCTGGTCTGTAGTCCATCCATTGCTGGAGCACTCCATCTGATTGACAGGTAAAAGCCGTCAATGCCTCTCAATTGCACTGCTTTTCCACTGTTGGAAAAGTGTGATAAGTTCTTCCCAAAGCAGTTCTGATCTGCAGGCAGTCATACGTTGTGAGTGGGCATGATGATACTCCACTCTCCCTCTCCCCCTTCCCCTTTGCTATTCCCATGCAGGCTATTTTTCTTTTTTTTTCTTTTGCCACGATCATGCAATTGCACTAAAAATAAAAATAAATAAAAATAAATGCAGACTGAAAGGCATGCTGGGAAGAGCTTAGGGCTGGGAGACAAGGCTATGGAGGCCGTTACAAGGAAGACAGAGGTCAGGACAGAAGCAGCACCATGACAAGTTTGAAGAGCTGTATGATAATGAGTGTCCCCAATACAGTATGTTTGCATTTCCCAGACCAACGTGATTGTGGCACCTTTTGAGCCTGGTGTGATAAAGTCTTACACAATTATAGTACTATAGTTCTGCTTTAAGTGCCATGATGATAGTGCCTCACTAAACTGTAGTGCCCCACTAAAGATGAAATTCCAAAATTCCATAGGATGTTACCATGGCAGTTCATAACATTAATTGTGTCATGTGAAAAGGCTCTTACGACTTTATCACATGGGGGAAATCCCATGCAGGAACTGTTGGGATTTGTAACCTGAGTTTAAATGTCCAGATGTGGGAAAGTGACAAAGGGTACTACAGGTCACTTTACAGCTTGCTAGCTGGGAAAGTTGTTTGCAGCTGGGACTCAAACATCTTAGCAGTGTCCAAGGTCAGGATGTGCTGGAGAGCACGTAGACCAAGTGTAAACACATTATGTCATCATGTTTGGGGGATAACATTTCATGTGACACAGGAAAAAGTCACAGGAAGAGGCTGGACTTAGTGGGCGCATGGCAAGGGTCTATAAAAAACCGAAACCACAGGTTGTTGTTAGGTGTGGGTTGTCATTGGTTGGTGGTGAGTGTATATAATTTTGTACATACTGCAACTAAATAATAAAAGTGCCTCTTTGGAGTTAAAAACCTGGCTTCAGTCTGTTTCATCAGAAACAGGGAGGAATGCATTCCAAAGCAGCCAGACAGCTCCAAGGTTGCTGGGTGTTTTTCTCTGCAAAGTGAAGAAAGCTTCCGAAGATTTTGTCTGCGCACTCAATTGCTTGACAAAGGTTATGGTTGCCCAGGTTGCTTCGTCTTTGCTGAGGAGTTCATCAGGTTGTGAATGAGTGGCACTAATTCTGTTGTTGTCGGTGCAGGAAGGCAAGAGTGCTAAGATTTTGGACTATGGTCTGTGTCTTATCACAATAGACAGTGGAAGCTAGGAAACTGCCAGGACTCTTGAGTTCTAATTAATCATGGAGGCAGCTAAATTTCCCAAGTTAGATGAAAGCAATTATAATGCATGGAGTGCCTATGCTGAATCTTTGCTAATTAGAGAGGGACTGTAGGATGTAGTTCAGAATGGAGCTACAGTAGGTACTCAGGAAAATGATAGAAAAGCAAAAGCTACTATCTTTTTATCAATCACACTGGCTCAAATTAATTATGTCCAGGAGAAGAGAACTGCAAAGTATGTGTGGGATGCTCTTAAGGACATACATCAGTCAAGTACTGCGTTGTCAAGGATGATCTGGTGCAGGAGACTGTATGCTTGCAAAATGCAGCAGGGACAATCTCCGGAAAAGCATCTGGAAATCATCCAAGATTAGTTCAATCAAGTCCAGATGAAGGGTGTCAAGATCCCAAGAGAACAAAAAGCATACATTTTGCTGGGGAGTCTTTCAAAAGACTATGAGCATATTCTGTATGGTCTCCAGGGAGTTCCTGAGGGGCAGATTACAATGGAGTTGGTAACTGCACGGGTTTTGGAAGAGAGCCAGTGTCACCAGTATGAGGCAGTGCTCCAGAGGCAGCAACAAGTGGCGCCGAGATCTACACACACATTGGAGGCTTCCAGGGAACTGCAACTGGAGAAGGCAGCAGTGTCCAGAGAGAGAAAGTGTTTTCATTGTGGAAAGCCTGGTCATCTGAAGAAGGAGTGTAGAAAACTTGCAGCAGCTAAGAAACAACAGCCCAAAGACTCTGTTGTGGAGGGGGTTGTGGTTGTGGCAAAAGGCAGTGACTGTGTTACCCACCAAGAAGTCAAGCCTAATCCGGTTTGGAATCTTGATTAAAGATCCACAGGACATATGGTAAACACACCTAAGCTCCTGAAGAGTAAACAATTTTCCAATGTGCCTTCAGTTGCTTTGGCTGATGGTGCACCGAGGGAGATAAAGGACATGGCACTGTGTTCATCCCAGGTTTTGCTAAAGACTTTGATAATGTATTGTGTGTACCTAAATTACAAAACTGTTTAGTTAGTGTGTCTGCTTTGACCACTGATGCTTATGCATTGAATTTTAAGTGGGATGAGTGTGTAATTACCATGAATGATCAGGTTTGTGCAAAAGCATTGAAAAGGAACAAAATGTATTACATGGTGGATAGGGCAGAGTGTGCAGTAGTCAACAATATGCCTTTGCATTTGGACTGTGCACATTACTACCATCAGGTGTTGGGTCATTCAAGCTTCACCAGTCTTGGGAAGCTAGGGGAGGTATGTCCAGAATTTAGTATGTCTTCTTGCTCAAATCACTTAGATTGCTCAGTTTGCAGGAGGATAAAGTTGAAGGCTTTTCCTGTGGCCAAACACAGCAAATGCACCACACAAAGACCTTTTCAGATTATTCATGCAGATTTGACTGGTCCTTTGGGGAAAAGTCTGGAAAATAATCAAGATTTTATGGTAATTGTGGACCGTTTTATCAGGTACTCATATGTAATGCTCCTGAAAGAAAAGAGTGAAGCAGCACAACTTTTCAAGGATTGGGTTTACATAGTTGAGAGGGAGTTTGAATACAAAGTGGGAACTTTGGTCACAGATAGAGGTGGAGAATTCTTATCAAACAATTTGAAAAATTGGTTGAGAAAGAAGGAATACGTCACAACAGCACAAACCCTGCAGTTCCACAGGAGGATGGGTTGGCAGAAAGATGTATAGGTGTATTAAAGCAGATGAAAGACTGCATGATGTTAGATGCGGAAGCACCTGAGCAGCTTTGGGGAGAAGCCATTCTGACAGCAAATCACACTGCTAATCATGTGTGGAATTCTGCTGTAAAGAAGACCCCATTTCATATGCTTTATGGTAGACCACCTAACTTGAAGTATTTGAGAGTGTTTGGGCAGTATGCAAATGTGTATGTATCTGCTAGTTTCAGAAAAAAGGGTTATCCTAAACGGTGCAGGTTAATGTTTGTAGGGTATTCTGGGAATAGCTACAGATTTCATCTTGGTCATGGGGAGATCTTGCTATCCAGAAGTGCCAACTTTGAAAAACACTCAGGTTGGGAAAGGCTGCATTCCAACAAAGAGGTTTTTCTCAGATTGGGACAAAAGGAAATAAGTGCTGGAAATGGAGGGGAGATAAAACAAGAAGCATCACCGGAGAGTGTCATATTGAAGAGGGAACAAGCTTGTTTTCTGCTGCTCCAGAGACTAGGGCCCAGAACAATGGATGCAAGTTCCAGGAAAAGAGATTTCACCACAACATTAGGAGGAACTTCCTGACAGTAAGGGCTGTTCGACAGTGGAACACACTCCCTTGGAGTGTAGTGGAGTCTACCTCCTTGGAGTTGTTTAAGCAGAGGCTGGATAGCCATCTGTCAGGGATGTTTTGATTGGGAGTTCCTGCATGGCAGGGGTTGGACTGAATGGCCCTTGTGGTCTCTTCCAACTCTATGATTCTATGATTCTATGATTCTACTTTAGTACACCCTAATCAGACACAACCAACACTTTATTCACCAATCACAGCTAGCAAATTTGAGCCAGTGCAAATGAGAGATACACAGATTCAAACTAGTTCTGAGAGTGATGATGAAAGAGGTAGAACAAAGCTGATCATACCCAGGAGGACTCAGAGAGTGAGAAGACCTCCAGAACGTTTTGTAGTATAGAGTGCAAGGGCCTGTATGTTGGTGGCTGATGAGCCTGAGAGTTTTAAGTATCTGCAGAGTTATCCTGAAGAGGAGAAGGAAGAGTGATTTTCTGCTATGGATCAAGAGTGCTTATCATTGCTAGAAAAGGAAGTTTTTGAAGTTGTTGAGAGGCCTAAAAACCACAAGGTGATAGGTTGTAGATGGGTTTTCAAAAGAAAGGAAATGCCAGATGGTACTCATAGATACAAGGCCAGATTGGTGGCAAAAGGTTTTGCACAGCAAAAGTTTGAGAACTTTGATAAAACATTTTCGGCTACAGCTAAGCCAGAAAGCCTTAGGTTGGTTTTGGCATTAACAGTGAGGAAAGGCCAAGTGGTAAGGGATTTTGATTTTGAAACTGCCTACTTGAATTCTAGTCTTAATGAAAAAGTGTTCATGGAACAACCTTTAGGATTTGAACAGGACAGTGATAGGAAAGTGTACAAGTTGAAAAAGGAATTGTCTAGATCGAAACAAAGTGCACGTAGTTGGAATCATTGCATTCATGAGGAATTGGTGAAACTGGGGTACAAACGCAGCATTGCGGATGCGTGCGTATATACCAAAGGAGAAGTAACGTTGGTGATTTACGTTGATGACTTGTGTGTCACAGTGAAGTCAGAGCGTGAGATCCAGACAGTACAGAAAGAATTGGCAAAGAAATTTGTGCTTAAAGATTTGGGAAATCTCAAGACTTACATAGGGATTGAGGTACAATGGACTGAGGATGGTAGATGTCAACAGAAAAAGATATAAAGGCTGAATGAGAAATGTTGACTGCAAAGTGCTAAAGTGGTGAGAAGTCCAATGACTCCTGGTTACACCAGTTGTGAATCAACAAAGGAGTTGAAAATCCAGAATTGTTTAGAAGTATAGTAGGTAGCTTGATGTTCATTGCAAACAATACAAGGCCAGACATTTCTTTTGCAGTTGGAGTACTTAGCAGGAAGGTGAGCAATCCAAAAGTTGAGGACTGGACTGCAATAAACCATGTGTTAATATATATGAAAGGCAACAAAGACAGAAAATTGGTGATACAGGACAGCATGGTTCAGCTTGATTACTTTGTTGATAGTTCATTTGCATCAGAGTTACATGACAGAAAGTCAGTTTCAGGTTTGTTGATTAAATTTGCAGAAAGTCCAATAATTTGGTGCAGCAGGAAGCAGAACTGTGTAGCTCTTAGCACGACTAAAGAAGAATTTGCAGCATTGTCAGAGTTGGTTGGAGAAATACAGTGGATAAGACAATTGCTTGAGGTTAAGAAATGCACTGAACCTATTGTAGTACATGAGGATTCACAATCATGCATTGCAATTTCAGAAACTGAGAATTTGAAATGCAGAACAAAATACATAGGTGTAAGGCAGGGGTAGGCAACCTTTTTGAGCCAGGGGCCGGGTTGCTGTCCCTCAGACAACTGGGGGGCCGAAGCACCAAAAATAATAAAAATAAAAATAAAAATATAAAAAAATATTTAAAAATATGCATGCACACTCTCTCAGCCCCAGAAAAGCCATGGCAATACTGCAACTAAAGAATAAAAGTGCCTCTTTGGAGTTAAAAACCTGGCTTCAGTCTGTTTCATCAGAAGAAGGGAGGAATGCATTCCAAAGCAGCCAGACATCTCCAAGGTTGCCGGGTGTTTTTCTCTGCAAAGTGAAGAAAGCTTCGGAAGATTTTGTCTGTGCACTCAATTGCTTGACAGAAATGGGGTTTTAAATCGGAAAAGAACCACAAAAGGGGGTAGATTTTCAGACGCTTTTAAACTGTGCTTAATCTGAATGGAAAGTAATCAAAAGCTGCTGCTTTTTACTTTTGGAAAATCCCAAATGGAAAAAGAAGTGGCTTTTGACTACTTTCTGTTCAGGTTAAGCACAGTTCAAAAGCGATGTGTGTGAAAATCTACCCGCTTTTGCAGATTTCCCCCACCTTTTAAATCCCGTTTCTGCATGGGTTTTCCCCCGTGTGATAAGATTCCCAGTGTTAGTAAAAGAAAGACGTGCTTATGAGGTTTTTTGTCTCATGTATAGCACTAACATGGCTCGCTCTCCATATTGTCATCCCACATGTACTCCGGACACACCCTCCCACTGTGGGCATGTCTACACGTGCCAAATAAAATTATCTCACCTCATTTTTACTGTGAGCAGTCCAGACAATGTATGGATGATTCGGGATGAATCTGGGCCTTTCCAGTGTCTCAAGGCTTTAAACTGGAGAGAGAAAAAAGTGGGGATTTACTCTGGATTTGAGTGAAAAATCTGTATATTCATGTGTGGACTGTGCTCTATAGTGATATTGGAATGGGGCCAGGTGTGGCAGGAGTTTTTTGTGGACATGACTGGTTGAGTCCAGCAAGCCTGGTGTATGTTGCCATATTTTTCTACTTCATTGTATATTCAGCCATATTTTTAAATAGATTTTTTCTGCTACTAGTATGGTGTCATTTTAATAGCTTAGATAATTGATGTCCCTTCCTTCAATTTTTAAACCTTCTTCTAATCCTGCTTTTCATATGATGTTTTTGGCACACAAGTTAAACAGATAACGTGATAGAATGCAGCCTTGTTTGACCCCTTGTTTCTCTGTATTCTGTCCTAACAGTAGTCTTTTGTCCGGAGTACATGTTATGCATCAGGATTATGAAAAGTTGTGGTACACCCATTTCTTTAAGACTGAGCCATAGTTTCTTGTGATCTACACAATCAAATGCTTTGCTGTACTCTATAAAGAACATGCTGATCTTCTTTTGAAATTCCTTAGTACATTCTATTATCCACCATATGTTTGCAATATGATCCCTCATGCCTCTTCCTTTCCTGAACCCAGCTTGGACATCTGGCATTTCTCACTCCATATGACACTATATGGTAAGAATCTTTGTTGTAGAATTTTGAGCATCACCTTGCTAGAATGAGAAATTAATGCAATGGCCCTATGATTACTGCAATTCTTGGTGCCCCTTTTCTTGAGGATTGGAATGTATACTGAGTGTTTCCAATTTGTTGGCCATTGTTTTGTTTTCCAAATTTGTTGACAGATTTTAGTTAGAACTAGAGTAGATTCCATCTCTGTAGCTTGGAGCAGCTCTATTGGTATGCCTTCAGTTCCTGGTGACTAATTTCTGTCAAGGACTTTGAGTGCAAGTCTCACCTCAGTTTTTAAGATTGAAGGCTCGTCCTCATACGATTCTTCTTTAAATGAATCTGTCATCCTTTTGTCTCTTTTATATAGTTTTTCTGTGTATTATTTCCATGATCTTTTTATTTCTTCTTGGTCATATACAAGAGACAAGGTAAACAGTAGCTGTTTCTAAAATCCCTTACTGAGCACATGTGAACAGCAACAGAGAAAAGGGAGAGCAGATAAGCCTGCCTTATTAGTTGCCCCAAGTATGTTTTCTTCTTTTCTTTTCTTTTTTTAAAAAAAGCATAGATCTGTAACTTTAGCCACCAAAATAAAAAGAAAAAAGAAAATGAAGGCTTGTGAAAGAATTGTTTTTGGCATTCATTTTGAGAAAAGCCTTCAAGTGGCCCATAGAAGGTTCAAAATTATGTATGAAGGCTTACCTGACCTGGTTGTTTCATTTCATATGTGCATATTGTTTAGTATCAAATAAAATGTTTGCTCAAACATATTCAACTTTGACTCATCCTCCTTCTCTTCTTCTTCTTTTGTGGTATAACAACATATCCCTGTTCTTCCCATGCTATTTATGCCCTTTGTACCACATTTTCTTTTAAAGAAGTAATGTTAGGAACACATAGACTTTGTTGACTGAGGTCAACCTGTACCAAAAGCCATTTTTCCTGGATAATGTATTAAGAAATCTTTCTTTAAAAAGAAAATAATAATACTGTTTGAAGCCTATGGTATCCATTCTGATGTGTTGATAAGGGAAGTTGGGCTGATTTTACCAGCTGCATGACACAAAGTTCTCTAAACAGCGATAAAATATCTCATTTTATTAATTTTCAAGAGGCAGAATAGACACTTTCCACCAGAATTGATGTGGGAATTGCAAAAGCTCAATACTGCTGACTGCATTTCTCTCAGTCTTTTATATTCCAGTTTAGCATTTAGTTTTGAGAAAGAAGTCTGACTGCTGACAAGAATAAAGCAACAACAACTGTACGATCTGTCATAAAGCAAACCACAGGTAAAGAAATGGAAAGTAATTGCCTCTGGAGGTTCTGGCCTTTTGTGCCCTGAAATTAATTTTCCATTTCTGGTACAATGAAGATTTGATTTTTCCTTCTCCCTATGCTGAAGTGAATTTACAAAACCAAACCCTGACTATTTAATGTAGCCTCATTCACTTCCTGGAGACCAATTTAAAACTGTTTCACAAATTAATAATTAATTATCTAGCATCTTTTCATCACTTACTATTGTGTTATTATTTTAAAATGAAGAAAGGGTAGAGGGGGAGGGATACCAGAAAAGTTAAGATGCATAGCCCTAGCATATTTCTTGTAGAAAGCCTGCTGCAGTAAGTAGAGTTCAGCAAACTCCACAGGAGAAAAAAGTGTTTGTAGCGTCTCCTTCACCTACCCCTTTGCAACTTATTTATTTACTTGTAAACTTAAGATTAGAGAGCCAGTGTGGCATAGTAGTTTGAGCATTGGACTAGGACTACTGAGAGACCAGGTTTTGAATCCTGGCTTGGTCATGGAAACCCACTGGGCAAGTCACATTTTCTCAGTCTCAGAGGACAGCAATGGCAACCCCCCTCTAAACAAATATTGTCGAAACCCCCCCATTGTCGCCATAGGTCAGAAATGACTTGAAGGCACACAACACACACACACACAAACTTAAGGTTACCATATTTTGAGAAGCAAAAAAGAGAACACATTAACTCGCTACATCAAACCATTGATTGTTATGATGACTCTCACTTTAAATAATCTTACTATATAAACTATGATAATTGATACTAGAGATATTCCTAACTGCTGTATTTAAATAACAACAATTTTGTCTTTCCTTCTTCCCTCGCTATTTATTCTGACACAAAACTTCCCTATGCCATCACCTTTGAATGTCCAGAAGCTCCCTAAGCTACCTCACTTGACTAGCTCACCTTCTCCCTCTGGGTCTGTCTCCGTCTCCCCTCATCTGAGTTGCTCTTTTTTCTTCTTCTTTTCTTTCTTTCTTTCTTTCTTTCTTTCTTTCTTTCTTTCTAAGCCTGCCTCTGTTCCTTCTCCCAGTGGAACTCATGACAGAGACTGTGATATGGTGATGAGGTGGTGTTGGCAGACAGGAGGCAAAGCAGCCATGGACATAATGACAGATATGGTAACCCTACTTTACTTCCATTTTCTATGAGACTTAATGCAGGAGAGGTCCACAGCAGAAAGGCTAAGATAGAATGTAGGTCACAATGCAAACAAGCAAAGAAAATTCTGCAATGACCCGCTAATTTATTTACATTTTTTATTATATGCTAGTACTGCTTTGTCTACGTTAGGTGGAATTTTCAATGTATTTGAATCCATCTCAGGCTCCATTCACACTAGCATTTTTGTAGCGAGGAGATCCGAGCAGAATCAATGTTGTGATTCTGAATCGAAGTTCACACTATGTTTACCCCAAAGTCTCTCTGGTGCAATTTAACCCTGTTGAAGTTCATACTAACTGAAGCACCGATTCAAAATGGATCCTCCATATCAATCGCATTTGATCATTTTTTTGTTCTGTCATTCAAATGATGAAACCCTGGGATAGGTTAGTCTTGGGGGGGATTCACACTCTCTCAGCTTCAGAGGATGGCAATGGCAAGCACCTCAGAGATTCCCTTGCCAAGAAACCCTGTGATAGGTTAGCCTTGGTTCTTCAGACCCCTACCCCCACTGATAGAAGACCCCACACACACCTTTGTCATGCCAATGATGCCAGTATTTAAAGATACTGTCTACTGTAGCCATGCAATAGCACAGATGTGCACAATCTGTCAATTTTTCTTTTATTTTTAAAAAAGGACACTGTCTAATGGATGTTCTGAGAACCTCCTCCATGGCTATGGCTTTGGCTGGCAGGAAAGAGCAAAGGAATGAGCATGATCTGCCCTTGCACATTAACCCCTCCCTCCTGGATGCCCTGAATGTGTTTGGGAGGAAGTTCCCATTGGCTGCTCCCTTAAAAAATCCAGTGCTTTTGAAAAGACATGGCGGAAAATCATTTATGGAAAAAAACAGGTTAAGGGGGAATTGCCCAACCCCACCCCTTGAATTCGGGTCATTAAAACTGGCGCAAGTGCAAATAATCCACTTTTAAACCGGTTTGCAAACCAGTTTATAACGTAGTGTGAACGACCCCTCAGTCTATCATTGATCTCTTTTTTTATGGTTTGTGGGCTGTAATGAAATTGACTTGTTTATCTGTGTTATTCTCAGTTGTAAAACCATTTTGGCTTTCTTGCTCAGCACAATCATCTCACTCAAGAAGAGCAAAACGTTTCCTCCTCCTGGAAATAGGTATGTGTGGGCTGGCAGGATAGGTAATGTCTGTTTGTGGATTGTAAAATATTTTTGGACAGCTATTAAGCATTTGCCAAATGTTACTCTATTGAAAGTGTTGAAATTATATCTTGAGTATTTCATAAAAACAAAACTTTGGAAAGAATAGATCAGATCCAGAGAACTGTAGGCAGTGTTCTGCTTGCAAAGCAGACTTTTCTTGTTTGCCATACAGAAAAAGTGTATCCCCAGAAATGGCCTTTCTTGTTGGGAAATATGAGGGATAATACTGGATCTCTCAAGCAGAGTAATTAAAGTGGCAGAAGAAGGTGAACAACAACTAGTCCCATGCTCACTAACACACACTGGTCTAGATTTACCCTTGTCCTTTATTCAAGGCTGGTGTTACATAGTGAACAGTCAAGCCTATAGCTAAAGCTATTCAGCAGAGAACAGCTGCACAAGAAGAAATAGGTGCAATGCATAAAAACAGAACATGTGCACTTATGGATGTCCCATGATGAAAGAAGGTGATAGGATGCAGATGGGTGTTTAAGGTGAATCAGGAAGCAGAGTGAAAAGTGGAATGATAGAAAGCAAGACTAATTGTTTGGGCTGTCTCACAGAAATTTGGAATAAACTCTGATGAAACATTTGTACCAGTTGTTGAACACAACACCATAAGATATGGTTGCTTAACTTGGCTGCCTCCAAGAAGATGGATGTTAAGACACCTTGAAATAAAAGCTGCATTCTTTTTTGCATTTTTTGTTTTGCAGGAAGGTGTAATAGAAGAGCTGTATATGCAACAACCTCCAGGCTTTGTAACCCAAAGATAATTGTATCTTTCACAAGCTTAAAGAGATAGTGTATAGACTTAGGGGCTTATTGCATTGTCAAAAACCCCAGCAGCTCCCCAACAGGATACAGCTGGGTGGAGGGATGACCACATGCAAGTCACAGCTGATTCCACTAGGTGAGTGCAACCCAGCTGCATCCCAGGCGCATTTCCGAGACCGTTTTTCAAAGACAGCAAGCTCCTGGCTGTGAAAAGCGACCTCTGAAGTGTGCCTGGGATCTGGGATGCAGCTGGGTTGTGCTCGGCCGGTGGAATTGGCAGCATCTTACATGTGGTAATACCCACCTGCATCCCGCCACCTGGCTGTATCCCGTTGGGGAGCAGCTGGGTTTTTTGATGGCCCCTTAAACTGCTAGAGCTAGAGATGAGGAATGCGTAAGCAACAAGGCTTTAAAAAAGGTGAATCATATCAGTCCTTATCCTGCAGAAACAAGGATGATCATTCAAAGTTTATCTTATTTACGCTGATGATATGATTATAGCCCTTCAGATAGATCATAACTGCACAGAAATTGTATATCACCTGAATAAGAAAGATGAATGGAAAGAATAAGAAAGATGAATGAAAAAATCTGGAGTACTTAAAATCTGGATTCTATGAGCTATCTAGATATTCAGATCTACCATCAAATTATCAAAATAACAGCTGGCATCATGACCAAGTCTGAACCAATAGATTGCTTTGAAAATATGTGAGTCAAGATGGGACTTCGAGAATGCATGCACAATTAAGAAGGAGTGTTAAGAGTTTGCACCTGTGTATGACTATACTCATGAATTGCTAGTTAGCATGTTATTTTACAGGGATTTAGGCACAGTACATATCTCTGATGACTTTATGCTTACGGTATTTGTTTGCTTGTTTGTTTGCTTTACCCTCTCTTTTCTAGCAACTCTCCAGCAGAGAAAAGGAATAAGCTTATTTAAACAACAACAACAACAACAACAATAACAATTTCTTACCTGCTTTACTGGATTGAGGCGGAGAACAACAACAATGAACAGATAAACAACATGAGTTAAAACACATGTTAAAATACACATCAATTTAAAATGACAAATAGCATATACACATATTAACATGATCCACATTTAAAATTTATCATCTAAAATTCACAATTTAAAAATCACCACTAGATAGCTCCTTCTGAGATGTCTACAGCGCCGCTGTCCATCTATGTTAGATGTTTAATGTTTTATTGTATACAAGATTTTAATCTGTATAATGATTTGATATATTTTTAAGGGGGGGGGGTATTTGTTGTTGACCGAATGGGTGTATTCTTTTAATTGTAAGCCGCCTTGACAGCCTCAGCTAAAGGTGGGGTATAAATAAAGTTTTATTATTATTATTATTATTATTATTATTAACTATAGTTTGTTGTGACACCATGGTGTCAAATTGGATTATTTCTGCAGTGCAGATGCAGCCTTAGTTCAACACTCCAACCACTATACTATGCTGGCTCTGTCACTGAGCTATTGATTCTTCCTTTCATTCCACATGAGAATGAAAAGACTGTTTTGGGCTGTCACATAGAATCACTCTAATATAAAAATAAAATAAATATTTTAATCCACAAAAGACACTGCCATTATAGCTTTATGGTTTCTAATAGGATACGTGGCAAATTTCTCTGCCTGGAGCTTTGTAGGTGGTCTTTTCTCCTGTTATAAATTGTTTTGCCAAGACCTGCTATTAATTGTGGCATTTCCCCCCCACCCCACCCCTTACCATTGTTTGTTCCTTCAGTTATTTGGGCCCCTTCTTGTCTCTGTAAGACTATAGTTCTTCAAAGCCTTTGCTCAGAGATCACTCAAGCCAAGTCTTTTTCTTAATTTATATTTTGAACTGGCTTTTTCTATTTGCGTCTGTGGTATTTACACTCCTATATTTCATATTTTTCCCTGCAAAGTATGAGCTAGTTAACCACCTTTTCTCCCTATATCATATGCAATAGTGGGCCATGTTCCCAACCTCAAAAATGTGTATCACATGAGTATGTTCTACCTATATCCCTCAGCACATTTTATAAAAGGGACTAATATAACTCCCATTAAAGTCAGTCTAAAAATTATTAATGGAAGCTGGTTCAAGTCCAGGCAGCTTAGCATTAAATCTGTTTCTATACAACATCACTAGAAAAATCTGGAGTACTTAAAAGAGCCCTAGCTCCCATTTGAATTTTTGCTGCTCTTCAGCGGAACAGTCCTAATATTCTTAACACAGCCCGCCTCACATACTGAGTGATTGTTAAAATCAACATCAGCTTTCACCAAACTGAAATCAAGGTCTAATTCAGGGGTAGGCAACCTTTCCCCTTTAAGGGCCGAGGGACTTCAGCTCCCAGAAGCCTCAGCCATGTTGGCCAATAGTCCCATGTTGGCCAATAGCTCCTGGGATTCTGGAAGCTGAAGTCCCTCGGCCCTTAAAGGGGAAAGGTTGCCTACCCCTGGTCTAATTCAAAGATATAGGTATGTTAGTCTGTAGAATCAGTATGTAGCACCTTTGAGACTATGGGGCGTTGCAGACCAGCCTAAAGGGCTGGCCTAGGGGTGGAGTTGAGGCAGAACAGCCACACACCGGCTGCCCCAACCCCAGCCTGATGCTGTTCTGATGCCGTGCGACACAGCGTGTAGACATGCTGCGCCGAAAGGGCATGGAAGAGTCATGGTGCCAGCTGTTAGGGTGGCCTTTTGCTGCCCCTAAAAGGAGTAACATTTTGCCGCTCTTTTAGGGGCAGCAGAAGGGAGGATCAGGGCTGCGGCATGCGGTTGCCGTGGCCCTGATCCACGGCTAGCAGGGGTGGCCCAGAGCTGCCCATGTGCATAGCCTCTAACTGAAAAAAAGAAGTTGGCAGCATGAGCTTTCATAGACTTCAGTGTACTTCCTCAGATGCAGATCTCTCTACATACTGAAATCAAGATAGTATAATACAAATACAAAGACATTTTAAATACTGTACTATTTAAAAATCATCATTGGTACAGCAGTGTTTTTTAAAGTTTCAAATACTGCACTTGATCTTAGCCAAAAGGTATCAGGCATTAATATGACAATTAAGAATTTTATGTTATTTCAAAATAATTATGTGAAGACTTGGAATAAAATTAAGCAAGACTTTCAAAGATGGGGAATACTTAAGCTATCACTGTTAGGAAGAATCTCTGTGGTAAAAAAGAATGTCTTGTCAAAGATGTTATTTTATTTCAGACAATATTGATCTTGACTAATGATGGACCATTCAAACAATGGCAAAATCATTTGTCAAAATTTATATAGCAAGGGAAGACACCAAGAGTTAGATAAAAAGTTTTACAAGATGCTAAACAAAGAGGTTGGTTGGGGCTACTGGACTTGAAACTGTAGTTTTTGGCATGTTGTTTGGTTTGGCTAAAGAAGTGGATTGTGTGGAAAAATAAGACACTTATGGACTTGGAGGGCCATGATTTGATGTTTGGTTGACATAGCTGTTTATAGAATGATAAAGTGAAAGCTAATGTTGATATCACTTGGTATGTGAGGCAGGCTGTTTTAAGAATCTGGAATAGATTTAAATTAAGATTATGTCCAAAAAATACCTTTATACATTTTATCACTGGAAGCTTTTTTATAGAAAAAAAACATTGAAAGAAAAATGAGTTAATATATTGAAATCTTTTAATATTTGATAAAGAGCAATGAATGAAAATAAATGAAGAACTGGAATCAGAAGGTTTCAGTGTTCAATAGTATTTGTATAGACAATTATGAATTAAAATGGATAGAAAATTATATGCCTTTGTTCAGATCAAATCTGACTTTAAAATACATTTATAGCAATAGCAGAAGCTTCATTTAATTTCAGTTATGTGCAGATAAAGAACACATCATTGGTAAGATGTATAAATTGTTGTTGAAAGTGGAAATGGAGAAGGAGCAAGTTAAAGTGTTTATAATTAAGTCTCCTCAAAATGTTGGTCATAACATGCAGATGGAGCAATGGGAGGAAATGTGGTCAAAAGGGTTGAAATTTATGTTGGGTTATGGACTAAAGAGAATTTTTACAAGATGAAGTACTGCTGGTATCTGACTCCAGAGAGATTATATAAAATGTATAAAGGGAATATAATTATTTATTGAAAATATAAGCACCTAGTGGAAACTTTTTGTCACATGTGGTGGACTTGTGAAAAAGTGGAAAATTTCTGGACTCAGATTCATAATTTAATTTAATTGAAGATAAAACTCCAATTAAAGCCAGAGCTTTTATAATTGGGATTGTTGGAAGAACAAATTAAGAGGAAATATGTAAGAATTATACTATACTTGACCACAGCAGCTAGGCTGTTATATATGCAGAAATAAAAAAAGACAGCAGTTCTAACACAAGAGGAATGGAGCTATATGACCTTGCTGAAATTGATATGTTAACTATGTTAATTAGAGAAAAATCAGTGAGTTATTTTTAAGAATGATTTGGAATTAATAATCGTCTTTTTGTGAGAACAATGGGAGAGATTATCAATAGTGGGATTTGTAGATTAGTAGGAGCCAGTATGGTGTAATGGTTTGAGCATTGGACTAGGATTCTGGAGAACAGAGTTTGAATCCCCTCTTGACCATAGAAACCCAATAGGTGACCTTGGACAAGTCACACACTCTCAGTCTCAGAGGCTGGCAATAGCAAACCCACTCTGAAGAAACTTGCCAAGAAAACCCCATTATAGGTTCACCTTAGGGTTGCCATAAGTTGGAAATGACTTGAAGACACACCACCACCACCAACAACAACAACAACAACAGAGTTAAATGAGCAGCAGAGGTATAAGCAGATGTGTCATAATAGAAGAAGTAAGTTACTACATCATATATATCTGCCAGTAGGAAAGTTGGAAGTCACTGTGGTCCAAAACAAACTGCAGAAATAATCCAGTTTGAGACCACTTTAACTGCCCTGGCTCAATGCTAGGGAATTCTGGGAATTGTAATTTTGTGAGACATTTAGCCTTCTCTCTCAGCGAGCCCTAGTGCCACAATAAAGTACAGCAGTGACCCACTGTAGAGCCTTTGCCTGAAGATAATGGTAATTTATGCCAGGAGACACTTTCTCCATCCACAATGCAGATTTAATGAGTACAATGCAGATGTTGGATTTGGTTTTCTCTTTGTCACCCTTATGGAGGGCTTAACTGAGAAAATAACCCATGTGCAGCATCCTATTTCCAGGAGTGGAAATCCTTTGCTTTATCAGAGCAATGTTCTGTATATGCACAAAAAGGTATTCCTTATAACAAATAAATGTCTATTAATTGATTTAGTATATTCTATTTTTGTTTAACCTATAACAATTGGCCCACAATATCCACAGATTCTTTATCCATGGATTCAATCACCCACAGCTTGAATATATATATATATATATATATATTCCTTAAAAAGCAAACCTTGATTTTGCCATTTTATATAAAGATCATTTTTATGCTATTGTATTTAATGGGACTTGAGCATCCATAGAGGTACCTAGAAAGGGTCCTGGAACCAAACCCCAGCAGATACCAAGGGGCCACTGAACATTCTACAGTAGTCCCTCCACATTTGCTGGTGCTGGGTGAAGGACCCTCGTGAATGTGGAAAAAACACAAATAAAAGAACACTATTATTTTTACCTAAGAGAACACCTCTCTAGGAATTTCCAGGTCCTCCAGTGCACCTCTATGGTCAACATCTGCCAGAAATTGACCATAGAATCATGCTGGAGGACCTACAAATGCCTAAAGAAGTGTCTTCTCTAGGAACTTATAGGTTCTCCAGCACAAATCTATGGTCAACTTCTGGCAGAGTTGCACTGGAGAACCTAGAGATTCCTAGAGAGAACATATCTATCAAAACAGCAAATAATCAAAGCTGCCAAAATCAAAGCCGCAAATGTGGAGGGCCAACTGTATTCATTTTGAATAATTTAATATAATTCCATTTAATCTATTCTATTTAGATCCAAGACACAGTGTAGAAATAATCCAGTTTGTGACCGCTTTAACTGCTGCGACTAAATGCTAGGGAATTCCAGGAATTGTAAGTTTTGTGAGACATTTAGCCTTCTCTGACAGAGAGGCATGGTGCCAGAATAAACTACAATTCCCAGGATTCCCTAGCACTGAGCCAGGGCCGTTAAAGTGGCCTCAAACTGGATTATTTCTGCAGTGTGTCCACAATAACTCATTCAGCAACCTAACATCCATTGTGATACAGGCTCAGTTCACTGCATGCGTTGAGTAGCATTAACGGAGTTTGCTTTGCCTTAGGTGCTTTTGATTATGGGGCCAAAGTGCTTTGAGAATCCAAGCCCCAAGGTACAATGTCCATGCATACAACTATTTTAACAGTCACTAACTTCAGAATGGGCTTATAACAAACTGTTGAACTTTGTATAACTAACATGTGTCAGGACTGTGATATTATGTTCCAAAAGACTTGGGATTACATAGGGGTTGGATGGAGTCTTTGTCATACTACTCCAATAGCACCCAATAAGCTCCTTGGGGACCATCCAATATGCTTGCTAAGTTACTTTATTTGAAACCAGTTAATATGGACAGACCTATCTCACTTTTGTCGTCTCCTCATAGGCACTATATTAAACTTATCACTTCCCCCACAACAACCTTGCTCCAGCTGCAGTTGAGTCCTGGGACAGTGGATACTGGTTCAGAGACATTGTGTAGTGTCTGTATGGTGAATTTATTATGTAGGCTAAATTCTCAGTTATACCCAAAGAAGTAGGTGATTGTAAAACTCAGAAAGGTGGTGAAGGGGTCACAGGGAGGGCAGCTGGTAACACTGAGGTTACTTGGAGAGTTTATCTGACCCACCTTACTATTTCATCTCACACTCAGCTATTTATGATGGGGGACATTATTTATTTATCCGCATCAGCAGGGAGAAATTGCACTACATTTTTCAGCAGAAAAGCAACATTTGATTTTGAACCAAGAACAATTCCCTTCAAGAACAGCCTGTTTTAACAGAGATGTTTCCAATTTGGTCCAAAGACACATATACATTTTGTGCAAATGTGTGTACTCTTTTGCTCTCTTTTTTGGTGGTGCATAAGCAACCACCCTTGCAGTGTTCTTGGTCCTGCAGAAATGTCACTGCCAGAGCTATCTCCTTGCCACCCATGCATGGAAAGTTAATATCTTTAAAGGGGAGCCTCTTCTTCAGAATGTGGAAAAGTTACTTCATAGACTACAATCTTTAAAATCCCTCAGCTGGGAATTTTGGGTGCTGTAGTCCAAACAAGGTGGGATCTATGTATACAGGTTATCCTGGTGATATAAAGTCCTGATTCCACAGGATTACAATAGCATTGAACAGCCTTCCCTAACCAAGCTTCTTCAGAGGTACTATAACTCTCATGTCATCATTGGCTGCAGTGACTGGGCACTGTGAAATTTGTAATACTCAGAGCCACTGGATTCAGGAAGGTTCATATGGAAAATAAGGCCAGAAAGTGATTGTAGACAATGGGAGTTGTTTCTAGATAATAGTCTCATCCATTATTGTAAACAACTTCTTCTGAGACACTAAGCAAATTCCTTTCTAGCTAAAAATATATTTTTTTGTTTACAACTAGTGGTTGACATTGTGACTGAGGCTGCTGCCACACTGCAGAATTACCGTATTTTTCACCCTATAACATGCACTTTTTCTTCCCCAAAACGTGCGTGGGGTAGTTAGTGCGCCTTATAAGGCGAAGGGCCGAGGCCGCGGCTAAAAGGAGGGCTCCTTCCCCCCGCGACCTCAGTTGTTGAATCAGCTGGTGCTGGGATCGAAGCGATCCTAGCACCAGCCCGCTGAACTGAGGTCGCGGGGAGAAGGAGGGCTCCTTCCCCCCGCAACCTCAGTCCTTGAATGGGCTGGTGCTGGGATCGCTTCGATCCCAGCACCAGCCCACTGAACTGAGGTCGCGGGGAGAAGGAGGGCTCCTTCCCCCCACAACCTCAGTCTTTGAATGGGCTGGTGCTGGGATCGAAGCGATCCCAGCACCAGCCCATTGAACTGAAGCCGCGGGGAGAAGCAGCCCTCCTTCCCCCCGCAACCTCAGTCTTTGAATGGGCTGGTGCTGGGATCAAAGTAATCCCAGCACCAGCCCATTGAACTGAGGTCGCGGGGAGAAGGAGCCCTCCTTCCCCCCACAACCTCAGTCTTTGAATGGGCTGGTGCTGGGATCAAAGCGATCCCAGCACCAGCCCATTGAACTGAGGTCGCGGGGAGAAGGAGGGCTCCTTCCCCCCGCGACCTCAGTCTTTGAATGGGCTGGTGCTGGGATCGAAGCGATCCCAGCACCAGCCCATTGAACTGAAGCCGCGGGGAGAAGGAGCCCTCCTTCCCCCCGCGACCTCAGTCTTTGAATGGGCTGGTGCTGGGATCGAAGTGATCCCAGCACCAGCCCATTGAAGGAGGGCTCCTTCCCCCCGCGACCTCAGTCTTTGAATGGGCTGGTGCTGGGATCGAAGCGATCCCAGCACCAGCCCATTCAAAGACTGAGGTCGCGGGGGGAAGGAGGGCTCCTTCTCCCCGCGACCTCAGTTCAATGGGCTGGTGCTAGGATCGCTTCAATCCCAGCACCAGCCCATTCAAAAACTGAGGTCGCGGGGGGAAGGAGGGCTCCTTCTCCCCGCGACCTCAGTTCAATGGGCTGGTGCTAGGATCGCTTCGATCCCAGCACCAGCCCATTCAAAAACTGAGGTCGCAGGGGGGAAGGAGGGCTCCTTCTCCCCGCGACCTCAGTTCAATGGGCTGGTGCTAGGATCGCTTCGATCCCAGCACCGGCCCATTCAAAGACTGAGGTCGCGGGGGGGAAGGAGGGCTCCTTCTCCCCGCGACCTCAGTTCAATGGGCTGGTGCTAGGATCGCTTCGATCCCAGCACCAGCCCATTCAAAGACTGAGGTCGCGGGAGGAAGGAGCCCTCCTTCTCCCCGCGACCTCAGCTCAATGGGCTGGTGCTAGGATCGCTTCGATCCCAGCACCAGCCCATTCAAAGACTGAGGTCGCGGGGGGAAGGAGCCCTCCTTCTCCCCGCGACCTCAGTTCAATGGGCTGGTGCTAGGATCGCTTCGATCCCAGCACCAGCCGATTCAACAACTGAGGTCGCGGGGGGAAGGAGCCCTCCTGAGGTCAAAGACCTCAGTCTTTGAATGGGCTGCTTCAATCCCAGCACCAGCCCATTCAAAGACTGAGGTTGCGGGGGGAAGGAGCCCTCCTTCCCCCCGCGACCTCAGTTCAATGGGCTGGTGCTGGGATCGGAGAAGTTCTCCGATCCCAGCACCAGCCCATTGAACAACCGGCCGCGGCTAAAGGGAGGAATCCTTTTTTCCTGGATTTTCTTCTTTTAAAATTGGGTGCGTCTTATATGCCGGAGCGCCTTATATGGCGAAAAATACGGTAATAGTTTGATACCATTTTAACTGCTGTGATTCAAAGCTGTGGAATCTGGGGAACTGTAGCTTGGTGATGCTTCAGAGCTCTCTGAAAGAGAAGACTAAATATCTCACAAAACTACAAATCCCAGAACTCCATAGCACTGAGCCACATTAATTCTGCAGCATAGATGCAGCCTAAGTCCTCTGTTAGCAACTAGGTCTCCTAAATCTTGGCCTGATCCGGCTCCAGAATCAGATGCCCTGGACTGACTGGACCAAAAAGTCTTAATGTAAATATAGCTTCATAAAATTATTTCTAATTCACAAGCACATAGATGAGATGTACATTGCAATATTCCATTTGCAAAGTAATTGCCCCAAATAGCTTCTGTTCAGTATCCAGAGTATGCCAGTTTCTTGTAATTTATTTAACACGGACCCTAACATCTGTTCTGTCAATGGAAGAGAACCTGCTTATAGCAAGGGACTTTGCTGCCAACTTGATATGTTTTAATAAGCAAACAAATGAGTCTCATGCATTTCATTCATTTTTATAATTAAAACAAATAGAAAAAATATGGGATGAAACCTATTTCCCTGCCTCACTTGTTTATATCAATTTTCAATTTTTTTTGACATTGCAGGTTTGTATTGGATATAGTACCTAGAATCCTATGCTGAGCTCACTTCACATGTTATGGAATGAACAGAATTCAGTTTATTGTCCTACATTACAACATACCACCCTACTACCCGGAACAAAGTGTGGATTAATTCTTCACAAAAGTTGCTTCTTAAAGAAAGCAATTAGCAAATTAGCAATTTTCTCCCTGTTGTAAAAAAACCTTTGAAAAACCAAGCAGTTTTCTAGGTCTATTCACAATTCAGGACTTATTCTGCGTAAAATTCACATGTGGTTGTTTGACATGAAAAATAGCATTTTCTGCCCAGAAAGTAATATTTCTGCATATAATAATAATAATAATAATAATAATAATAATAAATTTATTTCTATCCCACCCCTCTACCAAAGCAATCAGGGTGGCTTACAATAAAATCTTACAGCAAACCGTCCCAAACCCAAACCCACCCTCCCCTTAAAACAGTATTAAACATCATGAAATTAAAACAATTAACAACAATATAACAATTTTAGTAATTTACAACAATAGATGTTAAAACCAATCTAATAGGCAGCTCACAATCAATAAATAGTGTGGCAGAATGTGGCAACAGATGGGGGGAAACTGACTAACTCTTTGGCCGGGAATTTAATCAGGAAAGGCCTGCCGGAAGAGATCCATCTTGACAGCCTTTTTAAAGCTGTCTAGGTTGGTAATTTGACAGATCTCATCCAGCAGGCCATTCCATAATCTGGGAGCAGTTTCTGAAAAAGCCCTCTGGGAGGTTGTCGACAGTCTAGTCTTAGCAGGTTGAAGCAAATTCCTCCCAGAGGACCGTAGTCTGCGAATGGGATTATACGGAAGGAGACAGTCCCGAAGATAGGAGGGACCCAAGCCATGTAAGGCTTTAAAGGTGATAACCAACACCTTGTACTGGGCCCAGAAACTGATCGGCAGCCAGTGAAGTCTTTTTAAGACCGTGATATGGTCTCTTCTAGATGTACTGGAGACCAACCTGGCTGCCATATTCTGGATTAATTGGAGTTTCCAGACCAAGCACAAAGGTAGCCCCATGTAGAATACATTACAAAAATCAAGACGGGAGGTTACAAGGGTGTGTACCACAGTTTCAAGGTCCCTTACTTCCAGGAAAGGGTGCAGCTGGAGTATCAGCCAAAGCTGATGGCAAGCACTCCTGATTGTCACACCTGATTAATCAAGTGAAGCGACGAGTCCAGGAGCACCCCCAGACTGCGAACACAGTCCTTTGCGGTAAGTGTGATCCCGTTCAGGACTGGAGGTTGTATCCCAATGCCTGGTTTCGGGGCCGCTACTGTAAGTACCTCCGTTTTATCTGGATTCAGCTTCAATCTGTTTTTCCTCATCCAGTCCATTACTGCCTTAAGACAGTCATTAAGAGGACAGACGTCATCTGAAGTCGAGGCTGATGACTGGGACATGGAGAAGTATATCTGGGTGTCATCAGTGTACTGATAACACCCAGCCCCATGTGTCCGAATAATCTCTCCCAGCAGCTTCATATAGATATTAAATAACATCTAGGACAGTATGGTGCCTTGTGGGACACCACATTTAAACTTCTTTTTTTTGGGGAGCAACTGTCCCTGAGCAGCACCCTCTGGGATCTGCCCGAAAGGAAGGAATGGAACCACTGCAAAGCAGTGCCTCCGATTCCCAACCCCCTCAGGTGATCCAAGAGGATGCTGTGATCGATTGTATCAAAAGCCGCTGAGAGATTTAAGAACACCAGCAGGGTCACACTACCCTGTTGATGCCCAGACACATGTTGTCAGTCAAGGCAACCATGGCAGTCTCAACTCCAGACCCAATCCTAAAGCCGGTTTGAAATGGATCTAGATAATCGGTTTCATCCAAGACAGCTTGGAGTTGAAGAGCCACTTCTCTCGATCACTTTGCTCAGAAATGGTAAAAGTGAGACAGACCTATAGTTATTCATATCCAAGGGGTCTAGAGAGGGCATTTTCAGAAGTGGCCTAACCGCCGCTTCCTTTAAACAAGATGGAACAGAGCCCTCCCTGAGGGATGCATTGATTATGTCCTTAAGGAACACTCTCAGCGCATCCCCACCCTGGACAGCCAACCATGAAGGGCAAGGATCGAGAGGGCAAGTAGTTTTCCTCACTTTGCCAAGGAGCTTGTCCATGTCATCAGTACTCACAGATTGAAATTGATCCAGTAAAATCTGAGTAGCGGAGTTGCTGGACACCTTCTCTGTGGATTCTGTGTCAATACTGGCATCTAAGTCGGCAGAATATGTTGCTTCCTGCACAGAAAATGTTTCCTGCACAAAGAACCACATGCAAATTTTGCTCAGAATAAATCCCAAACTGCAAAGATTCTTGTCAATCCAGGATTCTTCCCATTAGGGTTTCTTGACACTTGAAAAAACATGTTTTTCAATCATTATTTTGGAATATTTTTGAACATTATCTCTATCTGTCGAACATAGCTGATTTCATTTGATTTTGGAAGATAAGTAGGATCAGGTCAAGTTATTCCTGGGATGGAGATCTTCAGGAAACTCCAGGCAGGACATTGGGGGGACAGAGTGGAATCCTATCTGAAACCCTGGAGATCCCTTGCTACTAGTTATCATTAAAATCATTAATCTTTAAATCATTAAAAAGATTTCAAAGTCTGGGGTAGATGGCCAAATGTTCAGTATAAGGCAGCTTTCTATGTTTCTTAACATTTTATTGTGATCTTTTGTACAGATCAGGAACATCTGTGGGCAGAAGTGACCCAAATTTCTGCTCTGTCATGGACGGACCATTTCCTGGTCAAAGCAGGACTCGAGGTCACCACCCACATCCCCCTCGGGGGTGGAGGACCTATTAGAATGGTCCACCCTCGAAGGCTGATGGAACTCAAAAGGTTCCAAGAAGCCTTAGAGGGTTTTATGGTTGGGAATGACAGAGATTCTGTCGAAGCCCTGGTCGATATCTGGAACAATGACCTCACCGGGGCTGTAGACATTATCGCTCCCGAGCGTCCTTACCAACCCTCTACGAATAAAAAACCATGGTATACAGAAAATCTTCACCAAATGAAGCAGGTTGTGCAACGACTGGAGCACCGCTGGCGGAAACATCGATGTTTATCTGACAACACACTCCTAAGAAGCCATTTAGACTTTTATGGGGTGGCAATAGATGCAGCAAAGAAATCTTTCTATGCTGCACGTATTGCATCTGGAAAGTCTCATCCAGCAGAGCTGTTCAGGGTGGTGAAATAATTAACACAGTTGCCTCCCACCCTGAATCCACTATTGGAACCATCTAAAGCCTGCTGTGATGCTTTTAATGACTTTTTCATAGATAAAATCTCTCAGATAAGGGTTGAACTGGATGTGGGCATTGCAACAGAACCAATAAGAGAGATGTCCAGGGACTCTGTGGACTGTATTAAACTGGATCGATTTGAGTTTGTAAATACCGATGAAGTGGACAAGCTTCTTGGATGTGTTAGGAGGACAACATGCCTTCTTGATCCGTGCCCTTCATGGTTAACCATCCAGGGAGGGGATGTAGTAAAACTGTTGCTACAACAAATTATTAACACATCTTTCAGGGAGGGCAAATTCCCATCATGTTTAAAGCGAGCGGTAGTAAAACCGCTCCTGAAAAAGCCCTCCCTGGACCCCCTGGTAAAAACCAATTACAGACCGGTTTCGTTATTACCATTTCTGGGCAAAGTGATTGAGAGGGCAGTTGCCTTCCAACTCCAGGAAATCTTGGATGAAGCTGATTATCTGGACCCATTTCAAACCAGCTTCAGGGCGGGATACGGAGTTGAGACTGCCATGGTCGCTTTAGTCGATGACCTCTGTCTGGGTATCGACAGGGGAAGTGTGACCCTGTTGGTGCTCTTGGACATCTCAGCGGCATTCGATACCATAGACCATGGTATCCTTCTGGGATGCCTGAGGGAGTTAGGTACTGGGGGCACTGTGCTCCAGTGGCTCCAGTCCTACCTCTTGGGCAGATCCCAGATGGTGAGCCTGGGGGACATTTGCTCCTCTGAAAGGGAGCTGATATCTGGCATCCCACAGGGCGCCATACTGTCCCCCATGCTGTTTAACATTTACATTAAGCCGCTGGGAGAGATCATCCGGAGATATGGGACATGGGGTTATCAATATGCTGATGACACCCAACTCTTCTTCTCTATGTCTCTGACTACTGTGGTGACTAAGGATGGCGTCGCTCCTCTGGATGCCTGCCTTGGGTCGGTAATGGGCTGGATGAGGGAAAACAAACTCAAGCTGAATCCAGAGAAAACAGAAGTACTTGCGATAGGAACCCCTGGCCTGGGAAGAGAGTTTTGTCATCCAGTCCTGGATGGGGTCACACTTCCCCTAAAGGACAAAGTACGCAGTTTGGGAGTACTCCTAAACTCATTGCTACACTTGACATCTCAAGTAGATGCAATGGCCAGGAGTGCTTGGAACCAGCTTTGGCCGATTCGCCAACTGTGTCCCTACCTGGACCAGAGGGACCTTGAAGCAGTAGTACTTGCCCTGGTAATCTCTCGTTTGGATTACTGTAACGCGCTCTACATGGGGCTACCTTTGTACCAAGTTTGGAAGCTTCAATTGGTTCAAAATGCAGCAGCCAGGTTGGTCGCCAGAACATCTAGAGCAGACCATATTACACCGGTGCTAAAAGCTCTTCACTGGCTGCCGATTAGCTTCCGGGCGCAATAAAAAGTGTTGGTTATTACCTATAAAAGCCCTACATGGCTTGGGTCCATGTTACTTGAAGGAACACCTCTCCTCACACAATCCGCCCCGCACACTCAGAACATCAGGGAAGAACTTATTCAACTATCATAACAGTAAATTGACAGTTACTTCCCAAAAATCATTCATGGCCGCGGCCCCTAAATTATGGAACAGCCTGCCGGAAGAGGTCCATACTATTCCCACGTTAGAGGCCTTCAAAAAGGCACTCAAAATGGAACTCTTCCAGCGGGCCTATCCACCTGACCCAAATTAAAAATGTGTCCTAAGACCTCCTGGGTGAAAGAAGACCATCACCACCTACGGCACAGACTGGTACTTCAATTTTATTGTAATTTTAATAACTTGTAATTTTATTGTAATTTTAATAACTTGTAATTTTATTGTAATTTTAATAATTCTATTGTATTAATTTTATTTTTATCATTTTATTTTGTTATGGTTTTTTTGCTATGTTTTAATGTTGTTGTATTGTTCCCTTTTATTTTTGTACTCCCGCTTCGATCGCAGGGAGATGCAGGATATATAAATAAATTATTATTATTATTATTATTATTATTATTATTATTATTATTATTGCAGGTCCTACTTCTCCATCAGTATAATCATCTGTGTCTTTCTTTTTCTTCTGAGTTTTGTGCATAAGAAATGCAATTATCTCTATATGCTTGGTCTGCTTTGAAACTTTCATTTCCTGTGTTTATTATCCCGCAGTGCAACAGCTATTAGATAGAGACTAACATCCAAGCAATCAAGAAGAAAAACTATACACCACCCACACAGATTTCTCACAGTTGGCTCTGGGTATGACTCACTAGATATGTATTAGGTGCAATGGGTGGGTACTGTTTTCTATATTTCTATTGTTGAAATGTGTTTTTATGAGTGCAGGCTTCAAACTTATGACTACAAGCATGAAATCATTTACTGTAGAGTAAGCCAGTGGAAGTTATCTTGATTCACATCTAAGCATGTCCACTGAATACTGCACCCATCTTTATTAAATAAATTATTAAATAAATGGAGGGGCCACTGACATGGAATACAGATGTACTACCTCACCTGATGAACTTGGAAATGAGGCAGTTTCACTGGGGAGATGATCTCCTATTTGCTAAGCAAACCACTAAGAAGTAGTAGTAAATTAGAAGGAATACAGGTTCCTTACACAGCTGTTATATAAATGGATTTATGTCAATATCTTTGCTACATTTCTGTGTATAAAGGTCTAGGTGTCAGTGTACAGTGTTTGAAAAATGCAAATAAAATTGATTAGCACCATGTGCACATACAAAACATTAGCTTTATTTTATTATTAATGTTTCACTTACTTTCTGTCTGTGGGTGGCAATTTGGGTTATTTATTTATTTAAAGATTAGTTAGTTAAAGAGGAATCCAACAAAAAATGGGTAGATCAGCAGGTCCAGTTAAATGAGGGAGACATTATTAATGGAAGGTCTATTAGTTAACAAGTATTTGAATCTTCAGTGCTGCTTAGGGATTTTCAAAATGTAGTTTGAATCCCTGCTCAGCCATAGAAACCCACCAGGTGAGGTTGGGCAAGTCAGTCTCTCAGCCTCAGAGGAAGGCAGGTGCAAACTGCCTCGGAACCAATTCTGCCAATGAAACCCCATGATGGGTTTGCCTTAGGGTCACCATAAGTCTTGAGACTTATATAAGAAATAACTTGAAGGCATACAACAACAAAGTCTAAAAAAGTTAAATTTCAAATTCAGGCAGAGCTGGGAAAGCCCTCTGTCTGAAACCATGGAGAGCTATTGCCAATTAATGTAGACAATATTATGAAGACAAGACTAGTCTAGTTGGATCAGTTTTCTGACCTAGTGTTTCAATGACTCTTCCTCTTTCCTCTCTTCCTTCCTTTCCTTTTTTTGTGGCATTTTCACAGCTGGTGCAGGCTGTAGTGAGTCCTGAAGGTGGAAAATTGGCCAAGGTAACCCACCCCTGTTTTATAGCCTTAGTGCTTTACTTGTCTTATTTGAGTCACAATATCAGTTTTTAATTCTTGGACTCTTTTGTAACATTTCTGGGCCTTCTCTCCAGGTTTGTGTTTACACATCCATTGTTTTTCCATCCAAAATATCATTTCAGGTTTAGATTTCTGGAAGTGATCATTCCCTTCTTTTATCTATTTCCCTAGCACTGATTATTTTGCTGCATTTTTTCATTCAAAACAGTTGCACTGTGGGACAGAGCACAGAATACATCTGCCATGTCTTCTGGTGGTATGACCACTCTCATTTTCTTTATGTTTTTATACCCTTGACAAGACATGTGCAATGGATTGACCACCATCAACAAGGGAGATGTATTGTGGTCATATCTTCAACTTGCTAAATGCCAATAAACTTTAAAGTTAAGATATGCATTGTTAGATCATCCATTATTAAGAAAAAAGAGAGTGCATTGATGGAGAGCTGAGGGCTTTTTTACTCTGAAGACCATCAAATCTGTATCTCCTGTGATGCTGTTGAAAACACTGTAACATTTCTGATTGATACAGAGAGTCTGGCATGTTAGTCCTCACTATAAAACCTTTCATCTTAAAAGCTCTTGAAAGCATGAATTACATATAGTTCATAAAACACTTTGATAACCATTGCTGTTGTGGCATCCTAAGTAGGTAGGAAGCAGAAAAATCTCATTTTTATCTTTTGGAATTGTATTATTAATAGTTAGAATACCCATATTTTCGTTCAGAGCTTGGCATATTACTGCTAAAAAGTAATTACCTACAATTATGTTTCCGCAGTATAGTTAGTTATCATGATAGTAACAGGTTGTTGTTTTTTAAAGCAACTCTTCCTTCCTTCTTTCCTTCTTCCCCCGCCCTCCTTCCCCCTTTCCTTCTCTCCATTCCTTTAATCAGAATGCTACAAGCTCTCTACTGGCAGTACTGGCATCACATATTTTCTGCAACTATAAAAGTGAAAAGAGTTATATTTACACTGTAGTTATCCCTCATTCTCTTACAGTTGTAATAGAACTTAGGTATGCATTAGTTCTTGCAAAAAGGAATTAAGTGCAAGTAGCTTATTATTCAAATTTCTTTTCAGCTGTGGAGACACAGATATTCCATCCTACTGGTAGAGCTTCTCTCCACTACTGAAACAGAGAAAAGATCTTCATTTGTCACTTGCCCACACTCAGAATCAGTTGTAGGTTTTTTTAAAAAAAATGCTTGAAATATTCATATTGTTCCTTGCAAATGAACATTTAAACGGTTGCTTACAAAATGATATTTTTTAAAATCAGAATAAAACAGAATAACTCTAAAAAAAACCCCAAACAATATCAACATTAACATTAAAACAGGGATGGGAAGCTTTCTCTTGTTGATATTGAACTTCTACTGGCCTAACCAGCATGGCCCATGGTTAGGGCCAAGATCCTACACGGAGGAGACATAGGGGGAATACAGGCCGGCCTGGGAGTGAAGTCAGGGTGTGGCAACCACACGCTGGCCACCCAACTCCGCCCTGATGCTGCCGTCATGCTGTGTCCCACCGCATGGTGGTCAGCATCTGGGCGCTCCCTTGGTGCAGCGTTCAGACATGCTGCACCAAAGGAGCACAGAAAAGCCACTATCATGGCAGCAAGGGGCAGAGGAGCAAAGTGCTGGATTGGGGCCATGGCAGGTGGTTGCCGTGACCCTGATCTGGCAAGGAAAGGGGTGGTGTGACGCTTCCCCTTATGGGCTGTCTGTACAGCCCCATAGTATAACTTTGCATTCACAGAATTATGCCTTGGTTGGGTTATGCCAACCAAGCTCCATGCACAAAACAGGGATGGGAAGCTTTCTCTTGTTGATATTGAACTTCTACTGGCCTAACCAGCATGGCCCATATGCAACACTGTGAAATGTCCAACACACAAAGGGCTCATTCCCACTATGATTTAAACTGATTTGAAAATCAGTTTATATGTGCCTCATTCACACTGGAAACTATTTCAGACCTGACTGCATTTGGTTTGAAGCATAGAGAATCGAGTTAAAGTGAGGCAAATGCAAAATAATCACATTTTTTGAAGATGGATCATTTGGTGTTGTTTTTTTTTTAAAGAATCAATTTGCAAGCATGTTCAATAAATGTGAACAACATTTGGGTCTCAATCGCATTGTACTGGAGGGGAGGGACTATGGCAGAGGGTTGGCAGAGGGATGTAACCCATCCCGCTCAAGGTTTTGCGCAAATCCACAATTTCCTCCCTCCTGAGAGCACTGCCTTGGTGCTTTCCTTGGGGAGGAGGGTTTAGCGTGGTGTTTTTTTTTAAGTATTGATGGATTTTGCCATCATTCGCAATTCTCTCTCTCTCTCTCTCTCTCTCTCTCCATACCCTGGCACTTTTGGAGGGAGGGAGAGAGATGGGGGGCCCTTTCCATTCCAAACACCCATTGGGGGCTTCCAGGGACAGCCCTTCCCCTGGCAAAAGACCTCCCCTCCATAAACACACAATTCCCTTCCACCTCCAGCCCCCTTCCTCCCTCTCTGCCAGCCCAACGCCAGTGATCCCCTCCAAAACACTGCCCCAAACCCTGCGGAAGGAGAGACCAGGGCAGGTGCAGAGACCCCCAGCTCTGCTGAAAGGTCCAGGGAGAACCAATGGCCTCCTTCTCCAGGACCTGTCCTCCATTTCAACCTCTTCGTGTCCAGGAGGAATTGCAAAAAGTCCCCCTCCATCTTCAGCAGCACTAAGAAACATGCATTTCTATATTATTTTGGTCACGTCCTACACACTCCCCTGAATATCCTCCATTCTGAGCATCACCTTAGAGAAACCCTGCATCAACATTGCTAAGAGTGATTTTCGGGTTTTTGATTTGGGAACATCCTCCATTTAATATAATAATAATAATAATAATAATAATAATAATAATAATAATAATAAGTTTTATTTATAGCCCACCCCTCTGCATGGCAATCGGGGCGGGTTACAACATATGTCCTCCAATTAAGAACCATGTGTTGACCTTTCCAGGAGAGCTTTGGGCTCTGATTTGGTAATGTCCTCCATATATATATATATATATATATATATATATAAAACCATGCATTGACATTTCTAGGAGAGCTTTGGGCTTTGCTTTGGAAAAGTCCTCCACACATTTTTTTTTCTGAGCAGTCTTCCATTTTTCTTTTGAAGGGGGTGCATAGTCCTCCCAGCCCTCCCTTCCCCCTTCCCCCTCCTTCCTTGCATCACCGATGATGCATCATATGATTGACATTAAAAAAACAACAGGATGGATCAATCACAATCAATACTGAGCATGCATTTTGTAGTGGCACAAAACTAGTGGAAATGACAATCATGTCAAAAAAGGCACGAATGCATGGAATAATGAAATAATTCACTTCCATAGTGGGAACTACACATCGGCCTGAATAAATTCAGCGACTCGGTGTCAATGCAAGTCACAAACTGGTTTAAATGCAAGTGGGAACGAGCCCAAAATTGCACAGTGGTACCTCATATGTAACTTAGCTATTGTACATTTCAACTGAATATGGCCATCATGCATCAGCCAAAAAGGTCCACCTACTTGCTTAAGGGAACTCACGCGTCCATAAGACACCAACAGAATGCCAGTACTTGTGTACCATGGGTTGCCATCCCTCTATTAATGTGTAATAGTCAATTAAAAGCTTGAATAAAACAAAGTTTTTATCCTGACACAATATTGACAGACTAGATGCAAAATGAGGAGCTTTGGGGATAGCATTCTAGAGTTGTTTTTGTTTTTTAACACTCAGATAACGTTTCTTTATTATCATATCTTTGATTATAACAAGGATTGTTTATCTCATTTTAATTTTTGTACTAATTATTGTCACATTTTTAGTACAAAAACCAAATATTAAATATCTTAATAGTTGATACCATTATTATCTAAATGTCAGTGATTTTAACAAAAGTTGCTTCAAAGCTTGCAAAAAGAAAAACAAAATAAAGGTGGGGGAGATTTATTTAAATAAATAAACTTTTTAAATAAGGAAAAAATAAGCATGAAGTTAAGAGACAGGAGGCTATGGGGAGGAGAAGGTAAGCCTAGTGCTATTATAATTCAGCATAAATAATAATGGATAAATTGTATCTGAAACCTTTTCATTCCAATAATTTTAAAAGAACACCTATTGCTCAATAAATCTCTCCTCCTGCTGCAATTGTTGTTCTTGTCTCCTGTATATTAACTTAATCAACTCAGCCACATGCCATACTTTCTCTAACCAATCTTTGAATAAAGATTCTTCTGTAATTTCCATAATTTAGAAATACATTTTTTTTGCTTTAGTCAAAATAACTTATCACTTCTAAATCTGTAGCTTGCACTTTAAATTTTAAAAACTTTAGTAGAACTATCTTGGGATTATGTGTTAAATTATACCTGGTACTTTCCTGAATCATACTTAACGCTTCACTCCAAAATGTCTCTATTTTTTTTTATTTTTTATTTTTTACAAAACCAAATGAAATGCAAAAAATCAGATTGCCAGAAATAATCCAGCTTCTGACTGCTTTCATTGTCCTGGCTCAATGCTGGGGAATCATGGGAATTATAGTGTTTTCTGAGATATTAAGCCTTCTCTGGCAAAGAGCTCTGGTGCCACAATAAACTACAGTTCCCATGATTCCCTACCACTGAGCCAGGGCAGTTAAAGTGGTCTCAAGCTAGATTATTTCTGGCAGTCTGTTCAGGTCCATGTTAAGATATCAAAATCTCTAGCAAAACATTTTTCCCCTGAAAATCTTTGAGTTTGTAATGGATTGAGGTACTATTAATACCCCATTAAAAAAATCGTTAAAATTTGCACTGATTAGAATAGAAGACATAACCAATTTGATTATTGCATTCTAAGATTAAACTGTAGTAAATCTTTTTTCTCCATTTGTTTTAATATGGCAGGATATAAACGAGTATATCTGATGTTAGAAAGTATTAAATAGACTTTTGTGATTAATTTGTCTAACTGCATTAGAAAGATTTCAAAGTCTGTATAACCTAGCATTTCCCCATATTTTTAAAAGTTGTTCTGCTACATGTCTAATCTGGAAGAACTGAAATACAGGCAAATGTGCATTTTCTGATATTAATAATGCTTCTTGATATGAAATTATTGTTAGAATATGGATGGGTTATACAGTCAAAGGTGAAATGTAGAGATGCGTGTGTGGAATTTTCCTCATGAGAACAACATCTAGAGCAGGGGCCAGCAACCTATGGCCCATGGGCCCGTTCCGGCCCAGGTCCCGGTACTTACCGGCCCAGGCGGACCCCTGCCGCTGCCGCTGCCACCACCACCGCATGTTTGGGCTGCGACTGCGCATGCGCAAAATGCGCCGCTGCCGCTGCGCATTTTGGCCATGACTGCGCATCCACGAGTACTCCTGCACATGGGCAAACGCATCATGGCCACCATTTTAGAAATCAAAATAACAGCCGCGACATGCGCGGAGGTGGCAGCAGCAGCACGCGCAGCGGTGGCGGTGGTGGGGGCAGCAGCAGCAGCATGCTCACGCGTGCGCACTGCCATTCCCCCCCTCTCAGCCCAGCGGAGGGGAGGACTTCGGGGGACAGGCCCCCAGCTCAAAAAGGTTGCCTACCCCTGATCTAGAGAAACAAAGTGAATCTAACACCAGATGGCCAAGAAGTCATAAACATGAACTTTCCCAAAGGTACAACTCATGGACACAGATTTTGTTATGAGAAAAGCCTTGATAACAATACATAAACATCGTTAGGTCTTGAGAAAATAGTCATGTGGTGGATGATGGACAGCAAGAGGCTGGGTCAATATACATCATACAGGCATTATCCAACCAACATAAGGTTAACACCTAGAAGGTGGGGTATGGGAAGGGCCTAATGTTTATAATTCAAGATGTGAGTGCGTGCGTGTCTGGCAGCAGTGGTTTTAACCATGGAGTTAGGAGATGGTTTCTACTATGTTTCTACTGCTTTTATAATGTAACTCCTAGATCTGGAAACATGGATCTGTAACTTCTTAACTTTCAACTGCAACAAGTTGGGATCCTATGCTTTTGGGGTTGTTAAAGATGTAATCTTTCATGGCTGAACTGGATAAGTTCATCACAATGGATTTTACTTAGCTATCTTATTTTTCTTTTATATGCATTAATAAACTATGCTTTTGGACTTTACAATGTGTCTTCTTGACTGAGGAAGACAGGATCCTGAAGAAGGGAACCTGAGCCAGTTGATGGTAAGAGATACAAAGTGGCTGTGTATCACAGCAGCCAGCTTGTCCTGGAGATTCTGCTGGGTGTCAAAGAGTATCACTGCAACACCCATCATCCACACACTGACAATTATATGGTTTTCTTTAATCCAAATATCTGCCTGTAGCATTTCCCTTCATGCTGAAATGTTAATCGTTCTACCTAATTGCTCATTTGCAAACCCATTAGTAGTGATAGATGCCAATGGAGAAAAACCAGGGGCTAAAATTGCAGCAAACGTACTCGAAACTTTGAGAACAGATTTTGTAGAAGACAATATCTTTGGACTGGAGTTATGCATTTCAGAGGAAGAAACTGACAAAACCACTTCCTAATATTCCTTGCCTAGGAAATTCCTATAAAATTCATGGGGTTGCTGTAAGTCAACAGGCAACTTGATGGCACATAGGCACACATGGATTGTTCTGGATTAGATAAAGAAACGCCGATATCATCAGCACGCAAAGATATCTTGGCTTGGCCAAGCATTCCAGAGTTGGGGTGCCACCAGAGCATAGCCTTCCCATGGTCACCACCCATCTGTCATCTGACAAGGAGAGTATCCAAAGAAGCACCTCTGGTGGTGGGCTTAACAAACAGGCAAGTCCACATGAAAATCCTGTTCATGTTTTTAGCTGTTACACCTGCTTAGAGCTATTTATAGCCTTATATTGTCTACCATGGTAGTCAAAGGGCTGGTGCAGACAGCCCGTGTGGGGTGGCAGAGAGCCTCCCCTGGGAGTGGCAGATCGGGGCTGCGGCAACCCCACGCCGCGGTCTCGATCCTTCCTTTTGCCACCCCTAAAAGAGTGGCAAAATGTTGCTCTTTTTAGAGGTGGCAAAAGGCCACCCTAAGAGCCGGCGCTGTGAATGTCCTCTATTCTCTAAGTGATGCTCAGAATGGAGGACATTCAGTAGAGTAAGTAGGATGTGACCAGAATAATAGCTTTATTCGGTTTATAGAACATAAAGGTGATCAAACACAGCTGCTTTGCTGCAGGGAAAAAGGAGAGGTAAAATCCAGAAAACACTAGCCACGAGGAAGTCACTCCACATGCTGACACATTGTTATTTAACTTTAATTATTTCTGTGATCACTCAAGAGATTCTAATTCAGAGTATAAATCATATCCTGATATACAATTCTTGCAGCCTCTTTTATTTATTTGAAATAATTTCATGAGAGTGGCTTTGAGTGGGAATTTTTAGACACACTTCATACTGACCATGTAGGGAAAAATTAATAGAACATTTGTTACAGTTGTAGTGAAGCTATATGGAAGATTGTCTACAGAATCCACCCTGTATAATCCTTTGTTGCTAATTGCTTTGGCATATAAGTTTTGGACTGAATTTAAGTTTGTAGACATATAATTAGTTTTTTTACATTTTAAAATAAATGATTACATATCCACTTGCATAACGCAGCTGAAAGTACCTGCAGAAGCCCATGTGTATCATTTTAGCAGAAAGACATAGGGCCTTTGCAGATGGGTGGCTGTGGGCCGCCTTGAGAAGTGCAGGATTGGGGCCGAGGCTACCCCACGCCTCGGCCCCAATCCACCCTTCTGCCGGCCCTGGAAGGAGTGCTAAAATAGCGCTCCTTCCAGAGTGGGCAGAAGGGGTGCCGGAAGAGCCATCGTGCATCTCTTCTGCGTCTCTTCCAGCTCAACCTGTGAAGAGGCTGGACCGGGAGGATACTTTAACTGTCCTGGCTCAGTGATAGAGAATCATGGGAATTGTATTTTTTTTCTGGGACATTAAGCCTTCTCTGTCAGATAGCTCTGGTGCCTCAATAAACTACAGTTTCCATGATTCCTTAGCACTGAGCCAGAATAGTTATTATTTCTGGCAGTCTGTAAAGGCCCAAAGATAACTTTTGAGACAGAGAATCCATTTTTGACATTTACAGTGTTATCTGTTTCATTATTTTTCAGTCTTTCTAATTTCATCCATTCAATTCCAATGCGAAACTCTTCTCATTTGGAATTTATTGCCACACATTGTCACTCTCACACACAAATCCATCCCCTCAACCATATTTTTTGGTGTCTGTACTTTGGGAAACCAGAACAAAATACAAAGAAAAAAAGCAAAGGGATAATCAGGGTCAGTATTTCAAATTTTTGTGAAGTTGAGACCTTTTTGTGATGGGGGAAGACAAATTTCTTATCAAATTACAATTGGTAGGTTGTGTATATATTTAAGAATAGATTGGTTTGAAAGCATGCAAAGCACTACTTTTTATTTTGTTTTAGAGCATATTTTATGACTCAGGGCCTTTACAGACTGCCAGAAATAGTGCAACTTGAAGCCACTTTAACTGTCCTGACACAGTGCTAGGGAATCATGGGAACTGTATTTTTTTTCTGGGAGACTGAGCCTTCTCTGTCAGAGAGCTCTGGTGCCACAATAAACTACAGTTCCCATGATTCCTTAGCACTAAGCCAGGACAGTTAAAGTGGCCTCAAGTTGCACTATTTCTGGCAGTCTGTAAAGGCCCTGAGTCATAAAATATGCTCTAAAACAAAATAAAAAGTAGTGCTTTGCATGCTTTCAAACCAATCTATTCTTAAATATATACACAACCTACCAATTGTAATTTGATAAGAAATTTGTCTTCCCCCATCACAAAAAGGTCTCAACTTCACAAAAATTTGAAATACTGACCCTGATTATCCCTTTGCTTTTTTTCTTTGTATTTTGTTCTGGTTTCCCAAAGTACAGACACCAAAAAATATGGTTGAGGGGATGGATTTGTGTGTGAGAGTGACAATGTGTGGCAATAAATTCCAAATGAGAAGAGTTTCGCATTGGAATTGAATGGATGAAATTAGAAAGACTGAAAAATAATGAAACAGATAACACTGTAAATGTCAAAAATGGATTCTCTGTCTCAAAAGTTATCTTTGGGCCTTTACAGACTGCCAGAAATAATAACTATTCTGGCTCAGTGCTAAGGAATCATGGAAACTGTAGTTTATTGAGGCACCAGAGCTATCTGACAGAGAAGGCTTAATGTCCCAGAAAAAAAATACAGTTCCCATGATTCCCTAGCACTGTGTCAGGACAGTTAAAGTGGCTTCAAGTTGCACTATTTCTGGCAGTCTGTAAAGGCCCTAAATTGCTTTATGCTCCACAATGATTATAACACTATACTCACCTAACATTTTCAAGGGCTGTGGAGTTTATCACACAGGAGGGATCCCATGCAAAAAATGGGATTTAAAACAGGAAAAACCTGCAAAAGCGGATTAATTTTCACACAACGTTGAGCATTAACCCAAACAGAAAGTGGAAAGAATTTGCAAGATTGGATTGATTTTCACATGACGTTGGGGTTAATGAGCATTAAGTTGACATTAACCCGGACAGAAAGTTAGCAACATGCAATTCTTTTTACTTTCAGAAATCCCAAAAGTAAAAAGAAACGTGTTTTGTCAACTTTCTGTCCAGGTTAATTGCACATTAACCCGGATGTATGTGAAAATCAACCCACATTTGTGGGTTTTTTTTGGGGGGGGTTAAGTCCCATTTCTGCATGGGATTTGGGTACTTTGGGCACATAAACTCCTATGCCAGCATGGCAATGTGCCCTGCTTTGCGGACTAGTTATTGACATCTTTTAAGACAAAGAACTGTTCTCTGAAGGCATACTTTAGTTGGAGTACATTGCACTCCAGGTCCATTCTAATGATAAATGCTGACATGATAAATGAACAGTTACAATGCATAAGCTAGACTTATACATTTGTTATTGATAGGTATTCATGTCTGTAATCATGGTACAATTACCACAATAGCAAATGTCATCTCCCACCTACAGTAACAGCCATCAGGCACACTAAGGACCTTATCAAACGCTGGCCACGAAGCGAAAAGTAACAGAAAAGTAACCGAAGTGAGAATAAATTCAGTTCTATACCGAAACGAACTGAATTTCGCCCTGGCGGCCATAGCGCAATGAATACGAAGGCTCCAAAGGGGATTTAGCGATCAGGCGCCGTGGGATGCGGTTCACGTGGGAAGAAGGAAAACACACACACACACACATTTTCTTCTCTCTCTCTCTCTCTCTCTCTCCCTTCCCGCCACCCAAAAAGCCAGCGTCACAGAAGGCGCTTCTGTGGATGGCAAGGATGGGATGAAGGAGTCGGGAGGAAAGGCAGCCAAGGGGACCAAGGAGGAGGAGGAGGGCTGGACGACTGGAGGAGGGAAGGGGTGTTGGTGGGGAAAAATGCGAGAGAGATGGAGAGAGAGAGATCGCCTCCCTCTTCCCTTCTCCTCTCCTTCTCCTCCTCTTTCTCAATCCGGTTTGCCTTTCGCCAATCCCTTCCCCTCGCCGGGATTTTCTGCTTGGGAGAGCTCTCCCTGCTTCCCCGCCCCGCCCACCATTGCGCAATGAATACGAAGGCTCCGCTTGTACTTCCCCAACAAACCGAATGTCAAAATCTCCCTACTCGCTACAGATTAGCTTCGGGTTCTGTGGAGTTTCGGGGCAGCGTCGTGTGTACACGCGGGGAAACAATACAGATTAGCTCCGTGTTCTAGGGCAGCGTCGTGTGTAAACACGGGGAAATAATATGTATTAGCTGCAGGTACCCTTTGGATTAGCTCTGCTCTAGACCCCATGTGATAAGGTCCTAAGTAATGAAAGTGGATTCTGCTGGCAATCAGGATGTTGCAGAATCATTCCAGGCTCCCCCGCATCAGTGATCTGTGGTATGACAATCAGAGGCACCCATGCCACAACTCCTTCTTGATGGTGTCATCACTGTGGTGTCACCTGGTGTAGGAAGGGTGCACATGGAAAACTAGTATGGAAAAGTTACACCCCTCATGCTCCACTGTACCCCAGGCTTTCTCCCCTGGAAAGAAGCCCAAGAACAGAGCAACCAGCAATGGCACATGAACAAAGGGGAGGGCCCCCCAACCAGATGTCACCCTTCTTCTGGGTGTCACCCAATGTGGTCCACACACCCCACACTCTCCCAGTGATGCTGCTGCTGCTCACACTGAAAATTGCAGTGGGAAGGGGCTGGAAAAATCACCCCACTGCTCCTCAGTTGTCCACACAATAGAAGTCTGTCATTCAGTATGGATTGTTAAAGCGTGTTTGGGGAATCAGGTCAGAAGACAATAAGTAGTTATGCATTTGTCTGTGATATAGGCTCTTAGTCAATGAACCCTAAGGAGGAAGAGCAGGGGTCCATTACTGCCCATCAACAACAATGGGTACCTAGGCAGAAGTTTGGGGCCCTTTCACACTAGACAATAATAGCACTATGATTCCACTTTAACTGCCATGGTTGAATGCTCTGCTATTCTGGGGTCTGATAAAGCACAAGAGGTCTCTGGCTGAGAATTCTAAACATCCCACCCTAAAGTGCAAATCCCAGGATTCCATTGGATGCACCCCATGACAATTAAAGTGGAATGATAACACTATGATTGTCTAGTGTGAAAGGGCCCCCTAATCACAGTACTCTAAATCTTATTGCCATTCCCAACTAGAGCAGACCCACTGAATCAATGATAACTTGGTAAGTCAGCACTCATGTATGTCTCATTGACTCAATGGGTCTAATCCAGGTGGGAATTTGGATTCAGGCCAGTATTTCCCATTATTATAAACCATACTGTATTTCTATTTAAATTAGTGATGGGTGGTAGTTTCCATGCCAGTAGGGCGGTGAATCTGCTCCAAAATTTAGTGTAAACCTTTAAAGGATCTATCCAAAACACTGAGCCTCCAAAGCAGGTTTAGTCCCTTGGACAAATTTTGTAAAAATCCTAGATTAAAACCAAGAGCAGATTCAGTGCCTCACTGATCTAAGTGTCATTGATTTAAAGCAGTGGTCCCCAACCCCCGGTCCACAGCCCGGTACCGGGCCGCCCTGCTACTGCGTCTACAGCTGATCAGTGTGGGGGCGGGGCTTCTGTGTGCCGCAACCCCCCCCCCAGTGGGCCGTGGAAAAATTATCTAACATTGACCGGTCCACGGCAATAAAAAGGTTGAGGACCACTGATTTAAAGTACAATTATATATGGGGAGAGGGCTCATGTTGGTACATATAGATTAGCATGTGTAATTTTATTCATATCAATATCATTGGCTGTTCTTTTTTTGATGACCACTTTCCTCCTTTATGGCAATGTGTAAGTATATATGCAAACCAAGACCATGCCTGTGAAATACACATTTCAGCTAGTGGCTGGACAAGCTATCTGTTTGATTGCAACTCTCAGAATCTCTTAGTATTCTGTTTTAGAAAAGTTGTCTGAAGGGGTACAACTCTTAGAATCACGCATAGTCATAATAAGAGATTGTGGGATTCTATTTACTTGTTTATTCCTCCAATCTCCAGATCTGGGATTGTAATTCCATTGTAACACTATGCTAATATTGGGATACATAGACTCCTACCCAATTTACACAGGACTACCACCAAAATAAACTCCACGCACTTCTGCGTACAAGAAGATCCTTCCCAGGAGAAAAATTATAAAAAAGCTATGCACAAATGAGTTATATATCCACTTTTTGTGCTTTGACATAATGTGCAAAGAGGAAACCTGTGCATATCCCCAGTGACAAGATCTGTGAATTCAATGTGTATTGTTTCATGTTTTTCTAAGGCTGAGTACTGCAATAACAGCATGCTACAAGCTGGAGCCTTGGAAAAGAAGAGATTTCAAGTGGTGAACAAAGGGATGAAATGAACTGAGCAAGAGGAAGCCCTCCTAAAATGTTTCTTTTCATCATAAGGATAAGGAATAAATTATCTAAATAAGAAAGTTAGGAAATCATGTATCTTTCCTAGATGAATAAAGTGCCTTGTTCACCAAGCACAAAATAGTAGCCAAGGTGTATACAACTAGTTGAGCACATCCTTTGCCATCTATTAGTGATTCCAAATAGTCAGGGTACATCTAGAAAGCTGCCAACAACAACATCAGGACATTATTAAATATTATTCATTACCTTCCATGGAAAAAAATAAGAAAGAGCCCTTAATCCGTCATCTGGAGTCCAAGAAACCATTGTAGTGTCCCCAGAGGTTTTTTGTTCTCTACTTAAAAACTTTAGGTTTTGGCTCACAGTTAAGTTCATGGACAGAATGAGCTGTTGGATTTTTTTTAAAGAATATTTTCCAACAAGGTAATGCTTAAAACCCCCTTACCTTTCTGATTGTGGAAAGGAGATGCTCACCTCATTCCTGAGGCACTAGTTATTAGATTAGAGGCAGTGGAAGTTAATATCTTTAGTGCCAAGTACATTAAACAGAAAATTAAAGTCATATAGTATTTTTGTTGCTTTAATGAAAATTGTGAAAATTTGCATCACAATTAGAAATTCTGTTGCATTCAATGGCTTAAATTCTAATGGGAATCATGAAGCTTTCCAGATGTTGTTGCTCCTAGCAGCCCAATGCAGGATAGGCAATGGTAAGGAGTGATGGGAGTTGCAGTCCAATATCTGGAGAGTAGCAGAATTCCCATGGGTGTCCTATATCCAATTGGTAGTCCTAAGTTGCATGAGGCCTAGAAAGCTTTTCAGATGATGCAGATCATGTTGAGTAATCACCCATCCTTCACGCATTTCTGATCAGGATGGATGGTGGCAATTTCTAGCTCAGTAGAATCCACTGTAGTGATGCTGCATCAGCACAGTAACTGGGTTGGTTTGTAAGACAGGCACATGGCACACCTTGAAATGTGAACTTTTGTCAGTGCTTCACCCTAACACCCAGCCCTCTGCACATTAACTGTGGCAGCAGCATAGAGCTGGGCTGCTCACTATGCAAAGGTTCTAAATCCCTTCTTCAGCCCTTGTCAAGGACTATTTTAGCAATGCCACCACCAGAGCAGCAGAAGGAAACCTGATAGTGCTTTAGAGATTCTACCAGTGCATTTATAAATATTATGACAAAATCAAAGAAAAAGTGAAAGGGGAGAGGGAAGGGGATCAGTAAATTTATGAAGTGATATGGTACCATTGCAGACTCACTTATTTGGCTCCTGGTTACACCATGTGGAACTAATGAATATACAGCTTATGTAATGCTAGAGCAATATTTATGGTTTGTTGTTTGAATGCTTCTGATTATTTCATGTCATCCTCAATCAATATTTTTCTCTTTTTAAAATTCCAGCTTCATTGTTCATTCATTGACTCCAGTCCAGAGAAAGCTACTTGTATCCTGTTGAAATCAACAGGGCACAGCAAGCACACCTGTGATCTGCTTATGTCCCATTGATTTTAAAAAGACCTAAACCTTATTTTTTTCTGGACCAGGGCCCTATTGCCAGATAGAAACCATGCAGTTGCCTCAAATGTACTGCCATATTATGTGATAAGAGACAAGCTAAGTGAGAGCCACTGTACCAACAGGCTATCTTGGGCTTGCTTAAAGCAGGGGTGGGCAACATAGAGCCCATGGGCTGATGCACCCGTGCTCATTTTTGGCCCCTGATTTCCCCTTTTCCTGCTTGCACTGATGAAAGCATAGTGGTTAAATTTGGTCCTACAAGGAGAGGACTTTAGCTGCCCCCCCTTTCCATAAAGAAAGAAGATGCTCTGCCCTGCTTATCAGCAAAGCTTTATGGTGTGAAAAGGCATTTTGGCATAGACAGCGTCTGCAGTGTCTACTTAATTTTGGGACAACTGCAGTTGTGGGAATCAAACTGGTCCCAGAAGTAGTGGTATAGCTCTGGTGGGTTGGAGGAGTGACCTCTTAGAATCCTAAAGTCATTAGTGGTCTCATGGGTCATTGAGTCCAACATACAGCTCAGTGCAGGATCTCCAAATGAACCATCTCCAGCAAGTAACCACCCAGCTTCTTTTTGAAGATATCCAGAGATGGAGACCCTGCCGCTTCCCTGAGCAATTGGTTACAAATAATTTTGCTGCACCAAAAAGGTGGCAACATCATTCCCAGTTGCTGGTTTACCTCTGAAAAGTAATTTTGTTGTGTCTATTTTTTAAAAAAGTAAGAGGCTACAGTTAAACAAGTTACTTGTAATGTGTTATGCCAAATGTGTGCATAACCAAATGTGTGCATAATATTGTGTGTACTATCAATCACTTGGTGTCCTATTCAGCTGTTCAGTAAAAACCAAACTGTCTGGCTGATCCAAACTGGAAGAATATCTTACTTTTAATCTTTTTGGTGCTTAATTTATGCCATTTTCAGTTGATGAAACTGCCCACCAGATTACATGGAAAATGAATAAACAACGTTTGGAAAGACCCTGGAACTTGGCTTTAATTAGGAAGTAGAAATAAGCTCCAGGTTCCCTATGAAAGAAGTATATTTATTCATATTTTTGGCTTGATTTTCAAAGGTGCTGAGCACTTAACTCTCACTGTTGTCCATGTAAATTATGGATGGTCAAAACCTTTGAAAATCAGGCCAAAATTGCCCTTAGACATTAAGCTCTTGAGGGCAGGATCTTGATGCTTATTTGATAAACTGTATTTTGTAGCACTGTCTCCCCAGACAGCAATATATGAGTAATAATAATAATAGCTAGCAGATTTGGGCAAAGAGTTAGAGACATTTGATGTGGTTCTACAAGGGCTTTCATGGTGCATTTTATTCCTTTTAACAAAAATAAGCTCTTGTTTTACAGGCAATATATACTTGCTGAGCACAATAGAAGTGACATGCCTGAAAACAATTTGGAAACAGGAAGGTGTTTGCTTGCTCATGTGCAACTTGGATACTTTTCCATAATTTCTGATTTCATTTTCTTGAAATAACTTAAATCAAAAGCTGCCAACTGGCAGTCTCAACAAACTAAGAAAGGGCTTGTTTGCTTGCAATTACTTCTGCATCACAATGCCAAATGACCAGAGTACTTGAGCTAAGTATCTCCATATGTGAGTTAATATGTACCTCTACCATCTAGAAAGCACCCTTTTCTTCTTTCCATTTTGTCTCTATTATGAATGAACTTGACTTTGGGGAATTCTAATTAGCTCAGTTAATTAACTCTGGGTTTTTAAATTCCTATTAATAATAATAATAATAATAATAATAATATTTATTTATATCCTGCCCCTTTGAGATCAATCGGGGCGGCTAGCAACAATAAAATACACATGGAACAATAAAATCTAATTCCCACCCACCCCCTTAAAAAGTTATTAAATCAAATTATAAATTAAAACATAATATAAAAACACAGCAACAATATTTAAAAACAACTCACAATATGGCTGTGGTTCTTAATTACATATTTAAACTAAAAACCTAGAAGCCCTCTTATGGGAGGGATTCCTGAGGCCGGGATTATCTATCCCGGAAAGGCCTGCCAGAAGAGATCCGTCTTGACAGCCTTTTTAAAGCTGTCTAAAGATGTCAATTGACGGATCTCATCCGGCAGGCTGTTGCATAATCGAAGGTACCTAGGAACAAGATTGGCAGAGATAAAGCATTTCAGACTAATTGTTGAATTTACTGGGGAAATATACACACACACATTAAAGACAAGCTTTCACTCACTCATATGCCCAAGAACTCAGGAATAAAGGGATTAGCTGTGGATATAGACAAGAGGCCTTCTAATGGGTGATAATTACTTGAACGAGGCTGCTCCTTATGATTAATTGATGTCTTGTAGACCCAAGCACATGGAACGGGATGGGAGAAGCACTGAGGGTTGGAGCTAAGTCAAAATTCAGAGTGATTTGAGGGACACCTGAATTTCAAACTGGCACACTAAACAAAGGGATTTTCAGTCTTTAAATGGATCTGATCTAACGCTAAAGTGAAGGTTGTTACTGTACTACAAAGGGTTCTCAGATTTCCATAGTAAGGTGTGAGTCTTCTATTTTTGCAACTATTTGCAACTTCCCAGACTGGATGCTTTGATCTGCCAATTGGCTGTGCCTACGTGATGGTCTTGCTTCGAATCAATGGTGAAGTTAGCACTTCTGCTTAAGAGTCATATCAGAGAATTTACACACCTAGAGCTATGGGAAATAATGTCTTTCACAACATTTCTCAAAACATCTCTTTCATGACATTGTTATGTAGCAAGTGGCTGAAGCAGATTGGCAGACACTCAGAATAATTTGAAACCTTTGTTGGGCTGGGTCCTGCAAACTAATCAAGAAACAACTCAAGGCAGACCTGATAAAATTTACACTACAGTCTTTAATCTGATGGCTGTCCAGATGAAGGGTGAAGAAGCAAAGGAAGGAGTATTAAAATTACACATCAGAAATAATCACTTAAGCTGCAGACTGAGCAGGCAATTCAGATCATGCAGCCACTATCTCCTCAGAGCATGGAAAAGTTGTTTTATAAAATTGTTTGTCACTCATTCCACATTTCTCCTGACATGAGACCCAAGGGGCTTACAACAAGACTGAAACAAGATATAGCTAAAGATATGATGATGAAAAAACATTAAAATCCAATAAAACATTCAATCATATTAAAATGACATTAATCTTAAAAAGTATAAAGGCATTTAAAAACATCACAGTAAAGAAAAATCCAGCACATTCCCAGTTTCTGGGAGTTATAATCCAAAATGAAGAATTCCACTCTATGTTTTGCCCATATTGCAAAGGATACAACATTTCTATTTAAATTATGCCATATTTATTGTTGTTCTTGTGTGCCTTCAAGTTGTTTCCAACTTATGATGACCCCATGGGGTTTTCTGGGACTGAGATATCTACCAAAAATTATGGCACATATTACCATAGATTATGGTAACTCTTTCCCTACATGTATGTGCAGTATAGACTCTGTACTCTGGACATATAGAAACTGTACCTACACATGAATTTGTGCAAAGTATATGCAAAACTATGATACTTTGGGGGCCTCTTTTTTGGTGATTGTGTTCCTTTTTTGGCAATCTGTAAATGGCTGCTTGATGTGAAAATAAAGTGCAAGGGAAAAAAAAGCAAGGTCTTGTGAATTAGGGCGTTTCATACTTAAACACTACAACATACACTTTTTAGAGAGTCTATATCTGAATGAAACCAGCTGGTTTTAGCAGTGCTAGGTGTTAATGTAGACTGTGACTGAGATTAAGCCCATTTGTTCCCTGTTCTCACCTAGTGGCAGATGGTGCTCTTGTTGTTTTAGCTTGAATCTATACTAGGGCTGTATCTCAGCTCCACTGGTAATCTCCTGCCCCAGTTTGACCTCTTGCCACATGTACCTGTTTTAATCTTAACTGAAATTAGTTCTGAAAACCACACAAGGACACCCATCACCATCCTCATGTGTGCTGCCTCCACCTCCTCCAATTTGCTGCCTCATTTTAAATGGGTATAGGATTGATGGCATAAGGGGCAATCTTATACAGGCCTAATCAGATGTAAATCCTACCAAATTCAATACAGTCAACCCTTGGTATCCATAGGAGATCAGTTATGGACCCCTGTGGATACCGAAATCCATGGATGCTCAAGCCCACATTGTACCCAATGGCAGTGTGTGCATGTGGCTGTGCCACCATTAGGGACAGTCTCCATTGTCCCATGGTGGTGTTTGTATGTGGCTGTGCCATCATTGGGGTGCAACAGGACAATGGGGGCTGCCTCTGATGGTGGCACAACCACGTGTATAGACAACCTTTGGGGACAATGTAGGCTTGCCATACGTAGATGCTTGGATCTGCGAATTACAAGTCCTCAGATACCAAGGTCCAACTGTACTTTACTCCCAGGAAAGTGTTTTATAGTGAGATTCCCCCCACTTTCATGTCCCTGCTCAAAAGGTCATCTAAAGGCAAGCAAATATTCAAAGATCAAAGCTTTAAAGCTATACATATGCTCAGAGTGCAAGAAAAAAAAATGATGCTTATCCTTCCAGCCCTTTGTAGGTGATCGAGAGCCTGGATGACACATCTCTGATGAGTTTGTGCCCCCCTACATCACCTACCAACCTGCCTCCCTTCCTAATTCCCCCCCAAATCCAATTCAAGGGTCAAAACACATGTTTTTAAAATACAGATCTTCCCAAAAACAATGAAGTAAGCATGAGATTTATTAAAATTGCTGTAAAGCCTTCAGGCATCAAGAAAAATAATTTTCACATTAGAATGTGAGGAATGCTTTATGTTCTAATAGAACCGAGACTGGGGTAAGGACACATTATTTCACCTATGCATATTTAGCCTGAAATTTAAAGAAGCCATCCAGAGTGCTGAGCCCTATCTCTCAAATAGCTTCAGCACCATGTACATATATCCTTTGCCGTTTCTACTAAAACCTGAGTAGATTCATTCACCCACTGACTGTTCTGTCTTTAAGGAATGATATGTTAATCCTTTCACCAGGCAATACAGGGACAGAGTATGGATGTCAGGGAATATCATCCAGGACATGTGTTTTCCAATTCCATTTTATTAGGAAAATATGAGATTTAGTGTACTGCTGAAGCAGAGTATCTGATGTGCTAGGTGGAAGTTTGATCAGTTTCCCAGCCCATTTCCCCTGTCCACAATATACAGCAGAGAAAAAAAAAATCAAACTGATATATAAAAACAGTTTATTCACGAATGCTTGTGCATAATCAACACAGGTTCATCTTCTTGGGGAAGATAAAGAAAAAAGAAGTTCTATATAGTTTCAGAAAACTGGAGCATCTCACGCAGGAAACACTCTTATCCACATATGCTGCATGATAGCAGGTGGGAAAGGAGAGAGCAAGCAAGCTCTCACAACCCTAGAGAACAAGGGAAGGCTTATGTTTCCCAGGAAGAGAGTAGTTTGAACAAAGAAACAAACAGGAAGTGACCATAAACATGCTGTGCCTAAACTCCTAATGTGTGCATGCAATCTAATTATCACTGAGTCTTAGGCATGCAAGAAAGTTGCTAATTCCAATGCATCTAACCAGAAACAATGCATCTTCATTATGCACTATGCACTTTATGCACTTTAGAAGCTGCTACATGACAAGCTTGATCTTCAGTAAGCTATAGAGCAATAACCAAATGTTACCACCAGTGGTGTCCCTAGGGTTGGTGTCACTTGAACCCTTAACCCATGGTGTCACCACCCCATTGACCTCCTCCCATTTCACACCATACGGAATCCTTACTTATGCTTTTTTGCACTAATATTACTTGTCAATCGTAATTCGCACATATACCACCGAATGTCATCCTAATACTTGTGAACCTAAATACATTTAAATATGCATAGTGAAGATTTGGTCAAAATGTGATGTTTTCAAAGAAAATTGTAAAAGAATAAAAAATCAATTTATTTTTTTTAAAAAATTTAAAATTTAAAATTTTGAAATTTGAAATTTTAATTTTAAAAAATTCTGGGGCCTCTCCTTTTTCATCCCACTGAGCCTCACCCGACTCCCACCATCTCTTAAAGCATTTTAAAGGGAAGCAGATGAATGCCACAGCTCGTTTCTGCCAAAAGGTAGGTGTTCGAGGAGCAGTGGTGTCACCCGCTTAAGGTGGCAACTGATGTGGTCCGCACTCCCTGCACCCCCCTAGTGATGCCACTGGTTACCACCATTCTGCATTTCTGCAGTTGCAAGGAAACTGGGTTTTGGGTGGGTGGGCAATGATGCTGGAATTTTTTGTTGGTGATTCTTAAGATGTGATTAAAACATGTCTGAAAACATTGGATAGAGACAAGGAAAGCAGCCAAATCAAATCAAAAGGAAGATGACATTCTTCACTTTACTCTTTATTACTGTTTCCACTGCAGATGGTGAGCTCAGTCTATCTATGGTGGTGGCTGAAATTCCCAGCCCTGAATATGCAGTGAAGCCCTCAGTGACGATAAGGAACATGTTGTGGTTGGCTATGGTCCAGACAGGGAGATTCTCATTTCAAAATTACAGGAGGAAGTGCTTGACTCCTTCACTCCATCTATGAACTGCAGGTGATCACTTTGCTTTAAATTGGCATAGGGCTGTAGGGAATCTATTTTACTTGTGTTTGTATTTTTCTAAGAATAGTATTAGTATTATTCTAAATATACCTGTTAATTTTGTGAATGTACGTAGAATATACGAGTGGACATCCAGGGCCAGGCTGCTACTAAATAGAGAGAGAGGCAGGTGAATTTGGATGTCATGAAAAGACAGCAAATTCTTGAGTTATTAAATTTATTTTTACTGCTGTTATTACTGCCAGGGTGGGAGAAATGCTTGTGGAATTTTCTGCTATAAAAGCCAAAAAAGTCACACACTCACTCATATACATTTACCAAAATGGGAAATAATAAAGTGATGAAAATATTTCATCTGTTGAATTTCTGTCAAATCTGAAGCTGCTGGCAACATTCAGGTTTTGAGGGTTGTCTCAAATTAGGTAAATGGGGAATCCCTTACTGCCTAAACATAATTTAAGCTAACAATAATTTAGCAATAACATATTGGCCTGATTGCTCTTGGAAGTCTCGGATAGAGGAGACTGAAATAGTTGAACACTGAGTCAACATTTATATAAATCCCACTGATTCAATGGGCCTGTTCTAATGGGAATTACCAATAGGATTCAGGCCATATTTATTTATTTATTTATTTATTTACGTGATACCATCTTCTTCTATTTTTCCTTCAGTGAACTTATATATACATGGCTCTTCTCTTCACTTTATCATAAAATAGATTCTGCTGAGAAAATGCTAATCTTGGAGAGAAATAGGGGTGGCAGAGGTCTATACTGGGCCTTTAAGTTTATTGCACTGTGTTCTCGTATGGTAACGGATATGTAATGTGAATGGAATGGAGCATATTTTATTGCACGGTATGATCCTCATCGAGTTCCCGTTCCATGCTCTGACAGTCCCTAGCCTGTTCCAACAAGAGAGCTGTAAAAATGCGTCCTTAGCCTGCAAGAACACTTTCAGACCGTTCCAGATTATGTGTGTGCGATAATCCCACCCGGTCTCAATCTGTCCTCGTGTTCTGATTGGCTAAGACAACCTCCTCCTCTCCCATCCTAGAACGTCCACAAACTCAACTCAACTCTTCTGGTATTGATGCAAGGAAGGTGCCACAAGCAATTAATTTTTTTTAAATTTTTGTAGATTGAATTGCATCATGTTTACAAGAAAAAACAATGAATGCTCACTACCTAAACCTCTCGGTAGCATTCTTTCCAATGCAGACATAGGGGTTTTCACAACAGTGAGCATGCACCAATGAGGGATGGCTGAAGAACTACTTTAGCACTGTTACTATCACATTATCAATAGTTTAATGCAGTAACACCCATTCCCATATCATTACATTCCAGGGACTCAGTGGGAACATTACAGGTACTGGTGTGATAAGCTTACTTGTGTCAGTCAATATTTTTATAGATTATTTGGGTGAAGGCAGAAAGGAGATATTTATTAGATTGGCAGATGACATCAAAATGGGAGGGGTGCTTAATACCTTAGAACAGGGGTAGGCAACCTTTTTGAGCTGGGGGCCGGGTTGCTACCCTCAGACAATTAGGGGGCTGAAGCACCATAAATAAATAAATAAATAAATAAATAAATATTAAAATTAAAAAAATATGCATGCACAATCTCTCAGACCCAGAAAAGCCATGGCAAAACCCCTGTGGAGATTTTGCCAAGAAAACCCCAAGAACAAGTAATAACAACAATAATCAATATCATCATGGCAGGTGGCGGTGGCAGCGGGGGGTGGCGGTGACGGCGGTGATGGCAGGACCAGCCTGGGGCTGGTCCAAAGGTCTTGAGGGGCCACATCCGGCCCCTAGGCCTTAGGTTGCCTACCCCTGCCTTAGAAGACAGAATCAGGATTAAAGAGGATTGTTAACAGATTGGAGAGCTAGGGCTAAACTGACAAAATGAATTTCAACAGGGATAAATGTAATGTTCCACACTTAGGCAGGAAAAATAAATAAATGGACAAGCATAGGAAAGGGTACACTTACCATGACAACAGTATGTATAAAAATGATTTAGGGGTCTTGACCACAAGCTAAATGTGAGCCAGAAGTGTGGTGTCATGACTAAAAAAGCCCATACTGTCCTACACTGCCACATCAGAAGTATAATGTCCAGATCAAGAGACATAATAGCACCATTCTATTCTGTTTTAGTCAGATTTCAACTGAAATATTGTGTCTACTTCTGTACCCCACTGTGTAAGGAAGATAGCTGTAAGTTGGAACGTGTGCCAAGGAGAGTGTCCAAGATGGCAGAGAATGTGAAAATGATGCCATAGGAAGAATAACTGAAGGAGCTAGATATATTTAGCTCAGAGAAGTGAAGACTGGAAGATAATCTGGTATTTATCTTTAAATATCTGAAATCTGTCATATAAAATATAGACCAGATTGTTTCAGCTTCATCACAGGGTAGGACCTGAACTAATGGATTATAAGGAAGGAGAATCCAACTAAATGTTAGGAAGAGCTGTTCAACAGCAGAACAAACTAATGTGCAGAGTAGTTGGTTGTTCTTTGTCAGAAGATTTATAGGTCAGTGGCCCTCAGTTATGGATGCACCAACCCACATGAAAAGATGGTGGGATTGAGAGAAGCTCTCCCTTGCAGATCTTAAGGTATCTGCTAGTTTATATAAAGAGATACTGTCTTTTAAATAGTCTGGACGCAAGCTGTGTAGTTCCATAGAGTGACTAGCTGAAGTTTCATGCCCCTTTAGGAGTTTGAACCACATCTCCCAATCCCAGTCTAGTTGCCTAGCCATTGCACCACACAGCACTTGTTGCTCTTATGCTGGCCTGTGACCATAATAAATATTTATCTATCACTGGGTGTGAGTTGAAAAATTAACAATCACATGATGATGCTGATGCTGATGGAGGATGCTCTGCTATTGATATTTATACAACACCTTCAGTGTGCATAGCAAGATAGTGCTCTTTATAGGCCAAGATAAAAAATCCCCTGCTCCTTAGGAGCACTGAAATAGCAGGGGAGAATGAAGGGGACAAGGGGAAAGGAATACTTGTGCATTGCATAGAAAAAAGAAGAAGCTGCAGGTACTTGATGCTTTTTTTTAAAAAAAAAACCATTTAATTTTCACCATCTGTTACTCATCTATAAAATGAGATAATGCAACCCAGTTTTGCAAAGTACCATTTGAGCTCTATGATGAAGAGTGTCATTATATTATATTATTCTAGAACAGATTATGTTCAGATGAGGCATCACCACATGACCTCAGGTGGCTGCTGTCAACAGATGGCAATGTGGAATTCTTTGGGCTTGATTATTTACTTATTCAGAAGATTTACAATTATGAATAACGCTGGGAAAAATATATCCCAGATCTTTCCTATTTTATACTAAAGCCTGTTTTCTAGGTACCATATGACAGGCATCATGATATAATGACTAGGCTTGAGTCTTTAACCCAGCATGGCTGAAAGGTCTGTCTACAGTGCTTATTTTTCATTAACTTTTACTCAAGTGGACAATGTAAATCTGATGTTGGTTTTGAGAAGAAAGCTTTTGTTACTACATTCTGTCCCAGGTAATGGGCATGTGTGTGTGATTCAACTTGGAAAACTTCAGCCATCTCAATTAATGTCAGTGAAGCTCTTGGAGTTTGCATATAGTTTTTCCCAGTTAAATGTAAAAAATGGGGAAAGCATGGGGCTTTGAATTTGGAAACATCCAGAGAGCGGGAGAGAAAGGTGGAACAACAACAACAACAACAACAACAATAAAAATGTCATGGAGGTTAAAAATTAATCCATTCATTTGCCTTGGCAGGTTGTTTTTCCTACTTCACCGTAATATTTTGTTTTCTAGATTTGTTGTTTTTCTCCATGTCCTCCATACTTTTTTAAAAACACCTTTATATGAAATGCTAACAAAGTCACTACTTGTCAAATTTAGACTTGGGTTCTCCGTCTCCTTCCATTTTAAATTGCGCCCATTTCATTTGCTATTTAGAAGTAGAGAGCCTGATGGCAGGCTTGTTTGTTTTTATCTCTCCTTTCTGGAAAGGTCACTATCCCGTCATTGCAAATTGTGAGTAGCAGAAGGGTAAATTAATTGAATCTAGTGGCCAAAAACAAACAAATAAACAAACAAACAAAAAACAAACCACACAAAACCATGCAGCTCCTACTCTTTGGCTGTTTTCTTCTTCTTCTTTCATTGCTGAACTTTCTACAGATTCCTCCAAGTTAGAAAGGCTTCCCTGAGGGAATCACTCACCTTCCATTACTGAACCGCCAAAAACCTGGAGTAGATTGAGAATATGACTGAGTTACATTCCCTTCTGGAACTGCTTGCTAGTAGTAAGCCAAGCAGAGTAAATAAAAGAACCTAATTTCCTTTTGGGGACGAGAATACAGTGTAGCTTATTACTGAAAACACACACACCTATGCATAATCTTTTAAAAATATTACTGAAATACAAGTGTTTTGCAGGGGTTGCCACAGAAACACATAGCACCATGTAGTATCCAAAATAGGATGTCTAGACAAACTCCTACTGTCTGACCTTTTATGTATTTCCTAATCCAACCAATCTTGCCAACCAAATTGGTGACTAAGCAGCAATTCACTTTATACACTGTCATAAAGGCCTGACAGGGCCCAGGTCACTGTTATAAATTTCAGTCTGGCTACTTCAGCAACTCTCAGCTTCCTTCACCAACACAACTCCCATGTGGTTTCTGGGCTGTGATGTGTGCACTAGATCATCATGAAGTAATTTTGGGGAGGGGGGAGCTGTAAAAATCCAAAAGCCACAAACTCGGCTGCGAAACAGAGAGCACTTTCATTCAGCAGGACCCCAGAGTTTACATAAAACCATAAAAGGAAGACTGGAGAAAGTCTCTGGTGAAAGCAAAATAAAGACGGCAGTGACGTTAAGGTCTAAAGCAGCCATCTCTTTGGAGAGGAGATCAGAGTTTGTACCTCTGCAATATTAAACATTAAAAAAATGAACTTCAATGATGTGAATGGCTACACCACATGTGAATTGCATTCCCTCCTCTTCTCTCCTCCACAGAGAAGTCAATTTGTTTATTCATTTTCCCAACTCCTTCAGCTGCTTCCTGAAGCGGCCCATGTATAAAAAGCAAAGGACTAGTTAAAAGGCACTTCATTAAAAACAGAGGGAGTGGAAGTAAAATAAACTGTCTTGTTTTAGAGTCCTTCCATGATAGAGTCCTTCCTTGCTTCAGAGTCCTTCCAAATCCATCCGGTTTCAGAAATCTTACAGGATCTTGTAGGCTGTAAGATCCTGTCCTAGAGGAAGGGATCATGTAAGTTCATCCATATGGTGGCTAAGCACCAATTCACTTTGCAAACAAAAAAGTACCATGGACCTTCTATACCAACAGAGAGACAATATTCAGGTACTTGCAAAATTTAAGGAAGTCAACTGAACTGGCTCAGGACTAACAGTCTACAGTCTAAAATTTTTGTTCAGTCAGGCATTATAGTCACTGGAAGTGAAAAGGATTTTTTTAAAGAAAAAAGGATCTGGGATTTGATTAAAATGGGAAAGCTATTTTGTACAGAAGATGTATTTATTTATTTTTTAAAAAGAGGGGATGTCATAAAAGGACAGCAAACATACCCTCCAACTGCCCTGATTTGGCAGCAACAATTGCCATTTTTAAAATGTCCTAGATTCTCTGTTTTCCTCCCACTTTCTCCCCTTGTTTACTTGAATAGTTGCAGACTGAGTTCAAAGAAGAAAAGTAGTTTGTGCACAACTCAGCAGGGTGAGAGGAGAGGAGAAGAGGGGAGGGGAGGGGATGGAATATTGTCTTTTCCAGTAGGCTCAGGCAAAAGCAATTGGCTGCATTCTTACCTGTATCCCAGTTTTCATCTGTGAAATGGTGGGGGCTATAAGCAAATTCTTCATTCATTCATTCATTCATGTAGTGGTTTTCTTGACAGGAATAGGGGCAGTTATATGATTAGATACAATCCATGCCCCTCTATTTGAGACTAGACACACACCCCCATGTGGTGAGTCCAGCCACTTGCTCCTGTGCCCTCCTTAAAAAGACAAGTTTTCCTAACTTTGGTGCCATGAATCCTCTCTGGGGTGGATTATGGGAGGTGCAATTTGCTGCTATGTCTCAGGCAGCAAAGTGCCTCAGGCTGTGGAACAAAGAGAAGGACCTCTCTAGATGATCTTAGTGCTCTAATAGGCTTATAAAGGGAGATAAGGTCCTTCAAATAATCTGAACCCCAGCCATAGAGAGCTTTATAAATCGAAACTAGAACTTTGAATTATGCCTAGAAATGGACTGGCAGTTGATGGAGCTATTGCAACAAGGGGGTTGTGTGCTCCTTGTAGCCAGCTCCAGTTGAGATTAAAATGTGTACAGTAATGTTATGAGTTCAAGTATCTTTCTGTCACTCTGCATGGAATGCTTAGGCAAACCATTTAGGGGGGAAGCACACGAGTGCTTCCAGGACACCGCGGGACGGTGCGCCGCGGGACCGCGGCATCTTCACCGCGGCGCGCCGTCGGCCCCTCTGAAAGGAGCGCTAAATCAGCGCTCCTTTCAGAAGTCACTGAAAGTGGACCCTAAAAGCATAGGGCGGACTTTCACTGACTTTTCCACCACAGCGTGTGCGGATGCTGCAGCGGGAGGTTGCCTTTGGCACGCCGGCCGTGCGGAGGGCCGGCAGCTCCGAGGGCAACCTCGGGAGGAGGAAGGGGCGCCGATCGTGCAGCTGCCCCTCCTCTTCCCTGCCTCGGAGACGACTCTATTAGTCGTCTGCCGAGGCCCTTAGTTGGAGTGTTGTTCATGTAACCTTTAGTTCAAATGGTAAAGTGTGCAAGGCAATTAGAAGTCCTCTGAGGGCCTTTGCAGACTGCCAGAAATAGTGCAAATTGAGTCCACTTTAACTGCCCCGACTCAGTGCTAGGGAATCATGGGAACTGTATTTTATTGTGGCACCAGAGCTTTCTGACAGAGAAGGCTCAATATCTCAGAAAAAAAAATACAGTTGCCATGATTCTCTAGCACTGAGCCAGGGCAGTTAAAGTGGACTCAATTTGCACTATTTCTAGCAGTCTGCAAAGGGTATGAGTTTAGTTACATTTTATATATTAAAATGGCTTGAAGATATGAAAGGGTACAAGCAATGCTAGTCAAGTTCACCCCACAAATATAGCTCCAACTTGAGATGGAGTGAGTTTTAAAGATGCTTTACATCTTGAAATGTAGGGTACTAAATTCAACATATCTAACAGAGAAAATCATGGAATCATTTGTGCAGTGAAGTATTTTTCTGTGTATTATACAGGACAATTCCACTGCAGCTGAAGAAGATGTAATCACTCTTGAAGGTCTCAGGGGCACAGTAAATTATTTGTACGTGAGAGAGTGTTTGGGGAGACTTTTTTTGGTATTATGAATAAAAAGAAAGTTAGTGTTCCCACTCCTCATTCATCCCAGAGGTATCCACCTCCAAACACTTGGACATCTGCAGTGTTTCAATGAGAAACTCTTTCCAACACATACACTGCTTCCAAAATGGAGCAAAAATGCCTCCCTTGTAAAACATTTTTTTTTAGGTAGGCATTTTTTCTAAATACATTTTTACATTTTTTTTTCTGTCTCCATATAACTTACATCTTGTAGCTTTGCTTCTGTTTTATGAGTTTTAAGTGTTTGATTATCATCACATTTACATACACACTTGAGATGTTTGTATATTCCTACAATACAGCCATGTGTGGCCTTCAAAAGAACACTAACACTTACTAAAGATAAATCATATACATGCATAGCAAACAAGTTTTCATAACATTAGGAGATTAGTTTTGTGGTTTATGTTTCACAACCAGCCACCTAGTCCAAAATAATCAATCCAAACCTAATGTAACCTAAAACATGTCTACTCAGAAGTAAGAGCCAGTGAATTCCTTTTGGACTTATATTCAAGAACATACACATTGGGGTGCAGTGTACCATTACATGAAGAAATATTTTATCAATGACAACTACCCCAAAGGAGACATGGATACTGAAAAATTGGGAAAGGAGCAAAGAAGGATAATTTACACAAATTTCACTGCTTTTCTAAAATGACGTTTCTGAAGATTCTTTCAGAAAAAGACAATCATATAAGACTGGCATTAAAAACCTCAATTTAGTCATCCCACAGAGATGTATCCTAAACCAATGGTTTAAAACTGGTCTTGGGCATTAGCCATGGGTGACACAAAAAATATGCATGTTGGTCATACATGTAGTCTCAACACAAGTAAATCTCATACAAACCTCCTAAAATATGTCATGACTCACAATGGTTTTTGACTGGAACTTGAAAATGTTAAGCTTTTAAAAAGTAATTTGTTCCCATTATTTATTATACAGTTTGAAAAGTAATTTGCTTAACAATGTTTAAAAAGAACATCATTTGCATCGTTTGCTACTTTTTGTTACATGCCAGGGAGGGAGACTTCAGATTGATAAGAATGCCACAAAACGTTAAAGAATTCAGCCAAGATACTTCTAAAAATGCTTTTACGAGTAACTTTGAAAACTGATAATAAAACTGTGTCTTGTGCCAGGAAATTCACTTGGTTCCCATTTGGTGGCTAAGATCCACAAAGTAAAGTAATGTGGATCACTGCACCAGTTCTGCAGCTAATATATTTATTCCAAGCCTATGGACCTTATCAAACGCTGGCCACGAAGCGAAAAGTAACAGAAAAGTAACCGAAGTGAGAATAAATTCAGTTCTATACCGAAACGAACTGAATTTCGCCCTGGCGGCCATAGCGCAATGAATACGAAGGCTCCAAAGGGGATTTAGCGATCAGGCGCCGCGGGATGCGGTTCACGTGGGAAGAAGGAAAACACACACACACATTTTCTTCTCTCTCTCTCTCTCTCTCTCTCCCCCTTCCCGCCACCCAAAAAGCCAGCGTCGCAGAAGGCGCTTCTGTGGATGGCAAGGATGGGATGAAGGAGTTGGGAGGAAAGGCAGCCAAGGGGACCGAGGAGGAGGAGGAGGGCTGGAGGACTGGAGGAGGGAAGGGGTGTTGGTGGGGAAAAATGCGAGAGAGATGGAGAGAGAGAGATCGCCTCCCTCTTCCCTCTGCCTCTCCTTCTCCTCCTCTTTCTCAATCCGGTTTGCCTTTCGCCAATCCCTTCCCCTCGCCGGGATTTTCTGCTTGGGAGAGCTCTCCCTGCTTCCCCGCCCCGCCCACCATTGCGCAATGAATACGAAGGCTCCGCTTGTACTTCCCCAACAAACCGAATGTCAAAATCTCCCTACTCGCTACGGATTAGCTTCGGGTTCTGTGGAGTTTCGGGGCAGCGTCGTGTGTACACGCGGGGAAACAATACAGATTAGCTCCGTGTTCTAGGGCAGCGTCGTGTGTAAACACGGGGAAATAATATGTATTAGCTGCAGGTACCCTTTGGATTAGCTCTGCTCTAGACCCCATGTGATAAGGTCCTATGTGTGGTCAAGAAAGTTTATATATTATAGAAAACACAAAAGAATTGTGCTGGTCTATGACCGTAATAAAGATGAATACAAAAGAAAATGAAAGCAATCAACAAAGGTAACAAAAGATAATCTTGAAACCCATGGAGGAGGAGCTTTATTACATTATTGCAGCCTGCCCCAGTTTGATAACCCCCAGATGAAAAGAACTCTCAGAATACGCCAGCCAACACAGCATTTGTATTTTTTTAGTCTTTAAATATTTTTCTATGTTTGCTTCCTTTAGACATGCATTAAGATGCTTGCTTTTACATTTTGCAGCTATAATTTTTAATCCATTGATATATGTTTTTGTCTTTATGAGAGCCAGTGTGGTGTAGTGGTTTGAATGTTAGACCGTGACTCTAGAGACCAGTGTTCAGTTTCCAGCTCAACCATAAAACCCACTGGGTGACATTGGGCAAGACACACTTGCTCAACCTCAGGGGAAGGCAATGGCAAACCTCCTCTGAACAAATCATGCCAAGAAAACTCCATGATAGGGTTGCCATAAATTGGAAATGACTTGAAGGCACAAAACAAAGCAGCAGCAGCAATGTCTGTGCAATTTGTTCCATGCAGGGAAAAGTGATCTTCTGAATTCCATCTTATGAAGTCTCACTACTGTTGCCTACATGAAGAATCAATTCTGTTTTATCTTTCATGCAAAACAGACTTAGGGCCTCTAATAGATAAACTGTCACTTTAAAGCAGGGGTCGGCAAACTTTTTGGGGGTGGGGCCGGTCCCCCTGTCCCCCGATCTTCCCCGGGCCGTGGAGGTGCCTGTGTGTGTGCATGCGCGCGCATGTGCATTACCACCGCTGTGGTGCACATGTGTACGTGAGCGCGGGGTGCCATTTTGGATGGCACCCTACGCTCGTGCATGCATGCTCACGGTGGCGGGTGGTATTTTGGAAGGCCAAATGGCACTGGCATCATGCACATGCGCTTGCAACATTGGTGCCATTTGGCCTTCCAAAATGGCACCCACCATGGTGTGCATGCGTACGCGAATGCAGGGTGCCATTTTGGATGGCGCTCCACGCTTGCGCATGCATGTGCACGACGGCGGGCACCATTTTGGAAGGCCAAATGGAGCTGGCGTCGTGCGTATGCACTCACAACACCAGCGCTGTTTGGCCTTCCAAAAGGGCGCCCGCCAAGGTGCGCATGCGTGCGCAAGCGCAGGGCTATGCGCACCACAGCCGGCGCCATTTTGGAGGCAAAATGGTGCCCCTGCATCGCGCGCGGCAGCACGCGTGCAGCGGCGGCAGTGGCAGGACTGGCCACGGGCCGGTTCCAAGGCCTCGGGGGGCCGGGTTCAGCCCACGGGCCGTAGGTTGCCAACCCCTGCTTTAAAGGCCGGGTGTTGCATGTGATAGACATATGCCTGAAATGTCCTTTTGATGTGGCTTCTTTCTGTTCAAATAGTTCTGCTCAGAGAGTGAAATGTGGAGGAGAAAGGAAAGTAAGGGAGAGAAGGAGGAGGACGCAACAAAATGGTAAAGATTAGAATTCCTGACCGGTTGCCAGTCGGTCTGGAAAAGTTGTTAAACTGTCCAATTTAGCTAAAGAAAAAAAAAAAAGGACTTAGCCAGTGGGGTGATTCAACTGGCCAGAGGGAGCCAGCTCATGGATTCTGTTTTAGCTGAGCAGCTGTGGTTTGTTTTCCCACTCCTTTCGATTCAGTCTGGAAGTGCATGTGCTCTTGCAGTAAGTTCTTGGATCTGCTTCAACAGACATTTCTGCAGCCTGGACGAGGGAAGGCACTTGGGAGGGGAAAGGCAGGAAAACTCCTGGCATGGACAAGAGGAAACTCCTTTGCCGAATGATTTCTCCATATTCAGAGAAGGAAGAGCAGGAAAAGCTTGAAACGCCTGTCTCCCTCGGATGATTCATCCTGAAGGGTTCTTGGGGCACTGATGTATTTGAATGACATGTGTCTTTGGAGCAACATTTGCATGCTATGTGGGTGTGATAGATATATGTGCATGTATACATATATGCCTCCGTGTTTGTGTGTGTGAGTGAAAGTATTTTTTTATGGCTATGTTTTTAATTGGTTTTAATTTTATTGATACAGTACTTGACTAATATTTTAAGCTTTCATAAATTTTAGTCATGATTGTTTTAACAGATATAGGTGGATGTAAGACACTTTGAGTACTGGACTGGGGAAAGGGTGGGAAAAGGAGGAGGAGGAGGAGGAATAGGAATAATATCAAGCAGCAACAGGTTGTACTGGTAAGTGTGAAAATGCCTCATGAAAAAATGGGAAACTAGATCAACTAGGTGTGTGTGTGTGTGTTTAAAAAATTGGAGATAGAAAATTGTTTTTCAGAGATAGTATATAAGACCGAGACACTGTTCCTTGTGGTAAATACTCTATTCCTAATGTGAATTTTTCTTTTCTAGGATTTGTATCAAAAATCTGCAAACTCTATTTGACCAGGAGAGACACTGGAACAAAAGAAATGTCTGCATAAACCTTATGGAACTCTGCCACCTCCAGCAATCTTAAATATTGCTCTCCAACCTGTTACTATTTTTCCTGTGTTGGTTCCACAATCTGCTCTGTTCTGCCAAAGAGGAATTAAAGACAAAGGGGGAGAAAAAAGAAGAAAGAGAAGAAGAAAGTGTCCTGTCTCCCATAATGTCACCCCTCAACATATATGCATCTTATTTTAATTTGAATTTTAGCTTCCACTTTATACTCTAGTGCTTCAGAGCAAAAGCCAGTGTGCTGTAGTGGTCTGAATGTTGGCAGGGAGATCAGGATTGAAATCCCAATTCAACCATGAGATCCACTGGGTGACCTTGGACAGATTAAAGCTTCAGAGGAAGGCAATGGCAAACATCATACAAATCTTGCCAAGAAAACCCCATTTTCTTACTATAAGGCTGCCATAAGTTGGATATCATTTGAAGGCATCCAACCACCACCACACACTTGAATGAGAGGCACTTCAGAATAATTTTATTTCCCTATATTATGTATGGCAACTTGATTCACATTCTCCACGTTGCAGGCAGGACTGAGCTTACCATTAGACAAAGCAAAGTAGAAGCTCAAATTCTGGGTATCATGAAAGGGCAGCAAATTGTTACTTACCGCATTTTCTGGTGTATAAGACAATTGGGTGCATAAGACAACCCCCAACTTTTCCAGGCAAAATATAGAGTATGGGATATACTCACCGTAGAAGACTACCCTGGAAAATACCGTAGGTTGTATCACGGGGTTTCCTTGACAAGATTTCTTCAGAGGTGGCTTTTGCCTTGGGCAAGTCACACTCTCTCAGCCTCAGAGGATGGTAATGGCAACCCCCATTTGAAGAAACATGCCAAGAAAACCCCATGATAAGGTTGCCTTAGGGTCACCATAAGTCGGAAAGGACTTGAAGACACACAAGAACAACAAAAAAGTCTGCAATTGTTTCATAGGTAGTGCATGGGAATAGGAGCCAGCATGGTGTAGTGGTTTGAGTGCTGGACTACCACTCTGGAGACCTGGGTTTGATTCCCCACTCTGCCATGAAACCCACTGAGTTAACTTGGAGAAGTCACACACTCTCAGCCTCAGGGGAAGGCACTGGCAAACCACCTCTGAACCAGTCTTGCCAAGAAAACCCCAGGATAGAATCGCCTTAGGGTTCCTCTCTTCCTCCTCCTCCCACCTCCCGCCGGCCACTCCGTCTTCCTCCTCCTCTCTCCTGGCTTCCTCGTGCCTCGTGCCTCTGTCCTCCTCCTCCTCCTCCTCCCCCTCCTCTCGCCTGGTTTCCTCATGCCTCCGTCCTCCTCCTCCTCCTCTCATTTGGCCTTCCTCTTTTCCTCCTCCTCCTGCCTTGCACAGGCCGCCTCCTCCTCCTCCTCTCGCCTGGCCCTCTCTTCCTCCTCCTCCTGCCTTGTGCCGGACACCCTGTCTTCCTCCTCCTCCTCCTCCTCCTCTCTCCTGGCTTCCTCCTGTCTCATGCCTCGCACCTCCGACTGGGAAGGGAGCTTGGGCAAGGGCGCCTTCGCCGGAGACAGGGGCCTTCGTGGACTGAGGAAAGGGGAAAGGGAAAGGGGGAAGGGGAAGGGGAAAGGCGAGTCGGTGGCTTCAGCAGCGTGTCTTTCTGCGGGAGTTGTGGAGCCCTTTTTCTCCGGAGCGTCTCTGGCCGAAGTTGGCCCAAAGTTGGGCGGCCCCCTGGGAAATATGCCTCTTCGATGTCCTCCTCCTCCTCCTCCTCTTGCCTGGTCTTCCTCCTCCTCCTCCACCCGACGTATAAGATGATCTCCGACTTTGGAGAAGATTTTCCAAGGTTAAAAAGTCATCTTCTCTTATACAAGAGAAAATATGGTATCTAAAAGATAGTAATTATGCTTTTACTACTGGGGAATGAGGAGACATACTTGGAGGTCTTTTTTCCTGCCAGACGCCACTGGATTTGGGTAGTAAGTATCTTGACAAGGGCTGCTGCCCCACTGCAGAATTAATGTAGTTTGACACCACTTTAACTGTCATAGCTTCATCCTTGGAATTCTAGGATTTGTTGTTTGTTGTGGCACCAGAGCTCTCTGACAGAGAAGGCTAAATAGCTCACAAAACAAGAAATCCCAGAATTCCATATCATTGAACCATGGCAATTAAAGTGGTGTCAAACTGCATTAATTCTGCAGTGTAGATGTAGCTTTCGTTGGATTGGGGGAAGGAGCATCATTTGCTATTTCACGCTGGTGTTGGTTATATGTAGCAATATGTTATATGTTGCTTGGCCTGACTGCTGGTCATGTGTCTATGTGTCTGGTCTCTACTCCATTCTGCCTTACCTGTAATACCCACAGTACACTGTGAGCGTACTGGAGTGGGTGGAAACTTCAATGAAACCAACAGGAATTATAGCATTCAAGTATAAATCTGAAAGTATGAGCCAAACCTGGCTACCTCATTCTGAAATCCACTTTTTTTGCTGGATTGCAATATCATCACAGAGTTGTAGTACATCTGGATAGGGAACAGTGTATCTCTTATGAGAGATTATTTTATTTTATTTTATTTATGATTATTTATTCCACTGCCACTCGAGGAGAAGAAACTGCTCTAGAAAACTAAATGTCAAATAAATTTTGTCTGCAGGAAAGCCTAGTTAATCCATATGATGGGATGTTTCCATATAATGGGGAAAAGAAAAATGGCTGAAATAGTCGTATTTATAGTTAGATTGCTAAACTTGACAAAATGTATAAAACTGGTGTTAATAAGTGCTGGAAATGTCAAAAAAGAATAGGTTCATTTTTTCACATGTGGTGGAAATGTTCTATAGAAAGGAAACTTTGGTTGAAAATTCATACCTTGAGGACAAAGATAATTTACAAGAAATTCCCATTGAATCTAGAGCTTCATTTATTAAATATGACACATGTTAGAGGAAATTTTGATGGATTGTTGGAGTGTAACATTGTATATATCAGCAGCAAGGATTTTGTTTGCACAAAAATGAAAAACTGTAGATAGACACACATTCAAAGAATGGATCATAAAGCTTGCAGACATGATAGAAATAGATAAACTAACTTATTGGATCAACAAAAAAACCATTGGACAAATGTGAGAATGACTGGAAACTAATAATAACTCACTGGAAAGAAAAATGGGCAAGCTTATCACATATAGAGTGAGGAGCAACTAGAACTAGAAGAGAGAACAGTAGAACCAATTTATTTAAACAACATATTATTAGAAGAAGGTCAAGAAAATTAAAGAATCCAACGAGGCTAGGTAGGAAGTAGAAAAGTTCAAATAAATGTTAATGGCATGCCAGGGAGATAGAACATTCAAATATTTAAAATTAATAAATATGGCATTACTATAAGATAAAAATATGAGGAATTTTAATATAGCCATACAATTATCAATTGAGTTTTGAAAAGTTATGTATTGATTCTGTATTTATACATGGTTGTATTGTGTTAATATATATAAAAAAGACTACTAATGTAGAAATAATGTAGAAATAACGCAGTGTGACACTGTTTTAACTGCCATGGTTCCATCCTACAGAATCCTGAGATTTGTAGGCTTTTTAAAATTACCGTATTTTCCGGCGTATAAGACGACCCACGTATAAGACGACCCCCCCATTTTTCCAGTCAAAATATAGAGTTTTAGCACCTCTATCCTCATTATCCTTATATCCGGCGTATAAGACGACCCCCCCACTTTAGCCACAGATTTTGCAGGTAAAAAAGTAGTCTTAGTATATTTTATTAACATGTATTATTCAAACATCTCTAACAAGTTGACATATTAATTTCTTTTCCAATAATTATCTACAAATATTTACAATTGACTTCCAAGGTATCTCCAGTTTGTACTCAGCTTTACTTCAGTGTTCACTCATTGTCTTCATATACAAGCAATTTTAAATATTAAATCTACTGTGTGTAATAACATCAGCTTTAACCATCTTGATCTTTTATAGTCATTATTATAGATGTTTCCTGTTAATATTCACCTCCCATTATTAGGTCATTTAATAATTTACACTTTCCCATCAATTTGTATCTCTACTCAATTAAGTTTTCTCTTTTACAGTACTGCAGTATCGGGATCCAGTCTTGTTCAATACTTTCTACATTTTGTTTGTTCAGTCTAGCTGTGAGTATATCCATACACATCATTTCAATAAGCCTTGTAAACCACTCACTGGTTGAGGGCACTTCTATTTGTTTCCATTTTTTTGCTAATGTAATCCGAGCTGAAGTTATCATATATAATAATATTCTCCCATATTTCCTTTCCATTTTTTCTGGGATCTTATTTGTCATATTCAACAGGTATATTTCTGGTATCATGTCATATCTTATTTTGAGTATTTCACAGATTACCTTATGAATAGTTATCCAATATTTCCTAACTTTGTCACAGTTCCACCATACATGTAACCAACATCCTGTGGTTTGATTACACTTCCAACATCTATTATTGCCATTCTGATAAACTTTTGATAATTTCGCTGGAGTAAGATACCAACGTTGCTCCATTTTTACATAGTTTTCTTTCAAGTCTTGGCATTGCGTAAATTTTTGTGTCTTCTTTCTTGCCCATTCCCAACTTTCTAAATCAATGTCCCTGCCAATATTTTTAGCCCATCTAATCATCATATTTTTTACTAAGTCTTGTTCCAATTCTCTTTCTTGTAAAACCTCATAATATTTGGAAGTTAGTTTTTTTCCTACATGAGATTTGTAGTTTTGTGAGGCACCAGCACTATTTGGCAAAGAAAGATAAAGACCTTGTAAAACTACAAATTCTAGGATGCCATAGGGTGGAGCTACAGCACTTAAAGTTTTGTCAAAACCCTAGGAGTAGATCCACCAAGACAAATAAATTTTTTGAGAGTGCTGTTCCAACTAACACAACTAACACAAGAAGAATATTTAACAATAATGACATGACTAACTTAAATTTAAATCGGTTTGCTCTTTGCAAGACTAACTTTAGATTCAACCCAAAGTATATCAGAACAATAAATAACTTCATTCCAAAGACTACACTCCTGCACGTACTTACCTCAAAGTAAGCCCCATTGAATGCAATGGGAATTGACTTTTGCATCAACACACATACGATTATGCTGTGAGCATACTGGAGTGGGTGGAAACCTCAATGAAACCAACAGGAACTATAGCATTCAAGTATAAATCTGAAAGTATGAGCCAAACCTGGCTACCTCATTCTGAAATCCACTTTTCCTTTACTATCACTTAGCCACGTATTCACATCTGTAAACTGAAAACACTGAACTTTCTGTGAGAGTTATTATAACAGCAGTGAAGGTAAAGATGATACAGACTTCTGCATGCATGTAGAAATAATAACAAAATGTAAACTCACTTCCATAGTTTTTCATGGGTTTTTCGGGCTGTGTGGCCATGTTCTAGAAGAGTTTCTTTCTGGCATTTTGCCAGCATCTGTGGCTGGCATAGGTGCCAGCCACAAATGCTGGTGAAACGTCAGAAAGAAACTCTTCTAGAGCATGACCACACAGCCTGAAAAACCTACAAAAAACTATGGATGCCAGCCATGAAAGCCTACGACTAAACTCACTTCCATTTTTTAGCCATATTTTAGCTTTTCTGTCTCTAATTCCATTTTTCTTCTTCCGTCACTTGGAGCACCACAACTACTAACTTTGACTAAAGGCACATTGGGAATGCTTCCTATTTTAATAATAATAATAATAATAATAATAATAATAATAATAATTTTTATTTATATTTCCCGCCTCTCCCTATGGATCAAGGCGGGATTACAGAATAAAAATGAATACAGTGTATAAAATACAAGTAATAAAATAGTAAAGTAAAATAACAATAATAAATTATAAGAAAATATAATATAATATATAAAAATAAAATAGTCAATCATCATCAGAGTCTTAAAATCCAGAAGATCAGATGGATAGGCCCACCAGAAGAGCTCCATCTTAAGTGCCTTCTTAAAGGCATCTAGCGTAGTGATAAGACGGATCTCCTCTGGCAGGCTGTTCCATAATCTGGGGGCTGTGGCCATGAACAATCTATGGGAAATAGAGTTCGATCTGGTTTTGTGGTGATCTAATAAATACTTCCCATATGTTCTGAGAGTGCGGGGTGGACTATGTGGGGAGAGGCGTTCCTTCAAGTAACTCGGGCCCAAGCCATGTAGGGCTTTAAAGGTAATAACCAACACTTTGTACTGCACCCGGAAGTTAATTGGCAGCCAGTGAAGAGATTTCAAAACAGGTTTGATATGGTCTGACCTAAATGTTCTGGTGACCAATCTGGCTGCCGCATTTTGAACCAACGGAAGCTTCCAAACTTGGTACAGAGGTAGCACCATGTAGAGCGCATTACAGAAATCCAAACGAGAGATTACCAGGGCAAGTACTACTGCTTCAAGGTCCCTTTGGTCTAGGTAGGGACACAGTTGGCGGATCAACTGAAGTTGATACCAAGCACTCCTGGCCATCGCATCCACTTGAGATGACAACTGTAAAGAGGAATCCAGGAGTACTCCCAAACTGCATACTTTGTCTTTTAGGGGAAGTGTGACCCTGTTGAGGACTGGTTGGCAAAACTCCCTTCCCGGACCAAGGGTACCTATTGAGAGTACCTCTGTTTTCTCTGGATTCAACTTCAGTTTGTTTTCCCTCATCCAACCCATTACCGACTCAAGACAGGCATCAAGAGGAACGATGCCATCCTTAGTCACTGCAGCAGTTGGAGACAAAGAGAAGTAGAGTTGGGTGTCATCAGCGTATTGATAACGCCGCATCCCATGTCTCCGGATGATCTCACCCAGCGGCTTCATGTAAATGTTAAACAGCATAGGGGATAGAATGGCGCTCTGAGGGACGCCAGATGTAGCTCTCTTTTTAAAGAGCTACTATTCCCCACCATCACCATCTGGAATCTGCCTGAGAGGTAGGATCGGAACCATTGAAGAGCAGTGCCCCCAATACCTAACTCCTTCAGGCATTCCAGAAGGATACCATGGTCTATGGCAGAGGTAGGCAACCTTTCCCCTTTAAGGGCCGAGGGACTTCAGCTCCCAGAAGCCTCAGCCATGTTGGCCAATAGTCCCATGTTGGCCAATAGCTCCTGGGATTCTGGGAGCTGAAGTCCCTCAGCCCTTAAAGGGGAAAGGTTGCCTACCCCTGGTCTATGGTATTGAATGCCGCTAAGATGTTCAAGAGCACCAACAGGGTCACACTTCCCTGGCTATGCCCAGACAGAGATCATCGACTAAGGTGACTATGGCAGTCTCAACTCCATATCCCGCCCTGAAGCTGGTTTGAAATGGATGCAGATAGTCTTGTTGGACAAGAGACTTTAACTTTTTTTTTTTTTTAGACTGCTGTTCCAGCTAATACACGAAGGCTATTCAAAAACCACAACAGTTGCTAATGTTTTGTAGTATTAATATTTCTGATAATTTTGATGTAGTCATAGTATGATTCCCAGGACTCAGACTTGACCTAAAATTTCAGTGATTTAGCCTCTTTCACAGGATTTCCTGGAAAAGAGGTTAAAACACAGGGTTAAATTTCAGAGCCAAAAGCCTGGGGGCAAGCTATTTCTTACAGGAAAAATCTTTCACTTTCTCCTTCATTCTACCATTTGAACCACTTTCTTCTCAGCATGTTCATCTGTGTGAGAGAATGAAAGAGGCAGAACCAATAATAGTAATATATATTTGAATGATACATAACCACATGGGTGGAGAATGTACACTGGAGAATAATAAAATACATGGTTGCCTCCTGCAGAGTCAGACCATTCTTGGCTCTTGAAAGCCTCATGCCAAAGGTCTTCCTCAGCCCTGCTGTTCCTTGAAATGTTCTCTAACACGAATTTTTTGGGAACTGAAGGCCTTATGCACTCACATCATAAACCACAGTGAACTGTGGCCTCCAGTCTATTAAATATTGAGACTTCTCTCCCTTCTCTCCCCTCTCCCTCATATCACCAAAGACAATTTGATTCTTCCACACCCTGCTCTGATAAATGTCACCTTTGAGCATCAAGCTCCTTAAGTGACCTAGAAGGCTCCAAAAGTAAGTGTCACAAGGAGGTGTCTTTGTTGCCACTGCTCTCTCTCAAACTCATTCAAGAATATTATTTGCATTTGTATTCCCATGTACCTGGCAAACTCTCTCATAGGATCCTGTGAGAAAGGATTGGACTGGGAATCTATGATGACCTAGGTCACACAATGAATTTTAGAGCCTGAGTGGGCACTTAACCTGTGTGCTCTCACTATTGACTTCTTGGCATGAATGGGAAGTTGGATCTGCTAGGCCAAATTTGGATCCTATGTCACGTTGTGGTGATGGCAACTTAGGTGGAGTATGTTGAGTGGTGAGAGAATCTTTCTGCCACCCTCTTGCCAATCATACAAGCAGGATTACTGACTTGCCAAAAATCTTGCTGGTCTAAGTCAGTGGTCATATAGGCATTTCAAAGTGTATGGAGTAGTGTGTAGATTACTAGGGCAATCATTCTGTCTTGGAGTGGGTGAGACCTTAACCTACATTTTCCCTAGGGTCATACATAGCTGTGAGTGAAAGGCAGGAATGGGTTGTAAATGCTGCTACACCTGCCTCTCTTTTTAGGCTGAGCGCATGTTGGGCTTGTGATTATTCTTTTGGAAGGGGCAGTTTTTGGTGACATGTTTTTGGACTCATGATCTGGTTGGGCTAAGTGCCTTTATTCTCTTTTTTTCATCATAGCTTGGCAAAAGGATGAGTGTGGCTATGGAAAATAAATTTATTGTCTCATGTGAGATGGGAAGAGGAAGAGAAGGACACTCATGAAGCCAGAACAGCTTTCTGAGGGAGACAGTTGCTTAGATTTTAAAGGCAAATAACAATAGCACGGCTGTTATGCAACTAAAATGAGATACCTGTTCATATGTTTCCCCTTTTTGCAAAGGGAACGGGTTACCACCTACCAGGTATAATTCAGACTGACCTTAGTGGTGCCAGGTGACATTGTAGCAAGCTATCCATGCCACTGAACGTCTCCTAAGGAACAGATTAGGACTACCCCCTGGTTTTAGCTTTATGCATTATGCATCTTCCTTCAATAAAGATATGGCCTATTTAATCCTGTTTAGTGTGTTTCTTCCTCCCACAGCAGTACAAACATAATATAATGTGTAGCTGGATAATCCTTCATGATGAAGCCCTAGGGTGAAAGAACACAAGGGAAGAAGGAGACATTTAGCTGTGTAATTCAGTTACAGAATATGTTCGAGAAAAAGGGGGAAGTAGAAAAGGTTGGGGAAAACATTACTGAAAAGCGTGGGCAAGTGCTTTCTGTGGGTAGTGGGGTTTTTTTTTTTTTAAATAGCTCTCTAAAAGACAGAAAAGGAAACACAGATGAAGTAGAGGAAAAAGTGAAATGTGAAACTGGTGCAGATGCAAATGAGATGTAATAAATATCTGCTCAGACATACTAGTGGGTACAGTGTACGTTCCCCCTTGACCTACTTAATAGGGCCCCCAAAACTGCAGCAGTCAACTTTTTCATGTCGAAATCCATTGAAATTACAACATGAGACCATTAAAAAAACAACCTTGAAAATTGGGTCTTTGGTCACAGCACAGCATTTCTGAAGTACAGATCAGATCTCTCACAGATCAAACTACACGGCAGAATGACTAATTGCGGGATGACTAATCCTCATCTCCCCTCCAAAACTCTTTCATAGTGGCCCAGAAGACTTAATTGGCAAGATGCTGTTATCTCACCACTGGTCCTGCAGTGAAAAACAACTCACTTTGCTTTATAAAGCATCAAATAGATTTGTTTATGTACTCTTCCTATTATTATGCATTTATTTTAATAAAACAACAAGCTGATGCTGGCATAGTATATAAACAAGAAAGAGATGATGGTACTGTATCTTTCTTCAGAGGGCACCTTGTCTAGAATAAATTAATCCAACAGACACAGGGTGAATGAAGACTAGCGGAGGGTCTACACTTACTAGAATATTCTGGGCTGCCCCTGGAGTATTCTGAGTCTAAATTCCCCCAAATTCTGCCCTTACCCATTCTCTTTTGTTACAGGTCTTCCACTCTCACACAGAATGATGGGCAAATGCCTTCCCACACAGCTCCTGTGTGTCACCTACTGCCGCTGCTGAGATCACAACAAGCCATCCACACTACTGATGCTGAGTACCTTGTTCTGACCTCACAGTGACTCACGCCTGCATTGGCTGCACCAGACAACTTGCAGGAATCACGAGTGAAAAGGCAGTCACCATGGTTGCTGCAAAGAGAGCCAAAAATTATCAGTAAAAGGTGAGTTATCTAAATGCAGGTTAGGGGGACAAAGCCCTGAAACAAGTGCAGGTGTCATGAGGACAGTCTGGACTTGATTTGGGTTTTTTGCCCTGCATCATGTAAACAAGATATAGAGCACTCAGGGGAGATTTGGGGTAAATCACCCATGTAGACACCTAACACACACTTATATATGGAATGTTCTATATATCAAGGGTGACAATAGTTTAGCCATTGAGGGCATATGTCCTATTGTTAGTCCCAGTTAGAATAGCTCTATCTATGGGATTTGCCTATGTATCAGGTCATCCTGTAGCTCCGGTAAGAGAGACCTCACTTGTGGGGTCGCTCAAGGAGCTATTTTGTCCCCGATATTATTCAACATCTATATGAAGCCGCTGGGTGAGATAATACGGAGTTATGGTGCTGGATGTTATCAATACGCTGATGACACCCAAATCTATTTCTCCGTGTCTCGTTCGTCGGCCTCGAATTCCAATGGCATCTCTCCTCTCAATGAATGTCTTCGGGCGGTAATGGGCTGGATGAGGAAAAACAGATTGAAATTGAATCCAGACAAGACGGAGGTGCTCACGGTATCAGCCCCGAAACCAAGAATTGGGTTGCAACCTCCAGTGGGGCCACACTCTCCTCCAGTGACTGTGTTCGTAGTTTGGGGGTGCTCCTTGACTCGTCGCTCCTGATGACAAATCAGGTGAATGCGACAGTCAGGAGCGCCTGTTATCAGCTTCGGCTGATACGCCAGCTGTGCCCTTTTCTGGAAGTAAGGGATCTCAAAACTGTTGTGCACGCACTGGTAACCTCACGCCTTGATTTCTGTAACCCGCTCTACATGGGGCTACCCTCGTGCTTGACTCGGAAACTACAGCTAGTGCAAAATATGGCAGCCAGGTTGCTATCAGGGTCATCTAGGAGGGATCACATCACTCCGGTTTTGAAGTCCCTCCACTGGCTGCCTATTGGTTTCCGGGCCCAGTACAAGGTGTTGGTCATCACCTTTAAAGCCCTAAATGGCTTGGGCCCAAGTTATATCAGAAACCGCCTCCTCCCATACAATCCTCCCCGTGCCCTCCGTTCCTCTGGGAGGAATTTGCTGCAGCCTCAAAAATCTAGGCTGGCGGCGACCTCCCAGAGGACCTTTTCTATCGTCGCTCCCAGACTCTGGAACGGCCTGCCGGATGAGATCCGTCAATTAACATCTCTGCATAGCTTTAAAAAGGCTGTCAAGACGGATCTCTTCCGGCAGGCCTTTCCGGACTAAATTGCCCGGCCTCGGGATTATTGGGACCGTCCCTCATACATCTATACAATGCCTTAGAATTTTAACCAACAGGGGATAATGGTTTGTATTAATTTAATTTTATATTCAATTTATGTAATAGTTGTTTTAATCTAATTTTGACTGTTTTAAATTGACCTTGATTTAATAATTTTTTAAAAGGGGGGGAGGAGGGAATTGTCTTGTTTTACGCTGTATACTGTTTTATCCTTGTTCACCGCCTGGATTGGCTTGCCACAGGGCGGTATATAAATAAAAATTATTATTATTATTATTATTATTATTATTATCCTTCAACAGTTGATTTGATGGGTTTACATTAATTGGGACAAATCAATAGGATTCTAGCCCAGATAGTTTGGACTATCACTCCTATAATCCTTTACCAGTTTTCATGTTGCCAGAGGTTTTGGGGACTTAATGTCCAAAGCACCTGGATAGCTAAATTTCCCCCACTTCAGTTATATGGAATGTACATTACAGTTGTGATAGAAGATCAAAGCTGACTATGAATCCAGACAGAGGCTGGACAATTGGACCAGAATTTCTTCACATCTTGCCATCTCACCCTACTAGCCTTCCACAATGGTTGTGAGATCTTTGCTTCTCAGAGGTCACAGATGGTGCCACTGAAGTAGGAAGTGGGGAAGAAAACAAAGCCTGCTACTGCCACCCATCTCTCTCAGAAACTATACTGACCTAGACCCAGCCTGGGCTTGGTGTTCTCCTATGAACTATGAACCATAGTTTTAGTTCTTCATAGTAGCTATGTCTGAAGTAGTTCAAATCCACTTTTGTAATTAAACTCCCCATTTGCCCCCTTTAGGTTTTTCACTCAGCTTGACAGAATTTCAACACCAGAAGAAAGATTTTCACCATGTATAGTTCCTACCATCCTGGTGATACAATATTCACCTAAAGAAAATTAATAATAAATGATTAAAAAAAACACCCACACATACTTCCAAAAAACCCTACTTGTACTTGGTGTATTTTTTTTCCCTTTGATAGCTCTTCCTTTTTCCTTATCAAGTAAAGGACAAAAAGATTTTGTGTTTTATGATGGGTTAAGAGATCCGAGAAGTAGAGGGGAAGGAGAGTTTTAACTGCATGTGTTTTGTTTGAGCATTGGGCTGTGACTCTGAAGATTAGCGTCTGAATCCCTGCTTAGCCATGGAAACCTATTAGGTCACCTTGGACAAGTCACACCCTCTTAGCCCCAGAAAACCCCATGACAGGTTTGCCTTAGGGTTGCTGTAAGTCGGAAACAACTTGAAGGCACACAACAGCAATACATATGTATATGTTAGTGTACTAGCAGTGTTCATTACAAGATTCTGTCCTCTGACTTGCTCTTTAGTGTCACCCTTCCATTGGTATGCTACAGATACAAACACTCTAATTCTGGAACCATTGTGCACCACACTCTTTTCTTTGGTTAAAAAAGCAAATGTGGGAGTGGGATTTGGATCAGGTGTGGGGGAAGCAACATTTTAACTCTTTCTACTGGTACGAGTTGTTGTTGTTGTTGTTGTGTTCCTCCAAGTCATTTTTGACATATAGTGACCCTAAGATGAAGTTATCATGGAGTTTTCTTGGCATAATATGTTCAGAGAGAGTTTGTCATTGTCTTCCTTTGAAACTGAGAGAATGTGACTTGTCCAAGATCATCCACAGGGTTTCCATGGCTGACCAGGGATTTGAACCCTGGTCTTCCAGAGTCCTGTTCCAACATTCAAACTATTACACCATACTGGCCCACTAGTTACAGGTTACTAGTACACAAGTGGACTAATGGGAGCAGATAGATGGCCACTCATTCCCTAGATGTGCCCTAGGGCTTTGGTTCTGAAGTAGTGAGCTCCAGATAATTGTTGGAGTTCAGTTCACAGCAGCCCCAGCTACTATGATTAATGGTAAGGGATTCTGGGTTTTGAAGTCCAACAACAGCCTCTGTAGCTGAGAGACATTGCTGTTGGACAAGTCTAGGAATTCTGCGGCTCTCCACCAAAACTAAGGACACTGGTTTTCAAGCATAGTCCAAATGTCACTTACACTCTGTGGGAGTTATGAAATGGGAAATTTGACACTTGATTAGCTTGCTTTACTGCAGAATCTTCTAAATGCCATGCTAACTGATTTGCTACTGGTGGTTCAGAAAATTGGCTTATGATGTTATCCTAGGCATATTTCATCAATGTGCTTGTATGAACAGTTCTGAAGTTCACAAAGTTGTAGCAATGCTGACTTTTTTGTCCGATGCAACTTCTATAAACACACTTTGGGCAGATACAGATTATTCAGATTGACAGCAAATGAAAATCTACCATACTCTTGGTTTCATTAGTCTTCATTATGTGACCACGACAGCTTTAACTGCTGCCCTGCATACATAAGTAATAAAAATGTAAAATGTTTAAATGAACTGTGCCTCCCAGAAGTCATTATAAAAGATTAATGACAAGCACTCTTTGCTAATTTAAACGTCTTTAAGAACCACATCCGAGTAGCCCTTGTGGTTATGATGATAGCAGAATGATATTTGCTAGACCTCTTGTCTTGAACCATTACGTGCCAAGCTGTGATGACTTTGATTATTCCGTCCTTAGTGAGTCTGACTTCAATATATATTTGACTCCCATTTACTCAGGCCTGACAACCTCTCTCACTCCTCCTGAAATCCAAAGTGGCTTCAGGTATTAGTGACAGTCTGTCTTGAAGAATTGCTGATGCAGCTCAAGGGCCTTGAAGTGCTGCCATTATGAGCAGCAATCAGGGCCTACTTGTTGCACCTTTCACCCCATGGCTAAACAGCTGGAAAAAGAAACACTGACACTCTATAACTGTGGCCATGGCCTGAATCAAACAACCAGATCTTATAGCACCTTTAAGACTGTGAGAAAGAAGTTGTAGCACAAGCTTTTGTAGATGGTCTACTTGCTGAGATGCATGGTGTCTGAGGAGATGCGTGGACTCCATGTGTCTGAGGAAATTGATTATGAAAGCGTATGCTATAACTTTTTTTTGCACAGTTAGGGCCTTTGCAGACTGCTAGAAATAGTGCAAATTGAGTCCACTTTAACTGTCCTGGCTCAGTGCTAGGGAATCATGGGAATTGTATTTTTTTCTGAGACATTGAGCCTTCTCTGTCAGAGAGCTCTGGTGCCACAATAAATTACAGTTCCCATGATTCCCTAGCACTGAGTCAGGGCAGTTAAAGTGGACTCAATTTGCACTATTTCTGGCAGTCTGCAAAGGACCTTTGTCTCAAAGGTGATGCAAGATCCCTTCACATACTGATATTCCAGACTAACACAGCTGTGTCTCTGAATTCTTAATCAAACAAATACAATATAGTCACAGCAGACAAGAAAAATCAGCATTAAATGAATATAAACTGTTGTTGCTGTTGTGTGCCTTGAAGTCATTTCCAGTTTATGGTGACCCAAAGGTGAACCTATCTTAGAGTTTTCTTGGCAAGATTTGTTTGGAGGGGGCTTGCAATTGCCACCCTCTAAGGCTGGGAAAGTGTGACTTCCCCAAGTTTACCCAGTGGGTTTACATGGCCAAACAGGGGTTCAAATCCTGGTCTCCAGAGATGCAATCCAGCACTCAAACCACTACACCACACTGGCTCGCATATAAACTATTGAGTATACAATATAAACCATACAGTTAAAAATGGTAAAAAGCAGTACAGTTAAAACAATACACCATAATCTTAAAAGCTTCACTGGAATCTTGTTGAGGCCACGTTTACATCTACAGGAATTAGAATTGCACAGTTGCATAATGTATGTATCCAGTAGAGGACTATTGTTTCATTACAATGGAGCACAGCTGGCAAAGTGCCAGATGCACATCAGCGTGCATGTGCACTGTACACAATGTGCACCAATGCACATCACACGCTGGTGTGCATTACATAGTGATGTGCATTTTGAACAAATGCACAGCATATACCAAAGTGCATCATGCACCAATGTGCATTGTATACAAATGTGTATTGTGATGGGCAATGTGCATTGCGACCAATGTGCTTCAGGTGCTCTTGCCAGTGCCCCATTATGCATCTTTGCCGTTGAGTAAAGGGGTTTCTTAGGACCTCTGCTTTGTAGCTAGGTATACATAAAGTTGCATAATGTAACAGGTCATATAGGATTCTGGTACATTTTTTTAAAAGCTTCCATTCTCAAAAGACTTTTCGAATTTTAGAAAACCTTGCCTATTAATGGAGAAACAGCAAAGGGGGCTTCCTAGCCTTTACAGCCTATGGGGCAGACACTGAAAGTTCCTATTATGTCTTTCCACTAGCTATGCCTGTAAAAGAGGTGAGATTGAAAGATGGCCTCAGGCAGGCTCATATGGGAAGATATGAGCTGTCAGATAGCCTCCACCTAAGCTATATAGGCAAAAACAGCAGTAATTGTTTATGTCCTGAAAGGATGGTTGTTATAGATCAGGTTGGGTAGTTTCCAGACATTCAGGGGACTGGATCCATGTCTGTGAACACCTCCACTCCTCTACTTTATTCTTTTTTACCTCCATAACAAATCATGCCCAAAAAGTGGTACAATTAATAATTTTGCCCTATAGTCCCACAACCCATGAGGAGCCTTTCTTTTCAAAATTGAAAGAGAAGTGGGGGCAGTAAGGAGGGTCAATGAGGGTCTAGAGATGCAGGGAGCCATATATCACCTGTGCTCTGCTACAGAAAAAGCACTGTTCAGTTCCCTCATGCCCAAGGCATTTTGCTGTCTGAGATGAAGGACAATATAGCATGCTTCATTCCACTTATGGAAGCCAAACAGGCTGCTGTTTGAATCTTACTTCAACACTGTTGATGTGACAGCTTCTCCCCCTCCCCTGAGCTTAGGGGTTCAGGGCAAGCTACCTGGCACACACACAAGCTGGCATCCTGATAGTGGGTTACATCTGTGCAAGTTGAAGTTATGTGCACACAAATCCCTTTTTGGATGGGGCACATAAAACTCTATTCTCTTGCACTCTGCCAAAAACCTCCCATGCCCAGCACATCAAACCCCAAAATGGGTTGCTCCTCCTTCATCTTACCAGAGGGAAGGGAAAGAAGGGGGAACATCATTCCAGCCATGAAGATCCAGCAGTTCTGAACTCCTGGGGGAAAGAATAGGTGGGTGCACTCCACAAGAGAAGAGCCAGCAGGTGTGGTGGTTTGAGAGTTGGACTATGACCCCGGACATCAGGGCTCAATTCCCAGCTTGGCAATAAAACCAATTGGGTGACCTTGGGCAATTCACACTCTCTCAGCCTCAGGAGAAGGCAATGGCAAACCTCCTCTGAACAAATCTTGCCAAGAAAACCCCATGATAGGTTCCCCTTAAAGTCACCATAAGTCAGAAAATGACTTGAAGGCAGCCAACAACAACAAAGTCCATTTGAAAGCACACTCTCATTAATTCCCTGTCAACCAAACTGAGACCAGCTGCTTCTGTATGGTCTGAATTGTCTCCCCCCTCACCTGTAAGCAGCAGGGCCTTGATAGCTGCTGGGACGTGAAAGGACATAAAATGGTACTCGTGGAGCTACATGTAGGATCTCCTCTGGAAGGGAACAACAGGAAACTCCTCACTATTGTCTACTGTCATCCTGCCACCTGAAACAATGCCTTCACTGTCTAATGATAGGGCTGGTTGTGTTCAGCAATTAAAAACTCCAGGTAGTCTCATGTTTTTATTTCTTGTCATCTGATTAGATGTGTCTATAATTGTCCGTGTGTGTGTGTGTGTTTTAATTTTTCCCTGACATTGAAGAAGCAAAGAAAGGTTAATCAAGTCACACCAACATTGTGTGCATCTCCTAGTAAACATACTGTCACACATTTATTTAAGACAGGGGTGGCCTTTCCAGATGTTATTAGACTCTCATCAGACTCAACCAGCACAGGCCATGATCAGAGATGATGGGAATGGTGAATATTGCCATTTTGACACTGAAGCACAAGTTGCATTTTGTAACATCTCAGAGCAAGTGGATGGCTTCTTCCCAAAGTCAAGGCTAAATCCACAGGACAGTGGTGGTGAACCTATGGCATGTGTGCCAGAGGTGGCACTCAGAGCCCTCTCTGTGGGCACACACACCGTCGCCCCAGCACAGAGTTTGCCAGAGTTCCTTACTAGAAAGCCAGAGGGATGTGGCACTTTGTGATAAATAAGTGGGTTTTGAATTGCAGTTTGGGCACTGGGTCTCTAAAAGGTTCACCATCACTGCCATAGGACCTACCTGTGTCAGTAGTAAGAAAACCACAGCCCTCATTTTAGGAGCCTAAAGCTGCTTCTTTTTATGTTGCTCTCCTGGTGGATGATCTAAGTGGGGGAGAGCAGCTTAGCAAAGACAGTTCATTTGGCAGGCATCACACAGTTTTCTGTCAGTTGCAGCCTGGATATCAACACTGTAGGTAAATCTAGAAGATGAGGGATAGGAGGAACGAAGGATTTGTAAGATTAAGGAACAGTGAATAGTGGCCTAACAGCTGAGCAAAAATTAGCATTCTGGGGCGCTTGAGGCCAGGTTCCCTCTTCCATGGTTTTTAGAATCCACATTGAAGAATGATATGATATCTATGTCTGAGTAAGCTATTCAGAGCTTTGGGAAGTTACTTTGAGGGCTATAATTCCAAGAATCCCCCAGCTAGCATAGGTGGTTCATTGAGAGTTGTGTCTTATCTACCCTGACGGACCCTTGATTTTGCTAAATTAGCAGACGTTTTGTTGTTATGTGCCTTCACATCAACTCTGATTTATAATGACTCATTATAGAGTTTACTTGGCAAGATTCATTCAGAGGAGATTTCTCATTGCCTTCATCTTAGATTGAGTGTGATTTGCCTAAAGTCAACCAGTGAGTTTCCACATGACAGAGAGGAGTTGATCCTGCTCTCCAGGGGCCTAGTCCAATATTCAAATCACAACACCATGATGGCCCTCTAACAACCATTACTCTGATGTAAACAGCATGCACCAGTGTGTTGATTAGCACGAGGGAACTGCAACCATTTTTTATTTCCTCCAATGCATGTGAATAAATACTGATCAGCCTCTGTTTGTAGGTCTCATACAGAGGGAGAGGGAGGTCAGCCAGGAATCTGGTGTTGCCCAGGCATCTCTAGATTCAACCTGGGCATATAATAGAGGCAGACAAAGCTACAAAACGCTACATTTGGTTTAGTTTGATGGTATTAATTTCCAAGTCATTCAATAGTACATTAGCAAGATAAAAATCAGATCTACATGGTAAATAATAACCCCTCTGTGTTTTTTGTCACCTCACACAAGTGATGAACAGTTGTATTTTACAGTGTTACAGTGTAATCTGATTCCTATGTTGAAGTGCGTCAGTTGAAAATGGATGGAATGTTTATTATTCCTAAATCTCGTGATGCTGGGTGTGGGGAAGGAAAAGGGAAATGTTAAGGTTTTAGGTCAATTACCAGACCTATAGGCAGCTATCCTGACAGATGAGCCCTTTGTTGAAGACCAGAGGTTTATACCATGTAAATGTTTCACCCAGCACCACATATTTTTTCTGACATATACAATATCAAAAGACTATGTCTCAATATGCAACTTTTAATTACTGAAGTGAAAGCTATCCCTTAGAACAGGGGTAGACAACCTTTTTGAGATGGGGGCAGGTTGCTGTCCCTCAGACAATTGGGGGGCCAAAGCACCAAAAATAAATAAATAAATAAATAAATAAATAAATTTTTTAAAAAAATTAAAAATATATATGTATGCACACTCTCTCAGCGCCAGAAAAGCCATGGCAAAACCCCTGTGGAGATTTTGCCAATAAAACCCCAAGAACAAGTAATAACAACAATAATCATTATCATCATGGCAGGCGGCGTGGGGCGGCGGCGGCAGGACCGACCTGGGGCTGGTCCAAAGGCCTCGGGGGGCTGCATCCAGCCCCTGGCCCTTAGGTTGCCTACCCCTGCCTTAGAAGTATGTCACTCTTAACACAGTGTTTCTGTACAAGGAAAAATGAATTATATGTATACCAGAGATTAATGGGTTTGCCACAAAATTGGGTGGCGAGGGCAGGGTGATGAGATGTTCACTTGACTTACCCAGGATGTATCCACACTACAGAATTATAGCAGTTCAATACCAGTTTGCCTTGGTTTGGTGATGAGATGTTCACTTGACTTACCCAGGATGTATCCACACTACAGAATTATAGCAGTTCAATACCAGTTTGCCTTGGCTTCATCCTACAGAATCCTGGGATTTATAGTCTGTGGTTCTCAGAATTGTCTAATATTCACCCCTGAATTACAGTACCAGAGCTCTCTGGCTGAGAGGGCTGTTCCCAGGATACTGAGAACTAAAGTGGTATAAAAACGCTAAAGTTGCATAGTGTGAATAAGCACTCTGAGCACATTTAAAAACTGAACAAGTAATTCCCATGAGAAAAAGCTCTATTGCCAATTCAGAGGGTACTGTACCCTCAGAAATCTTCTTAGTTGTTACTACAAAACATGTTCAGATCCAAGAATAAATCTTAAATGAATCTCTCTCTCCTTTTCTCTCCCCTCCATCTCCTGCCTTGACCCAACTTTGTTTAATTAATTACAGTGGTCTTGTGGCTAACAGTTAGTGAAGAACTCATGATTTGGCTTTGGGCAAGATGGTTGTGGTTTCCTCCTTAGTAAAATCATGGAACAAACAATTCCTGGTCCATTTAGGCAATTACACTGGTACATACCCTCCAACTGCCCTGAGTTGGCAGAGACAGTCCCGATTAATCTGCTGCCCAACTTTTTCAGCTGCTTTTAACATGTCTCAGATTCTCTCTCATCCTCCCACTCCCCTGCCCCATCAACTTATGTCAATTGCTGCAAACTGGATTTAGAGTGCAAAAGTAGTTTGCCTTCAGCAAACTCAGATGGAAGGAGAGAGGGCACAATCCTGCCCTTCCCATGCAGTTCACGCAAAGGCAAACTGCTGTGGCTCCTTGTAGCTTCCTTGTTCTTCCTACTACATTTTGCCATCTTGACCACACTGCAATGTTGCTTGGCCAGTTGTGTCCCAGTTTTTATCTCTGAAATGTTGAAGGGTATGCCAGAGGAAGGAGCCAAGCATCAGCAAATGGAGTGTGTGTTCTTCAGCACATAGCTTGTTCAGAGGAAGTCAGGTCTTTTTCTGCAAATGTAGCCAATGTACCATATTTCTCAAGTGCAGCACCTTACATGATTAACTCCATCTTGGGAAAATGTGTTTTAAATAAAGCAAAAGCTTGGAAGAATTATTGTTTTTGGACAACTCCTCCTAGAATCTCCTAGTCAGCATTGCCACTGGCATACTGGTAGGGAGATTCTGGGAGTTGTAGTCTGAAAGATAACTTTCCCAAGGTCTGAAATCAAGTGTATTGTCATGTGGGAAGAATCTGCCTATTTTGCAACAAGTGCATATATTGGGGAAATTTATACTTGTTATTTTTTCCTCTGGAAAGAATGACTTAGGCCCATTCTTGGCAGGCAGCAGGACAAAGTGGGAGAGTGAAACATACTAGGTCAGACTGCAGGTGTGAGAATCCCCCTTTTAATTCTTCTTTTCTTTTCTTTTTTGTCAAAAAAGAAATTCACCAGAAGATTAACATATCAGGGAGAAAGCTTTTTGCTGAGCTGAATAGTTTTTTGTTGGGGGGGGGGGGGTTGGTCAAGGGAAAGTTTCCTCAATTTCTTTCTTTCTTCCCTCCTTCCTTGGGTTATGTTCTTTGGTTTACAGCATGGCCAAGGAATTTCCCATCCAAATAGAAACTTTCTATAGAGGCATTCATAAATGTGTTCCTTCATCTTCAATAGTGCCATGTACTGCATCTCTTCAAGACCCCATCACCTTTTCCTCACCTCATTCTGCTCCATGGGGTGTTTCCCCCTTAAACCCATAAACAGAAACAAACCATAAAAGTGAATGTAAAAATTCTTATCAGAGCTGAGTTTATGATATAGATTTTATTCATGAATACATATGCAAGAGATGCACAGTCTTTTAAGAGCAAGTCTTGAATGTAACAAAATTCCGAAACAGCTTAAAAGGCGTAAATAAAAATGAACACTAACAAAGGAGGAGGTGTGACATACCGGGAACAATACATGTGATTATCTTGTTAAACTTATTGCTGAAATGCAAACATAGTGGTGCTTGTGTGGTCAGAGCCTCACCCAAGATATTTCTGTAGCTGAGTCAAAAATCCTCTGGCATACCCAGAGGTTCTTCCATTTGCACTCTGTTGACATTTCAGGAAAAGTGAGAGAACTGAACATCTGAGAATTACACTGGTTCTCCATTTCTGTCTTGGCACCTACATCTTTTCAACACAGAAAACATGAAAAAAGAGCAATTCTTGTTGGCAAGATACTTCCAAAAATATGGTACGATCCACCAAGTGTGACTCCAGTACACATTCCTGTTGTTGTAAATGGAAGTTAGACTGAAGCAATTCTTGGTGGATTGTAAAATGATTATATTAGCAAACTAAAAGCTATTTGAAATGGAAGTGCCTGCACTGTACAGCATATATTCAACACATCACATATAAAAGCTTATCATGTTATGAAACTTTCCACCCAAGAGTGGGGGGGGGGGGGGGGAGACTGAACTCTGCTAAAAGTAAGCTTTCTGCTGAAAGTTGTGCTTTATTATATAATGTGGCAGTTTCAAAGCTATACATGCAACTTCTACAAAGCTAAGTACAGGGTAAATATATGTTGCTTAATAGTTGGGAAAATCAGCCAATTAGAAGGACCAGTAACACGAGTATTTACATACAGCCATATTATATCCTTATATTTTCACAGTAATGTGCAAATGTTATCAATATGGCTTTGTGTGTGTGTTTTTAAAGGAAGTAAGACATAATTGTACAGATTAATATTTCTAAATGATTAGGACTGTTTCACTTTTTTGTGAAACCTGTTCAGTTTGCATTAACTGTACACTGCACTTGATTGCCACCTTAGTAACAGTGACATAGTTCACACATATTTCCTAAGGCACAGTAATAATGTTAAATGTTTTTAAAAAGAAGCCATGCTTTCTTTCTTTCTTTCTTTTAAAAATCTCAAATAAAATACCAATGCTAGCTACTTGGTAACATTATTGATTGTACAAAATACAATGTTGCAAACTACATGACATGCTTATATTCTATATGTACTCTACAAACAAGGAGCTATTCTGAAAACATACTATACAGCATTGCATATTAAAACATTTGGTTTTAGTAATATTTGTTGTACACAGAGAAGAGAGCTATAAGGCTTAAGTGGAATAATAATTTTATAATTGCACAATATTTTACATTCTTCAACAGCAGTATTTACAATTGTTTTAACTCATCCTTTTGTCATTTGGTAATTAATACATATTTCATATGCATCCTTCTTGACTGTCTAAAGTGCTTGCTTATCAGCATGAGGAAAGAAAATGCATAATTGTCTTAAAATAACAAACCCACAATATAGAGTTGGCAAGAATATTTGCCTAGGTCTGGACTGCATTCTCAGAAGCAGAAATTTATTGCTAAATCCAAAGCCTTTACAAGGCAACTAGGTATATCTGCCAAGTATAAATACACATATATGCATATATTCTAGTTTGTATGAACATGCATACACATAAATCAATTGAGGAAAAGATAGATTGTAATATTTTTGTCCATCAACCTTAATATTTTTTGCTGTTCAGTTTTGTGCTATACCTGAAGCCTGATTTATGTCAAAATATTAACATGCTACTATAATTAACAGTCCTACAGTCCATGAACAATGTCATGTCATAGGCTCAAAATTAAAAACATCCATGTGAGATGATGATAACTTGATTTTATTTTTTAAAAAGGCATCAGGAATAAGGCAGCATGATGTCAGAGTTCAAGGAGGGGGGAGTTAAAGAAATCATAGAACTGAGATGCACCTTTTATTTTCAAATAGTTTTTAATACTTAGATATGCTAGATAACTTCTGTGCCCAGAAATATTCTGGGTGGCAGAAAATTCAAAGTTGTCAATAAAATGTCCTGATGCCATGATCTAATAAAATAAGGCACTTTCAGGGTTGAAGTCCAGTAGAGCCCAAAGGAAAGGGAAAGTTGATTTTTGAACCAGGTAAGTAAGTAAGTTCTTTATTACGACCAATCGGTCAGCACAGTGAACCAGGTACATTTTTATGCCAACCCATGAAACACCTAATTCATATTTCATTTCCTCCATTTTTCTTGAGATGACTTTTTTTTTAAAAAAATGGGGTATTTTCTTAGTTGAAACCAGCCAGTTTCATTTATATATGTGTGTGTGTGCACGTGCGCGCATGCACACATGCATGCACAAATACATTAAGAGGAGAGGTAATTGTCTGTTCCAAACATTCAAGGAAGCGGAAGAGCAGAGCAGTACCAAGAACTATCTTCTGCTTATCAGAAGCCATTGTGTCAGCTATGCATAAAAGTAGATTTCAAGACAGCCAGCTATGAATGGATGTTGGTGCTGGAGAGGTCATTCCGTATTATTTCATTTACTGCAAAGAAGAAGAAAAAAACACAGGTGGAGAAGGATTATTTCACTGTGTTCTTACCATATTATCTACAGCTGAAAGCAACATTTAAAGATACTTGAATTAGTGTAGCCAGTTTCTCTGTGACTGTGGATGCTAAGCATAAAATGCCAATTAAACAGCAGATCAAGATGGGTCTAAATGCAAAAAGAACAGCATTATTCCAAAGGAACTGGCATGGTAACTCGTGTGTGGATTCAAGGTTTCATTAGAAAAGTAATGCTATGGGGTTTGTTACACAGCATCACATGTATTCCGTCTCCAAATTAGTCATATACAAAAAATCAAAACACATTTGAAGGCAAAAATAATTAAGAAGAGGAGGGCAACAGAAGGGCTAATTCACTGCATGTAAATTGACCAGAATTTGAAGGAACAACACATGAACTGCAGAGTATTGACTAGAAGGAGCGAAAATGGCTATGATACTTTTGGATAGGGTTCCCATACTCTGATGTTTCTGCAGTGGAAGAGATGATGCAATAAGGCAGGAACCAAAGCTGGTGTTTTTGCATGTTCACAATCAGAATCTGTAAAACAGATAAATCTCTGCAGCTTCTTCAACAGCCCAAATACACGAAAGCCTTTTCTGTATCAGGATACTTCTGAGGATGAGTCAGTGAATTAAAAAAAAATCCACATGGGTTTTTTTCAAAAAGGAGTAAACAATGGCCATAGACTCAGCATTTGCTTGTAGGATTGACAGTAGTGTGTTTTTGTTACTCGTGATTCCTCTCTCTCATTTCCCTCCTCCCACAGCACATTGTTGGGCTGTGTTGTTTCCCACAGTCCAGTTATGTCCATTTATCGCTTGTGATTTTTGGCAGATGGACAGGAAATGACTGAACCTGGCAAAGGCCATCAACAGTGAGCCGCACAACATCCCTTCTATTTCCACTCTGCCTCCCTATGGTCTCTGCCACTGCCTGATTTACATTTAGATAGACAAATGTCATCAACGAGGCTGTCACCACTCTGGAGCTTTCCTAACATCACAGGGAAGGGGAAATATATGCCCACGTCATGGAACTTGCCTGGAAAAGCCCACATGTCCCTTTGCTTATGGGTTGTTGATCATTCCTGCTTAGATAAACCTGTGTGCTTGAACAAGAGAGGAACATGCTGATCAAAAACAAACTTCCTGGAGATCTGCAGTGTTGATTTTTTTAAAAAAGGGTTCTGTAGCAAATTTCATAGAAAAAAGTAAGTTAAATCTAAGGCTAGATCAGCATTTTTTAAAAAGGGGGGGGGTGTAAGTCATTGAGTGCTTGATGCACTGTTTTTACTTATAATATGCTATGTAAGGTGATGGGGGACATGGTCAGTTGTAACCAAACCAAACCTGAATGAGTTATTAGCCTGATCTGTCCTGTGTTAAATCACCAGCCATATAATGGCCAATTAAAGTACCAAAGCTTGTTGATTCAGCTGGGTCAGCTGAGATGAGGAACTGATGAGGGCTGGCTTGGCCTTATAAGATTTTTGTTTCAGATTTGGTTCCAAAGGTCTGAGCACAGCAGCACTTCTTGCCTTGCCTGATCCAGTATTCCCCAGGCCTTCGGTCACCATATCTCCAGCCCATGGTCTTTGTTTGTCTAAACTGCAATCCGATCCCCAGCTTGCCCTTGCCCTTGTCATCCACCCTTTGGACCTCTTGTCTGCTTCTGCTGGAATGGGAGCAGTCTTGTTTCCAAGCTTGACCATGGCAAGCCTTTCTCTCCAAAACTAGAACAGAATAGGAAAATATCTCCAAAAGCATACAAGAATGTCTTTTAAAAAAAACAAAAAACCTTTTCCACTCATTCCAGTGGAAACCTGAAATCCATCTTCTAATGGGATATACTTGACCAATGAAGAACAATAGCACAGGTGTGTAACTATGTTTTTTATAAACATGAAATGAACACAGCTGCCTGGAATATCATTCCCAGTAGTTCCAGTGCACATGTCACTGGTATTCAAAACATACAAAACAGAAGAACAATTGATTTACTATATACTGATACTGCAATCAATATATTCAAATATGTGCCATAAAGCCTTAACAAAGCTATCATTGACCTGACAGGATGTAATGGTGAATATCTGGTTACACATGAGTTTTCTGATGCCTTAAAATATAAGAATGTATGTGTTATGTAGATCCTTACCTTGATCCATGGGGAAATAAATAAATAATATTTCTATCATGATGCAAATCCTTGTTGCTTGGCCATTTACAGTGGGAAGCCTCACATTCATTTAAAGGAAAACACTTTGTCATGTGCCATGTCATGCTGCAGCTTCTACCAATTTTTTTAAGTTGGGTGGGAGAATGTATCTGATCCACATTTGGTATAATGTCCAGGCCAGCCTGGGGAAAGAGCATCCAGTAGATGCTGTTGTACAACAACTCCCATCAACTAGCAAAACCAATGGTGAGGAATGCTAGGAGTGCTGAAAGTGAATGTCCAAAATCTAGAGGGCTGCATTTGCCTCTCCTTGGCTTAAGGGCAAGCATGTACATTGTCAGCTACTATCTGGAACTAGATATCTTTGATATCTTGTTAGTAAATGTGCTGCTCCTGTCTTTGGAGTGGTATTTGAATCCTTAGCAATGATACTTTAGTTTCCTTCATCTTTGTTGGTAGGAAATATATTCTTTGGGGGACTTCTTATGTAACATTAGTGTTGTGGAACATGCTGCAGTATGACTCATTTCCATGTTCCCAAGGCAACAACCAGCAGTCCCACTCCACATGGGAAGGTTCCATACTGTCATTGCATGATGCTTTTGTCATTGCCACAGGAATCTCTGCGGGATTTTCCATGCCAAGAAAGTAACATGATAAGAAACCAGCCAGTGGAAGCCTTGAGTTCCAGGACCCAGGCATCTGGGATGGATGCCATAAGTCAGAATCAAGTTTCTACCTCCCCGTCTCCAGTTATTCCCTCCCAGATGCCTGGGTCCTGGACCTCAAGGGCTTCCACTGGCTGGTTTCCACTGCCATTGTCTCATTTGCATTAATAAAAACACAGCCCTTACCTTACTGGTTGCTCCAGGCTAAATCTAATTGTTAGTCTCAATCTGAGTAGAACTACTGAATCAATAGAGCTGACATAAATGCTGATTTAAGTCCATTGGTTCAATGGATCTATTCTAGTCAGGACTAACAATTGGTTTTAGTCCTCTGAACATAACATAACAATAAATGTTGTTTTTGTTGTGTTGTGTGCCTTCAAGATGTTTCCAACTTAGGCAACCCTAAAGTGATCCTATCATGGGTTTCATGGCAAGATGTGTTCAGATGAGGTTTGCCATTGCCTTCTCCAGAGGCTGAGAGCATGTGACTTGCCCAAGATCACCCAGTGCATTTCATTGCCAAGTGGGGAATTGAACCCTGCTCTCCACAGACAGTCCAACACTCAAACCACTATGCAACACTTACTACTTTGTCTCTACCAGAGCTTCAGGGTTCAAGAGGCTGCTGTAGCCCTAAAGAACGAGGGATATCCATTTTGGACAAATTAAAGAGGTCAGAGAGAGACATTGAGAGAGAGCTACAGCATATTGATCCAGTTAACAGACCATAATAGAAATAAAATATATTGCTAATACTATAACTTCACTACTAGGGTGGCTCCCCAATCCCAACACCTGTTTGAAAACAAAATAAACAAATAAACAAACAAAATAAACAAACAGCAGACATCCTTCAAGAAAACCATTTATCTCTACTCTCTCAAACAAAAGTCAAATGTCATGTTTTGCATTGATGCCCCCCTCCAACTGTATGGACAGTAGAAAATTTACTACACAAGTCTTTGCATACCAACTCAGAGATTTGTCCTCTAAATTAAATGGGATTGGTTCACTCCCAGTTACTGTTTTGCTACTCTAGTCAAATGTAAAACCAAACAAAAAACAAAAGCAGAAATTGATCCAACTAGCTGTTTCTCCCACAGTTTCCACCTGTTCTAGGAACAGTTTAAACTGCTCAATCTGTAATGCTCTCTTGTGAATGAACATATTTCAGATAGGTAACCTATGCTTCAACAGGCAAATAATGGCTATCATATACATAATGAAGAAAAATTCATCACACCAAAGGCTTAGTTCATTTCTGAAGTTCATTTTGAATGTAAGCATGGATAATGAATAAAAAATGCCAGAGGATACATAAGTTTATTGAAACATTTAAAAATAGTGAACTGTGGTCCAAAACACACTGCAGAAATAATCTAGTTTGAGACTGCTTTAACTGCCCTGGATCAGTGCTAGGGAATCTTGGGAATTGTAGTTTATTGTGGCATCACAGCTCTCTTACAGAGAAGGCTAAATGTCTCACAAAACTACAGTTCCCAGAATTCCCAAGCATTAAGCCAAGGCAGTTAAAGTGGCCTCAGACTGGATTATTTCTGCAGTGTGTTTTGGACCTATGTCTCTTTTCGTTTCGATAAGTTTTTCCACTAAAAGTTCTTCTAGCCATTACAAAGAATAATTTGGCAACCCTATCTTTGAGATCTCTAACACTCATCTAGAATTCATCTTACCAGTGTGTTAATTGACACTGCATCTGAACTTCAGAAATAATCCTGTTTGACACCACTTTAACTCCAGCCTATGGAATCCTGGGATTTGTCATTTGTTGTGGCATTAGACCTCTTTGACAGAGAAAGATAATATCTCACAAAATGACAATTACCAGAATTCAACAACACTGAGCCATAGCAGTTAAAGTGGTGTCAAACTGGATTATTTCTGCAGTGCAGATGTAGCCTTAGGGAAATAGAGAGAAGGTTGGAATGCTCAAAACCATAGTCACTTTTCCTCAAAAAGCTGCAGTGTATGATACTTACCATGAAGTTCTATACATATTTACATTTTCTATACATTCTGTACAAAAGAAATATAAAATTTGATGGGAATTCTCCCCAAATAAATGTGTACACAACTGCAGCCTATATCCCTGCAGGTGAGCAGAGTTCTTCCTAAAAATAGAAGTTCACTTGTCTTAAAGTATTCTTCTCTAATGAACCTCCCAATTACACCCAGTTTCTCAATGTGTTCTCCAAATTAAGGATAGTTTTCAAAATCATACTTACCTTCCCACTGACAAAAAGGATTTTTAATATATAAAAAAGTCCAACATAAAGAGTTAAGAAAGTTTGTCATGTGACAACATTACCTGTCAGAGGTCTGGAAAAAGAATCTTCTCTGTTGCTAAACACACAAGATGCTACTGCAACAGGATGTGGCAAGCTGTTATACCACAATTTAGTTTATTAAGGATTTGTTTCTTCTGATATGTAACTTTACAATGACCTTCCTATGGGCCTTATCAAACGCTGGCCAGGAAGCGGGAAAAAAGCAAAGGCGGCAAACCTCCGCGGTCTTTCCATGGCCGTTCCGTGGCCTTTCCGTGGCCATTCTGGAGGAGGCAGAGGCGGCGGCGGCGGGGGTTCCCTCCCGCACCTCGCCCTCCCTCCGACACTTGCCAGGCCTCCAGCCAGCCAAGACACCGGCTGAGAGGCAGCTCTGGCCACGGAGGAGGCGGCGGCGGAGGCTCCCTCTCGCACCTCGCCCTCCCTCCGACACTTGCCAGGCCTCCAGCCAGCCAAGACACCGGCTGAGAGGCGGCTCTGGCCACGGAGGAGGCGGCGGCGGAGGCTCCCTCCCGCACCTCGCCCTCCCTCCGACACTTGCCAGGCCTCCAGCCAGCCCAAAGCACCGGCTGAGGAGAGGTGGCTCTGGCCACGGAGGAGGCAGAGGCGGCGGCTCCCTTCCGCATCTCGCCCTCCTCCCAGCTGTACTTCCCCAAAAAACCGAATGTCAAAAGATCCCCTTTGACTTCGGTTCAGGGGGAGAAAAAACGTTTTAGCTTTGGATTGCCTTCAGATATTGTGTGGACACAAGGAAAGGAAAAACGTTTTAGCTTTGGATTGCCTTTGGATATGTGTGGACACAAGGTAAGGAAAAACGTTTTAGCTTTGGATTGCCTTTGGATATCTTCTGCTTGGGACCCCATGGGATAAGGTCCTATGGAAACTACTGTGGTAAATAAAACAATATTACTGACACTACAAGTTTCTGTTTTATCTTATTTTTGAAAGGCAGTCAGAGTTAATGAAACATGACTACTTTTCAAAATTAACAAAGTTCCAACAAAATACCATTGTTGCTAAATCCTAAACTAAAATGCATGAAAGGAAAACTTTTTCAAATTCCCCTCCCTGCAAACATATATTTCCTGACTGCTCCAGGAAACAGCATGTCTCTTGTGATAAAAGAGAGGCCTACAGATGTCATTCTGGTCCCACTATGGACGTTATCACACGGGGAGTCACGGGAAGAAAGTGGGAATAAACCAGACGAGTGGAAGACTTTAATTTACGGGATTTGTCCCGTTCCGCCTCGTCTGATAACTAAATTTGAATTTAAAAGGGGGTTAATTTGAACAAAAACCTTATCTTTTCATTTCCTCAAACCTTATCTTTTCATTTCCTTTCGTTCGAATTAACCCCCTTTTAAATTCGAATTTAGTTATCAGATGAGGCAGAACGGGACAAATCCCGTAAATTAAAGTCTTCCGCTTGTCCGGTTTATTTCCACTTTCTCCCCGCGATTCCCCGTGTGATAACGTCCTATGGTTAGTCAGAAAAGCAGAGCTTGAAAATTGGTCATGCAGATTTGGGGATTCTGGACGCTGTAATCCAAGAAGGAATCTTTTCCAAACTCAGAGGAAAATGTCTATTAATTCTAATGTAGGTGAAATACAGTATCCAGAGAATAAATATTCCCCAAGACTATGTTAAACTAGGTTTAGTGCAACAAAAGCCAGTCCAAGCCAACAGGAAATGTGCTTGCAAAAGAAAAAAAGAAAGGAACACTAAGAGACGACTATGGGTTACAATGGTGAAAGCTTTGGTACATAGAAGAATGCAAGTTCAGATCTGCTATGACTTCACTAGGTTATCCATCATTTGCAAGTGTAAGTGAAGGACCAGAGATATCAAAGAAAGATTGTAAAATAGAGGAACCAGACAGTTTAAAACACAGGTTACAGAATGCTGAATCTGCAATTTTATGACCCAAGATTAATGTGCCTACTGAAAATTGATCCCTAGGTTTTTGAGTCCATTTTTTTTCTGGAAAAAAAAGAGAGAACAATGTTTAAATTAACAAGATATTGTACAGCATGTGCTTCAGTGCCTGCACAAAATAATACTGCTGTGAAGAGTCATTTCAGATAGCAGATTTAAGATCTTGCACCTTTTGGCTTATCCCCGAACAGCAGAGACTCATTAGCAAAGGTGCCTGTGAAGAATGTAATTCATATTCTTACCTGATTGCTAAAATCGAGCAAGGCTGACCAAGCTAGCTTCCACCAAGGATATAACAGTCCTACCCACCTCCTTCAGAGCTTAGCAAATCTGATAGCTAGTTCTTCGAACCAGCTTAGATGCAAATACAGCTCCGTTAACAAAACCTCTGACAGCAAAGCTCCTTTTCACAATGGATTTTCATGTTACCCAATCATCCCTTCCTCTCTCTTCCTCTAGCTGCAGGATTTATTTAGTAGCATTGGCACTGGCAGAATGGTGAAGGAGTGCTAGACAAACACAGACTTTCAGTGGTAGGTTGCAACTGCATGTCTCCATTAACAAAGCTAGAACTGAGGGAAGAGTAGATTGTATTCTAGTTAACACTCTTGTAGCTGTGTGCGCCTGTCCACGACAGGCAAGGTAAAAGCAGCTGCCTCTCTAATTCCTTATAGAGCATGCATGGATAGCAAAATAAGAGCAGAGTGTAACAAAGCCTGCCTCACAAGCTCCCCCACCTCCAAGTATGTTTTTAAAAAAGCATAAAGCCATAGGTTTGGCTTTGTTGTTGTTATCTTTTCTTGGCAAGATTCTTCAAAGGATGTTTGCCACTGCCATGCTCTGAGGCTGAGAGAATATGACTTGCCTAAGGCCACTCAGTGAGTTTCATGACTGACCTGAGATTCGAAGCCTGGTCTCACAGAGCTAACTGCTCTGTAAATGTGCACACAGCAGCCAGCTTCAGAAAGTATTTGCTGCCATGATAACAGCTCCTTCCCCCTCCCAAAGCACAGCACTGCTACATGCACATTCACATCAGCTCTACACTTTAAGAGGAAAGGGGGACAAGCAATCACAATTGCCAACCACCTCCTGAAGCCAGCTGCTATGTGAACAGCAGTTGACTTTGGGAAGCTGTTGGCAGCCACAGTCACTGCAAGGAAGAGGGGCAGAATCATACCCACTCACACCATGTGACTGCCTGAGAAATAGAACTGAAGCAGAAGAGACCCATTGCACAGACACAGTTAAGAAATAACAGTAAGATTGAGAGCCTATTGATAGGTTCTACCCATCAATGAAAACGTACACTACAGTAAGAAATGAAATGCAAAACACAAGCAGGATGGACATGATGTGGTGCGATAAAGACTAGCCAAAGACACTTTTATTCTGTTAAAATCCCTCTTCTCTAGCCTTGTGCAATAAAATCCTAAGTACTCAAGGTACAATTTGTTTGAGTCATTTAAAACGGTTGCCTGCTCCCTTTTTATCATCACCAAGTACTGGACCCTAGTGTCATTAACAACCTCTTTCCCCTGAAAAGAAGTGATATGAATGGGACTGCAGCACTGTAAAATAAGAAGTGTGTATTCTAAATAGGTATAATGCTATGAAAGAAGGAAGTAAAGAGGTCAGTAGAGAAGGTAAAGGAAAGAAGGTCAGAATGATAGAGAAAAAAATAGATTTCCTGACACAACAAATGCTAACAGTAATCCAATAATGTATATATGTGTTGAACTAGGTAGATTCAAGTTCTCTGTTACAAAATGCTATTGTTTTGAATGCTACAGTGTGTGTGGGAGCATAGTATGCACAATGATGAGGGAGATGTCTACATCTGAAGGTTGATTCACACCTGTATATACATCTTTTGGTATCTTCTAACTTGATGCCCTGCTGTTGTAGGTTTGTGAATTGCTTGTCTTGCTAGTGACTTGCATTTTAAATGATGGAAGAGGAGAAGAATCTTCTGGCCTGAAATGTCCAATCTGGGAAGGCTATTTTACACATGTATTATCACCTCTTGATGTTGCAGGCAGTGAATAAACTTATTCAGTAAAGTCTGAACTCCTTCTAAGTGACCTTCTGTTATATGACAGGGACAGTTTGAAAATACAGTACCACCACCAGCTATTGACACTGTCAAGGCTCAGGGGACAAGATGGGTACATGAAGAAGGTCTTCTGGGTATTAGCTGAGAGAGTCCAACTCCTCATCTGTTAAAATGAAGATACCAACCTGCCTCACAATGGTAAAGGTGAAATAAACCTTTGGTGCTCATTCTTGCCTTCATAATTCCAGATGATCATGAGTGGGCAAAATGGAGACCTCCATATGCTGCTGGACTGCAACTCTTAGCATTCCTAAGCACAGGCTATTCTAGCTAAGGCATCTGCAAGTTGAAATCTAACAACATCTGGATGGGGACAATTACCCCCTGGGGACAGATTCTCTTTTTTAAAAAATGGATACATAATCCAAAACTGTCCCATTATTTCTGCTCAATTTATTAATATTTTTGCTGCTCCTGAACATGTGCACCTTTCTCTTCACTGCCCATCTCTCCCAAAAGCCATGGTTCTGCTACAAATTTCCCATCCCAATCTCATTAAATGACAGCTCATTTAATCTGGACCTCAGACAATCACTACCTAAGCTATTTACTATCAGCCCAACATAATCTTTGAATGCATTGCAACAGGCATATACATTGCCAATATATCTGCTCATTTCTTATTAGAACACAACACTTTTTCCTTGTGCAAGGAATATACAAATAGGAATCTTACATAACCACAAAGAAAGAACTCAAGAGTTTCAAACTTTAGGTGTTAGGATTTCTGTTCCAAAATCATCAAAATTCTGCTGCCATGGATGAAAAACCATTTCAGAAACTGTATTTAATTCCAGAGGCACAAAGCAGGGAATGCAACAAGCTAGAAAACAGAGTTAAAAAACAAATAAATAAAACCCAAAACAATTAAACAACAACAACAACAACAACAACAACAACAACAACACACATTAATTATAGTGCCATGTTAAATATAACCACATGTTCCATGAAGGCACCAGATCATATACTACCTCAGGTATTCTCATTGTGTTTAAACCTTAACTTATTTTTATCTCTTTAATCACAATAAGCCACAACCACAAGGCATACTATTTTTGGAACAACAGAATAGAGTGGGTGAGACAAATGAGTGACAACAAGTAGCAGGTTTTAATAAATCATGACCCTCTCATAAGTGAATGAGGCTTTGGCAGTAATGCTTGACAGCATTAAAGTGAAATGGTTTTTGCACCTAAACTAGCATTCTCATTGTTCTCTTTTTCTTTTGTTAGCTTCATACTCATGGAAAGGAAAGAGTATGGAATGGTTTAATTCCTAGGAATGCACCTAGTTACTGGTTTTTCAGAAGAAATTGAGAACTTTTTCCTAGTAGATCTGCAGGAGGACTGGGGGAATAAAGATAATTCAAATCACTAAGCTACACTGCTGGTCATATTTATATACCATATATACTTGACTATAAGTCGAGGGCAGGTTTTGGGGCCAAAATTATGGATTTTTATATGACCTGTGGATAAGTCAAAGGTAAAACTTAGGGACATGTAATAAAGGACAAAGGAAAGTAAAACAATGCCAAAGAACTTAGAAAATCTCAGTAGGCATAACTGTTTGTTCTCATCCTAAAGCAGGGGTAGGCAACCTTTTTGAGCCGGGGCCTGGGTTGCTGTCCCTCAGACAATTGGGGGGCTGAAGCACAATAAATAAAATAAAATAAAATAAAATAAAATAAAATAAAATATATTTTTTAATTTTTTTAAAATTAAAAAATATGCATGCACACTCTCTCAGCCCCAGAAAAGCCATGGCAACCCTCCTGTGGAGATTTTGCCAAGAAAACCCCAAGAACAACAACAATAATCAATATCATCATGGTGGGCGGCGGGGGGTGGTGGCGGGGGCAGCAGGACCGGCCTAGGGCCGGTCCAAAGGCCTTGGGGGGCCGCATCCAGCCCCTGGGCCTTAGGTTGCCTACCCCTGCCCTAAAGGCTGGATGGATGTGAGTGTAAAGGGGGGGTTCAGTGCTTCCAGGACAGGTTACACTCTTGCCTTTCACTAGGAAATGATTCTTTTTTTCATAAGAGTTAAAGTACAGTAATTACATTGACCTGTGGATAAGTTGACTCAGTTTTTTGAGGGTCAATTTTTTGACTACATTTTCTAGATTTATTCATGAGTATATACAGTATATGTGTTGAGTATTATTCCAATTGTTAAAACCCTCTAATGATCAGAGGTACTTGTGTGTCTTTGTGGGGAGCAGACAGAAAATAGCTGGCCACACCTCTCTATTGACTTCCTATCACTTGACCCTGTCATTCTCCACTCTTTGGAGAAGATATTCTGAAATGGTGAGTTTTTGGTAAACATACAAACTTTTCTGCAGGATTTAGAATCTGCACACTTGGATTTTGTAGGATCTCTCATAGAGATTTTTGCCCACCAAACAGGGATGGACAAATCTGTCAGTTTTGCCTTCCCCACATTCATGTTCATTAGACTTTGGTAAAGTTCAGGTCAAAAACAAACAACAGTGATGTTATCACTGCTCTCTGGGGGATGGGCAAATCTGTCAGTTTTACTTTCACATTTAAACTTTGTAAATTTTAGTAAATTTGGATTGCAAGGAAACCAAAACAAAATTCTCACATTTCAATACTTCCAATGTATGGCAAGTAGTAGCACTGAGTTACAGGGATACAATGGAGGGAGAGGCAGTGAGTACATCCTGACTCTCCCCTCATCATTTGAAAACATTAATGCCCCAGTTTTTGCGATGGAAATAATCTCAAAAACTGGGGATGAAAATGGATTCAAATATTTCAAATATATAAATACACAAATGGGGAGGGAAAATTACTAGAGAAACATTGTGCAGTTGTGGTGTTCTACCTCTGGTTCTCCAGATATTTTAGACTTCAGCTCTCAGAAGTCCCAGCTAGCATGGCCAATAATAAGAAATTCTGGAAGAAGAGGTCCAAAGCAAGTTGAAAGTCAAGGGCCGAGAACCACTGCATTACAGTGGGGGTGGGCAACTATGTGGAGGGAAGAGCAATTTCTGTCCCATGCACAGGTAGCAGGTTGCATGGTTATGTTGAAAACCGTAAGGAGACAAGGTCCATGTGGTCTGAGATAGTCAACTGTTTATTTGTTATTTCAAAAATCTCAATGTGTATCGGCCTCAATAAGAAAGAGTTCTTCTTCAGGGGATTTCAGAAAATCACATGGAGTTGAGAACACTCACCAAAACATGATCATTGAGTTTAAAAAGATATCTATGTTGGCAGAGAATCCAGAAGGGATGTCATGTCATGTCACATCATTTCTGGTTCCTGTTTAGATTGAGTTTTCAACATTTTTGCAGAGGGATGTGGGAGAAATAGTCAACCTACTACATTGTGAGGCATTTTTCCCCAGGAAAACCAAAGAAACCTAGCCTCCATTTTTTTTTAAATGAGGGTGTACTGAGGATTTGGGAGGTTGCAAAAATGGGGGCATTGTTGCCTTAGGGTGGGATGTGGGTTAACCAGGGAAAATATCACCAGTAATGTTACAGCGGTGTAGTAGTAATTTGACAAGAATACTCGAATGGGTTTAAATAGGTTCCAAATCAGACTCATTCCTAGATTCATCATATGACGATTTGGCCTTTAAATATTTGATTTAAATATGGTAACATTTAAAAGGCACAGACAAATAGAGCCACTACTGAGTGGCGGTTTCACTCAAGAGGTAAAGAAATTGCTGCCTAGTGTAACAAAAAGCTGCAACATACAGAAAGACAAATAAGAAGCAAAACCATATTTTTACCAAAGTTATATATTTACATTCCTAATAGCACAAGTAAGTGAAACAAATGCTAGGCATATATTCAAGTTTTACACAGAATTTCCATACCACAAAAAAGCAAACACAATATGACCATATGTTAGCTGGAACTGCTGATGTTCAAATCAGAAAGCTGGTGACCAAACTAGAAAGGACAAGGGAAAGAAAGCTCTTGAGAGTCAGCAGTACTTTCTATTTTATTTCTTAGCCCCCCATAATAATACTCTGTTTTCTATTAAGATTTCCTCAAAAATGACAACTCAGAACAGTAATCCCCAATGGAGGGCCAGTACAGACTAGTGGCCCTACTACATTTGACTAGGTGAGTGTTTTTATTTTTAAGGGAAAAATCAGTTTCCAAATGTCAATAATGAAGATATTTCCCACTTTCTTTTGGTTCTAGAGCATATACCCTACATATGCTCCAAAAACTCTAAAATCATTACTGCTAGCTGGTGAGGAGTTTGCTAGACCCATCTACAAGGACTAATAATATGTGAAGAGACTGGGCTTGTGTAGTAAACTCATCATAACATGTAGTAACTTTCAAAGAAGTACCCAGTATAAAAAGGAAGAAGAAATGGGGGGGGGGAAGGAAATGTGGCAGCACCTTTAAGTGTAACTGTCTTTTTTTTAATTTTAGCATGAGCTTTCATGGATTCTTCAGATGCAGTACAGAGTGATATTAAGACCTCAAGTATAAGGCATATTTATAAAGTTGTTGAAGTGGAAAAGAATGTAATAGGGTCTAGAAAGATGCAAATCATGTTCCTTGCCCTAAATTTTTAAAGAGCTGAGTGAGGGCTCACTTGTATAAATATGCTTCCAAAACTATATAAAAATGTGCTTTACACCTGAGACTCTAATACCAATCAGTACTGTATCTGAAGTAGTGGGTTTATATCTGTGAAAGTTCATGCTAAAATAAAAACCAGTCAGTATTAAAGGTGCTGCCACATTTCATTTTGTCATAAGATGGTTTGTTTGCCTATAGTACTTGCACAAAATTGCCTTTGACTAGCTCAATAGAAATTATTCCAGTTAACATTTTCTGTATGGGAATTTTGGTTTTAATAATGGTTTCCACCAATTTACCTGGAATAAAAGCTAAGTTAATCAACCTGTAATTTTCAGGATGGACACTGAGTCCCTCTTTAAAACTCTGTTACAACTGGTCACTCTCTATTTTCTGGTGCAGAGACTAATCTTAGGGATATGTAACATTTCTAAAAAAGAGATTAGCCATTTCACATTTCACTTCTTTGGGATCTCTTAGATGGATACCATCTTTCCTTGGCTGCCCTTTGCTCTCTCTATGCCACTGAATGGCTGTTTCAGCAGGCTCCTACAGAAGGCAGGTGAATTCTACATGTGGGGTAGTCAATGCATGGAAAAGTTAACCATTGCAAAAGGAGATACATATAGGTAAACTGGGCGTATTCCTGTGTATGTCACCAACAGGATGGCAGCTGACATGTTTTGCCTAATTATCTTCAAATGGTGGTCCAGTGTGACCACTTTACAGTGTTCTAGTGCTACAGTTTCCAAGTAAAAATTATTATTTTTTACAGAAATCATTCATGGTTGCTTTTGTGTACTGATGACTGGAAGACTGTGCAAATCTGAAGCAGTGTAGGCTTTACAAATATATTTAGTGAATAATGAATGCCCTGGGTGCAGTAGTTGGCAGAAAAGATGAAGCAGCCTCTTCAGACATGAAACTATACTCACATTAAATTCAATTATTTCTTCTTCCTCTGCTAATTTTATTAATGTACAAATTCTTTTAACTAGCTATTAGCTACCATTTCTTCCAAAATCATCTCTGATTTTGGGATGGTTGCATTAAATTTTCTCATTTGTCATCAAAACTCAAACAGGACCTACCTGGTGGTTCTGATCATTGGGCATAATAATAATAATAATAATAATAATAATAATAATAATTTATATTTCCCGCCTCTCCCTACGGATCGAGGCAGGAGCACAAGCATACGTATGTCTATAAGGCACTGGAAACAGGAAAGTTTTGATGTCACTTATCAATGCATCACAGCTCTGAAAATTGTGGGATTACATATTCCACTCAAAGAAAGGACAGCACAAAACCTTGTGAGTTGAACTGGGAAAATGTGACACACCTTGGTAGTTAAATCATCACTCTCCTTTCTTGCTTCTAATAGATCGATGCAAGATTATGTCATCAGGCACTCTGGTCTTGATATAAAGCTGTTTGGAGAGCAGAATTTAAATAATATGGATTTCTTAGAATGGTACAATTTTAAAATTATTTAAACTTTGTGGTGAAAATAAAACCAGATGGATGTAAGTGTAGCTCAAATTATGGTCAAGGGCACGTCATTTCATTGCAAACATCTGGTGTCAATTATAGGTTCACACCAAAAATTGTCATGTGAGACTTAAGACATATCACTTGTCAGCAAACATTTTGTACCCACCAGCACAATCCCCTTGTTTACAGATTTCCAATTTTCAATTACAATTCATTTTGCTAAGAAGGAATGACATATTCTGCAACATGGAACTCAAACCTCTGCAAGTTCAATGGGAATTCACATTGATATGTGCATAGGACTGCAGCCTATTTGTTGTGCAAATGTTTTTCTCAATCCATTACTTCTTCAGTCTACCTCTGCTTGGAAACAGTACCCTCCAATTGTATTCTATAAAGTGGCATTGGGAGGGGATAATTTGTATGAGAGAAATAATGGTTGGGAGGAAAAAGACTTAGGCTGCATCTGCACTGCAGAAATAATCCAGTCTGATCCCACTTTAACTGCCATGGCTCAATGCTATGGAATATGGAGAATTGTAGTTTTCTGAGACATTTAACCTTCTTTGTCAAAGAGCTCTGGTGCCACAACAAACTACAGTTCCCAGAATTCCATAGCATTGAACCATGATAGTTAAAGTGGTGTCAAACTAGATCATTTCTTCAGTGCAGATGCAGCCTTAACCTTGTATCTATGCTTTCTTTCTTACTTTGCCTTAGCCAACTTTCCTCCTGCAGCAGTTCTAGGAATATTTTTGTTATTTTAGAAGAAGTGGCCGCAGGCTCTCCAAATATGTACTAAACACACATTAATCTCCAAGGTGGATTCATTGACAAAGAAGCTGTTGCTGCACATCACATGTCTACAGAATATTAAATTTGGGCCTGAGTAACCCCCCTAATCACCTTCTTTATCCAAATCCTTGCATCCAAGTATTTCCCCTCCATATATACTGTGCACTCTTATATCTAAAGTTTTCATTGAAATCACGAACACTTCCACTGAAAAGAATAAGTTTGGAATTGTACAGTGACATATTCCATGTGAAGGAAAGACCAAAATGAGTGTTAAGGAGCTTATTGCACTGCTAAAATAAACCTTTTTAACTCTCCCGACTTAAATCTTAATTCAGGCAGCATCTGGATACTATCACAGGGATTTTGCCACTGAATCCACTGCCCGTGTCCAGCCCAGGTCCCAGAGGTATTCAGCATGCCTCTTTTCAAAACCAGGAGTTTTCTGACTTAACAAAATGGCTGCCAGAGCACCCCTGGGACCCAGGCTGGATACGGGTGGCGGATTATGTGGCAAAATCCCTGTGATAGTTTCCAGATGCTTCTCGAATTAAGATTGAAGTCATGAGAGGTAAGAAGGTTTATTTAGCTGTGCGATAAGCTCTGAAGATGGAACCAAACATCAGTTTAGGAAAATGGATTGCTCCTTTGTGAATATAGGCTAAGTGATCTTTTCCTTTGCCTAGTTCTGATTGATTCATCAAAATTATGCCAGCAGGCACTTATGTCTTGATAAAACTGTTGTGAGAGCAGAACTGGATAGTATAGGTTTCTTAGAAATGCATGATGTTTAAATAATTGACACATTGTGGTCAAAATAACACCAGACAGTTTCATCTGTGAGTAAACTCCCTTACATGTTCCTCAATGAACAGAATGCCCCCCCCCCCAAAGGCCTTTCAAACACATGAAACTTTGATTTATTCCCTGGTAATAACTGCTCCTAGTCTTCCTATTGGAGCTGCACTTATTCATACTACCCTTTTAACCTGGTACTTAAAGGTGTAGCATTCAAATGATACTGGTCCTTGCAATAATTGGTGCCAATACTTGTCACTTGAAGAAAATCAATGAGAGAGAATATATGCATGATTTGTGCATTTATAACTAAGATTATATTTAGAAGTAATAAATGTGCAATTTCAAGAAACCTAATTACTTCTTTCTGTTGAAACAAAGTTCTACTGCATTTAATATTCCTTAATGAATTGCTAGGTAAGTACAATGTTATACAGTGGGCCTGCTGTATTGGTGGGCTAGCCACCCACAGACTCTAGTGCAGGGGTAGGCAACCTTTCCCCTTTAAGGGCCGAGGGACTTCAGCTCCCAGAATCCCAGGAGCTATTGGCCAACATGGGACTATTGGCCAACATGGCTGAGGCTTCTGGGAGCTGAAGTCCCTCGGCCCTTAAAGGGGAAAGGTTGCCTACCCCTGCTCTAGTGCTTGCTGACTGCCCCACCCTATAATTCTAATGGCATGTGTGCACACTGACACAGCCAGCACATCACTGCCCACTGACTATAATGTTTTTTCCTCATCTGCCCCCCCGCCCCAAAACTGAATCCAAGCGAATGAGAAGGAAGTGCTGTATAATTATTCATAATTTTCTAATCAATATTTTCTAATCAATATTGAAAATCAATCATTGTAGTTGTTGAGTCTTCATACACCTAATTAACTAGTATTTTACAAAAGCAGTTACTTATGTTCTTTTATAACCCCAGTGTGTGCTATATTTTGTACATAAAACATCAATACCTGAATCTAAAATCTGGACTCTCTGTAGTCTTGCACAGTTGCATTCTTTATGCACATCTGAAATTGTTTGTAGACTTTAATTCATTTTTGTGGCTCTCATGGTCTGAATTTGTATATGTAAGTATTTTAATAAATAAGAAAATAAACCAACATACCAACACACACAGCCATTCCCCAGCTATGTCCATCTTCACAATATGAAAGAAGAGATACACTTCCACACAAGGGTTGATAGAAATATAGTGTTTCTGATCCAAGCTTAACATGGTTGGCATAGATTCAATAAAATTGATGAGGCAAGTAAGCCATGGATAACCAAAGTCCAATAAATTTAAATGCATATATTATAAGTATGACTAATTCTAGATCCAATCCAATGAAATATTCTATCTCTGCATGCATGAAACAGATCTTTGTTACCAATTAGCTGGTGTCTGCAGTTAATTGGGTGTGTCAGTTGTCAAGTATTACTAAACCAAAATATACCAATTAATTAAACATATCTGCAACCAGGAGAGAGAGAGGCTTACAGTTATTTAAATACTATATAACATATTATTCTGGATTTTCCAGTGTCATAGAAAATTCATTCCAAGTATGACAACAATGAAAGATATTCTCTAGTTAAATGACCTGTGTGGATTAGGGATAGTAACTGGCAATCTAAGATCAGAATCTCCACCACAGAAGTCCATACACATTTAAATTAAGCCAAACCAAACCAATAGTGCAATTAATGAACGTAGGACCACTGAGCAAATTTCTAACCCACTTGTTGTTTCTTGGATAAGAAGAGTTACTGCAAGAGGGGCAAGAAAGGGAGAATTATACACTACTTGTGTTGCAAAACCTAGCTCTGTCAAACAGTTCCTCTCAGTGGAACCGTTACAATGCAAGAATCTCCATCTCCTTAATTTTGCAATGTTCGTTCTTGCTTACTGGAGAAGTGCCATATTCTGCTAAGATTTGAGAGCGTAAGAAGTATCTTCACTGTCTTTCCCAGCTTTGGGAGCCATATGTGAGTGCTCAAGTCCAGGTTCTCAAAGTAAATTGCTGGTAAAAGACCAGCACTCAGAAAAGTTACTGTTTTGGATGACAGCTCCAAGAATCCCTCAACCAGCCTAGCCAATGGACATTAATTTTTGTTGTGTACTGGGAAAGCTCAAAAACTTTGGACACACAACTGTTTGCTTCTCCTCTCAAAAAGAAGAAAATGGCTAGGATCTTCCATGGCCAGCAGTAGGATGAATTTAGGGGTTCTGGCTAATTTGACCCAGACTATAAAGTCCCGTCTCCTCACCCTTGAGAGGTAATCTAATTCAACTAGCAGTGTTCACTACAGGGAAGAAGCCCACTTCAGAAGCTGGAATGACTCAACATTTTGCATTGTACTTTCAAAGCAATCACTAGCAATCTACCTTTCTCAAACTTCCAGAGAGAACACCTAATTGTACTGGTATTTGGAAAGTTTTAATGTGTCATCCTAGCTACAGCTGTGATTCTCCAGTTTGTAGGCGTTCCATCTCAAATTTAACATTGGACTTCCCTTGATCATTTAGATAACTGTATATGAGCATACAAAACAGTATCAGTTTGGGGCATTCTTTGGAAAGGTTAGTTTGTTTGGACTACAACTTCAGATGGCTGAGGGATTCTGGGAGGTGTAGTCCAAAATAATGTTTCCTAGGTCTATTCCAATGCAGAGTACACTTTTATATTTCCTTGTTAACCTGGTCCTGACTAAAACCAGTTAAAATGGTAATTGGCATATATTTTTAAAGGCTGATTTCTTTGATTCAGCATTTTGCATGTCTATGTTTTGCATGTAGTACCCTCCCATTATACCACACCTTTTGTAAAACATAGCATTTAACAAATTATCAAGAGAAACTTCTGTCCACACACATTTCTGAAATACTTCTATTCCAACCTGTTTTGTAAGTTTTAAGAAGAGTAGAAACCTGGTATTGAACTCAAACAGGGAAGAAGTGGTTTCCACTATACAAAGAATGGGTGGGGGCAAAGTTATAAAAAGAACATCAAATGTTACAGCTGAGTATGGAGATGGAAGATAAGAAAAGACCATGGAGAATTAAAATTCATGTATTTACCTGCCTTTTGGCAAGGCCAACCCTTTATTTGTTTTTCTCTTGTCTGAACAAGCAAATATTTTTAATATCCAGATGTTATTGGTTCTGAGCCTTGGCTACACAGATATTGTAGACTTCAGCTCCCAGAAGCTCCACAGAGCATGGGCAATAGACTGCGATTCTTGAAAGTGTAGTTTAACAACAATCTAGGGAACCAAGGTTGAGAAACACTGCTTTAAATCATTATTTTGCACTGCTTTTTTTTCTTTTCATAAACTTAATGGATTAGAGCAGCTTCTCCCAACCTAGCATTCTCCAAATGTGCTAGACAACATTCACCATAATTCTAGTAAGTGTGATGGGACTATACACCTGGAATGTGTCTGGTTGGGAAAGAGTGGATTAGAATTTTGTTTGCTGAAGGCTGAGCAAAATGTGAGCTGGAGAGAGAAAACACCAATTCCCTTCATCAAGACTTTTACCCCCTCTTTGCCCAAAATTTGATCCATTCAGTGACTTCTTCTTCCAACTATCTGCCAAAAGGAAATAACTTTGCTGCCCTGGGAGTCTGGGAAACGTAGAAAACAATCTTAAATCCACAAAATAATTGAAATTTAGTTTTACTGAGCTGTTCAGTTTGGTTCTGATTTTTATTACAATGTCAACAAGTGTTTAATTTGTTTTAAAGTTTAGGTTCTTAAGTCTGAGTGATATACAGTAGTTTATAGCTTGCTGGCAAGAGCTATTGTGGAAAAAAATGAAAGTGCATATAAAGGCAGTTCTAAGTCTGACATTATAAAGGAGAGAGCAAAGCCAAAAGCAGCAAGCAGCAGAGTTTTTCAGTCCCGGCCAGCTTTGGGGACTGTTCACTTATTGACATCAGTAGTTATGGGATACATTTCTCTGCTCTTAACCAGTCTCATCTGGAGAGTATAATTAAAAAAGAAATGTCTTAATATGTAATTTCTCTCTGAAAAACATTCACAGATGTTAACCAGGGAGGCATTCCATGAAGTTGTACTGCTCTGTGCACCACTTATTGATTTCAGGAGCCAGGGAGTGGGAATTCAAGTTAATAGTGTTTACTTGTGAATTGTGCTCATATTGCTACAGTGGTTGTAGGCTGATTTCCTCCTAAAAAGTATTCTTGTGGCTTCTGAGTCCTTCGTTTGAATGAAACAACCATTTAGTACATGAGAGAGGGACAGCTGGGGTTAATCCACCTGTCTGTCTGTAGCTTTTAACCTGGCTGGTTTAGAAACTGCAGCCAACTACTATACTCGGGCTTTCAGGGCTTCAACTATCCTCAGTGTTTTAAAAAAAACAACAACCCCAAAACACACATACCCACCAAAAACCCAGATTTAAGTTGCATCCTAGTCTAATTGCAAGCACACTTTGTTGTTAACTGCCCTCAAGTTGATCTCAACTTATGGTGACTCTATGGATGAGACATCCCCAAGACCCCCTGTCCTCCACTGCTCTGCTTAATTCCTGCAACCTCTTAATACCTGTGACCTCCTTAATAGAGTCCATCTATGTGGCATGTGGCCTTCCTCTCTTCCTACTTCCCTCCACCTTTCCTAGCATTAGTTTTTCCCAAAGAATCCTCTCTTCTCATGATGTGTCCAAAGTATGACAGCCTCAGTTTGGTAATCTTGGCTTCCAGGGAGGTTTCCGGTTTGATCTGCTCTAAGACCCACTTGTTTGTCCTTTTGGCTGTCCATGGGATCCTCAGCACTCTTCTTTAGCACCACGTCTCAAACAAATGGATTTTCTTCCTATCATCTTTCTTAACTGGCCAGCTCTCACATCTGTACATGGTAATGGGGAATACAATGGCTTGTATGATTCTAAATTTTTGGCTGAGTTGTATATCTTTGCATTTTAGAATCTTTTCTAATTCTTTCATAGCCACCCTTCCTATTCTTAGTCTTCTTCTGATTTCCTGACTGCAGTCCCCATTTTTATCAATGTTTGATCACAGGTATGGGAATTCTGTTACTATTTCTATTTCTTCATTGTCTAGATTGAACTTGTGAAGGTCCTCGGTGGTCATTATTTTTGTTTTCTTTATGTTCAGCATTGAGCCTGCCTTTCACTTTCTTCTTTGATCTTCCTTAGAAGGTGTACCAGATCTGTGAGGTTTTCTGCTAGTATTAGTCTTGGGTCTCTTTGTATTTACATTGTACAAATTTTAATTGTTGTTAGACGTCTCGATTATACTCAGAGGAGTGGGGTATAAATAAATTATTATTATTATTGTTGTTGTTGTTGTTGTTGTTGTTGTTGTTGTGTCATCTTCATATCTCAGATTGTTGATATTCCTTCCTCCTATTTTCACTCCTCCACCTTCTGTGTCCAAGCCTGTTTTTCTTATAATATGTTCTGCATACAAGTTGAATAGATAGGGTAAAAGGATGCAGCCTTGTCTGACCCCTTTGCCAATTGGAAATCATTCTGTTTCTCCATGTTCTGTTCTGACAGTAGCCTCTTGGCAGAACAGAACAGAGTACAGATTCCTCATCAGGACTATCAGATATGCTGGCACTCCCATGTCTTTAAGGGTGTTTCATAGCTTTTCATGGTCTATGCAAAGGCTTTGGTATAGTCTATAAAGCACATGCTGATTTTCTTTTGGAATTCCCTAGTGCGCTCCATTAGCCATCGTATGTTTGCAATGTGAGCCCTAATGCTCTTCCTTTCCTGAACTCTGCTTGGAACTCTGGGATCTCTCTTTACATGTATGGTTGGAGCCTATGTTGCAGAATTTTGAGCATGATTTTGCTTGCATGAGAGACCAGTGCTATGGTCCTATAGTTGCTGCAGCCTCTTGTGCCTCCCTTTTTGTGGATGGGGATGTATATTTATCACTTCCAATCTGTTGGCCATTGTTTTGTTTTCCATTCTGTTGACTTATGTTGGTTAGAACTAGAGTTGGTTCTGTCAATGTGTATTGCAGCAGTTCAATTGGAATATCATCTGTTCCTGGTGATTTGTTATTCACTATTTCTCTTATTGCAGTTTCCACCTCACTTTTTAGGATTTGGAGTTCATCTTCATATGGCTCTTCATTCCACGTGTCCTTCATTTTGTCATCTCTTTTGTATAATTCTTCTGTGTATTGCATCCAATGTCTTTTTATTCCTTCCTGGTCTTGAATAATGTTATTTTTATTGTCATAGATCGTCCCAGTCCTTGGTTTGAATTTTCCTTTGATTTCCCAGATCTTGTGAAATAGATCTCTTGTTCTTCACTTATTGTTGTTGTCTTCTATTTCTCTGCACTGGTCGTTGTAGTAATTTTCTTTATCTTTCTGCACAAGCCACTGTACTGTTGAATTTATAAGTCTTAGTTAGTTCCTCTCTTTTGTTTTTCTTTTCTTCTTTTCTTCATTGTTTGTAGTGTTTTTTCTGTCATCTATGGTTTTTTCTCTTTCTTTTTGTTTATTGAAAGTGTCTGTCTGCATTCTTCTTTTATTATGTCCCTGGCTTCAGACAATAGTTAGTCTGGTAGTGCGGATCTGTTTCTTATGTTATCAGTAAATTCTGTTGAGATATTATTTAGATCATATTTTGGTATAATCACTGGTTTTGTTTTCTTCTTGAGTCTTACTCTTATTTTTGTTATGAGTAATTCATGATCTGTGCCACAGTCAGCGCCTGGTCTAGTCTTGGCCACCAGTAAAGAATCCCACCATCTTTTACTTCTGATTATATAATCTATTTGATTTGTGTGTTTACCATCTGGTGATGTCCAAGCACACTACATTTTAGATTTTAGCAAGTGAATTTGTTGTTTTCGGTCAGGCTATTCTGAACAACTTCTTCTTTGTGAGTTGCTGATAAATGCATCCATAAATATACAGTGAACAAACCTGGGAGATTTTTATGTGCATTGCTGGGCACAAGAAAGTGATGGTATAAAATGGAAGGGCTTTATAGATGCTCTCATTCTCGAAAGGATTTTTAAAGGGGGGGGGGGCTTTCCTCAGCTGGCTGAAAACTGTACAAGCAGCCAGACATCTTTGCTTGCTTTGCACACGTGTCAGTCCCAGTTCTGCAATGTTAACTGAAGTGGAACTTTTTTCTCAGAGCCAAGTACTTCATGATTTACACAGCCGTATCAAATATCTCTGGAGTACCCTGCAAAAAGATGATGGCTAAAACCTCCATTTTGACATTTGCAGCCCAGACACAGTTGTCTGATTGAGGGCCTCTTTTTTCTTCCTGGTCACTGGCTTTGATTGGAGCCAGAGACTTGAGTAAATCACAGGAATTTCTTGATTTTTCTGAGGACCATGAGCGCTAAGTGTTTTCCGGTACCTACTTCCTGCCATATCTAAAACAACAGCAGCTGCAGTGCCCTGATAGAGAAGCATCCCAGAACACAAATTTTCACAAATTGGGTGGGAAAGAAAAAGAGGAGGTGGGGAGAGTGAGAAGAAGAGATCTATTCAGAAAGCCGATAACACATGCATACATAAAGCATCAGATTTGTTGTTGCCAGCGATAGCCCCATAGGCTAAAGGCAATGAAGTTAGAAGCAAACCAAACCCTCTGCTGCTGTGACCATGGGAATAGTTAGTTTCCATGCTGGCTGGGATAACAAAATTAGCTGCAATGCACTTGTCCTATTGTGCTGAATATCTAACTTTGATTAGCTAATGTCTCCAAAGGACAGATAAGGAAGGGTAAGTGACTCAGACTTAAAGACTTTCATGCCTTCTCTTTGCTATTATTGGGGCTGTTTGAAAATGTTTTGGATGTTTCCAATAAGGAAAGATTTGCCTGTGAGAAGCATATTACAGAATGCAGCAAGAGTCCAAATAAATAGCATGAGTGGCAATGGAGAAAAAGCGACATTCAAAACAATAACACTATTGCCATTTTCTGAACCACAGATTTCCAGATGAGGGGAGAAAATGTGATGGTTGAGTTGCTATAGACTTCTGAGCTTGTTATTTTGATGAAATCCATGCAAAACAGTGATGGGATACTTCCATTGACTTATAGTGTATTTACATTACACATCAATAGCAATCTAACACCTCTTTAACTGTAATGGCTCCACCTTATGGAGTCCTAGGATTTGGCAAGGTATTTAAAGAACTCTAGTGCACAATTCCCAAAACCACAGTACTAGAGCTCTCTAGTAGAGAATGCTAAGTACTTCACCAAACTATAGATCCCAAAATTTCAAAGTGTTGTTTTGTTCTGTAAATATATTTTCATTTTAAAATTTCAAACACATCTCAGCCATTCAAGGCAATTTCATGCATGTGTAATTGTTTAAAGTAATGAACTTCTGAGCACAATCTAGCAGCAATTACACATTTTGGGCACCCTGTCTGCTAAATGACCACTATCTTAAGATAAAGAGGTCCTTCAACTCTTCCAACAGTCAAAGGGTTCATTGTCTATTGTCACAACACTGCCATCTTCACACATTTGATGTGCAAGTTCCTCCCAATAAACTCTATGGTAGAAATCAGAAGTGACCGGTATACTTGCCAAGGCCTATACATGGAATCACTGATAGTCCTTAGCTTTCTTCTTTGCCACTGTCACCAGCTTAGTCACCTTGACCTGGCACACACATGGATGTTAACCATGAAAAGCAAAAACGTTTGGCAAAAACAGCACCCAGGAGGCTAATACAGAGGCCGCTTTCACACTACATGATTATAGCACTATGATTTCACTTTTAGCTGCCGTGCTTACAACATTTGGAATCCTGGGATTTAGAGTTTAGGGAGGGGCATTTAAAATTCTCATCCAGATGCCTCTAATTGCCCCATGAAACTACAAACCCCAGGATTCCATAAGATGCAGCCATGGGAGTTAAAGTGGGATCATAGAGAGAGGGAGCATGTTACCCACAATCTAGTGCTGCCATTAGAAACCAAGGACTAGAAACAGAATGATGATATGTGGCAGGGAATGGAATTTGCCATTGAGAAATGTGGATGTAAAGAAAATGAACTCTCATCAACAAGATCCATAAAAAGTGAACAACCCCAAGACCTAATAGAAAGGATGGTTTAGAGAAGCGGGTGGGTTCAGGAAATGTGTGGATGTACCTTCACATTGCCTTTCAACCAATTTCATAAGGTTTTCTTAGGCAAGGAATAATCAAGAGGTGGGTTTGCCAGTTCTTTCCTCTGAAATATAGCCCACAGCATATTCATTGGTGGTCTCCATCCAAGTACTAACCAGAGCTGGCTACGCTTAGTTTCCAAACTCTGGTTGAATCTACACAGGCTAAATAATGTGTCCTTTCCTCAGTCTGTTGGAACACCCAATATTCTTCTCCTTCCAATATGAAAATACTTCTTTTTGATGCCTGGTAACTTTAAAGTGACTTTTTAAAAGCCCTCCAGTTAACTCTCCTGTTTTGGGGAACAACTGGCTTTTTATAAAATGTGGTTTGACCCCCAAATTGAATAGCAATGAAATTGGGGGAGGGTGGGTGGTCATCTAGGTCTGGTGGCTACCTAGATCACCTGATCACTCCAGCCATGGAAGGGTAGCTCCTTTGTTTGTATCAGCATCCAGAAAAGACAATAGTGGTGTGTGGGTTTTGGCTATGATATTTGTACGAATTAGAGAGATAGCATGGTGTAGTTGATAGGGTGTTGGACTAGGACTCTGGGAGCCAGAGTTCAAATCCCTGCTCGGCCATGGAAGTCTACCTTGGGCAAATCACACTCCTTCAGCCTCAGATGGAGGCAAAGGCAAACCCCATCTGAACAAATTCTGCCAAGAAAACCCCATGACAAGTTCATCTTAGGGTTGTCATAAGCCAGAAATGATTTGAAAGTACAACAGCCAATACACAGATCTGGTGTTCACAGGTCAGCATTTCCCTTCCCCATTGTCTACCAGCTTCAGTTTATATGGGCAGAAGTGGGCAATCGGAAGAAGGGAAAAACAAAGGCTATTGGATTAAGCAAATATGTACATGCATTGTAGAAATTAACAAAGGAACCTACAGCTGCTGTGGTTGTGACCAGACATAAACTTGTTCATAAACTGATTCAGCAAACACATAAATGCAGCAGAAACACCTCCTTGCACCAGTGTGGCTAGGTAATGGGGGTCCCATGTGGCTTTCCAAACTGATTTCAGTTTGGATTAAAACAGATGTGTGTGGAATTAATGGTGTTAAACTGGGGCAGGGATAGTACACAGTGGAGATGGAATACAGCTCTCATGTAGATTGAGCCTCTGTCTCTGATATATATCATATCTCAGAGTATAATATTTGCTAACAAAATTTTGAGAACATTACAGTGACGTAAAGGAAGTTGTCAATATTGCCTCTTTTGTTCTTAGATTAGGAAACAGGATGGTATATTTCTGTTGCTGTTTTTGCCCAGATGTTTAGCTCAAGTGTATTTACAAACAATGCCAAGACAGACAGACAGATAGATAGATGATAAGAATGTCACAATTTCAAGTCTTCCAAAGTTGCATTTCTATAGCTCAGATATACATGGGCATTATAGAGAAAGAAAACCCACTGAATATTATTAATATCCTATTTCACTTACAAAGACTTTGTTCATATTGATTCAGTTTGAGGGTATAACCCAGGGACTGGCAACCTACGGCCCGGGGGCCGGTTAAGGCCCCGGGCCCCGGACTTACCGGCCCTGTCCGAAGGCTGCCGCCGCGCGCCACCCCCGCCGCCGCGCGCCGGGGAGCGTTTTCGGGCGCGCTTGTCGCGGCCGCAACGCGTTTGCGCATGCGCAATACATTTGCGCATGCACAAACGTGTCGCGACCGCCATTTTGGCTTCCAAAATGGCGGTCGCGCATGCGCCATGGCAGCTGCGGCGGTGCGCGCTATGGCGGCTGCGGTAGTGGCCGCACCGGCAGCGTGTGCGGGGGGTCGCGCGCGCAGGAGGAGGGTGTGTGCGCGCATGTGCACGCGCGCTCCGCCATTCCCCCCCCTTGGCCCAGCCGAGCGGCAACCTTTTTGAGACCGGCCCAGGTCTCAAAAAGGTTGCCTGTCCCTGGTATAACCTATCTGTTTTAGGAAGAGCACACAAGGGAGGACATTTCCTAATTTTAAATTCTTTCTCAGTATGTTTTGATAGCTCTTTATCTTACGTGTACATGTACAACTAAAGAGAACGGTTTAGATATACAGTTTTTCTCCCATTAAATATATTGAATGCTTTATATAGAAAGTACTACAGTGACTCTGGTCTGGAGGTGCTTAATATTTTGTCTGTAAACTACATAGTGCAGGTGTTTCCCCAAATTAATATTAAATATAGCATTAAAACTTGTGTGGGTGGTTATATTCTCTGCTTTCAGTTTCAATTGGTTCAGCACAAGTTTCCTCCCTACTATGAAGCTGTGGTAATAGCTGCACCATACAAGACAGCAATATACAAAACACTGCAAAACATTAACTGTTTTTTAATACATATTCAGTAATCCATTAATTATCACTTTGTCCCCTACACTCTTGACAAGCGCTCTGCTAATCAACCCAGAGATCTGAAAGGCAGCAGCTGATTCAGGCTGACCCAATGGGTTTTGGAGCCAAAGGAGGATTTGAATCTTTGACTGAGGCCTTATTTTGGTGGTTGCTTGTAGACTGTGCTTGGGAGGCAGCTCACCCCGAAACTGTGTGGGGAGGCCTTCTTGGTTGGTCTATGGTCCACTCGTGGCCTAATCTCTAACTTAATCACAACATTTCACTAGCTCTCAAAACGTTTGCAAATATTTATCCTTTTCTTTCACACATTTCTTTTCTCTTCATATGTGAAAAAAAATAGTCAAAGCATGCATTTATTAAATCTTTAAAAGAACCTATCATCAGCTGGAAAACTTGAAAGATAGGTTTTAGACTATCATACATGGGGATAAAGTAAGGCTTGGAAAAGTTACCTTTTTGAGCTACATCTTCCAAAGTCCTCCTGCCAGCATGGCCATTAACCAGTCTAGTTAGGAAACTATAAACTATGCCACACTCAGGGAGAAAACCTCTTTGAACTCAATTGGGCTTACTTCTGATTAGCCATGCATAAGGTTGCACTATTAGAAAATTGGCATACACAAACCACTGAACTCTCAGATCCATTTCTCAAAATGCTGATCTGTTCTGTAGATGGATTTGTAGCCATTCTTCTTATTTAATATGAGTGGGTAACAGTTACACACAGCACTATATCCCCACTGACTTATCCACTTTGTGGAAGACGAGTATCTGGTCCTATGACTTTGCTTTGAGATTCAGTTGCAATACCTCATGCTATTATGTTATTCTTAAGTCTGAGCTCTCTGATGTTATTCCCCAACCTCACTTCTGTTATGAAAACATTGGTAATCTTCCTCGAATTACACATAATGCTTTAAAAATCCTTTCCAATCCTTTCCCCCAGTAATCTCTATATTTCTGTAGCACACAGACCTGAACCTCGTGGAAACTGAAGAAACTAGCTGTCTTGCAAGAAATGGAACTCTTTTCAGTTTGGGATGAGATCAGGACGCTGCCTCAGCATACAGGTTTTCAGAAAAATCTGTAAATGTATTGGAGCAATCCCTCCACGAGCTATACACATCTTCCCCTCTGAAAGTCAATTGATTTCAAAGCTGGTATTGGAGAGATGTGAGAAAATGTTGAAAGCAAATCTCTTGACTATGTTGATGGAAGAACACAGTGCTGATATACCAACTTCATTTCCTGCTTCTCTGGTATCTTGCAAAGTTGCATTGTGCTAATGAAAACTCTGGAAGAGTGCTGCTAAGGGAGGGCAGAACTGGAAAAGTTGTTTTTTTTTGGATGACAACTCTCACAGTTTTTTAGTTATAACACAAAAGGTAACCCCTTCAAGCTATGGAGGAATCATACAGAAAGCCCTAGGTTCAACCCCTGAGACCAAAACTTAAAAAAAAAAAAAAAAAAAAAAAGATTAAGTGAACATATGATAGGAGAGGTCTCATCTGAGATCATGTTTCCAACCAGTGCAGATAATACAAAGAAAATGGGATAAAACAAAGGGCTGATCACGTAAAGGACAACTTCCTATGAAGCCTTAGTATAAAATATTTACCATGGTATCCAAAAAGATCTTGCGCAAATGAAGGCAATTATTGTGTTGAAATGAGCACTGAGATACCCCAAGTAGGTACTTTCCCCCCTGCATTAAGTAATGTTATTATTAATTATATCATAAATAGTCTTTGCATACATACATCCATACATCTCCAAAGTGGATTCATATGGGTTGTCTTTTAAAATGTGATATAAGTTCCTTGCAAATCAGTACACACGTTTCATGTTAATTGACAGTTGGCTACAATTGTTATGGGCTGAAATTGTTCTTAATGGACAATCCAGACAATCTGAGCTGAGCATGAACTCAAGCACATATCTAAGATTAGGTTTTGGAATGGTTCACAGATTAATTTCAAATTTTCAAATACTAATAATGACAGAGATATCAGACTTGGCATTATGCTTTCCATAAAAGAAAAGAAAAAAGGAGGGGGGAGGAGGAAAAGATTGATAGATGGAAAACTGACCCAGCAGCTGAAATATTGTAAAATTAGATTTTTGAGCTACTACCTGCAACACTGTTTTAGACAGTTTTCTTCATCTGACCTCACCTTTCTTGGGACATTTCACTCAATGGATGCCCAAAGAATATTCAGCAATATCAGCTATATGTGATTCACTGACACACAGTAGCATTACCACATACTCTATTTCAAGTCATCAAGAAGAAAAATTCTCAGCTGTACATAAACGTGGTTAGGAATTTTCAAAAAGATGCTAGTTTGTCCCTCTAATGAACATGAAAGGAGAAATACATTTTTTAAAAAGCTATGATCTTTTTAGAGGAAATGTGCTCTAAAGTTTTTAAAGTTTGCAAGGCCTTTAGTTTTATGAGGATCCAGAAGTCTACTGATTAAAATCATGGGCAAAAGACTGAATCAAACTGAGATTCACTTAGAATTAAGGAACAGAGTGCCTTTGAATACATGCTTAGAACAGGAATTTGTTGTTAGTACCAGAATTGAGCTCACAGTCCTTTCACAGAAAAATCAGTTTCTGGGGTCCTCTCAAGAAACTTGTTAAAGAATTTAGAACTAGAAACTTGCCAAGAAAATAACTAATAGATCCTATCTTCTGCTCATAGTCTTCCAAAACCTACTATTCATATCAATTGGTAATGATGACTGGGGGATTCTGGATTTTGCAGTCCTTTAAAAAAAGAATGTCAAAGCTCTGCTTCTGCTCGCCAGACTTTCAAAGTCTGATCTCTGCCTCAAAAAGGCTGCATCTGCATTGCAGAAAAATTCCAGTTTGACACCACTTTAACTGCCATGGCTCAATGCTATGAAATTCTGATAATTATAGTTTTGTGAGGCATTTAGCCTTCTCTATCAGAGAGCTCTGGTGCCACAACAAACTACAGTTCCCAGAATTCCATAGCATTAACTTATGGCAGATAAAGTGGTGTCAACCTGGATTATTTCTGCAGTGCAAATGCAGCCAAACTCAGCCATTATATATCTGAAAGATAGGCATTCGAGATAGCTTGGTAGGTTATGATGGCTCTGCTCACTGGAAAGTAAATTGGTCTCAGGCCATGGTGTAAAGACATTTGAGGCAGCAGCTTGCTAAATAGTCCAGGGTTAGGTCAGTGAATTTACTATATGTTACTTGGGTTCCCCTTTACTTCCATACAATAAAAGGGGAACATATCTGTAATGAAATTAATAAATTGCACTGACGATATTCTATCCTCAGTGATCTATATTTTCAGCACAAGTTTCATTGGTGACTTTTCTAATAGAAATTCAAACTATGCACTTTCCAAATTTGGAATGCATACTAAAACATTTTATACAAATTATCACAGAAATGTTTGGGTTACCCCCCCCCCCACACACACACCCTTAGTGAAAACATGGATCTAGTTCCTGAGAAATGAAAGGCTGGGATGCATCTCACTAAGCACAGTGAGTCCACGTGTCATGCTATCACAAGTTATGAACCAAGAAAGCTTATTATCAATGCCAATTTTCTGAATTTTCTAAAAAATACATAAATGAATACAGTTGCCAAGTTAATGTACAATTCCCTGTGCTTCATCTCATCTGCCAGTGAAACAATAACATGTGCTGCACATTCTTTCTCAAAAAACAATTCTGTTTTTTGACTGTCAACAACTAAGTTCAATGACAGTAGCAATTCTGCATTTTTGGTTATTAACCTGGGTTTGGTGAGGCTTCCTTGGACTAAATAAGGAAGCATTACCGTTGAGCAAAGACCTATTTTATTGTGTCATGATAGAATAACATATATTGCTAAGATATCTTACATTATCGCATCATCTTGATGTTTAATACTATTTTAAGGAGTGGGTGGGTTTTCGGGGTTGTATATTGTGGTGTTTTATTGTTGTAAGCCGCCCCGATTGCATTTGCAGAGGGGTGGGATATAAATAAATTTTTATTATTATTATTATCTTCCAGGGCTAAACCTACTTCTCATGTATATTCAAAATTTATTTGAGTGATTCAATTCCTGATAGACTATGCCAATGCCAATACACACACACACACACACACACACACACACACACAGTGTGTGTGTATGTGTGTGTATATATATATATATATATATATAACACATATATCTCCCCTGGACTATTTATGAACACTTCAGAGCCACTGTATAGGGAATGTGCATTCTATTAGTAATAAAGTCCTCCAGTCACGAATGTTATGGCTGTTTCCTAAACCACCATGTTCTGGTTCAGGTAAATGCCAGATTGAGACAACCTTAAACCCAGGAGTCTGGCTGCTCCAAGCATATATTAGAGCTGTATTTTCCTGCTCAATAAGTCTTGAATTGGGATTGGTCAGCAGTTATATGAAGAGTGGAAGCACTGATGTTTTCCTGTATAAATATGACTGGCGCATGTTACAGATCTTGCTGTCTGTACAACAAGTCCACAACAAGTTACTTCCTGTTACCTTGCCTTTCTGGTTCTGTGCTCTTCCCAAATTTTAAGCTTCAGTATGGTTATTCATCAGCTTTGTCTTCCAAGTTGCCTCATCTTGTCTGGGTTCTTCTGACCTCCCGGCTATCTCTCACACCCTCCCGGCTATTCCACACACCATTCTGCAGACCAATTTCCTGGATTTAGTTACTGCCAGTACAAATCATTGCGAGGTTGTCTGCTTCCTATTGATTGTTTCCCTCATTCTTCTATACTCCAAAGGAGATTACTGGCATTGATCAAGAAGGAACTGATCTTGTAGTCTCTCATCCTCAACATGGCCAAGGACACCCAATTACCTGAAATTTCAAATACATGCCTGAACACAAGCACCCACATTTCTTCCCGCTAAAGTCAGTGTCCACCCAGGATATCCTGATCCGCTCTTCATAAAAGAGTCTGCCACCGGAGCTACTGCTCTTTGCTACATCTGCAGATCTTACGCAATTGACAGGGTTGGCCAAAATCTTGATGAAAAGAGACAAGGCTTCTCACTGGCCCCACCTTGGCTTCTGGCCGACTTTTAGAAAAACAATTTCTCCAGAAGCATTTTTGTTAAGACAGGCTAGGTCATTAGAGTAACGGGAGTTTAAGCAGCTCCCACAGTGGCTGTGGACTCATCTGCCAACACTGTGCAGCTCTCCAGTGACACTCCCCAGAAATATTTCAAATGAATATCATATTCCAGTGATGAATGCAAGCATCTGAACAATGCTTTCTTGGGGGGGGGGGAAGGCTCTGCTTCTGCACAATGGACATTTTTTTGGGGAACAGCCCAGGTATATAAGCAAACAAATGTTACTATAACGTATGCACAGCAGGGTCTTATCCACTGAGCAAAAGTATAAGATTTTTTTTAAAAAAAATCTTCCTATGTCAAATGGCATTATGGAAGAAACTGAACAATTGAAGAGTGGAAGAGATTTTTAGTTGCCTTCCTATTTATTTGTGGAAGAGATATTTTAGTCTAAGTAACTTATCCAGCATTTAAGAACAGGTACATTTGCTTAATTGAAAGTTTAATGCAAAAGGAACACATTTATGTGCATCTCAGTTTATTGCATCTGTAGGGCTGTAAGCGACAGTACTCTTCTTCCTTGCTTTTTAATATCCAGCACTGCTTGTCAGCCACACCAAAACTCCTGAACATTGTCATTGCAAAAAACAGCAAATGATCTCAGTCCTTTTACAAAAATGTCTCAGCATCTTTAGGCACTGATTATGTAGAGCAGTGGAATTAAAACATCTTCTCCTCGGGGAACCTTATCCAGTTTGATCTGTCCACTGTATACTCCTCCAGCATTGCAGAGGTTTATGAAGTGTATTCCAGCATGGGCTCTCTGTCTATACCATGTGGCATACTGCATTTTTATCTTGTGATTACATCCACCCAGCATTCTCAGGTGAGTAGTTTGGGGCACCTTGTCCACCATTACTGAATTTCTCCTTGTGGAATAGCTACCCGTATTTTCCGGCATATAAGATGACTGGGCGTATAAGACGACTCCCAACTTTTCCAGTTAAAATATAGAGTTTGGGATATACTCGCACCATATAAGACAACCCCTCTTCTAATGGGGGAGAAAGTGTTGGGGGGAAGGACTGCCAATATACTAGGTGATGCATTCTGGGGTATGTACAATTTGCGGCCAAGTAAATGACCCTGGGCATGTCACACACTCTCACCCTCAGGGGATGGTAATGGCAACCCCCATTTGAAGAAACATGCCAAGAAAACCCCATGATAAGATTGCCTTAGGGTTGCCATTAAGTCAGAAAGGACTTGAAGACACACAAGAACAACAAAAAAGTCTGCAGTTGTTTCATAGGTAGTACATGGGATTAGGAGCCCACATGGTGTAGTGGTTTGAGTGTTGGACTACCACTCTGGAGACCTGGGTTTGATTCCCCACTCTGCCATGAAACCCACTGGATGAACTTGGACAAGTCACACACTCTCAGCCTCAGAGGAAGGCAATGGCAAACCTCCTCTGAACCAATCTTGCCACGAAAACCCCAGGATAGGGGTTCACCTCTTATCCACTGTTGTTTCCTCCTCCTGCCTCACGCCACACCACCCCTTCCTCACCCCCTCCTCCTCTAACCTGACTTCCTTCCTCCTCCCGCCTCGTGCCCCGCCACCCCTTCCCCTTCCTCCTCCTCCTCCTCCACCTGCCGTATAAGATGACTCCCGACTTTGGAGAAGATTTTTCTGGGTTAAAAAGTAGTCTTATACGCCAGAAAATACTGTAGTTTCACAGACCATAGTCTGAACGTCTTTGCTTTAAAGTTAAAGGCATCTTCTGTAGCCTATTTCCATTTGGAAATCTCTTAACTATTTCAAACTCAACATGTTTACCTTTGCCGTCTCCTTGTTGTTATTCAATAACAGCTTATTGCCCAATACCCTATTTTTCAATAAATTAGAGTTGCTTTCAAGTTGACCCTGACTTATACTGACCCTATCATAGGGTTTTCTTAGATAGCAGTCTTCTTAGATTCATCAGTTTACCATTTCCTAAGGCTGAGAGAACATAACTTGCCCAGGGCCACCCAGTGGGTTTCCATGACTGAGTGGGGATTTGAAGTCCTAGTCCAGCACTCAGACTGTTACACAACACTGGGTCTTATCTTTATCTTTCTCCTTAACTGCTTACTCTACCATCAACACTATCCACCCTGTCAATCACACAATGAAACTTCAGCATTATCTTAAGTTTGGTCACCAACTATATAACTTCTCCTTGTATAACACAGAAAAATCTGCTGTTCTCTTTTTTGCCATTAAAACTCTGGTTCATCTCTCTCTTTAATGACTGGAACTTTCTCACGCCTGCTGAAATAATTCGCCTCTCTCCTCATTCAGGCCATATGGCACTCCTATTCATGTTCCCTTCACTGGATTCCTATACCATTCCCCATCAGGCATATACTCCTTGGCCTTAAGAACAGTAATGTTCAATGTTCAATTTCTTACATTAGGATGGTCAAAACTGGGAAGCAGCACGTTTAATTTAAGCCCCCATGTCTTCCTCCCCTTCCTCCCATTATATTATCATATATACATCTCCCTTATTTATAGTGCCCTTTTGTCAGTATTGGGGACTAAATGAACTGCAACATAATACAAAGGCCTCTGTCAGTTGGTATAGAACAGCACCAGTGTAAAATGGGTCCACAGGGAATTACTTGAACAGAGCCTGAGAAAGTTAGTTTTTTGAATTACAACTCCCAGAATTTGTAAACCAGCATGACCATGTTTGCTGGAGAATTCTGTGAGGTGATAGAACAAAACAGTAACTTTTCCAGGCTCTGAATTGACATAATTTTACAAAACTCAATATGCCTCTGTCCTGAAATGCTTTGCCTCTTCAGTAATTGAATGGTGTCTGCCTGGCTCTTTCCTTTCCTTCTAATTTTTCATCTATCTTATCAACTCTCTCTCTCTTTTCAAGCCTCTGACACTGCAACAGGATACAGAAGATATAAGTTGGGAACTGGATGAGGCAGGGCTTGGCACAACTCTAGTAGGCAATGAAACTATATTCTGATTTTGTTGTGTTTTTGTGCCTTCAATCCATTTCCAATTTATGGTGATGTCATTGTGGGTTTTTGTTTGGTTTTTTTGGCAAGACTGGCCCTCCTCTGAGACTGAGAGAGTCTGACTTGCCCAAGCACTTTGAATGGATTCTCTGAGACAGCACCTTCTTGAAAAAGCTGGTAGCTGTAGCAAAAAGGGAAATTTAATATTGTGACCTGACCTAGTGTGGTTTCATTTAATGGCCCACCACTCAAATGTAGACATTAAAGTCCATTAAAGGTTTGACCCTAATGAATTATTTGAGATCTTTATTTCCACATACCTCTACCCATCTTGTCTAACTGTCCTCCTCAATGTCAGTTACCCAGCATGTTTCACCAGAGTAGTATGTACACTTTCAATCATCATTATAAATGAGGGGTCCTCAACCTGGGCACACAGCCAGCTTTACTAAAACTTTCCATGAGGAAGGCCTTTTGTTTTCTTCCAGAGCTGCTAGACTAGGCCAAAAGAGGGGAAGGGTGGTGGGGCTCAAAAGCCAATCCATTGTGTCGACACATTGGGCTTTGCAGAGTATCTGCATGTTGTTCTAATGTTCTAATGACATCTGGACTACTGGAAATCACTGAGCATACTGAGAAGTTTTAAAAAGGCATAATTGTGGCAGCAGCAGACTAAACTTAATGCCTTGAGAGCCAATCCCCTTTAATCACAAAGCTGAGGTGCATGAAAAAGGATACATTTCAACGCAAGAATAATTCTGTCTGGTATAGTTCCTGTTCAAATAAACTATATGACCAAATCATGTGCATTTCAAATTTATATATAAATTTTAAACACACACACACAGACAGACGCACCCCTCCCCCTTAAACATATGGTGCAGAGGCAACAGAATTTAATATATGCCATACAGGAGAAATATGGACATGTCAGCCATCTAGCAGTTCAACAGTGTAAGCAATTCATGGGAAGGACATTAGTAATAGCTCATATTACCTTCATAAGTCCCAGCTTTTACTGCAAAAAGTTACTTTTAAGAGACACCTTTAAAATGGCTGGTTAGGCTGCAGCTTTCAATAACACTTTGCCTGTGGTTTTGCCTTTTTTACATACTTACATGAGAGTTTAATACTGCCAACTTACCTTTTATTTTTTTAAGAAAGCAGCTGAAATGTATGCATTCATGGGCAAAGTGCTATAAAACTCACAGCTGTGCACAGACAATTACAAGGGGCAAAACCCCAACTAGCACTGACAAGAAGCTGATGAGGTGCTTTTGATAGATGCTGTCAGTCATAGATCAAAAACCCAGCCACCTCTTTGTTCATGGTATATACCTTTCTATAAGATATGTAAAAATCTACATAATGCTGTCAAGCCAAGCCCTAATTAAGATGAAAAGGGAAAACCTAAATGCACAGCACAAAGAGACAAAACATTTTAGTTCCTAAATTGCATTTTCCAAAGTTATTTCAGGTAACTCAGGGTAGATTTTCAAGAACAAGAGGAGCACTCAGTCTGGACAGAAAGATTATGGAATTAGGTAACTGCAGGTGCAATCCACACCTTCAAAGCAGTACTGCGGAAATGAATAGAGCTGCTCCAGAGTTATGGGCTGAGAGGTAATTTTGGCCTTACATTACAAAAAGCGATGACCTCAGATATACATTGAAATGGAATGGCATTTTTACTGAAGTGTTCTAAATAATACAGAGTTAGGTATCCTTAAGCCAATTCAAATCAATTGGGGTTAAGCATCCCTCTGCTAGAATGTGGCTACAGTCTGGATGTAACCCCATGGAGGAAAGTAGTTATCATCACAACAGTTCTAGAGCACTGCTTTCCGCAAAAACAAAAAGGAGAAGAGCATATATTCCCCTGTCACTTTTTAGGTGTTCCTTAAAAAAAAAAAAAAAAGAATAAGCATAAAATGAATAAATGGTTTTCAAGTTCTTATTGACATTTAGTATGCTATGATTAGTATTAGTTTAATGGAAATTTGTGGCCTTTATCCAATGGTGACAGTGTGTTGTAGTGGCTATGCATTTTCAAAATCAGTACAAGGGTGATATCCAAAACAGTTTCCATTGTGTAAGAGGTTACATGGGGTAGTTGAGTTTGCTGCTGCAGGGACAGTGAAACCACTCTCGGTTTTACTGCCTTTCCTTCCAGAGCTGATTCACACTGAGTAGGATTCTGCCCTTGCTAAACCTCTGAAAGAACAAGGTCAAGCAACAGAAGAGCTCCAGGTCCAGGTTAAAGCAAGTGCAGGAGGAGCAGTAGTAAAACAGAACAGTGGGTTTATCACTGCCACAATAGCAGAGCAACTGGCTACCTCTGCAGTTACACAAGAAATTGTGCAAGAGGTGCACTACCTCTTACATAGTTGTATGGGTAACTACTTGAAAATTAATTCAACATGACTGTTACCAAGGTTTTCACTCCAGTGGCATTATGCTGGCTCCTGGCCTCTATCTGAAAGTAAATATGACATTTTCTTTTTAGCATTATCATTACCTATGATAAGAACCAAACAGCAACAGCAATATCATCATTGACATAAACCACCTATCAGAGGCCATTTCCCACTATCCAATTATAGCACTATTGTTCCACTTTAACTACTTTCCTATGGAATCCTGGGGTTTCCAGTTAAAGGAGGGATACTTATATACATCATCCAGAGAGCTCTGGACCTCCCAAAACTACAAACTCCAGAATTCCACAGAATCCAGCCTTGGCAGTTAAAGTGGAATCATAGTGCTATAATTGTATTCCAGGAAAGAACCCTTAATTGTTAACAGTCAGATTCTTAGGAGATTATCACATAGGAGGGGCAGCATCCTTCTCCTGTCCTTAAACTCAGCTAATTGTGCAATTGGGGATCACAGCCCTGCACGCTTCTCCTGTCCTTCTCCTGTGGGTAATATGTCATGGAGCTGTTCCCACGTGCTTCTCCCATTGGTAAAGTGTCATGGAGCTGTCATTTGGTATTAACGAGAATGTCACAGCTCCATGACACTTTATCCATGGGAGAAGGATGGGAGAAGTGTGCAGGAGTGTGATCCCCAATCGTGCGATTAGCTGAGTTTAAGGACAGGAGAAGGATGCTGTCCCTCCCATGTGATAATCTTGTTAGTTTTTTGTGGGTTTTTCAGGCTGTGTCCATGTTCCAGAATAATTTATTCCTGAAGTTTCACCTGCATCTGTAGCTGGCATCTTCAGCAGATGGAGATGAAGATGCCAACCACAGATGCAGGCAAAAAGTTAGGAATAAATTCTTCCAGAACATGGCCACATAGCCTGAAAAACTCACAAAAAAACTGTGGATGCAGGCCATGAAAGCCTTCAACAAGTCAGATTCTTTTTAATACATAGGACTAGCTACAACTAAGAAATACTGAGGAATGGGGAGCAGTGATGACGTGCCAGGGCATAAAGTTGTTTGCGCCACATGGCCTGTCCTACATTCCACCTAAGCTTGTCTGCTGCTCTCATGCAGTGAGGAATTCTGTCCTATCATCAGTGTTGAAGTGTGATTCCACTACCCATCTGGCTGATACAAGGGATGGGGGAAAGACACTATTTTGTCCTCTGTTTGAGATAGTAAAATATCCTGTAACAGTTTTATCCATAAAATCCTACCTTGCTTATCCTGCTGGTGAGGGAGCATTCTTGTGGAGAATTGTGATTTGGGCTTGCCATAGCCACAGCCATAACATGGATTCCAGGCAGCTATGATTGCATGAAAGGACAGCCCAGGTCCCATGCAAAGGGGAGATTTTTCTGTGTCTCATTCAAGTCTGAAGACACATATTTAGATATGCAAAGGCCACTGGCCAAAAGCAATAAAATTTGACTGACTGACATATTTAGAGATTGTTCCATTGGTTTCAAAGGACTTACTTAACTTCTCAAACAGTATTTGCAGTTGAAAGATGCTGTGTCCCCTAATTAAGAATAAAAGTTCAGGTTTTAGAAACCAGTGTTAAGACTGCTAGCAAACCAAAAGTCAGGACATTTAAAGCTTTTATAATAGGAATGGCCGAAATGGCCTTTGCTTTAAAGGGCTGTCATTTTTTGTTGTTGCTTTTGTAGCACATTATTTGTTATCAGCATGGCCAAAGAAACACTGACTAATATCTGCCTTGTGTAGAAATGTTGGCTCATCAGTTACTTTCCAGGAGTCTCTTCCTGTTGGAGCTGACAGTGCTCCCTTGTCACTTACAGAGATAACATTTGTTGATAACCTCCACTAATTCTTTTGATCTTTTTAATGGAAGGAAATAACTTCATAGTTCAATGTCTTTGTGGTGTAGGAATGAAAATATACAGAAGGAACATTAATAAGATTAATAACCAAATGACCTCTCTCTGATACAGAGATGACCAATACTACCTTTGGAAAAAAAAGATGTTGTGAGTTTTGGTACATGTCCTGTTTGGTTCAGACAAGGGAATAAAAAGAGGATATTTTGGCAGCATCTCAAAATCCTCCAGTTTCAAGAGCAAGTGAAGAAGTCCATATTCTATTGAGAAAAGCCCCGGAAACTAGGATTCATTTTAGAAATAGTTCAGAAAAAAGACATGGGGCAAACAGTGCAAAAGGTCTTTGCCAGGTCCATGACAGCCACATGTCCAGGCAGAAGCAGTTCTCATATCTATAAGTGGAACATTTTCTTGCAATTTTGTGTAAGACCATAAAAAATGTCCAGGATTACGAAGGAAGATTCCAGAGAGCTGTCATTTTCCTGTTTCTAATCTCCAAATGTGTGTATTGTTAAATAAAATGAATAGAAAAGAATATAATTTTTGAGGGAATTAATACATTAGAAATGGTAACGTATAATATTTTTGGCATAAAAACATAAGACACTCTCAATCTAAAAGTTTTTTCTTTTTTGGTTAATTTAACTGGATGAAAGCATTAACTTTTAATTTTACATTGTCTACATGAGTACCATATTAATATCAAGTCTGCTATTATATAACCTATTTATCAGCTGAATTTCTTTGGGATCATTTTCAGATTTGTAGTGTGTCTGAACAGGGTACTTTACATGTCTATGGCCAGAGAACATTAATACTGCTAGTCAGCTGGGGGTGTACTATTCAAAATCGAACAGAGTACTTCAAGCAGGTTAAAGAAAGTTACAATAAATTGCCTTTTACAATTTGTTTCCTTAAAAGTCAAATTATATGCATAGTTTCATTGAAACAACTAGTTTGAAAACAAGAGCTGTTCAAAAGTGTTTCTTTGTTAGGTATTATAGTGTGTTATATAACACTGTACATTCTTATTGAAAGAACCCCATTAATTGCAAAAGGCAAAAGTTTGTAAGAGCTACCAGGGCTGTAAGCACCATATCACAATTCAGTGACAATTTCATCATTTATTGAACTTAACAAATAAATCTTAGGGAGTTTGACAAGCTCACTCTGGAACTCTAACTATCCAGTAGTAAATGGAACACACACACAGCTGGATATCTGCAGCTACAAATTTACAATAAGGGATCTTCAGCTGGGTGTGTTTGGGTGGGTGGGGCAAGAGCATGAACTTCATATGCCAAATTGTGAAACATCATAGCAAAATTTTTACTTTGGACTTTCTTTACTGAAAGAAAACAGTCTTGCCATTTAACTCATTAGCAGACATGCATATGTATATTCAGTCACAACAAATGATGGGCACAGGATCAATTCCAAATCAGTGCCATTCTACAAGCCACTGGCATAGGCAGAAGCCAAGACCATTTGGTTAAGATTACTGCAGTGTAGCTATTGGACATGCAAATACTTCATTTAGATTACACCATTTGGTTATTGCTGATGACAATGAAGAGATCTGTCCCACACAGATGTCACCCAAGCAGAATTCTGCACCATTCCTCCAGGTTAAATGGCAGGTTTTGCCATCAGAATGCTTAAGGTGGTTAAAAATGGCATATCAAATGGCTGAACACAACCTCTACAACTGCAGAAGACTTACCATCATCCAAGTATAACTGGTCCAATTCCTCAGGTTCTCGCTTGATCGTTACAGGAATAGGGGCCAAATTATGATTATTGTCCTCATGCAACTCGGGCAACGACAGTGGCTGATTTGCTGGAGATTCAATTCTTTGTACATTCGGCAGTTGCTGCTGACCCATTATGGATGAGTGAGGTGGACTGCAGGACTGCAAATAGGTTGACTCTTGGGTTACAGATGGAACTGGAGAAGAGGGACTGTTGGGATAGAGTGTTTGTTGGTAACCAAGGGAACAGCTACTGCTCAGATGTTGACTCACCTGCGGCTGCAGCATGATGTGAGATGACTGATCTGGAGAACTTGGGTGCACAACTATAGACCTTGGCACTTCCTGTATGGTGGGGACACCTCCAACGGTCTGCTGAAGTCCTAGATGGTTGTGGCCTGGGTTGGTGATGCACTTGTAAGCAGGAGAGGAAAGATCATGCAGCTTAGGACTTGAGCTGGGAGACGATGACATCACAGTGTTTCTCTGCTGACAGGAAGTGAAGCCAGCCACAAGGCACGAGCCAGGATCAGGAGGCATCATGATCTGCTGGCTGTAATATGGTTTGGAAAGAGGGCTTAATCCTTGGTTCCTTGGTCCACAGGTTTGAGCAGGCTCATAGTCATCAGTGGGTTCTGTTTTTATAATTGGAACTGTTGAAAGACAGAAAAAAGTGCTTTGAATAAACATGGAGTTGCACACTGGTATGATCAAGTTGGCTTGTGGCTAGGATACCCTTTGCAAAAACAAACAACGTATTGAATAAGACTCTGTGTGTCCTTTGCCTGGTTCTCCCACCCCATAAAAAATATGAATGAGTCATCTGCACAAGAAAGTCACAGCTGGTTCTAATATTGAAAAAGACTATTTTCTTTGGACTCTCTTCCCGCTCTAATGTGCTATAAAAACCTATTTGCAAATAGCTGCACTGCAGTAGAAGCTCTGGACCCAAGGGCTCTATGGATTTGTAGTAATCAAAGGATTTTTTTAAACTTGGATGTACTACTGCATGTCTACTGCTACTGATGGTCCATTTGATAGATGTCTGCACAATGGGTAAATTCAAGCATAAGGATTCAGGAAAAGGGCTTCCAGAGTTCAACAAAACAAAACTTCAGGGAGAGCACTGAGTTTATGAAATGATGCCATTTCATCATAAGGCCTTTTCTTAAATAACCTGAAATCTAACATTTCTTCTCTTTTCTTTAAACTACAACAAACAGAGAGGAATGGTGTCAACATTTCATTTCTGTAGCCCACACCAGAGCAAAGAGGAATTTCAGCATGGAATATCCAAATCACCATTTATTTGATTTAGCAAGTTAGAAACAATTATTTAAAACTTTTGAAAAACTGGCTATGAACCATTTATGCAGTGACATATCTGCTCCTTCCACACTATGTATTTTTTTACAACAGTAACTGGTAATTAGAATACTTATTCCAGTAAAAAATGACAGGAAGAAAAAACTGGTTTTATAAGTTAAAGGGAAAGTTTTCAGCATGAGTTGAGCAACAGTAATTCAAATGGAGTATAAGCCTTTCAACAATATAGCAAAAGGTGTGAAATTTTTCATTTTTCAATCATGGTTATTTCAAATGAGGACAAGTAGCATGTCTAGACTGTGTACAGCATTTATGCTCCACAGTGTTACCTATAAACCAGCTAAATTTAAATAATGACATTGGATTAAGTCTTCAGGTACACAGACAGCTGTGAACAAATACTATTAACAGCAATGGGACTTATATCTGAAGAAACATACATAGGACTGCACTCCACAATGATTTTGTATTCTATAGGTATGTTCACACACATGTATTTTTATTTTTAAAAAATCCACTGTCTTAACTACAATTAACTGCAAGGATATGTTTAATAATTTGCTGCCTCAATCAAGAAGAAATATATAACCATATATATATCTGCTTAAGTGAATTAAATGAAAAGCATGGAGCTGATAATTTGATCTCCCAAACCTTGCTAACACAAACAGATTTCCTATGGTAAATGGTGACCCCGAAAGCTATACTGGAGTAGTCCTCATGTTGCTTGTCCATAGAACTGGCTTCAAAGACTGCCTGATGATTAGCCATTGTCTACACTAAAGTGTTGGAAGGGTGTGGACCTCCAGAAGTTGCCAGACTGCAAGCAAGGTCAGCAGATGTAATGTTGAGGGATGATGGGAGCTGCATTTCATAAATTGCACACACCTAATGTAGTCATAGGGATAAGAGTTTTACTGCAGCCTGGCTCAGAATCAGGAATCAGTAACAGTTTTTGGTATACTACATCATACAAGTGATACATGTGGAACTGGGGAGAAATTAGCACAATTCTAAGTATTCTGATGCATTTAGATGAAATTGTGCACAAGTTGCTAATCAGTTACTTCTTCAGTTAAAGAAAGGTAACATTAGATTCACAGAATAGTTTATTGCTTCTACAGAAGCATTTTCCATCTAGAAACAGAATTCCTATTTACATTGCATATCACAGAAATTTTGCCTACCTGGGAGATACAAAAAGAGTTGATGAATGGGGGAGGGGTCAATTTAGGCAACACCCAAAAAGAGGAAATACATTTTCAAAAAGGTGGACAGCAAAAGATACAGATCTGTATATGAATTTTTCATAGGCTGATTTTAACATAATATATAATTAGAAGTGGCTCCTAACTTTTAAACAGGAACAACAACACATTTTCTCCTGTGTGAAAAAATATAGTCAAGCAACATGTATGTCTACTCATTCTGCTGTTGATGAGGTAATTTTAAGCCCCCTGCGCTTCCTCTAGTGACTAGTCCCAACTAGAGAAGACCGACTTAGCAGTAAGTCAACATTTATGTAAAGCCAAATGAATTAATGGATCTTCTCTAGTTCAAACATGTAGCTGGATGTAGGTCCTGCCTACTCTACTTAGCAGTTAGATAGTTTCATTAGATGAGCCTTTTTAAGTTTTAGCTTTAATTTTTAAATCAGAGGTGCATTAAGTAGGGAAGCTTTTGCTTCATAACTTTGGTCATCTCTGCAGTATATTACAGTATACTGCAGTTAATCTCCCAAACCTTGCTAACACATATATTGCAGTATATTAAATGTAGTAGGTTTTAATACAGTGTTCTTAGTACTATTAACAAACAATAATACTTGACACTCCAAATTAATTGGATTCAGATTTAATACAAGCTAACAACATTAGTCTTAGACCGGCACATGTGTCATGCTGTCAGCCAATTTAGCATCAGAACCACATGCTTGGAGCAATACTAACTATAAATCAGTGGTGTCTTTGATTCTTATTAAGAAGAGTCTGCATGATGACATCAAACCAAGACTGGCTGGATAAAGACAATGAACCCCTATATGAATTTTATGTGGGGGAAGAGTTATTTCAATTATATATGCTTAAATGAAAAGCTCTGGATGGTTAAAATATTAATACCGTACATTAAATCTTGATGAAAAATAATGAATCACTTTTACTGCAGGAACCCAAGTATGATATATATATATATATATTTAAAAAAACATATTTTCCTAAAGCTAGCTTGCTCTGCCATGTTAGTTCTCCTCAGTTTCACAGTTCTATAATTTATCTATTTTGGTTTGGAGCTGTTAGGATGAGTAAGAAATAAGGTACATATTTCAGAAAGCAAGGCTACAATGCAGACAGCTGTTAATCTTTTTATTAATTGGGTGACTGCACTTAGAAGACAACCACAAGTTCTGTGTCCTATTGAAGACCTAAGTAGATTATTGAAGCAAGAGCTTCTATAGAAAACAGCTAATTCCATCAGTTATGCAACCTGCCGCAATAAACCCAGAACCTATAATTATTTTTCCTGTTTCAAACAATCCCACTGACTCCCCCCCCCCTCTAGATTAAAGAAATGGCAAAAATTAATTGATCAATTTATTTTCAATAAAAAAAGATTTCCCAGATCCACTAGACACATCATTTCCAAAAATGGTGGTCTGGCAGTTTGAGATATTGCACTATATTTCCAGGCTTTCCAACTCAACCAAACTATTCAGTTAATTAAGGACAATAGTGCTACCAGATGGGTAAATCTAGAAGTTTATAATATGAAGGCCACTGAATTTACTTGCCTCTACACTAAAACTTCAAGACAGAAAATTAGTAGGTTATCAAATCCGTTTTTATCTAGCTCCCTACTTATTTGGAATAAATGGAAACACATACTAGTTTTGGACCCCTCTCCCATTAACTCCCCCCTTTTTTGCATCCTCTTTCTCACTTAGATTATCAATTCCCACTAATAAGGTTACTGAGATGATGTAGACCCTACCACACCTTAAACCTGTTCTTTGGTGGATTATCAAAGTCCACCAACACCATAAAAACTTTCCTACAACAAATTAGCATTACCTGGCTTCAAGTACACCAAATTTCTTCCTTTGCACCACGCCTAGCCTCAGCAGGAGAATCTCCACGTTCGCTCTCCTTTTTTGAAAACTTTTGTTTGAATTCCGCTTCTCATACTAAAGGGATGGTGGCAGGTATCTAAAAACATCTCCTGAAACACACATATGGGGAAGGCCAATATATGCACTCATTTTGACAAGAAGAACTGAAAACCACGATTTCAGATGCTGCATGGGCTCATATTTGGTCTTCACTCCATACAAATCCCGTTCAGCATCTGTGAGGGAGAATATTTTGAAAACCATCCATAGCTGGTATCTCACACCTGTACACTGTCTAAAATGGTTAAAACGCTTTCTCTGCATTGCTGGAGGGGCTGTAACTCTAGATGCTCTTATATGCATATATGGATTGAATGTCCTAAAGTGAGAAAATTCTGTGATGCAGTTCTCTATAAAATTTCATGTATCACTGATCAAACTGTAAATTTCTGTCCAATTTTGCTTTTGCTTTCTATATTTGTTAAAAGTAATTCTAACTTGAAACATAGGAAACTGATATTTGTTCTTATTACTGCTGCCAGGTTAGAAGTAGCCAAATGTTAGAAGCCAGGTGACCTCTCCCATTGAGAACTGATGTGGTTGATGGAGAAAGTGTCTGCTATGACGAGGTTTTGCATTGGCCACAAAAGGATTGACATATTTCAAGAAGTTTGGATTATCTTTATTGATTATGTTAATCATCACTCCCACTGGGACCGACCTCCTATTTCACAGATGGATCTTTGGACAGATACTCTACACCAGGGGTTGGCAACCTACGGCCTGTGGGCTGGGTCCACACCCCCGAGGCCTTTGGACCGGCCACCGCTGACCCCTGCCGCTGCAGCGCGCGCTGCCACTGCGCCGCTGCCGTGTGCGGCACGGCCGCCATTTTGTTCCAAAATGGTGGCTGCGACTCGCTTGCGCATGCGCAGTACTCCGGAAGTACTGCGCATGTGCGAGCAAGCGCGCAGAGTACTTCCAGTGTACTGTGCATGTGTGCGGGCATGAGCACATGCCCCGCCATTTCCCCACCACCATCGGCCCGCGGAAGACCAGGGGATCCCTGGACCGGCTCCAGGTAAGGGGAACTTGCCGACCCCTGCTCTACACCTTAACGAGCTGGACTCTTTGGCTCTGGTTGAGAACTAATTTTTGGATTCTGCTACAGAATAACTACTCATCAGATACATGCATTGGCCCTTGTCATTAATTGTTGTCATTGTTCTACAGACATTATGCCTTTTATTGTAAAAACTCAATAAAAAATTAATTAGAAAAATATGCAAAAAACAAACAAAATGAAAAAAACACCCTTGATTGTACCATTTTATATAAGGGACACAATTTTATAATGTCATTGTACATAATGGGATTTACGCATCCATGGATTCTAGTATCCACGGGGGGGGGGGGGGGGAGTGTCCTAGAGCCAAACCACAGTGGATACCAAAGGCCCACTTTACATACTTCTATTGCTATCATTTGCATAAAGTGATATATTTTGTCTGCATTATCTTCTACTATAAACTTTAGGAAGGATAATGTTCTTCTCAAGTAATTCAGATTACTGAGGGTTTTACATTTGCTGTCTCTTTCCAACAAATTCAATTATTTGATGCTTCTTAAGTGTTGTTAAAAATTTGGCTGTCCAACAAATTACCAATACCAAAACAGACTGGACATCGTAGATCCATGGATACTGAGGTTCTTTCAACGGAAAGCCCTGGAGTATCTGATTTTCTAATGTACAGCTAATGAAGCCAAAATATACATTAGAATGTTAATAGGTCTTAGAAGAAATTATTCATTTTCTGTTGTAAGATATTAACAAAGTAATTCTGAAAGAGGTAAATTACATCCAAATTTCATTTTCTTCTAAAGGAAGATTTCAGGTCACGAGAAACAAGTTATTGCTTCCTCCTTCTCCAAACCTCCTCCCATCCAAAATACAAAATACAAAAAGTTCCAATTCTTCACTGTTTCACTAATGCATCACACTTGGTTGTCCCATCATTATTGCCATTTTCCTGGTTTGAGAAGCATTAGGATGGGAAGCAACAGAAGCAGGACTCAATGTCCAGCTGTGCAGTTGATGTACAAAGGGGCATCAACTGCATTCTACTTTAGGTAATTCCAGTACAGTTTTCACAGAATCTTAAGAGTCTGAGACTGCAAGGCCCATCTAGTCAAACGTCCTGCCCAACATTAATATATACCTAAAGGACTGCCAAGAGGTTGACACCCAATCTTTTTAAAGAATTCCTATGAATGACACAGTCCAGCACCTTTGGAGGTATTTTATTCCACTGTTAAACAGCTCTTACTGGCAGGAAGGTCTTCCTAATACTTCTGTGGAATCTTTTCTCTTGTAATTTGAATTCCTAGAGCAGCAGAAAACAAGCTTGCTCTATCTTCTCCATGACATCCCTCCAGATTTAAATACAGCTATCATATGGCCCCTCAGTTTTTCTTCTCCATACTAAACAAACAGGTTCACTAAATGGTTCCTTGTAAGGTTTTCTAGACACATTTCAGCTTGACAATACCCTTCTGGTACCCAGAAATGGGCAAAATATGCCAGGTGAGATCTGACCAAAATAGAATACAGGTATACCTCAGTTAATGAAGTAGATGTGATCCTGGGCAGTACTTCAACAGAAAATTTGGTACCAAGGGTAGAAATTATAAGGAAAGAATAGGGATAAGTTCTCATACCATTAAAAAAAGAACAACAGTTCAATATGTTTCACCAAAACTAACAGCATACACATGTGAATGAAACAACAAAGTCAGATAAGCCTTGCATAAGTAGACAAAAACATTTTGAGCCTTCTACAGACCATGTGAAAGCTTCTTCCAAAATGCATCCAGAGATTATTTTTTCTTTCACCAGCCTCTGTTTTGGTAATGATTTCGATTTTGGTGGCCAATGTATAGCTCTGTTTTTATTGTGCTGGGGGTAGCTGGTGAGGCAGGGTAATTTGCTTTCCCCCTTTCTCTCTGTTTTGCTGTTCATGCATGCTTGGTAAAAAATGATAGATGCAGCTGCTGGTACTTTGCCTGTTGTAGTCAGGCACATACAGCCAGAGTAGAATTGTCTAAGGAATATCCCATTCCTCAAACTTTATAGCACTGTTTACTGCAGACACACTGCTGCAAACTGGCAACTGCAAGTCTGTGTTTCTCCAGTCTTTCACCACTTTCCCAATACTAATGCTGTTTTTAAAAACTTCCAGATACAGAGGACAAGAGGATGGGCTGGGGGGAGGCAAAACAAACAAACAAACAAACAAACAAAAAGACTTTGTAAAAAGGAGCTTCTTTGTCAGAGGCTTTATTAATTAAGGTATGCCTGTACTATTACTTCCCTCAATGTGGACACTATACTCCTGTTGAGCCAGCTTAGAACCTACTTCATTACCGTAGTTCTTCTCATTCTAAAGAGGAAACTAAGGGGGGAAGTAGATGAGGGCGTCCAAGACGCCCTGCGATGGTGCGCCGCGGGACTGGAGCAGTCGCACCGCGGCGCACCGTCGGCGCCTCTGAAAGGAGCGCAAAAATAGCTCTCCTTTCAGAAGTCAGTGAAAGTGCGCCCTAAAAGCGTCGGGCGCACTTTCACTGACTTTTCTGCCGCAGCGCGTGCGGTCGCTGTGGCGGGAGGTTGTCCCCAGAGCGCCAGACATGTGGAGGGCAGGCGGCTCCGAGGACGACCTCGGAAAGAGGAAGGGGCGCCGTGCGTGCGGCTGCCCCTCCTCTTCCTTAAGGGCCTCAGAGACGGCTCAATAACTCACTGATTCAGCAGATCTACTATGAGTGAAACAGATGGGTCAAATGAAGTGGCTTCCAGCCACTTTGGAGGTGTGCCAATTAAATGACACATGCCTCCAAAGTGCCCAGAAGCCATGGCGAAGCTGCGCTTTGGTCCTTAGGATTTAGGACAAAAAGAAGCTGGGATAATCCAACTCCTGGCAGTACGGTGGGCCCCTGCATCCATGGCCCACCTTGGGAGCGGGCCATGCAGACAGTAGGGTTGTCACCCACTTTCAGCCAGAGCAGACTCAGGCCACACTTTCACACCCATCTGTTCCGGGCCTGTAATTTGAGACTAATAATAATAATAATAATATGAAGTATTTATACCCCGCTCTTCAGTCAAAGGCTACAAGATACTGACCAGTATTTAAATCCAGCATTTTTGTAGACAGTACTGGAAATCCAACAGGAACACTTTCCTTGGCCCAGGTAGCTAGGTTGTGGAGTCAATGAGAATATCAGGCAATTCTCATTATTTCAACTATGCAGTTTTAGTAATTAAACTTACTGTAACTTTCAAAGATCCTTGGGAGTAGATCAATACTTAATCAATGGATAAATCATTCATTCTCCATCTGCAGCAAAATTCTAATCACAAACATACAACTAACAAATTTTCTAAAAACAACTATTATTTTTTAAATACCCTATCTAAATACTAATACTTTTTACAACACAAACATTATGACATTTAAGAAAATCTTCATATGTTGCTCTTTACCTTCTCTTTCAAATATACTACAAGTTCCCCAATAGAATGTTTGGATTATGGCAGGAATTAATAGCCATAATTATTCATTTCCTGACCAAAAAAAGAAAAAAGAAAAAAAGTTTTCTGACACTCAGGAAATCTATTTGGGACAAATTATACAGAAATGAGCATTTTGCATAGTTTTCACCTGATGTTCACATATGTAGTGAGCTAGGCCTTTGCCACCAGGCAGAAGGGTTATAGAGTCCTTGTTCGCATCATGGCCAAACATTAAGTGTTGTCCAGTGTCATGAAAAGGTGTATTTGTATTAGCAACTTTGTTGGGTACTTTCTGTATTGACTTTGCAGTTTGAGGCTGGGAAGATATATGAAAGCTGGAAACAAGTTGAGGAGAATGAAATTTTCTTTGCTGCTAACTTGCTTACACAGTTCTCATAGTTGTTTGGGGGAGATAGGTCATGTGGTTTTCTTTGTTTGCTTCTGCACTGTATAACCCAGGGGTAGGCAACCTTTTTGAGCCAGGGGCCGGGTTGCTGTCCCTCAGACAATTGGGGGGCCGAAGCACCAATAAATAAATAAATAAATAAATAAATAAAAATATTTTTTTTAAAAAATAAAAAAAATATGCATGTACACTCTCTCAGACCCAGAAAAGCCATGACAAAAACCTTGTGGAGATTTTGCCAAGAAAACCCCAAGAACAAATAATAACAACAATAATCAATATCATCATGGGGGGCGGCGGCGGGGGTGGCAGCGGCAGGACTGGCCTGGGGCCGGTCCAAAGGCCTCGGGGGGCCGCATCTGGCCCCCGGGCCTTAGGTTGCCTACCGCTGGTATAACCCTTGGGAATCCATCATCCATGGACTACATCTTAGGACGGTGCACCCCAGCTGAAGCTTCCCATATTGCTCAGCATATGGGATTGCTGGTCAAGGGATACATCTGGATAGAATTTGTTTGGGACCCAGTTTTAATTTGTTTGGGACCCAGTTTACCAGGCTGTAAGGGGATGCTGGATCCTACCAGCAAAAGGGCTTGAATGCTTCTCTGCTGTGTTTCATCTGCTGATCATTTACTACTACTACAGTCTATGCTAAAGCATTAATGTGTTTCATATATGAGATAGTATGCTTCCCCCCAAAAAACAAAAAAAGGACTTTTGTGCAAAATTGGTGGGTTTTGCACAAAACACTTTTTTTGCACAAGAAACCCACATGTGTTTCTAGAAGCAATATGTTTTCCATGGAAATTGTGGCTTTCACATCCAAACTGCACTTTTTGTGCCCCCCAAAACCCTTTACCAGAAACACCTTTTTTTTGTTTACAATTTTTTAAAACTCAAAAACATAGTTTTTGTACAAAAACTGACATGTATTACAGGAATTTTGCATAAAAACATTTTCTGGACAAAAACAGAATTTCCACACCAAAAACAGTGTTTCCAGAAACACTCTCTTTTTTTTGCCTAGCACTCATATTTTTTTGTACAACTATGTGTATTTCTGTATTTTAAAATGTATAGAATGTCAATGTTTATTTATATGCAGGATAATGTGTATATAGAAACACTTTGAGGAGATGTGAAACAGGGCAAAACCTGTGCAGAAATAATCATTCTTTCAAAACTGTCCAAGATTTACATCCATCTTTTGGATAATGTCATAGAAAAGGGGAATGATCATTCTTTAACTATTTTTGTGCATTTTAAATCAATGATACATGAGTAGTTCATCTCATTATTATATCATATAATTTATAATTCTTCCATATAATTCGCCCCACACCCTCAGGTCCTCTGGGAGGAATTTACTGCAACCGATAAAAACTAGGTTAGCGGTAACCTCCCAGAGTATGTTTTCTTCCGCCATACCCAGACTGTGGAATGCCTTGCCAGAGGAGATCTATCAAATAACCAACTTGGACAGCTTTAAAAAAAGCTGTCAAGACGGATCTCTCTTGGCAGGCCTTCCCAGAATAGATTGTCCCACCTTAACCTGTGCTCCTCCCCCGCTATACATTTCTCTATACACCTATTGGTGTCTCAGAAAGCATGCTGTTTAATCTTATGCTCATATTTTAATACTGTATTTACTCTTTTAAGGGGGGGTTGTTATTATTATTATTATCGTTTAATGTAAAGTATGCTTTTAAACTGTATCTTACATTATGTAAGCCGCCTTGATTGCTTCGGCAAAAGGCGGAGTATAAGAATAAATTATTATATAATTAATGAATGAATTAATTATATAATTAAAATATATTTAAAAGCTTTATTAAAAATAAAACTCACAGGATCGACAACATATCTTGTCTAAAAAGTCATGCTATCTTCTCTCTTCTAGTTTAGTGACCCATTTCTCAACAAGTATCTGCTGTTTTTAAATAATACATGGTATAGCCAAGATATGTTGTCGATCCTGTGAGTTTTATTTTTAATAAAGCTTTTAAATATATTTTAATTATATAAAGGCATTCACTTGAACATGTGGAAGTCTCAAGAATGATGATGATGTGGGCATCACACACGCCCTGTTCTTGAACATCTACATATCCTGGGCAATGTTGAAGATCTTCAAGCACTGAGTTAAATAATGCCTTTGAAAAATTATTTTGCTTGAAAATTTATTTTGCTTTAAAAATTGGTGTCATATTTTCATGCTTTAAATGTTAAATGTTGTGCTATATGGTTAATTTGGTCTTCTCTGTACACTGCCCTAGTATCTATTAAATATGGCTTATTTATCATTGGCATGATTCAGGATCAAAGATGCATTTTTTAAGTTTAAAGGTTATACTATAGTGTACTTCATTTTCACAGAAGTGCTTCAAGACTAGATACAATGATCTTGAAAATGCTTCTAAGAAATTGCTTCAACTTTCAGATTCCTTACTAGAGGGTTTAATAAGCGATCCTAGATTCTACAATGTTGATTCTAATAGATGTACTTGTTTTTCAGTTACAAATGCATTAAACCCAATTATAGTGGCCTCCTGATATCCTCTGGGGCTTGGTACCAGGACTGCCCCCCATGGATAACAAAATCTGTGGATGCTGAAGTCCCATTAAATATAATGCCATAGTAAAATTATGTCCCTTATACAAAAATGGCAAAATCAAAGTTTGCTTTTTGGAATTTATATTTTTTTAATATTCTCTGTCTGTGGATGCTTGAATCCGAGAACAAAAAAATCTGTGGATATGGAGGGCCAACTATAATTAGTTTTAATATACTCATCTTGGACATATTGGGCTACATAGAAACCTAGTTCAACTTATTTTAAGGGCAAAAACCCTAGGAAGGGAATTATGTGGTTCTCTAGATAATGCAAACTCCCAGGTAATTCCATGACCACCAATATATGGAGAAGCATAAAAGTCCCACTCCTGGGCTTAATTAATGTTAATTGTACCTAGAATAGACTTATTCAAATGAATGGAGCTTGTTAGTAATAACTAATTTAAGTCCCACCAATAACAATGGGCCTCATCCAGGATTCAGCCCTATATTTCTCACTTACACAACATACATATGATATAAAATACTACAGTGAAACATGTGGAGCACTAAGTGACGCCATCTGGATTGCCTTGCTACATTGTATGCCATCATAAATGTTTTTTTTTCGTTTTTATTTTTCAAAAGGCCAACTACTGTCAAAATTGCAGTCTTATTGTTTCACTTAAAGTCCTGGTTAATACCGTATTTTTCGGCATATAAGACGCACCCAATTTTAAAGGAGGAAAATCTAGAAAAAAAAGATTCTTAACCAAATAATGTAGTAAAATATTTTATATCAACTGTATAAAGTTAACAGCAGTTTAAGAACAATTTTAAGTTGTAAATGTAAGTTTAAGCCAGCAGCAGGGCCAGGTATTGCACAAATTCCCTGCCCAACTTTCTTGCAAGTCTCCTGTCGCCTTATGGTGACTCCATGAATTTCTTAGGGATTTCTTAGGCAAGGAAGACTCGAGAAGTGGTTTTGCCAGTTCCTTCCTCTGAAATACAGCCTGCAGCACCTGGGATTCTTTGGCGGTCTCTCATCCAAGGACTATCCAGGGCTGACCCTGCTTAGCTTCCAAGATCAGATGGAATGGTACCTTTGGAGTTTTTAGGCCATTGGCTTATGGAGTAATTTATGGCTTATTTTGACCCTACCATGAGGTTTTTCTTGGCAGATTTCTTCAAGGGTTTTTTTTTTGCCATTTCCATCCTCTGAGGCTGAGAGAGTGTGATTTGGCCAGAGTAATCCAGTGCCTTGGAGTAATTTCTGGCTCATTTTGACACTACCATGAGGGTTTTCTTGGCAGATTTCTTCAGAGGAATGAGTTTGCAATTTCCACCGTCTGAGGCTGAGACAGTGTAACTTGGCCAGGGTACTAATCCAGTGCCTTGGAGTAATTTCTGGCTCATTTTGATCCTACCATGAGGGTTTTCCTGGCAGATTTCTTCAGAGGAGGGAGTTTGCAATTTCCACCCTCTGAGGCTGAGACAGTGTAACTTGGCCAGGGTAATAATCCAGTGCCTTGGAGTAATTTCTGGCTCATTTTGATCCTACCATGAGGGTTTTCCTGGCAGATTTCTTCAGAGGAGGGAGTTTGCAATTTCCACCCTCTGAGGCTGAGACAGTGCAACTTGGCCAGGGTAATAATCCAGTGCCTTGGAGTAATTTCTGGCTCATTTTGATCCTACCATGAGCGTTTTCCTGGCAGATTTCTTCAGAGGAGGGAGTTTGCAATTTCCACCCTCTGAGGCTGAGACAGTGTAACTTGGCCAGGGTAATAATCCAGTGCCTTGGAGTAATTTCTGGCTCATTTTGATCCTACCATGAGGGTTTTCCTGGCAGATTTCTTCAGAGGAGGGAGTTTGCAATTTCCACCCTCTGAGGCTGAGACAGTGCAACTTGGCCAGGGTAATAATCCAGTGCCTTGGAGTAATTTCTGGCTCATTTTGATCCTACCATGAGGGTTTTCCTGGCAGATTTCTTCAGAGGAGGGAGTTTGCAATTTCCACCCTCTGAGGCTGAGACAGTGTAACTTGGCCAGGGTACTAATCCAGTGCCTTGGAGTAATTTCTGGCTCATTTTGATCCTACCATGAGGGTTTTCTTGGCAGATTTCTCCAAGGGGGGGACTCTTTCCACCCCCGTCCTGGGTGCTCCAATGGACTCTTCCTGGGATGGGAGGATGTCCTCTGACCCCAGGAAGAGTCCATTGAAGCACCCAGGATGGGGGTGGAAAGAGGAGGAGCACATTCAACTAGCCAGGAAAAGAGGACTCTTTCCACCCCCGTCCTGGCTGCTCCAATGGGCTCTTCCTGGGATGGGAGGAGCCCACTGGAGCACCAAGGCTGAGGTTGAAATGAGGCCTACTTTTAGCCTAGGCCTCGGCAGTTGTATATTCGCTTCATTAGGCGCAGCAACTTCCCCACCCTCGTTTTGGGGAAGAAAAAGTGCGTCTTATATGCCGAAAAATACGGTAACTTGCAAGTAATCCATTCTTCCATCTGAACTGCCTTGGGAAATCAGCACAAAATATGCACCCTCCACGACGGAAGTGGGCCCTCTGATGTTGAGCCCTCTGCAATTTACAACATCCCCACAACTGACCATACTGGCTAGGATTCTTGGGAGTTGCAGTCCACCAACAAGTTATGAGCCACAATTTGACCCCTCCCCCATGATCTGCCATTTTAAAAAAATGCTCTGTATCGTTGTGCCTTTTATGACTTTAGTAACACTCAAGGCACTTTCCTTCCAATGCTGTGTGACAATTTATTTAGTTGAGCCAGGAAGCTTAAAGACTTTGTCCAACTTAGTGTGAAATTTTAAAACTGAGCCAGGAGGCTAGTAGTAAAATGGGAGATGCATGTCACAATAAAGGAAGCCATAGCATAGGACACTGAGTCTTGGCTTTGCTATTTTCCCCTAGTTAGAGTGACATATTTGAGTTTAGAAATGGAGCTAACAGTGGGTGGAGAGAAGAAGCGAAAGAAAGAAAGAAAGAAAGAAAGAAAGAAAGAAAGAAAGCCACTGTGGCTTTCAAATGTCATCATTAGAAAACTATTACAGCAAATAGTCAAGAGATAATTATAGAGACAGTGGCATCCCTAGGGTTGGTGTCACCTGGCGTGGTCACTCATGGGGGGGAGCAGGACTTATGGAGGTGGGACTTCTGGCACACTTCTGGTGTACACAGGAGCGCCAGCACATGGCCAGAGATGTCACATGTGCCCCCAGGGGGAAGCCCCGGGGAGGGCTGCAGCCCCACATGCCCAGGGGAAGGGCCAGGGAGCAGCCCCTGGGACATGGGGAAGGTTTCAGAAGCCCTACAGGCCCCAGGGAGTAGGCCCATGGCTATGGGGAGCCCCATAAACTAGGGACGTTATCACACGTGGGCCACAAACTGACAATAAACTGGAAATGACAAATCCTGAAAATAAACCGAAAATAAACCTTGATTCCGCAAATGGCTTTCACGTGTAATTACCTTAATTGCGCAATTAAAGTAAGCTCCCACTGAAAACGCATTTAACGTTCACACACAAGTGAGAAAATCCCGTACATGTACTAGAAATTATCTGTTAGCACATGCGCACTATGCTCGCCGCGGCTGTCACACGGCCGGCGCTCCAAGGAAGACCTCCTCGCACATGCTGCGGCAAAAGAGTCGCCGAAGGTGCGCCGCAGCCTTTTGCAGCACACCTTCGGTGACTTGCGAAGAGCGCCAATTTAGCACTCCTTTCAGGGCCGGCGAAGCTGCGCCGCGGTGCCAAGGTGTGGGGATACCTTGGCCCCGCAGTGCAGCTTCCTGGGGCGGCCCAAGTCCGCCCATCCTTGGAGTCAGCGAAGGTGCGCTGCAAAAGGATGCGGTGCACCTTCGCCGACTCCTCCGCCGCAGCGTGTGCAAATGCTGCGGCGGGAGGTCCTCCTCGGAGCGCCGGAGCGCCGGCCGTGCAGAGGGCCGGCTGCTCCGAGGACGACCTGGGGAAGGGGTTGGAGCGCCGATCGTGCGGCTGCCCCTCCCCTTCCCTGCCCCCAAGACGGCCCTTTAAGCCGTCTGCCGAGGGGGAAGGAGACCCTGCGGAACCATGGGAAAATGCGGGGAAATGCTTCCAAATGCGCATTTGGCTATCACATTACGGTAAATGCGAATTTACCTTAATTGCGCATTTGCATTTCCTCCAAACAACCAAATTTCAAAAGATCTCGGATAACACCAGTTTCTGTCCACTTTCTGTCCAGTTTCTGTGCAACGTCGTGTGAAAACACGGGGCACTAATCCAGTTTCTGTTTGGGTTTTGTGTGGATTAACCAGCAGATTTGCCCCCGTGTGATAACGTCCTAGGTCTGTGGCTGTGGGGGCCAAGGGACTCTGCTGCAGTGTCACCCGGTGTGGTCTGTACTCCCTCCCTCCAATGACGCTGCTGGATAGAGAACAGGAAGTAGAGCCCAAGGCTGACAAAAATGGGGAATGCTCATTGTTTTCAGATACACGCTTAACATCACCTCTTTCACTCTGTAATATATCAATCATGTAAATCAGAAGGTCACATCTAAAAATTAAAAGGTCAGGCTCAACAGCATAAATGAGATCCAGGGTTGGCACTGTGCACTCGTGCATAGTAAATGCTCTCGAATGTTTTTACATTGCAAAGGATGTTGCTCTATAAAGACTTGAAAATATAATGAATGTGGTTTCCAGGGCTGGATATAACCCATCAAGGTACAAGTAAACTACCACCTTAGATTGGTTATCACATTAAAATTGAAAAGCATGGCAATCTGCAGGAAATTAGATTATTTGTACTGAAAAACACTTAAATCTGAAAAAATGAGGTATTTTTCAATTGTATCCAGTATGTATTGCATAACAGTGAAGGCCCAGAACATTTTGTAAGACATGGGGCAATCTTCTAGCATCTGAACTGGTAACAGCATGAACTGAAATTACTCACTAAAATCTTAGCTCAGCCATGAACTCATAGTGTTTTTTTAGTAAGCCAGCATCACTTAATTTCAGATCTTACCCCAACCCCACTTTACTACAACAGTATACACACAGCCTCCTGTAGAGGGAAGTTGTAGGATGGGAACAAGGTGGAAAAATTACCACCACCTGTGGTACCAGGCCAGTAGGATGGAAGATGTCAAGGGGACAGGGCTGCCTCAAGCCCTTCCCTTTCTTTCCCAACTGGAAGAATACATGAGGCAGGTTGGAGATGGCAAGATTTTGTTCTGTGCCATTTGCCTTCCCTAGTGCTTTCCCATTTGCTAGTGGCATCTGCAGGTATCATCTCCCGGGAGTGTTATTTCAGAAAAAGGAGCCAGGCTTCCTCCAGACTCCCACAGACTTGAGGTCCTCCTTCCCTGCTGTCTTCCTATATGAATACTACAATATAAGATATCAAATAGCTTTCTGCAGGCATTCAGGATATGGTTAATTTGTGTGCCCCCCCGACTCCACTGTGAATATCTTCATATGGAAAGTAGCAGTCTGAAGAAGAGAGCATTTTCTTACTGTATAGTCTCTCCACGCAGATATGTGAGAGTATAAGATCATGTGAACAGTCTCCATGCATGTTGGAGGCTCTCCTTTTCTCATCTTTTCACTTTCCATAAGAAGAGAGTGACAATAGAGGAGCACAGGGCTAAATTTTCCTCACATGCCCAGATTAACCCTCCCTGAACACATGAATATGACTATTATTTCATTCTAAACATATAAATAGAACTGCCCTCTACACATTCTCAGCACTGTGTACAGCTGCGATCATACAGAGAAAGGTAAATATGAAGAAGGCAGATCACATTCTTCCTCTGGCTGCATGTCCAAGGATGGCTGAGGTTGCTTGGATACCAGGGAAAAAAGGACCGCAAGATCCATCTTTAAGTACTTTGTGGATTGCAGCCCAGTTGCAACTTTGATATTGGCAGCTCTCTGTTTTGTTGATTGGCTTGACTGCTTTGGCTAACTTTGGTTCTTTTTGTCTCCTGTAGGTAAATTTACTTTTTCAACAGATTATTATTTTTTAAAATAAAACTTCCCTTGTTTTGAGTCAACTGTCTTTGTTTTCTGTTATGAATGTTTTAAATCATGAAACCAACACTGAGGGGGCACAGGTAGGAAATTAGTGACCGGTGTAACACTGGCACAAGATCAAAATCTCAAATGGAAGAAATAGACCTCAGCCATTTAATAAAAAGGGACACTGCCAGAAGAGATTACGAGCAATTGAACTGAAAAAGAAAGAGGTATTGTTATCTGGAAAAAATATATATTTGGCAGCATTCTAGCTGTCACTCATACTACTGGCATAGGTTTTAAAAGAGAATGAGTGGTTTCACTTGGCTTCAAAGTTAAATTTTAAAGCAGATGTAGTTACTGAAGGTACTACAAAATTAGGAACCAAATTAGATGCACATTGGTGAAATCCTAAGAGTAAATGATCTAAGATTACTTCTTTATTATTCGCATTCTTATTATTTACACAGTAGTTCAATCCAATCAAGGTGATGGGTACCTAATGGCTGTTTGCTGGTCCCATCACACAATGATGGCAGCATCATGGATGGATTTGAGTAGTGGGGGAGCCCACAATTCTCTGTTGTGCATCCCTTCATCCAGTTCTAGGAATCAGGTACTGACTTTACAAGGTTCACCTTGTGGGAATAACAGTAGAATAACATTGAAAGAGAGGTGTTTACTTTTAGTTGAAACCCCCCCCTCCTGCACAATCAGATTTAGGGCCTCATTCACACTATGGAAGTACGATGTGGAACCAGTTTATTTCCGTGAAGTTCACACTCAACCCAACCGCAATCAGTGCAGTTGAGGGGGGGAATAGTGAAAAGCCCACTTAAACAGGCGCATTCAGCACCAGATCTCTTACCGGTTCTTTTTTTAAAGAACCACAATGATCCGAATCTCCGATAGTGAGAACAAACTTTCAGATCGATTCGGATCACACAGGACCCCAAGTGTAGTCTTGTCTCCTTCTCTTCCCTCCTCTGCCGCCCCCCTTCCTTCCTCCTCCTCCTCATCCTCCTGTTCCCTTCACTACTGCTGCACTGCCACCCCCTCCTTCCTTCCTTCTACTCCTCCTCCTCCTCCTCCTCCTCCTCCAATGCTGCCGCCTACCTCCTCCTCTTCCTTCTTCCTCCCCCCCTCCTCCTCTGGATCCACAAGTCCTCTTTTTCCAGGACTCATCCTCCATTCCAGCTTCTGGTCCAGGGAGGATGCTAAAAACATCCTCTCTTTTGAACATCCCTCAGAAACCTTCCTCTCCCCCCTCCATCAGTGTGAACATTACAGGAGTAAAAAGCCACGGAGAGATTCGATCATCAAAATAACTCTGTTTCCACACTGGGTTATTTTGTAGTGGGAATGAGGTCCTAAAAAACACAGAACTATCAAACCAACTACTTAAACACCCCAAACACACCTATTTTTACCACACAGTCCTTTCTCAAACCAGTAGGCTTCTACCTATGTTCTTCCAGAAATTTTGTACTCTTGGAATTGGCTGTGCTGGCTGGGTCTTCTGGGATTTGAAGTCCCAAACATCCAAAGAATTAAAGGTCATGGACTACCTTGGCCCTTGTAGTTAACTGTTGTTATTATTGTGGTTGTCATTGTTCTACAGACATTATGTGTTTTATTGTAAAAACTCAATAAAAATTTAATTAGAAAAAAGAGGTCATGGACTACCAGTTTAAACCACAGTTGCCATTAGGAAGCAACCAACAGGGAGACACAGAGACTGAGTCCTGACACTATATCCCAATTGATTTATATTGTGGCAACATCAGGAGCTAGAGGGCAGGGTGAGATGGCATACATTTTATGGGCAGATGGTGTAGAAAGACCTCTCTTCCATTTTCCCCACTCTCCCTTCCAGAAACCTAACAGAAAAGAATCACATACATTTAACTATGGGTTCCTCTCCCCACCCCTTGATACAGTGTTTATTAGTCAGACTGCTTGTTATTATTGTTATGCAGCTGGAAAAATTTGGCTGTGCAGTGGAGACTTGCCCTAGAGTACCAATGGCCCATGGCTGAATTGGGGTATGAGCTCTACAAGCTGATGGCTCACTATGCCAAGAAATCCACACTAGCTTTCAACATGCTTTAAATAGGTTGCTAGGAATTTGCTGCTTACATCAGCTAAAGTTAAACTCCTTTCCTTTGTGATTTACAACTTTCATAGACATATATACATACCAAAAAATAGTTGGGTGCAATTCAACCATCACAAAGGCACCCCACAGTTAGCAGGGCACTGCTGCTTATGATTAAAGTTGCTATTTTCATATTCTCTTTTCCTTGAGTATATTTTGGCTATAACCCTCAAGCCACTTCCCCCGGAGCAGCCATAATGACTTCTGTGGGAACATCATTCTCTCAGAAATCAGGGGCAGGGGCAAGAGTAGGCAAGGATTATAGCCTTCTGATTCTGAATCATATTTATAGTAGAATGCCATGGTTGTAGTTTATGCCCCTTGGACAAGAAAATATACAGGAGAATTCTCCTTTTGGTATCATACCATTTGAAGGAGAATGAGATGACATTAAACATAGCGTGTGATGTAATTTCGAGGATATTCAAGTTTTGCTTTATTTGGCTTCAGCCAAATTGCCTTCTCTCCTACTGAAATTTTATGAAAATGTGTTTGATAAAGCAAAATGTTTTCTTGGTTTAAAAAAGCAGTAAATTTCCTCATTTAAACAAGGTGTGGGGAATCTTTTTTTGGTCAAGAGCTGTATTTCCTCAGGAAGCCACTTGTTGCTGGTGCATGAGACCTGAGAGAGTAGTGGGCAGAACCAGAATCACTTATCTGTCGAAAAGGTGTTTCTTCTACCACACAGTTCTTATTCTACTACATGCTGGGCAGGCCTTAATTCCACTGTACTCAGTTAATGAAGTAGCTGTGTTCCTGAACATTCATTCTTTAACAGAAAATTTGGTATCAGAGGCAGAAGTAAAATGGAAAGGATAGGAATACGTTCCTGCACTACAAAAAAGAAATCAATTTCAAAATGTTTCAGCAAACTTTTCATTCAAAATTAGAAATGCATGTGACATGAAACAACCAGGTCAGAGAAAACTTGTATAAGTAAAGATCACTTTGAACCTTCTAGAGACCTTCTGAACTCTTCTTCCAAAATGCATCCAGTGATTTCTTTCTTTCTTTCTTTCACCAGCTCCCACTTCTCTTATGATTGCGGCTGGAGATACTGGGAAGAGTTTAAGACCCTTCCCTAACAACATCTTTCCCAGCAACAATGTAAATTTGTATTTAAATTGTATAGGCCATTTTATATTGTATTCTGCATATTTTTAACAATTGTTTTATATTGTTTATTTGATTTGTTTTTGTGGGGTGGGGCTGGGGTGGGTGGGAAGGAGGAATGGGATCTGTTCGATGTTATTTATTTGCTTTGATGTTATTTGTTTTGCTGTTATATTGTACGCCGCCCCGATTGCTTGGCAGAGGGGCGGATATAAATAAAAATTATTATTATTATTATTATTATTATTACTATTCTGGTGGCTAAAGTTACAGATGTATGCTTTTTCAGCATGCTGGGGATAGCTAGTTAGACAGGCCTATTTGCTCTCCCCTTTTTTTTCTGTTTTGTTGTTCATGCATGCTCAGTAAGGGAGTCCAGAGGCAGTGGCTGTTTATCTTGTCTGCCATAGGCAGGCACACACATCTACAGTAGGATCAGCTCAAGGTTTCTTGCACTGTTTGTTGCAGACATGCTGCTGCAACCCAGCGCTAAAGTCTGTGTTCCCTCAGCCCTCCTTCATCAGTCTCCTGATGCCACTGCTGCTAAAAAACAAAACAAAAACCTTCCAGCTTGACATAGAAAAAGGAGGAAGAGGGGGCTGAAGAGGCATACAAATACTGTAAAAATGAGTTTATGTGTCCTAAGTTTTGTTAACAGAAGTATGCTTGTATTCAGACACTTATATGTATGACAAATACATGGCAAAGGCATTAACTAGGATTGCTTTGCTTCAACATATTGGGCATTATTTCTCAGGATATTTAAAAGGTGCCAAATGTGCTCAAGCTGATCTCTCTCCTATCTCTTGGAAAAAGTGGGATGGTGGTGGTGCTCTATGTCATGAAGAACATCTGCCACGTTCCAGATCTTGTTGGATCAGCGACAGGTTTTTCATACCTACTTTATGCTTTGGAATTATTCAAAGAGCTTTCCAAGATTTGAAGTTTTGGAAGTCACAAATTGGGGTGTAAGAAATACCATTTGTCCCTCAACCTACCTAAGCTCCTGGTATATTTTTTTAAATCAAAGAAACAACAGTTTTTTTGGGAGGGGGGTTAGAACAAGACATTTTCCCCTGTGTTGCTCCAAAAATTTAACCCAAGAGCATTTGTTTGAGGTCTAAATTGGTCAGGAGTGTTGTTGCATTATTATAATGAATTTCTTCATCTTGAGCTGCCCACCCCACACAAATGACCATTTATTTATTTATTTCATTTATTTCTTGTGGGTCCTGACCAAAAGTAAGTTACCATTAGCAGGAAGATAGGTGAAAAGCTGGTACTGGCTTCTCTTTCTCTTTCCATTGCAGACATAGAAATTAACTTGGACAGGACTGGTAATTCTCTGATTGCGAAATGGTGGGATCTCAATCACCAATGAAGTCTAAAAGGAAATGTGTAAAATAAAATTAAAGATGGAGTAAAATCTAATGAAACAGTTATGTAAACAGAAGGTCGATAAACTAATCAATTATTTCCAAAGCCTAGCAAGAATATTCCAGCATCCTCAATAAAGTCTTTTCCTACTGAGAGCTGCTCTGAGTTGCTTCAGAGATTTAATTTTTCATAGTCATGCATGTAAGCACAAAAATGCATCAGATATGAATAACTATGAGGGCATTTTTACTTTACTGTATATCTGTCTAAAATTTATGTGAATGGTCATCTAAGGGCTGAATGGAACAGTTTTCAAATTGCATCTGTATAGGGAAGGGAAGGGTATCCATCATGCCCATGAATTCTCTCTGCCAGTCATGCCCTCCTGTCTCCACTTTATCTTAATTAGGAAAACAATGGCACCATGAACTTCATGTCCTCTTCATAAAACTGTTAGAATAGAGCTTCACCAGTAGAAATAGGATTTTTGCATACTGGACTAGGGTTCGAATCCCCACTCAACAGTGAATGACCTTGGGCAATTCACCCTCTCTTAGCCTTACAGGAAGATAATGGCTATCCTCTGAATAAATCTTGCCAAGAAAAACCTATATGTGCTTATTTTATTTACTCAAGATGGCTTACAAAGGCTAAAAACAAGATTAACTATAAAAAGTTGCAATAATAAAAATAATTAAAACACAATTAAGCAAACATCACATTTTTTTTGTTGTTGTTGCTATGTGCCTTCAAGTCATTTCCAACTTATGGCAACCCTAAGGTGAACCTGTCATAGGGTTTTCTTGGAAAAATTTGTTCAGAAGTTTGCCACTGCTCTCCTCTGACGCTGAGAGCATGTGACTTGCCCAAGGTCACCCAGTGGGCTTCATGGCAGAGCTGGGAATCAAACCCTGGTCTCCAGAGTCACAGCCCAGCATTCAAACCAGTACAGTGCACTGGCTCTCAAACTCAATACTATTAAAATTTAAAAGTATATTTTTAAAAACATAACAATAAAGTAATAATAGATTCACCTTGAGATTGCCATAAATTTAGACATCTTCTCTCGCACTGGAACTAACCAAAGGGAAATTAAAACAAAAAGCCAAAAGCCAATAATGAATAGGGGAGGTCTGGTTCATCCCATGTTTGTCTGGACCTAGTCAACAGGGCTTTGGAAATGTGAGTGATCTGTCACTTCACTTCCACCCATCCCCTCATCAGCCCCAATAAGGAATTTTCTGCTAAAAGCATCTGAGGATGGTTTCATTTAGAGCAATGTTTTATATTAAGGTTTACTCAGGGCAGAGGGGGAGAGTGGCTTCCCTGTTCGGATGTGTGGAAAATCTACTCTGGGTCTTCATCCGAACTATAAAGGAGCTATTCAAAATGGGGATGGAGCATCTTGGATTGTTTCTTTAAAGTTTGGAAGAAAACTAAGGTCATGCCCCTGACATGGGAGCCACTGGCCACCATGACTGGGACACAATAAAGGAACGTAATGTACAAAAGACAGAACCACGTATGTGAAAAAAAAACTGTTCATGGGCAATATCAGCTGACTTGAAAGAGAGGGTATCTGATTTATTTATTTATTTCAGACATATTCATCATTTAATATTTCAGTAAATGAATGCTGAAAATGAATATTATCAGTGTCCCTGTAGAAAAATGCTGATTATTCTCAAAGCTATAATACTTACTGGCTTACACAACTCTTTGTCAGTTTTGGCTTCCATTTCCCACACATGATGACCATCTAAAAGACAAGAACATGAAAAGATGATGTCCCGTTCTACTCTTTCATTCATTCTTTCACAGGTGCCAGTAATAGGAATGGGGGGGGGGACATTTCTGAAATACTCCCTTTAATCTTCCTCACTTACATATACACCACTAGGAAATTTTTATATAGCGTTATCAAGAATCAGATGGATAATTCTGCTTGAGACTGGAATGAGACAAACGTTTGCCTGGTAACACCTACAAACCTTAAATTTGTTTTATACTACGTTCCATGCAGAATGAACCAAAACCCAGTTCTATGAAAAAAAATTCAAAACTTGTAGCAAACTGTTTGTGATGTCAATGTATGTCTAAATATCCAGAGTGCAAATCAGTTCATAAATATGCATTCTAGAGCAAAAAATACAGAGGTCCAAAATATTTGTCTAGGAGATATCCAAAGTAGTTGGCAGGTAAAGTCCAAAACCTTACTTTGGTCTCTGTTTTTGTTCTAGTAGATATCACATCAAGTTTGGCAATTCTGTAACGAAGCATGTGGATTCATACAGCAGACAAACAGACATTCAAATTATAGCATTGATATGAATTAGAAAAGGGCTCCGTTTCTTTCACACATTTTGAGCTTTCCCTTCTCTACAGCAATTATGCCTTCCAAGTTGAATCTACTAAATACATAATGAGAGCTACAAGAAAAATGAATTTCCATTCAGAAGGAGAGTGGAAAGAGTTCAGTGGCTGGAATTTTGGGGAAAAAACATTGACTAGACACATCTATTGGCCTTGCTTCAACAGTCAGAGGTCTTGCAGACTAGTTAGTTCCCTACATGTCTGTGAGACCTGCAGATGCCTATCTAATGATATATAAACATTTTGTCTTGACAGTGTTTGGGGACCACTGATCATCCCCACTATCTGCTGATCATTTGATCCCCACTATTTGGGGATTGTTTGGGGATCACTGGTTTTATGGCAGGGAAACCTGGTTTTATAGCAAAGAAACAGAACCTGATGTCCTCTCGTTTGTTTATTTGATACAGCACTGAGATGTACAAATACAAATGATGTTTATCTGCAACCTCTCACCACATCAGCATTTGCATGTGAAACCTCTTTTTAAGGCACAGAGAATGGACTTTGCCTTTTGTTTACTTTTATTTCCAGGATAAAAACTACCAATCTAAAGGTATCTGATGACAAAAAGAAGTAAAAAGGAGTCTTGTGTCTCTTTTCTAACAGCCTTATTTTAGCATAGAGATTTACAACAAGAATCTAAAAAGATTCCCCCACTGCCCAGAACACATTCATATTGCAAAAGAACATTATCATGGGACTAAGGCAGGGGTAGGCAACCTTTTTGAGCTGGGGGCCAGGGTTGCTGTCCCTCAGACAATTGGGGGGCCGAAGCACCAAAAATAAATAAATAAATAAATAAATAAATATTTTTAATTTTTTTTTAAGAATTTAAAAAATATGCATGCACACTCTCTCAGCCCCAGAAAAGCCATGGCAAACCCCCTGTGGAGATTTTGCCAAGAAAACCCCAAGCACAAGTAATAACAACAATAATCAATATCATCATGGCGGGCGGCGGCAGTGGCGGAGGCAGGACTGGCCTGGGGCTGGTCCAAAGGCCTCGGGGGGGCCACATCCGGCCCCCGGGCCTTAGGTTGCCTACCCCTGGACTAAGGGCTCATCCAGACTGCTAAAGGGACTCAAGATTTGCCAGTATTGTACCTGTTCTGCTCTTATTGTTTTTAACATCCAAACAACATACTTCCCTATATATTTTCAGCACCAGCTGTGAATTTTCAAACCCAAGGCAGGGGATATTTTTTTTCTGTCCTGGGAGGTACTGAAACTCATAGGGGTTAATTTCCCACATTTGTTTCCATCTTCTCCTTTTCTTTTTGTCCTTCTGGGAAGTCTGATGATTCCTATTAATGATGTGTTGCATGATGGGGGAGGAGGAAACCCGCTACACACCACAGTTAGCTGTACCTCAACCAGAACAAATAAGATGGATGAATCCTCAGCGTTTATGGCATGACTTGATGCGGGATCAGGAACCACTGCTGTGGAACATGCAATCAAGAAATAAAATAGCCTGACATTTACCTGGACTACTGCATGTATCATCAATTGCATTTTGGTTATAAACATGCAAATTGATACTCTTCAGAAACCATGACCTGACCACACCTTCTCTTCATCTTCACCTTAAGAAAGCAGATATGGAAGGCAAGATGAAGCCATGCTACCACGATATGCATCATGGAGTGACACTCTTGACAAACTGTGTCTGTTTCTAAAATAAACTCGGGTTTGATCTGCACTGCAGAAATAATGCAATTTGACACCACTTTAATTGCCATGGCTCAATGCTATGGATTTCTGGGATTTGTAGTTTTGTGAGATATGTAGCCTTCTGCCACAACAAACTACAACAAATCCCAGAATTCCTTAGCATTGAGCCATAACAGTTAAAGCAGTTGTTAAACTGCATTATTTCTGCAGTGCAGATTAAACGTAACCCCCCCCCCTTTAAAGAATAGAGAATGGGTGGAAGACTGACCAATCAAGGGTTCACCCTATTACTTTAGAGATGCAGATATGCACATTTTATACTCCTCTACTGTTTTCAGGTACTTAAAGCTGTGTGGGAAGAGCTTATGACACAACCCCTGCTCATGCCAGCTTTAACCAGTTCAATAATAATAATAATAATAATAATAATAATAATAATAATAAATTATTTATTTATAGCCCGCCCAATCACAAAGAATCCGGGTGGGTTACAACAATAAAAATACATAGAGTACAATAGAATTAAAAAAAAAAAATCAATCCCTTCCCAAGCCCCCCCCCCCCCCATGGTAAAATTACAATTAAACAAACATTATTTAAAAATAAAAATACAAAAGTTTTTCAAGAAGGGAGATGTTGTTGTGGTATGAAGCGGCATCATTCCTCATCTCACCAGTGTGGGCTGCAGAAGACACATGTTGCAGCAGCAGAGGGTGTGTCCTCCAAACCCACTGCCCTTCCCAGCAACACCAAAGGCTTCATAAGAGGAGCCTGGAGGCCCAGAGAAGAGCAGCAGCAGAGGGTGTGTCCTCCAAACCCACTGCCCTTCCCAGCAACACCAAAGGCTTCATAAGAGGAGCCTGGAGGCCCAGAGAAGAACAGCAGCAGAGGGTGAGTCCTCCAAACCCACTGCCCTTCCCAGCAACACCAAAGGCTTCATAAGAGGAGCCTGGAGGCCCAGAGAAGAGCAGCAGCAGAGGGTATGTCCTCCAAACCCACTGCCCTTCCCAGCAACACCAAAGGCTTCATAAGAGGAGCCTGGAGGCCCAGAGAAGAGCAGCAGCAGAGGGTGTGTCCTCCAAACCCACTGCCCTTCCCAGCAACACCAAAGGCTTCATAAGAGGAGCCTGGAGGCCCAGAGAAGAGCAGCAGCAGAGGGTATGTCCTCCAAACCCACTGCCCTTCCCAGCAACACCAAAGGCTTCATAAGAGGAGCCTGGAGGCCCAGAGAAGAGCAGCAGCAGAGGGTGTGTCCTCCAAACCCACTGCCCTTCCCAGCAACACCAAAGGCTTCATAAGAGGAGCCTGGAGGCCCAGAGAAGAACAGCAGCAGAGGGTGAGTCCTCCAAACCCACTGCCCTTCCCAGCAACACCAAAGGCTTCATAAGAGGAGCCTGGAGGCCCAGAGAAGAGCAGCAGCAGAGGGTATGTCCTCCAAACCCACTGCCCTTCCCAGCAACACCAAAGGCTTCATAAGAGGAGCCTGGAGGCCCAGAGAAGAGCAGCAGCAGAGGGTGTGTCCTCCAAACCCACTGCCCTTCCCAGCAACACCAAAGGCTTCATAAGAGGAGCCTGGAGGCCCAGAGAAGAACAGCAGCAGAGGGTGAGTCCTCCAAACCCACTGCCCTTCCCAGCAACACCAAAGGCTTCATAAGAGGAGCCTGGAGGCCCAGAGAAGAGCAGCAGCAGAGGGTATGTCCTCCAAACCCACTGCCCTTCCCAGCAACACCAAAGGCTTCATAAGAGGAGCCTGGAGGCCCAGAGAAGAGCAGCAGCAGAGGGTGTGTCCTCCAAACCCACTGCCCTTCCCAGCAACATCAAAGGCCTCATAAGAGGAGCCTGGAGGCCCAGAGAAGAGCAGCAGCAGAGGGTGTGTCCTCCAAACCCACTGCCCTTCCCAGCAACACCAAAGGCTTCATAAGAGGAGCCTGGAGGCCCAGAGAAGAACAGCAGCAGAGGGTGAGTCCTCCAAACCCACTGCCCTTCCCAGCAACACCAAAGGCTTCATAAGAGGAGCCTGGAGGCCCAGAGAAGAGCAGCAGCAGAGGGTATGTCCTCCAAACCCACTGCCCTTCCCAGCAACACCAAAGGCTTCATAAGAGGAGCCTGGAGGCCCAGAGAAGAACAGCAGCAGAGGGTGAGTCCTCCAAACCCACTGCCCTTCCCAGCAACACCAAAGGCTTCATAAGAGGAGCCTGGAGGCCCAGAGAAGAGCAGCAGCAGAGGGTGTGTCCTCCAAACCCACTGCCCTTCCCAGCAACATCAAAGGCCTCATAAGAGGAGCCTGGAGGCCCAGAGAAGAGCAGCAGCAGAGGATACGTGCATTGCGGTGGCGGGTGAAGCCGCGCTCCAGGGCCCCCGCCCTTCTTCGTCCCCTGGCAAGCGCCGTTTTGACGGCGGCGGCCGTGTAAGCGGCCTTCAAAGGGCCGGAAGATCTGGGCCTACAAAAGGCCCCAACGAACCCTTCATAGTCAGTGGGGGTTACAGTAAGGAAAACCCAGTTTTCTTGGATTCCTAGGAAGCTGTTGTTTTTAGTGTTTTTTCATCTTTTGACTAGCAAGTTTATTTGGTACCTTTGTTTTTCCTATTCCTTAATACTCTAGTTGGGGTGCTTTAGCTTAAGTCTCGTTTGGGTAGATATTTGAACAATCTTGGAAAGTATGGCTGACAAGAAGAGTGTTAAGCGTAAAAGGAGGTTAACTAAAAAGGAAGCCTGTATAAATGTTAAAAGGACTAAGTAACCTACTAAGAACTCAATAGCGAGTTCACTGAACCCAGAATTATTGGAGGCAGCCACCACTTTGAAACAACTAAAAATGGAGGAGATATTCCCATCTAAAGATAATGATAAGTCCATTTCTGAAACATCTTCTCTCTCCTTGCATGAAGGACAAGCTCCAAATTCAGGCACAGATGCTGGTACCAATCATACGTCTGACTTAGACATCGTAGCGAGGAACTGTTTACTTACTGCCAGAACAGTAATTGCTATTTTTGACAAGTTAACAAGCATAGATCAGAAACTTGATAGAATTAAAGATCTCATGATTAAGCCCAAATATTCAACAAAATTAGGAGCAACATCCAATAAAAAAGACTCTGAACAAATCCAAAACAAAGCTAAAGCTAGGAGCAATGATAACTTAGTGCTTTTGCAAAATAGCGTAGCTCTATTAGTGGCCAATAACCATCACAATTACGCCAGGTGGCATAATAAGGCTGCCATACTACACTCACTTTCTCTTCTTTTGCATTGACATCTGCAATATAATGAGCTGCTTGGAATTGACTGGCTCCCTTCATATAACAACACCAAAAGAATTGTTTTGCGGTTTAATAATGCTACAACACCCTCCCTGATTCTGAAAAATTGGAGCTCATTTAGGGAATTTTCAATCATGCCAGCACGTGTCTTTCGCAATTCCAACATTCAGCCTTTGCTGAGGACTAATTCAAGACGCGAAGCGTCCCATCAGAAGGCGAACTCCAATGAAGACGTCAGGAGGATAACACCAATTTCTGAGAGTCTTTTTGATGACGATGGAAAATTGGCTGAGATGTATGGCTCTCTTTCTGACGAGGACCAAAAGCAAGTACTAAACAGGTTTGATGTAGTCAAATCTATGCTGATGTCAGTAACTACGGCAACCAAGAAAATTAAGGACTTATTACCTATCAGCTGTTCCTTATTAGATCCCCTGTCACAATCCAAAAACGGACTCAAGTGGCGCAGTGATGAGGAGGAGGATGACCCGATTCCTCTAATGTATATGTCTCCTAAACGCCCAATGGACTGTTTGGCGGATCCGCTTATCCCATTAACTCAAACTTCTCCCAAACATATGACTGGTCACCACAGTGAGCCTCTGCAATTAATAACTTTGAACACTCCTAAATCCATTATGATTACACAATCACCTGAGGTTAAGAAAAGTAGACGTCTCAGGTCAAATTCTGATGTAGTCAAAATATCTAAGCAAGGTCTATCTGTCAGTCCAATCACCTTAGCACCGGAGAAGGGAAATATACTTAATGGAAGTGTAATTGCCAATGAACTGCAAGTTTCTCTATCCCAGGAACAGTCTGTATTTTCAGGCAATTGACATTCAGCTGATCTGTCCTTTCTGTCCATTATCTCATGGAACGTAGCTGGCTGGAAGCCTAGATGTAGGGATCCTACCTTTATACCTTTTGTCAACAGACATAACATTATTCTTCTACAGGAAACGTGGCTTGGTGAAGAAATATTCATAGAGGGTTATAAATTTACGGGTCTGAATGCTACCCCTGGAAAAGGTAACGGGAGATTATGTGGTGGGCTAGGGGTGCTGATATCTTTGGAACTCAAGGTTCAAATAATCAAGGTTTCTGCACTGGAGCAGTATGCCCTAGCTGTTCTTTTGAAGCTTAATAACAATTTACTATCCTTGATTAATATCTATATTCCCCCACTTCAGGGTCGGGATAAGATAGCAAGCACATGGAACAAGCTTAATTCCTTTATCAAAGGTTTAATGTTTGAGACGCCTACGGCCAATTTCATTGTAGCAGGGGATCTTAATGCTAGAATGGGAGCTGATGATGTTTCTTTGTATGCCAAATACAACTGCCAACCCCCCTCTCCTATAGTTAGCCCCCCAACAATGTGTCGTAAATCCAAGGACACGTTCTGTGATTTCAAGGGATTATGTCTAGCTCGTACTTTTGATGAATTAAATTTAATTATCCTTAATGGCAGCTTTAAGGATGATTATCCACCCGAATATACACACTGGGCAGGTACCAGACCATCGATCCTTGACTATATGGGGGTTTCACCAAACTTAATTTCTCATATTTCCAAGTTTGCTATTATTAGCAGACCCGACAGTGACCACTTTCCAGTCTTCTTGTGCTTAGAATTTCATGACAGTTTTATCTTGCCTCTTGATAAGACCCCTATTTGTGCAAATGATGTTGGTTTAACCCGTGTCAAATGGTCCCTCCAGCTGTCTAACACTCTTACTAAGTTTCTGTCTAGTGAATCAATTAAGTTGCTTTCTCTTGCAATAGCGGACGCCAAATTAGATTCTGAAACATTGTCTAATTATAACACTTTAATTAGCTTGTTACAACCATTGCTAACTGTTTCCAAAGGTAACTTTGTTAGATATAAACCAACACGTCACCAGATTTGGTTTGATTCAGAATGCAAAGAACTTTGGGCTCACCTCAAGTATCTGTTTAAGCAACATAAATTAGACCCAATACAATTTCCTGTATCTGAACTTCTGGTACAGAAGAAAAAATACAAGTTCCTTGTAAGACAAAAGAAAAAGGGTGCCATGATAGATTCTTGGAACAAATTAATTATGTCAGCCAGCACAAGCAATTCCAACTTATTTTGGAAAGAGGTTACCCCTTCGTTCACTAAGAATGCTAACATTCTTACAGCTCAGATACCAGCCCATATATGGGAAAGTCACTTTTCCAATCTTTATGATTCTGTAGACAGCTCTTCTAGTTCATTAGTTTATGATCTTATGATACAGGTTTCGGTTCTTCCTCCTTGGCCTCCAGTCTCGCATTCTGAGATAGTCTTATCACCCAACTTAAACCTGCTCGTGCCCCAGGAGCTGACTTCATAACTGGCGAAATACTTAAAAATAATCTTGATTGGTGGGTTCCCGTCCTTTCCAAATTAGATAGATCCGCTTCCATTCCAAAAGACTGGGGTCTGGCCATTGATAGATCCGCTTCCATTCCAAAAGACTGGGGTCTGGCCATCATTATCCCGATCTATAAAAAAGGCAATAGAACTGACCCTTCCAATTTTCGACCAATTAGTCTTTTGAGTCTGGTAAGCAAGTTGTATACAAAACATCTCTTAAACAAGTTCTTAGATTGGCTGGAGTCTGAGGATATTTTGATGGCAGAACAGGCAGGATTTCGGCCCGGACGCTCCACTATTGACCACGCAATGATACTGCACTACCTTGTTGAAAAATATCTCCATTATGGTCAACCGCTATATGCGGCATTCATTGACTTTAAGTCCGCTTTTGACTCAGTTAATAGATCTAGACTATGGGAGAAATTACTGTGCACCAACATAGATAAGCGGCTTCTCCTGCTTCTTATTAAGATCCACAAGAATTCCAATATCAAGGTTAGATGCAGCCCTCAAGGACATGTCACCAAGACTATCTCTGTTAAGACGGGGGTAAGACAGGGATGTGTTCTGGCCCCTACTTTGTTTAATTTTTATATTAATTCCCTTGTTTCTGCTTTGAACAACCTTTCTTTTCATCCTCCAAAGCTGGCCAATAAGCATATTAACTCTTTGCTTTATGCGGATGATGTTGTTATTCTTTCGTTATCTCCTATTGGACTCAAAAGAGCCTTAAACTCTCTTGCGTTGTTCTCCAAACAGGAGAAATTAATAATTAACTCTTCGAAGACCAAGATTCTTACTTTTGCTCATCGCCCCAAATTGATGCAATGGACTCTTGATAGACAACATATAGACCAGGTCAAGACTTTTAAATACCTGGTAATTGTGTTCCAGAACACGGGTAGGAGATCTGCCCATTTAGAATATGTTATCAGCAATGCCCAAAGAACCGTAATGGCTATATTAAGATTTTTTTTCAGTAAAGGTGGTCAGTTCATACCGGCCGCAATCAAATTGTTTAATGCCAAGGTTCGCCCTCAACTTCTATATGGAGCCCAACTGGGACCATACAGTAACATCAGTGTAATGGAACGGGTGCAAACAAAGTTTCTTAGAAGAATTTTTCAGGTTGCTCACTGTGTTCCGAATGCTCTCCTCAGAAGGGAGGCTGGGACCATCAAAATAGAATCTAGTCTGTGGATTAGCATACTTACCTATTGGCAGAAACTGCATAAGATCCCTGGAGGCCTGACAAAATTAATATTTTCAGACCCATTCAAATCTTCCTGGGGTAGTTCTATTCTCAGGAAACTGTATGAACTAGGCCTCAATAACGATGAAATTCTAAAACTTGATACTGACAGAGCCAAATCTATGATCAAACAAAAAATTATAGAAGCAGAAAGACGCATGGACTCTGTTTCCCTGTCAAAATATGTATTGTTTAGTCCTTTAGCTCTGGTCCCTTCCCCAGCTCCTTATCTATTCCATGTTACTCTTCCGAAGTTTAGGAGGGCCCTAACGCTGGCTCGCTTTAATGTGATGCCCACGGCCATGCTCGAAGGCAGATTTAAAAAAATACCCTTTGATTTTCGTTTCTGTCCGTGTGGTTCGGGCAATGTTGAAACCAATGACCATGTTCTCCTTTACTGTCAATTTTATAGGGACGCTAGACATCAATTGATCAGCCCACTATTGAGTAAATTCCCAGGCAAATCTGACACTTTTTATTTACGTCTTCTTTTAGACAACAATGACCTTACAGTATCTCATATGGTGGCCAAATTTTGCTACATTGTTTGTCAATTGCGACCTCGATTGATAAATTGATAAATTGATAAATGAACATCTCACAATTGTGTAGGAAGATTTGGTTGGTCATTGTATTTATAGTTTATTCTTAGTTTGTCCATTGCTCTGTTGGTCTATACTTATATATATATATATATATATATATATATATATATACACACACACACACACACATATTATATTTTAGACATTTTATATATTTTATATATTTTTATGTATTTTAACATTTTTGTACTGGTCAAGGACCAAATAAATTAAATTGAATTGAACATGTTGCAGTGGCTCCTTTATGTAAAAGAATCCCCAGCTTGACTAGTGATAGCTATTGAGAGCTAGTTAGGATTTTATTCATATTGCCTAACCTTCAAAAACTACCACAGGTCCTTCTCACTCTGAGACTGAAAGAATATACTCTGTATCTCCCTAAATTGCAAATCCCAGAATTATATGAGATGAAACTATGCCACTTAAACTATGGCACTCATAATGCTATAATAGTGCAATTTCACTACTTTATTACACTATACTGTTATACAATCGTCCTTCGTAACTCGCAGGGGATCCGTTCTGGACCACCCCACCCCCCGCGAGTTATGAGGGTTGCATATATTCAAGCCCCATTGGCTTGAATGGGGTACACCTTCGTGCGGGCACGCACCCCATTCATGCTAATGGCAGTCACCCCTCCGCGGATTTCCAAGTCCACAGATTTCAAGTTTGCGGACTTGGACGGACAACTGTAGTACTATATTTCACTTTAACTGCCATGCAACATCCTGTGGAATTCTGGGTTTTGTAATTTAGTGAGGCCCAAGAACTCTCTGGCTCAGAATTCTAAATGCCTTTCCCTAAACTGAAAATCCCAGGATTCCATAGGATGTTGCCATGGCAGTTAAAGTGGAATATAGTGCTATAACAGTGTAGTGCAGTAAGCACCAGGGGCTGGCTGTTTACTGTTTAAAGACCTGTGATGCTGCCATTTCTTACAGTAGAGCTATACAGTAGATGAACTACCGTACATTCCAAATGATGCTGGGCTAGCCCACTCCTTGGATGAATCTAGACAGTAGAAATAATGCAATTTGACACCACTTTAAATATCATGGCTTCATCATCCTACAGAATCCTGGGATTTGTAATTTTCTGATGCATCAGTACACTCTGGCAGAGAAGGCTGAAGACTTTGTAAAACTATAGATTCCAGGAATCCATAGAATGGAGCTACAGCACTTAAAGTTTGTCAAACTACATTATGTCCACAGTGTAGATGCACCCTTTGTCATCCTGCTGGATAGCAAAGACCTATTTTTGAGGCAGCTTTTGGGCAACTGACTGGCTGCTAAGGAAGGCACTTTTTAAAAGTGGGTATAGTTTTTATCAACATGTTCTTTAATTGCTTTTAATGCAATAGTTTTTGTATTATGACTTAATTAATAGTGTGTGTGTGTGTGTGTTATTGTGTGCTCTCAAATCATTCCCAACTTATGGCAATCTTAAGGTGAACCTATCATGGGGTTTTCGTGGCACGTTTCTTCAGAGGGGGTTGCTATTGCTAATCTCTGAGGCTGGGAGAATGTGACTTGTCCAAGGTCACCCAGTGGGTTTACATGGCTGAGCTGGGATTCGAACCTTGGTCTCCAGAGTCATAGTCTGACGCTCAAACCACTACACCACACTGGCTCTTGTGTGTGTGTGTGTGTGTGTGTGTGTGTGTGTATTGTTCTTAGTTGGATCATTTTTTAAACTCTTGTAAGTTCTTCTGATTTCCAGGGAGTTTGGGGTTAAGGCGAGATAGGGAAACGTCTATGATTTTAGGATTATTTCTGAAATGTGTTTTTGTCATATATTTACCTTTTAAAATGTTTTTATTCACTGTATATTTCCTTAAGAGCACTGGTGGACTGAGAGATGATAAACAAATATTATAAATAAATAAATAAATAAATAAAGTGGGGTGGGTTCCTTCTTCCCCTTGCAGCTCCCTCACCCACTAGGTCCCCTCAAAATCTGATCCAGAAAATTGCAGAATATTCTAGACCAGGTTTTGAGTGGCATGGCTGTAGGAGAGAGGAAAGAGGAAGGCAATCACATCATACTGAAGGATACCTACTACCAGGATACTGGATTTAAGTTTAAATGTAGCTATATCAACAGTTTTTACATGATATTATGATATTAGTTTGCACTCAAAACTGAATCTGTCTTTTTAAATAATGTATTTATTAATTTAAATCTTCCTACCCCACCCCTCAAGTCCCAAAGGTGTTAGTTCAGTCAGGGAACAGTCAATAAAAACAGCTTATAAACCATATAAAGAAAAGACAAATGATTTAACATAATCAAAAATAACATAATTAAAATAAAGTCCACATTCCAACAGGCCACACACTGATCACTGAGTTTGCAAAAGCTGGGTGAACAGCTGAGTTTTAGCTTCATTGAAATTAGACCAATGATGGCATCCATCAAACCTTAAAGGAAAGTACAGTAAGCTCTCTGTTATGATCCTCCATCTTTTCTAGGTGTCCACTTGCAATTTAGATATCATTAAACATATGTGTAAAATTATAATTCTTTATTTCTCTCTGGCCGAAATCCTATTTTACTCCTAAATAGAGTACACCCATTGAATCCTTAACCTATGTGTTACCTTTCAACAATTGACTGAATGGATCTACTCTAGTTGGGATTAACCCTGCCACACCAATCTCTCAAATGTGTCTAACTTTGACTTGTAATGTTTATCTCAAATACAAAATAACTGTAACCTCTCCTAATTTCTCTTTGGACTTGGAATTCAGTATCCTCTTAGTCACATACCTACTTAAATGCTGGACTTAAACTGTCAAGTTCTCGGGGTAAAAATTTTACCTATACATGGCTAAACTGAATAATCTCAGATTAACATTATCTTTCAATTTAACTTTTATCCCAGGGTTGTGATGATTTTTTTTTAATAAGAGGAGAGCTACACTGACTTTTATTCTATTTCAATATGGCAGGAGGAAAATATGACACCTAAAGAGGACAAACTAGTAAGAGTTTGTATTCCTTTCACATTTGTAAATGAATTACCAGAACCTCAAGCTGTTTGCATGATTAATCCATTCTTGAACTGGGATTCTGTTTTCCAGTTCCTGCCAAAAAATTTTTCAAAGCCATCTAATTTTTCAATTAACTTTTACAACGCTGCTATTTTGTTTTTGCTTTTCCAGTTTTTTAGGATAACTGTATATGTGTATATTCTCACAAAAGGCTTTCAGGCAACATTATAAATTATTCTTTAAAAAAGAACCGGATCCGAACATTGTGCCTTTATTAACAGCTTGATTATCTATAAAGTATCAAGAATTACTATTGCTCTGGAATGAAATTCTCTTGAGAATGTCCAGACTTTTTTTCTTTTCTTTTTGCGCTACAGAAAAGGAGAAGGGAACAGATGACTCAGTAAGTTAGTGACATTTCATTTAACAAAAACATAAGCAGGAGAAATTGTTATAAAGCAGAGACCAAAAAGGAAAAAGAGAAAGAAAAAAAGCAAAAGCAGACAATTCCTCATGTTACGTCTGGTGAACCAAGAGGGAAATCTCTACACCCACGGACTAGGATCTATTCCAGGAGAGAAACCTTAGACCACTACGTCAACCTCCTACAGTAAACATGTTTTGTAGGTTTATATGGATCAGCTAATTTTTTGCTTTAGAAAGATAGGAATGGTTGGGATAATTTTTTAAGAAGGGGGTCTCAAAATGCTTAAAAGACTTGCTTACACTGGAGAAAAAAGGTCTTCTGTCAGTACAACATTTGCCAAGTATCCTACCCAAGTATGCAAGATGCCGTCTCCAGTCAGAATGTGCCGGAGGAGTGAGGAGTGATACACCACAAAAGTTTCCATTGTAAGGCTGCCACATCTGCAGCAGCCTGGCTGACTCACAGCTGAAGGCAACTCCCTGCCTGGCTAGAGTCCAACAAAAGTACACCAGAGCAATTTATACCTTTCCAAAATGCAAATAATTTAAATTACAGACATAACATAAAGCTGAAACAGTCACATTTCAGGCATTCCCTTTAAAGTTTAACTCAATGAAAATGATTCTTTTTTTAATGGATTGCATTGTTGTTGTTGTTTTCTGTATGTAAAATGACAAAAACAAACAAACAAAAATAATTTAAAAATATCAGAACACCCCGTCTTATTTCTCTCCCTCACCTATCCTCTGAATATTTGGGGGGATGTCTACTCTGTTGTCAATGAAGTGAGTGCTGACTTTTTTTAAAAATTAAGATGTTGTCCAAAAGTTGAAATAGTGACTTCAACACACACACATAACAATTCTAAACCAATAGTTCAAGAAAGCATGTTGAGAAAATAAATCTCTTAAAATAGCACCCTGCTTCTTGCTTGCCCCTAGGTGCTCAAACTAACGTAGAATTCTGGACAGGAGAATCAGTTCTAAAATAACATCTATCATGGGAATAAGTATTCACTGCTGACACTAGTGAAGCCGGTCAGTATGTTCTTTTCTTACTTAAGGGAAACAGACTCACTAAACAGCAGTAGAGCTTTCCTGTTTATACAGCTGAAGGAGGAGCAGAGGGAAATCCCAAAACAAGTCAAGTCCACAAATATAATTTCAGGCTTCCACTTCTACTTTCATGGGATTTCAAGAAAATGCACTGTTGAAAACAATGCAGATGAAGGGATCAGTTCAGATGTTCACCTCATGGACTCAAGCCTAGCTCGTGTGTGTGTGTGTGTACATAAGCTTTTTGTCCCCCACATATATGTGAAGGGGTTAACTGGACTTGTTTTTCCTCAAGCATTTCTGTGTCTGCTTTCATGTTGGCAGGATACCAGAGGCAACCACAATTAACTCCTTCAAATATACACTCGTATGTTGTTGTGGAGAACAGCACTGTTACAAAGAAACATGAATTTGGTTGCACATCAGGAAATGTACAGAATCGACACTGTAGATGAATCCCAAGGGGTGAAAAACTGTTAATGAGCAAAAGGAAAAACAAAACCACACAGTAACTTTTCCTTGTTGTGGGACGGAGATGTTTCTACAGAAGGAAAGAGATGAGTCAGCCATCCTTCAGGTACTTCAGCCTCTCTTTTTCACATGAAGGCAAAGAGGTTCTGTCAGAAAGCCCAACATCTGGAGATTGATAACAGTGGCAGGCAATTCTGCACACCTACCTCATTCATGACTATATCGGTTGGTTTTGAATTGCTAAAAATATAAGTGGTTTCTGAAATGAAATGGCTCAGCACTGAATGGGTCTTTGTAATTCACTCTGTATCAACCATTCTCTGCAGAGTTAAAAAGGAAACTGCAGAAGTCAGAAAGTAAAAATATTCTAAATCCATTAGGGAATTCCCTGCAGTGTGAGTCACAGAAACGGCTTCCCCACCACACCCATCACAAAGATTTCCACATAAAAAAGGCATTGTGGGCTTGTTCTAACACAGCAGGAGCAAAAGCAAAGAAGGCTTTTTTTGTAAACCTCACCACCTTGGTTATTTCCATAAAGTGGAAATATTATTGCTGGTTATTAAGCTTAGTATTTTTCTTCCTGTGGTGTGTGTGTGTGTGTGTGTGCGAGCGCACATGCACATAAATAAGATCTGGGTAATTCTGCTGAAGCTATATACCAATTCTCAATTCCAGATGGACTTGCCTGGAACAAATTGTGCCACAAATGTTCCCCACCCTGGGTCTAAGTAGTGGAAGGGGGGATTAACAAGAAAAAAACCCTAAATTTCTAATTAATAAGTGCTATGGATTATATTTCAATTAATATTATCATATTTAGCTTGCACAGTGCTTTGTCACAACTTCATTTCATCCTCTCATTTGCAGAATTTGCATTAGGTGACTATCCTTCATATTGATAGGATAGTAAGTTACGTGTTGAAGTCTACCTAATTGGAATTTGAACTCAAGAGAATCTTGGATCTCTCAGAACCACACTACCTGGCTTCCTTTGTCCAAGATGTAGCTACACAAATTGTTTGAAATGTGGCAGTGAGTCATGACCGAGTAGCTATATGTTTATACAACTACAGAATCCAATCTATTTATCAATCCTGCTGATGCATTTGGAATGGCCTGAAAACCTTTTCAGTGCTATATTTTTCAGCATGGTCCCTGGGCAGACCTTCTCTTCCCATTTCAGACTGGCACTGCAAACACATTTATTTAAGTCAGGGGTAGGCAACCTTTCCCCTTTAAGGGCCGAGGGACTTCAGTTCCCATAATCCCAGGAGCTATTGGCCAACATGGAACTATTGGCCAACATGGCTGAGGCTTCTGGGAGCTGAAGTCCCTTGGCCCTTAAAGGGGAAAGGTTGCCTACCCCTGATTTAAGTAATCCTGTGAAGACTTGTGATATGCTGCTAATTTGGTTTTACATTGCTGCTGCTGTGAAATTAACCATGCTAGTTCTGTAATTATACATTTTACATTTTCCTCTTCTTTTTGCTGCACTTTCAGGAACTACTGTTTTTATTATGATTTAGATCAGGGGTAGGCAACCTGTCCCCTTTAAGGGCTGAGGGACTTCAGTTCCCAGAAGCCTCAGCCATGTTGGCCAATAGTCCCATGTTGGCCAATAGCTCCTGGGATTCTGGGAGCTGAAGTCCCTCGGCCCTTAAAGGGAAAAGGTTGCCTACCCCTGATTTAGATTCTATATATAGTCATAGAGTGAAGCCAGATGAGATATCAGTGAGGATCTATATGAGGGTCACAACGCACACTTCTGGTGTCAGCCATAGATGTTCATCCACCCCAGATCAGAATGCAACTGAGTCTCAGTATGTATACAGTATTTCTGAATTGAGAAGACAGTGGTTTGATTGTTGGATTAGGATTCTGGGAAAGAAGGGTTTGAATCCATATTCAGATATGGAAACCCACTGGGTGGCTTGGATGTCACATTTTCTCAGCCCAATAACATGAGGCAATGGCAAACAAATCTTACAGAGAAAGATTTGCCTAAGCCTCACCATAATTTGGAAACAACCTGAAGACACACAACAACAAAAACAAAACACCTGAGCTGACCCTTGGATGTTTTAGCCACCACAGACAACAGCTGTACAGGTGAGGAGAGCATTTTGTGCAGTTGTTGGTGAGGAAACAGCTTCCTCTCAGGGCTCTCTGCCTGACTGACGTCTTAGCCTCTCCTTTTAATTCTTCAGATCTCATTCCCTTATGAGCTGTAGTCTTGTGGTTAATTCCTGAAGGAAAGGTAGGGTTCTCAAGTGATGACAACAGTGCTCACACAACTGTGTTCTCAGATACCATTATTTCTCAGGAGATAAAGTAGCCAGATCAGGTTTCCTTGCAGAAGCAACAGCAAATGACGGTAGTTGTTGCTATGCTCTGCCACTGTGAAAATGTGATGTTGTAATGCCCTTTCTATACCATAAGCTGTATTATACCCAGAAGGTGTTTATCTATGTCTGTCAAACATGGTTCCTAAAACGCTCAATTAATTTGTGCATCATTGAAACATCATTCAAAGGTTTGTGATCCTACCTTCTCAGTTGATCAAGAAAAACATTTCAATGAGGTAATTAAATCAGAATTGGTTTAGATCATTAATAAGATCATGAAGAATTCTGCTTTAAGCTACATATGGGTGAAGGAATTCTCAGTGGCTCAACACTTCCATGTCTGCAAGATTGCCATTTATGAAATTTATATACCTTGCTTTTCAACATGAACACTCTCAAGACATGGAAGACAAATTGGCAAAATATTTCAGTACAGCTGGAAAGATTACTTCCCACTCCCCATAAAAGGAAACCCAGGAGACAAAGGGCAGAATCTTATTGATAGTCTTAACTTGAATAGATATAGTAAATCAATTATTGAAAAGCAGCATCAACACTGGTGTAAATCCTACTGAATATATTATTGTGTACATGGAAAAGCCAAACAGTTGAAATTCAGGCTGGATATCTGACTCATAAGACTTGCCTTATACACAGAATGAATGTGAGCAGCTTCTTATTTCAAAGAAAAAACTGAAACACAGATTTAGTGTGTGAGTACCATTCCATCATCAGAACAGAATAAAATTGAGGTAAACTCTGACCATCTATATAGTGGTAGCAGCTCTACATATCAGTGAAAGGGAACTGGCTGTTTTTCATTAAGGGTTAAGGGATCATCCCACTTTCACTTATTATTCCACCATCCTTTGGTTTCTAAGCATCTTCCCGGAGGAACTCTGAATTTTAGAAGGTCAATAATTGATTGCATACACAACCTCAATGTTGGAATTAGAAAGTAAAGCCTGACCAAGGGGGGGTTGCAGACTGCCAGAAATAGTGCAAATTGAGTCCACTTTTAGGGTTAGGGTTAGGGAATCATGGGAACTGTAGTTTATTGTGGCATCAGAGCTCTCTGACAGAGAAGGTTCAATGTCTCAGAAAAAAAACAATTCCCATGATTCCCTAGCACTAGCCCTAACCCTAAGAGTGGACTCAATTTGCACTATTTCTGGCAGTCTGCAACCCCATTACTTCCCAAAAATAAATATTTTTTAGGCAGAGACAAATATACCTCCCAACCTTTGATGTCCCACTCTCAGACTGAGAAAGTGAGTGTTGTGTCTGGGGATCACATTTTACATTTTTTAAAAGGAGGGACTCCGATTTTTAAGGCTCAGCTCAGTAGGGACCACTCTTTCTTTCTTTCTTTCTTTCAACTTTTAAAACCTGAAACTACAGCCCTTTTTCTGGCAAAGAGACAGTTGAGTTCCTAGTCCATCCAACCTCAAAATACAGCTAAAGAAGGATGTTATATCCCAATGGAGCATCTTATCCAGATGCACTGGGAGGGCATGCACACTCCTGCAATCCAATTGAGGGGACCCATATTTCCCCCTAATAATTAATCATAATTATATATCTTAATATATCACTCTCCCTTCTCCAAGATGGCCACCAAAATCAATGGTGGTTTTGCTACAATGACATCCAAAATCCACAAAAATAGTTATGCTTTTATTCGGCCAACCAAAAAAGCACAAAATAATCCAGGCAAGCTTTTGAAGTTCCACTGGAGGCAAAGGGGAAGAAAATAAAATGACAATGTTCAAGTCACACAGTCTATATTTTGTCAAGATATTTTCGTTGTCATCAGTTACATCGGTCTGGAGGGATATCAATATACGCAGACACCACTCCTTTCTTTAGCCATATGGGCACTGGGAGACAAAGTTGTAAAATCCAGGCAATGAAATTTCAACTCTATTAGTGACAGAAAAAGTCACTTCTCTTGAGATCCAGGCAGTTTCTGTTCTGTGTGAGGCTACCAGCTCCTTTCTTAGGCAGAGTGTTGCTGTCACTTTGCCACAGTAGAAAAATAAAGAAAAGAGAAGCCTCACAATGTTTCTGCCAGCCTATCCATGAACTGTAGACTTTTTTTTTTTTTTTTTGCCTTTCCTCTTCACCCTTCCCAGGAATGTGTGAAAAAAATTCCATATGGAATGGCCCAAATATATTTGCCTTGGAAAATGACAAAATGATTCCTATTTCCTGCTTAATATCTCATACTGTTAAGCAACACAGTTCCAAAGGAACCCCACAAGACAATAAGATTATCTGAAATTCACATTATATATATCCTTTATATACTAAACTATAAGTCAACTTCATGTATAAGTTGAGGACAAGTTTTGGGGCCAAAATTATGGATTTTGATGTAAACCAGGATAAGTTAAGGGTAAAACCTAAGGACATATAACAAAGGATGTAAAGGACAAAGCAAAGGAAATTAATATCAAAGAACTTACAAAATTCCAATAGGCATAACTATTTGTGCTCACCCTAAAGGCTGGAGGGAAGAGGAGGGAACTACAATAAATTGTGGCCCTGTGATGTGTGGGGAAGGCAACCAAACGTGGGCAGGGCTAAGAAAACACATACATGTCAAAAAGGATGAAAAGGCAAAGCAAAGAAAACGGTGACTATGATAGCACTGATTATAGCCTTGTGAATTTAATGTGATATCTTTGCCTGATTTTGACTCAGAAACATACAAAAATGCCTTATTCAAACTTCAGAGCCTGGTTCCTCTCCATGATTCTTTGAGGGGAAGTGCCAAAAAGCTGCCACCTTCACCATTTTCTCACCTAGGCATTCAAGGTCAGAAGAGGTGCCAAGGCAGAGAGAGTAGAAGGGGTCAGTACTTCTTTTAGGTGCTTCCAGGATAGATTCAGTTCCCCTCAGAGAAGGGGATGATTCCTCATTTTTTAAAAAAAATAAGAGTTAATGAACAGTACTTACATTGACTGGTGGATAAGTTGACCTATGTTTTGGGGTCAATTTTTTAACTAAAATTTCTGGACATATACATGAGAATATGCAGTAACAAGTCAGACCCATAAATACCATTTGAGCCTTCCACCTCTGCTTTAATGGGCTTTGAATAAAATGTAATAGAGAAAACACTGCAGAATAGGATGTTGGCTTCATGCACCCAAGTCCCCAAGTTTTGTATATATGCTTTCTCTCCACTGCACATATATGAAGGAATTAATATCAAGTCCAAGGGTCAATGTGCAATGTGCAATAGAAATCTTAACTAGGGTTGCAGAAACCCAGGTTTGAATCCCCATTCAGCAACTGAGTTCATTGGGTTACTGTGAACTTAGTCCCACTCTCTCAGCCTAACCTACCTCACAGGTAACTTCTTCTATACTCCTGTCTATCCAAGTTGCTTTGGATCCCATATTGGGTGAAAGATAGGATAAAATGAATAAATAAAAATAAAAGAGAAGCAATATTCTGTGGGATTTAATTTTGAATAGTCATTCATAGGTTGTAATTGTACACAGGCTTATTTGGAACCAACTCCTCCTCCCATGAATCAGCAGGGCTTGTTTTCTCATGTGATTAAAGATTTTTCCATTTCAATAGACATAGTAGAGGTATACACATTATATAATATATGGTATTTGGATATAAAGTTTATTTATACACTTAGGGAAGTTTAGTAGTCTCCACTTACAAATTACTTCATGTTATGCAAACAACGCAGTTGTGTTATCCCATAAACAACTATTTAGCACTGCCAGTGTTCATCCCTGCATCTGACTGCCGAAGCTGTACAGACTATACCTTTTTAAACCCTCTTTTTAAATACCCTTCTGGTCTAAGACCAAACATTTGAAATTGTACACAAGCATTTAAAAGAACTACTGACCTCAACTGCCCTTACAGAAATACAGTACAGTAAGACCCAGTAATAATGATACCTCCTTACATACATGGAATGCATCCCATACTATCTTTACCTTTTCCTGTGGTGCAGAGTGAGGAAAATCTGAGAAGTATTTCCTACAAGCTACATTACAACTACTGCATGCGCGAGAAAGGATTCCACAGAGCAATGATTCCATCACCTGATGAAACTCTCTGCTAAAGATATCTGTTACCAGAAGGCGTGAGACCCCTTTATACACCGATACCACTCCAGGACAGAAGACTAAATGACCTTCACATTAACATTTATGCTTTGAACTGTACAGTTCTCAGGTGTCTAGCCCTTTTTTTTGGCAGAAGCTTTCAGGCCTGTAGCACATGAGCTAGCACAAAAACTGACATCAGAACAAGTGAAATGGGTGGGGTGGAGAGGCAGACACAGAAAACAACATTATGCATAAGGCATGTGATCAAGGGCTATTCTGCCACTTAGTTTATTACGTGAGCTACAGCTTGACTACCAGTCTGAAACTTGACCCTTTTTTGGCTGGTTGCCGCTCAAACTGTGACTGCTACTGGCAATGGAAAGACCAATGGAAAGATCTCAGAGAATGTAAGATCTTTTACCAAATGGAGTTCAGCCAAAAGTCTCCTCACTTGTCTCCACGTCTCATCTCATCAAAACAGACATCAAACCCTGAGCCTTCAAACACAGCCCTGAAAAATGAAATGACTACAGTAGCCTGTCCTGTATCCAAAGGCCAGAAAAGCATTTGAGGGATATGTCAGTTTCAGGATGATTCTAGTCTTTACAGTTCATCTCTTGGAGGTTTTTTTAAATGATCCTCTTGGAAAAACAGCCTTCTAAAAAGCCAACTGTTAAAGATTTAAGCCATATAATTCAGATACATTGCACTGGAAAAATTACTTTATACTTCTCAAACTTGATTATCTTTTTGTTTACTATCAAAACTAGTATAGAATTTATAACTTCCACACTCCACAAATATAATACTATAGGGGTGGTATTGTCCCAGTGCCTTACTATCTTGATTAAACACAAAGGGCACTATGCAATGTATATCTGCCCTGTGAAAAGCAAATTTAAATTTAGAACCATAGCAAAAATCTGATTCTCCAGATGTATGTTCTTCCAGCAGCATCTCAATCCAAAATGTTGTTGTTTGTTGTTGTGTGCCTTCAAGTCATTTCCAATTTATGGCAACCTTAAGGCAAACCTATCACACAGAAGTGTCACTGATGGGGCAGTTGCATTATTGGCAGTCACTTGGTGTCAGTGTCCCCTCTCCCCCCCCATTCCCTTCCCCCTATTCCCAAGCAGCTTGATTATCTCTAATTTTTTTCTATTTCTTTTCTTTAAAAAAGCCCTTACATTGCAGTAGTAGAGCTCTGAAATTGCATGAAAAAGTGAAAATACAAATAAATAAAATTTTTAAAAAACAGAAGGCATACTTGTTTGGGCATAGGACAGGGAGGTGGAGTTAAGGGGGAGTGAGGAAGAGTGCGGTGGCAATAGTCAAATAGTGAAATTGTGAAGATTTGTGGAGATACAATATATAGAAACACGTATACTTCTGTTTTTATTGATAAGCACGATTGTGGTGAGAACGGGGCTCGTGCAGTAAAGGGCTGAGGCTGTGACTTGCCAAATGTCACCCAGTGGATTTCTTTGAATGAGTGGGGATTTGAGCTCTGGTCCCCAGAGTTATAGTCCAACACTCAAACCACTATACTATGCTGGCTTTCTTCCAAATCTTGCCAGTTAATAAATTAACAAAATCAAATTAATATCCATCCTTTCAGAGGAAAGAAATATATAGAAAAGCAGGTATAAAACTCAGAGAAGTTGACTGGTCATTAATAAATATAATTGCAATGGATTCAATTCAATAATTTCAAACAATATATCTGATGTTAATTTGAGAACATATTTTTTTTAAAAAATTGATTTCTTTATACCAATTAAATCAACTATGTTTAAGCTAGTCATGAGTCCCAATTAAGTCCCATTCAATTCAACAGGTCTAATACTCAACATATCATGAAATCAAGTTTGTTTCTCAAAAACATATAACTTGAGCCTAGAAGTGAATAAATACGTAATTTGTTATTGTGTGCCTTTGAGTCTTTTCTAATCTATGGTGATGCTAAGGCAACCCTATTATGGGGTTTTATTAAACACCTATGCATCATCCCCTGCCACAGTTCCATCCTCTGGATTCTGCAATTTGTAGCTTGTTGAGTCACTGTAGCATTCTGGCTGAAAATTCTAAATGTTCCTCCATAAACTTTCAATAACAGGATTCCATATGATGGGTAGTTAAAGGGGAATAAAAGCACTACAACTCTTCAGTGTGAATGGATGCCATGACATTGCAAAAAAGAGAAGGTAATTCTGGTGGTATCCAATTAAATGTTTCAGATTACTCCAACCAACTGTATGGACATATCTTGAAAATGTCCTTGACAGGCATGGCAGGGCTCAAACGGGAGTATCAACAGAGCAAGATTATATTGACACAATTGATACTGCACAATGCATTTTCTACTTTTGGTCCTCCCAATGCTTTGGACTTCAACTCCCAGAATCACTAACCGTTGGCCATGCTAGATGGCTTTTCTGTGAGGTGGTCCAAAACATCTTGAGAGTGAGAACCACTTACACTCAGGCATCAGTGGGAGAGCTTCTGAAATGATTGCTATACTGTTTATAAAATGATCTATGAACAAGCCACAGAGATAACCCATTTCAAAAATATTTTTCCAAATTATTCTAAGTTGCCAGTTAAGTTTGAATTCTCTGTTTTGATTTTGGAAAAAAAAAACATGAAGCATGTTTTATCTAAAATGTGCTCACACTCCTTTGTTTTTGCACACATTGGCATATCACAATATGTGTGAAAATTCACCCCAACTTTTACATAACTATTTTAAGTAACTAGTCCTCACGTCTGGCCATTCCATTCAAAACACGAGACACATAGGCAAGGAACACTAAAGATGATGTTCACATAGACAGCTTCTCCTGTTTGCTTGCCAAAAGGCAGCAATGAGGGAGTTAATTTAACAGCACTGCTCTGATGCTGACATGAAGTTCAAGAATGGACTTGATCGTCCTTCAGGGATTCCCTTTCATATGAGTCATTGTTAAGACAGGCCAATCCCCCCACCCCAACCATGCAAAGATAATACTATTCATCCAGAGATCACAGCTGCTGAAAGCTAGCCCTTAAAAGCCAGGCATTGCATATGACTTCAGCTCAGAATAACAGTCAATGGACTATAATGTAGTACTGAAATGCTCTGCAGAACCCTATATCATATAAATAGATGATATAAATCTCTACACTGGCTGCCAATTAGTTTCTGGGCACAGTACAAGGTGTTGGTTATAACCTTTAAAGCCATACATGGCTTGGGTCCTGACTACATGTGGGAGCACCTTCTTCCACATAATCTACCCTGCACACTAAGTTCCTCTGGGAAAAATATTATGTAGCCTAAAAATTCTAGATTGGCTACAGTAACTCAGAGGGCCTTCTTGACTGCTGCACCTAGGTTATGGAATGACCTGCTGGAGGAGGTCCGTCATATCGCCACCTTAACAGCCTTTAAAAAGGCAGTTAAGATGAATCATAGAATCATAGAATCATAGAATCATAGAGTTGGAAGAGACCACAAGGGCCATCCAGTCCAACCCCCTGCCATGCAGGAACTCCCAATCAAAGCATCCCCGACAGATGGCCATCCAGCCTCTGCTTAAAGACCTCCAAGGAAGGAGACTCCACTACTCTCCGAGGGAGTGTGTTCCACTGTCGAACTGCCCTTACTGTCAGGAAGTTCCTCCTAATGTTGAGGTGGAATCTCTTTTCTTGCAGCTTGCATCCATTGTTTCGGGTCCTAGTCTCTGGAGCAGCAGAAAACAAGCTTGTTCCCTCCTCGATATGACATCCCTTCAAATATTTAAACACGGCTATCATATCACCTCTCAGCCTTCTCTTCTCCAGGCTAAACATCCCCAGCTCCCTAAGTCGTTCCTCATAGGGCTTGCTTTCCTTCCCAGAATAGCCCCCCCCCCCCAAAACATAATGGCCCCTCTACTTTGTGATCATAGCTATCTTCGCCCTACGTTCTTCTGCAAATTTTAGCTGACATTTTAGCCAATTTTATTGGGATCATCTTGTAATTGATTTTACTTTATATTTTAATTATTTGGTTAATGTTGGGATTTGGGGGTTGGGAAGGGGATTGCTTTTAATGTAACTTTTACTTGTTTTCTTATTGTATTCTTTTATTTTTATGTTTGTAACCAGCTTTGATTCCTTTTGGAAATAGGCGGGCTAGAAATAAATCGTATTATTATTATTATTATTATTATTATTATTCTCCACAATCCTTGACTGAGCTGTTGGGCAATCCTAGTCTGATTGGGTCACATCTAAGCCTGTCTCCCTCCGCAGAGTTTGGAAAACAACACAAGTAATGATATTACTTGCAATATATAACTTCGAGGTTTGTGTGTGTGGTAGTAAAAGGGGCATATTAATGTTCATTTTGCAAAATGACATCATGATAGGTAAAATTGTTACCTTTTTTAGTGTGATGAGTAATATTTACTCATTAGTCTTAAAATGTTGCCCTTCAAGGGGGATTTTGGGCCACTTTTGCATTTTTAATTACTTAAAAAAACAACACAGAAATATGTTATTAATGTGTCAGTCTTCAAATAATAAGCAAAAAGTTAACACTAGCTAGCTTGGACCAAAAGAGTACCTAATTACAGCCAGTCTCTGTATCCAAGGATTTTTTATCCATTGATTCAACCACCCATGGCTTGAAAATATTTTTAAAAATATAAATGCCAATAAGCAAACCTTGATTTTGCCACTTTATATAAGGGACACCATTTTATAATACCATTGTGTTTAATGGAACTTAAGCATCCATGGATTTTGGTATCCTTGGGGGGCCGGGGGGGTGGAACCAAACCCCAGATGATACCAATGGCCCACTGTACTATTTTAAAAAAATCAATATGAGCTCTGCTCCTCCTGCTCCTCTTTTTCACATCGCCGTTGTTGGCTTCACTGTTTTAAAGACATCCTTTTCTTGTGAATCTTTATTTTCTTATTCATTCTATGTCCATGAGGAAGAGAGTGAAAGAGAGAGGCTATGAGAGGACATTTGTTTGACTGCATCTCAGTCTGACAGTTGAAAGAAAGTGCCTTACTCAGCAAAAGCACATGTGCCTCTAACGTATTGTGCTGTCAAGGACAGTTATGGATTGCTGAGTGGAACAGCTATCTCTTTGGAACTCCGTGAATGTTGAGGGTTAAACAGTCATGATTATCAAAGCCTCCATTTGAATGGCTGAGGGAAGCAAGGTGCTCAGGAAATTTTAGTTTAAAGTTTAAAGTTCAGGGGGTTTCAGGAGGCAGCTATGGAATGTTTGGTTTGTGCTAGTGCCACAGAAACCCTTTCCAAAACCAGAAAACATTAAATAAAATGGCTCCTCTTTCTCCACTCTCAACTTTACTGATGCTGCCATTTTATATCCACCCATTCATTCATGTGTCTATCCCTGCTTTTTGAGTTCGGCCATCCTTTGTTCATACAATATTTACATAACCCTCAGTCTCTCCAGCATTTTGACAGGAAAAAAATTCTGTTAGGCTTGATCCAACAAGGTGCCAAATATTTTCCCACATCCTCCCAGTCCCTTGCAGCTTAAAATAGAGATAAAAGCCCTCCAGAAAAGGTTTTTCAGGAGTGTTTATAAATAGGCAACAAAAGTGTGCTTCTTCAGTTGTAAAGTTTTTGGTGGTGGTGGTCGTGGTGGTCTTAGAAAGTTTTGTCTCTGTACAACTACCAGACAAGTTTTGGTCATTTTAGAAACAGAATTGAAAGAAAGTACCATCTGTGATTTAAACTGGACCCTAAGTTCTAATAAGATCAATCATGCTATGAAAGGTTCATTGATAAATCATTTTCAGAAGACTGACTAGAGATTTTATATAGATTTTATACACAGGCTTGAATGGAGGGGCGTGCTCGAGGGGGCACGCGGGTACACACCCCATTTTGTCCCCTTCCGTTCAGCACCCATGGATAGGTGAGGGACACGGATCCTAAGTCCGCAAGAATGGAGGGACAACTGTACATATTTACATTAAAATGATTAGATGGTCTGTGCTTTATGTTGTTGTATGAGCATATGGTGTGAATATGGAGATTAGCAAATCACATTTTAGGATTCTATGCAGTGTGTAAACATATCAATCATTCCATATCATGTAGGTTAATAAAGTCTGAGAAGAATTTTGTCCTGTGCAGCTTGCTCAAGCATTTCTACTTGAGAAGAGGTGATTTAAATCAGAAGAACAATGCAGAGGACAAAAATTCCCTGCAACAACACTGCTCCAGGCTCAGTACATAGCCAATACAGCGCTTTTAAAAAGGTTTTTTTTTTTTGTTTTGTTTTTTTTAAAGTGAGGAAATCCAGTCATGGCTTTCCCACATCACATACTGTTTGGTGCTAAAACAGCTTTTATCAAAAGATGTGCACTCTGGCTTTTCATTTCCTGCATCAGCACAATGACAACATACAAACAGCTGCTTCACACATCCCTGACCAATGTAAGAAAATCATTGTCCCAATGTATGTTGATCTACTGAGAATCTACTATAGGATCTAGTAGATCATCCATGGGGTCATTTCTCTCCAATGCTTGCCAATGGTGACTTTCTGCTGTTTACAAGACCACTCTCTACACAAGAGAATGAATGGATGCAAATCTGGTAGCAAAAATGTCAACATTCAAAATAATAATAATTTAAAAAATCAAATAAGTAGATGAACTCAACAGTTTTCTACGATTCCCTGTCATTAACCTTAAAGTAATCATATTTCATTTTTTTTTTAAAAAAGGGGGCTGCTGCTTACAGAAGATGCTTTTAGCCAATTTGCAGTGGCCGCCTAGCCTCTCAATCTCCTGTGTTGTATTCCACCCTATTCAGCGGGATTTTAGAGATCACAGGAGAGCCTATCCAGGAAGTAAGCAGAAAGATGATGAGGTGTACTTGATTTGATTAGTCTAAGCCACTGTAGTGTGTGTGTGTGTGTGTGTGTGTGTGTGTGTGTATGTTGATGTACATATAAAGAACAGATAAAGCAAAGGTGGTTATGAAAATTAGCTTGTTGGCTGCAATCCTGCATGGCTTAGTGTAGCATAGTAGTTCAGTATTTGAACAACAACTATGCTGAGCTTCTTAGCAATCCCTGGACCCACCACAGACCTGCTGAATGATGCCCCACCATGGACATTTCATTCCTGGTGGGGAGTGGGGGGGATGACATAAATGCAGCCAGATGGAAAGCAATTACCTCACTCGAGTCCTTCAGAAATTGTAGTAGCTGAAGTAATTGTTTTGTGTTGGGGTACAGAAGATAACCAGGTGATTCTGTGATATCCTTTCATTCTCCACTGGGTATGGAATGGCTGGAGGTGGGGGCTTTAGTAGGTCTACAGTAGATATGGGGCTTTGTCCACTGCATTGAGAGGAAAGGAATGCTAACCTGCACAGCAACTAAAACCAGACATACACAGTGTAAGATTAACTTACACTTGTGTTTGCCACTAACCAGATGACAGCTTCTGTATAGGTAAACATGCCATTAAACCAAGACTCTCTGAGAAGTTCCTACAAATGCCAATTACATGCTTGTTTTACAGAACACCATCATTTGCTGAGTACATTTTAAAGGGATTTAGAAAAGAACACACTTTTAAAGGTTTTGATATGAAATTCAGTGGCTTCAGAGTAACCACAGGCAGCCCAGAAAAGAACTGGGGATGGAACTACATCCAAAAATTCTGGGGTGAGGAATTCCTCTCCCACATATGTAGAATCAGACTGTTTAGTGGTCCTTTTGAAAGCATATAAACTTTGTTGTATTGGACAATAAATGCTTACGGTGAGGGTGTAATTATTTTTATTCCAATGCATCATCACCATCCATAGCATTACAGGCACATAACATCTGCATTAGTTTTTAGGACCAGTGTTTGAAATACCTGGAGCTTTCTCCACAAATATGACTTTGGAGTCTTGAAGAAAGTTGTGTCCACTCAGTACCATTTTCTTTCCACCCATCACATGGCAGCTGTCAATACTTTGCTTCTCTACCAAAGGCAATTCCTGAGCAGATCTTTGAGCTAATGAGATGAAAAAGAAAAGTTCCATAATCAGAACAAAATAAATTATGGTGTACACACATACACAAGCTAGGAGTGAGGGATTTAGAAAGCTTGGAAAAACCTGTCTTGTATCTCACTGATGTTTTTGATGACTCACTATTGAAAGAGTAACACATTAATGTTACTTTTTACCAATTAACTACTTTTTGGTTAATTTTAAATTTGAAACATCAAAAATACAAAAATACCCCCCAACTCTCCACTGAAAGTAACATTTTAGGAGTACCCTAGTAAATATTTCTCTTTATGCCCCCACTTCAAATAACTAATGTTACTGGTTGTCACATTACCTTGTAAAAGTGAATACACTGCTCAAACAAAAAAGTAACATGTTGAAGATACTGCAATTACTTGTAAGACTTTACTTCCAAATTCTAGGGGTTTCATCTTGATCCTGAAACAATGAGTTTGTTTTTCCAAACCTATCCAAATTCAGGTATTTCAGTTTTTGCAGGCAGTATTTTAAACTAAAGTATTTTCTTCAAGGAGATTATTGCTCTGGTTTAATTTTCAGTAATATTTCTTCAGAAAAACAGCATGGCATATTTAGCTTTATTTTAAGCCTCCCTTCAGAAAAACAGCATGGCATATTTAGCTTTATTTTAAGCCTCCCTTTCATAGGGCAAACTAAAAAAATTGTACAATATTACAATTGCAGGATGTGTATTTTTTTTAATTTGGTTAAATGTGGGACAGCACCTATTGACATGGAACACACATAAACAGGGAAATATTACTTACAACACTCAATTGGGTTGGAGGCTACTTGAAGAGAAAGTGTTCTCCCATTAGGTTGGGGGATATGAACACGGAAGACCAGCCGAACTCGTGTGTTCTTTCTCCCGATGTCAGTTTCTCCTTTCCTCAGCTCAATGTCTGAATTTCTAAGTTTCAGTATTCCAGCACAGTCAATGCTATTCCCCAAAAAATAAAATTAAAAAAGAAAAAACAAAAACAAGGCATTTTAACTTATTTTTGCAAGTTTTCCGACTGACATATGTTCAAACTGTTTTCGCGTTTCACATCAACTTGTGGGAGATATTAAATTCCCTAGGAAGTCCATACTTTTTTCATCATTGTGTCAACAGATCTTGATCCAGAAGCCAATTACCCAAAGTATGAGGCATTCAGTCTCTGACAAGAAGCCCCTATGTGTCCTTCATGGTCCTCACTCTTTATTTCAGCACCAATTGCTAAAATGCCATTGAAGTCCCACAATCTAGAGCAGTTCTTCTAGCCTGAAATTAGTCCAAGATGGAGACTGGTTCACTGGTAAGTGTGCAGGTATCAGACTATACCTAGCAATGCATATGAGAATCAAAAGGAATTATGGAAGATCCATTTTCCTTCTACTTTTCCAGAATCAGGTCCTAAATGCAAAGTGTAATCATAAGAGAACACCTATATTTTAGCTGTATTCACACTGTTAAGATGAATGAAGTATTAAGAAAACAGACAGAGTGAGCCTTATAAATGTCAAATCAGAGGGGGAGGTTTGATTAAAATTTATTATAACCATGGCTGGAATAGGATCTTGAAAATTTATGGATTCTGGCTCAGAGATTTACTCAGCCAGTCTTCATTATGATGGAAGAGACATAGTACATTTGTAAAATTAAAGCAACATCACCTCCCTCATTATCATTCACAGTCTCTGAGACTTTTTCCTGACTGAGATATAACACAACTGGCTGCTATTAAAATGACTCTTCAAGTAGTCCCAGGCCTATAAATGCTGTCCTTCCATTACACACAGCAGTCTCCTCCTGTTTTGTTGATTTGAAGAGGCTTGCCTTGTAAACCTGGATTAGAAATCAATGTTTAATTTTGGTATGTAGTCCTGGGCCAGGATCCAATTGAGTTGGTGAGAGTTCTTCCACTGATGGCTAATCCAGATGGAGGTAATCTCTCACCCACTGACTCTCAATGTAGCCTCTGAATATCCTTCATATCTGCTCTGGAGGGGTGGGAAACCCTGCTAGAGCAGAGGTTTGGATGGAACACAGGACTCTGAGAGGGAGGGAGAGGAGAATGGCTTGTTGTGGGAATACAGGTACTTTGTGGGGAGGGATCTACAGATAAGAATTCTTCAGTCAAAGGGAGAATCCATTTGAACCCTGGCCTTGGTTTGCAGAGATAGCACAAATCACTGTTAGGCAGTTCGAATGAATTAGCAAACTATGGTTTGTCTCAAACTACCGTGTTTCCCGAAAATAAGACATACCCATAGAATAAGCCATAGCAGGATTTCTAAGCATTTGCACAATATAAGCCAGAACCCAAAAATAAGACATAGGGCCAATGTAGACGGGGGGCTTTTCTGGGCTGCCACTGAGAGCAGTGGATCAGAGCTCAAAGGGCTGCAGCCCTAATCTTCCTCTTTGCTGCCCTCAAAAGAGCGGCTCAAAGGGATCCCCAAAAGAGCAACTCAAAGGGATTGTGGACGCAACCCTTTGAGCCACAGCTGCAGCTCTTTTCTGGGCTGCCTCTGGGAGCAGCGGATCCACCGCTCCCAGGGGCAGCCTGGGATTGGTGGATCCCTCTTTTCTGGGCTCCTTTCAGAGGCAGCGGATCCAGTGCTCCCAGAGGCAGCCCAGAAAAGAGCCGCAGCTGCGGCTCAAAGGGTTGTGGCCATGATCTTCATCTTTGCCGCCACAGAAAGGAGTGGCTCAAAGGCCGCTCCTTTCAGGGGTGGCAAAGAGGCGACCTTTGAGCTGCAGCTGCGGCTGTTTTCTGGGTTGCCCCTGGGAGTAGCAGATCCACCACTCCCAGAAGCAGCCCATAAAACAGCCAAGACTGCAGCTCAAAGGGTTGTGGCCATGACCTCGTCTTGCCCCCCCCCCCAAAAGGAGCAGCCCTTTGAGCCACTCTTTCAGGGGTGGCAAAGAGCCAGCCTCTGAGCCGTCGCAGTGGCTCTTTTGTGCCCTTTTGGTGCAATGTGTATGCACGCTGTGCCAAGTGGGTGCCCTGACGCTGCGTGGCATGTGGACAGGCACATGGCATCAGGGCAGAGTCAGGACAAATAAGACATCCCCTGAAAATAAGCCATAGTGCATCTTCCTGAAGCCAAATATAAGACAGTGTCTTATTTTCAGGGAAACATGGTAGGAAACAGGACAGGAATCACTGTGTATCATGAGTGGAGTAAAGAGTGCGCAAGCCCAGATCATGCTCCTTGGCAGCTTATTTTCACTGGGCTAAACCCATGATTTGGCATGATGTTTGAACCAGTCTTTTATTGTAAGGCTGCTTTCCTTTTCCAGCAGGGCACATGACATGCAAAAATACAACACCATGTTTCAGCACCAAAAAAAGATCCACCCTACTGGCATGCCAAATTTCCATTAGATTTGTCATTATGATGCAAGTTATAAAGAAGACAAATATGTCAGGTGTCTGCCAAAGACAAGAAAAGAGTAACTTAACTTCAATAATTGAGAAGATGACTGGCCATATGCTCCATTTATATAAATTGACTGCTTGCCATTGACTTCAGTGGAACAGAGCCAGTTTCCACATGCACTTTCAACTAGAATTTGGCATAACTCTTCTGCTATAAAGAATTAAGAATGGTCAGAGCTGTTTCTAGTCTTGTTTTTTTTTCTTTTTAAAAAGCTCTTTCCAATGAGCTACTGTGGTGGCAAGCAAGTCTGTCAGATCAGACACCAAGGGCAGACAGTATAATCCCTAACACTACACCAGTCTTGTGCATGAACCCAGGGTTTTTCACATCCTCTGAGACCATGTGGAGTAGGCTGGCAACTGCCCTCATGGCAAAACACAGCAGAGGGTAGCCACACAAAAAGCTGTTGTGGAAATCTAGAATAATTCAGACTGATGAAAAGACATGTACCATCCTAAAGTCAGCCCAATTTCATGCCCCTGACATACTATAATGTATCATTTTGTAATATGGTATGGCTGCAAATGATAGGTGGTGGAGCAAACACCAATCTGTCTAAGAGAATTTGCTAAGCTGGTGAAAGCCATTTTTTTCAGTGATTTCATTTTGTCATGGTAGAGAGATGTTAACTGCCATAGATCTAAGAAATCCTTACTTTAAACATAACATAATGGGAAATGGGAAAGTAATGAAAAAAACCTTGTAAACTGAAAGTGTTTAAACATGAAGCTTCATGAGTTCTCCTTTTTTTTCCAAGGTCTTGGGAGATTATAAATATAATTTCTGAATAGTCTTTTAGGGCCTGTGTAAATACACATATAGCACAAATGGTTTAGCTGGAATCCAGAACCAAAGGTTGTAAATTAACTATAAAAAAGTAATTATGTAACTCATTATAGAACTCCCCAAATGAACTTGTTGCTGTAAATATTGAAAAAAATCTAGTTAGGCATGGTACGGCTTCAGCATTGTTCATTAAATTTCTGGGTTTTGTTTTTTTCAGTTCCTTGGGAGAATTCATCTGAAAAGGTAAGACAATGGCCTGAATTTTTACTAGGGGGTGGAATCTCTTCAAATTGTTCCCTAAAGCAGCCATGTCCCTTCCTCAAAGTAACAAGAAAAAGTAACAAGAACATGTTAGTTATACAAGGAAAAAGTAACAACAGCAACAACTATTACTCTTTCTGAAATAGGATAACCATTGTGCCTTTGTTACTCCAAAAAGTAACATGTTGGACATAATGCCATTACTCAAGCTCCGCCTGGAACATTTCATCAACCTTGACAGTCAAGTAAATAGTTCTTTACACATGAATACACTGACAGTCTTAGGAGTTTCAGGCAGATGAGATTTGGATAACCTCATATAGAAATTAAATGTGCAGCAACACTAGAAAACAAGAGACCCATCTCCACATTCATAAAGAAGAGCAGTTCATTGCTATCAGGTGTGTGACTCCCTCTGGTATGGACACTGCTTTTTATGGAAATTCATCCATACGTTTGGCACTCTCACAGCACAATCCAATGCATGTTTGCTAAATCCCATTGTATCCAAAGAGGTTTACTCCCAGATTATTGTATGTAGTGGTGGTCCCTTAAATTCCTGGCTTTCCCACCTAATCTTTTTCTATTAGTATTGCTCTCTCTACTCTTAAGCTCCAGCTGCCATTAGAAATATAGAAAATTAAAAGGTGTTACTTTTTCTTTCTTTTTTCTTTAAGTAGAGGATGAGAATGGAGCCTTAGGTCTAAATTGTGTTGTTGCTATGCCACCAAGTTGTTTCTAATTTATGGTGATACTAACACGAACCTATCATGGAGTTTTTTGGGGTTGAGAGTGTGTGATTCACTGTCACCCAGTGGGCTTCAAGGGCTGGCGCAGGAAATTCAAATGACTCAAATGACTACACTATGCTGGCTCTCTAGCCAATTGCCAATTCTGACTAAAGCAACCCCACTGAATCAACAGTGGAATAGTAAATCAAGCTTTATGTAAATCCCATTGATTCAATAGGTCTCCTCTAGTTGGGATTAGTAATTAGATAGAGGTTTTGGTTGCCTAGGCCTAATCTTCCCCTATTTATCTTTTTTTTTTTTTTTTTTGCAAATGAAATAACACTGAGAGCTAGGATGATGATGATGATGATGATCTGTTCAGAATATTTAGTCTGAACTGTTCGTCTCATTTTTCATTTGATTTTTACCAACACACATTTATCTTGCAAAAATAAGTAGGAAGTGTTCCTGTTGTCTCAACACAGTTTCAGAGTTTCAAAATGAAAAGTATGTAAGATATGAAGCTATGTGTATATTTTCCCTCTTTAAAAACATCATCATCATCATCAACAACAACAACAACAACCCAAAACAAGCAGCTATGGAAGACTCTCATCTTTGGTGTAGGCCTAGCAGGGTGGGATGGCTGGGCTGCAACCATTTTTCCCTCTCAAACCACCAGATATGGGAATCATATTCACTCCTATGTAGGAAGAAAAGCTGCTAGATAGAAGAGGTCAGGAAAAAAAGTTGTGGGGCAGAGAAGTGGGCAGCTTCAATCTCTCTCTCTCCCTTTGTTCCCAATCTACCCCTAGTTTTTTACTCAAGACGTCTATGCAATTTTGCTTTTCAAAAAATAAAATTACAGAGAAACATGCATGCAACATTTAGTTACAACCTCAAAACAGACTCTGATTAAATTTCCTCTTCAGAGACGCACAAACATACAAGCCTACTGTTTTCTTAGGGAGAGTTCTGTTTCTTGCAGAAAAGCTTGGAGGAATAAAGTGGTGTCAGGTTAAGAACCTAAAAGCAGGAGCTGAGGTAGCAGATATTTACAGCTCTGTAACTGATATACTGATTTTAAATGGCAAAGAAGCACATTGGATGAAACTCTAGAGGGAAAACACACACACATACAATCTGTTGTCCTATATAAATATATGCAAAATTTCAGACATTCAAATGATGGTGAACAAACTACTCTATAAAATCTATGGAAAATTGCTAATAATTGTATAAGATTGTACAAATGGGGGAAATGTCACCCCTCCACAAAAAACAACAACATTAAAAGCACAGCTAGGAGTAGTTAACATTTTGTTTTGTTTTGTTTATAACTCTGTGGCCATGGGGGTTAAGAGATTCTTGAAGATGCAATCAAAAAAAAAAAAAAGAAGTAACTTTCCCAAGCTGTGGTGAAAAGAGTGGTCAGAAATTACAAAGCATGTTAGTACAAAGAAGAAGTAGGCCTTACATTGCTCTCATGTTGTTCTCGGGAAGAAGTGGAATTTCCAAGACTTTGGTGTTGGAGAGGATTGTTTCATGGCTGGTTGTGGAAACGGTCTTCCCAGTGATCCGGTGAACCTGGTAGAAGGCATGGGGACGCAGCAGGCGGTCGTCTGCAGTCCCAATGAACAGCTGTAGTGTGAGTGGCTCACTTTCTAAGTAACCGTGTAGCTGGCAAGAGAACAGAAAGAAGTCCTACTAAGCACGGTACACCTAAACTGCTAGGAATCTATTAAATTTTTATATGCAAGGGAGTCTAATTTAAGGAGAAAAACTTGTGACAGGTGCTAAGTGTTAAGCTTTCTCTCCCCCCCCCTACACACACAGACACACTTTTTTTTTTTTGTAATACAATATTGAAACAATAAAAAGGTGCACTCTGAGAATGTCTCATTATTATAGAAGACCTCAGGCATTTCAGACAGACTTTGAACAGCAGTGCTTCATACATTCCAAAATTTCATATAAGAGCTCGCTATGAATAAAAGCGGGGGTGGGGTGGGTGCGTTGATAACAATGAAGTCTGTGTTTTCTCCAGAAAAGCCAAGCCAGTGGAAGCGCGAAAACCAGATCCCTATTCAGGCACTAGCAACCTGTGTAGAGTAAATGCAGAAAGAAGAGAGATGAACTAATCTTCCTCTTTGCATATGTGCAGGATGATTTTCTGAATGAGAGGACATCACATGAAGGTTCTTCACATGATTTCAAGCCTTGGAAAATTAAGGTTCTAAATTACATGGAGAGACTCTACAGATAGAGACTTTTCTTCATTAAACCTCTCTCAATACCCGAGGTTGATGGAAATGGTGGCAGAGAGGGGTGGAGCTGTCACATTTCCCCTCTTCATGTGCTTGCTCTACACAGATTAATAGCAGCTAAATAAGGCTTGTTGTTGCTGCTGTGTGTCTCCAAGTCATTTCTGACTTATGGTGACCCTAAGGTGAATCTATCATAGGGTTTTCTATTATAGGTTCCTTCAGAAGTGGTTTGCCATTGCCATTCTCTGAGGCTGAGTGTGGCATGCCCAGGGTCACCCAGTGGGTTTATATGCTCAAGCAGGGAATCAAATCCTGGTTTCCAGAGTCATAGATCAACACACTAATAATTACACCACACTGGCTCTCATAATTAAGGCTTAGGAGCCCCTATGTTTCATCACTTTTGTTGTTATGTCTACTACTAATATCTGGAAAATAATGTTTACAATTCTTAGGGAGCAGCATAATATCTTTAGGTATAGTTGGCCCTCCATAGGCATGGATTCTTTATCTAGAGATTCAACCATCCACAGCTCGAAAATATATATATTCCAAAAAGCAAATCTTGATTTTGCCATTTTATATAAGGGATACCATTTTACTCTGCCATTGTATTTAACAGGACTTGAGAACTCATAGATTTTGGTATCCATGGGGGGGGGGGTTCCTGGAACCAAACCCCAGAGAATACCTAGGGCCCACTGTAGTACTTAAACAGAGAAAAGTTGGGCAAGAAATTCAGTATTTTAAGTCTAGAATTCATGGCCTGACATCATTTTTGTAGGAGCCTGAGCAACCAGGTTCTTTTCAGCCCCTAATTCTGAGGCCTCACTCATGATAATGAACCATATGTTTTAGGCAAATATAAGACACCTAGGCTGAAAGCTGATGGATGCCAAGAGTTTTATCTGAGCTCATGCTGCTCTGTTGGCAAGTTTAAGGTAGGGGGAAGCATACAACTGGAGTTTGCATAGCAGTAATACACACAATGCTTAAGCATAACAAGTCAAAACTGCAGATTGGAAGAGGCAAGCAAGGGGGAAACTCCGCTAAGTAGTTCAATCTGAGCTAGCGTCTGGCTACTTCTTGGCAAGCTATACAACTCAGGCAGAGCTTCTTGTGTGCACGCCACTAAAACTCTGCCAAAGGGAGCCTTCTGTTGCACGCAAAGGTCCATTATATCTGGCATAACTGGCACTCCTTCCCCATTTATGTTTGTGAAATGCATTTGCTAGCAAAAACATCAACACACACACACATGTGCTGTCAGAGGCAAATAAATAATACAGACTGATAGCTTTTTTTCCAATTGGTTTTTTTTTTAAAAAAAATGAAGCTAGTCTTTAGTACAAATACGAGGTGTGTGCGTGTGCGTGTGTGTGTTTTGAAGATTTTTGGAAGATTTAGGAGCACAGAGGCTGTTCTCATGATAGGGGCTTCAGAATGTACCTTCACACCCATCCCTGCCTGCCCAGAGCTTGCTCCTTGTTGATGAAGTTAAAACAGTGGGTGCACAGGACACAAGTGGAGGTCTGATAATGGTGGAAAATGATATAATAATTTCAGAGGTGTTTGGATGCCATTTCATTGATAAAAATCACTTGCATCCCACCTGACTTGGATGCCATAGTTGACATAGGCCCAATGGATATAACTTTAACCTCTGCTTGTCAAGTTACAATTGATACTTTTGCGTTTGTACAATGGACAGTTTGTAACAGAACCGTGGATTGGGCCCTGCATCATCTGGACTACTCACCAGGAGGATGGGGGATGACGTTTTACTGGGCCTGTCTGGACAACCACAGAGATGGTTGCACTGCATTTGCTCCTCTGACTTTCCATTTAAATTCAGATAGTAAAATACAGCTGGGATAGCTCAGAAGGCTGCAGAAGACCAAAGGTCACATTGCTGACCATTTCAAGAAATGTTTTTGTCACAGATGAACTATTAAAATAGTGTTGCATATAGATAAATATTTTAAAGGATAATCAAATATGAGCCAAGTGAGTGTTAGCTTTTTTTGCTGTTGAAAGAGAGTGGTTCCCCCCCCCCTTCTTCTTCAAATAGGGGAAAGTGTGATGATGTGGAGTGGGGAGATTCCTGTGTAAAAGCATCAGGCCCTCTAAATGAAACACTACATCAGGAATGTCTGTCTATCCATCTCAGGACTAATGCAAACCAAATGTGTTGAGGATACCATACAAATATGGGAGGGGACTGTAATACTGTTCATTACTTCACCCCTCTTCTAGTTAAAAAAAATAGAACTGATCAAAACATGGCACTAAGGAGCTTTCTTTTGACATGGCAATTTCCTTAGAATGTACATCTTTGTTTACTGTATATACTTGACTATAAGTTGATCTCATTTATAAGTCTAGCGCAGGGTTTGGGGCCAAAATTATGGATTTTGATATGATGCATGGATAAGTCAAGGGTAAAAATTATGGGCATGTAACAAAGAATCCAAAGGATGAAGCAAAGAAAAATGATGCCAAAGAACTTACAGCAGGCATAACTGTTTGTGCTCATACTAAAGGCTGGATGAATGAGAGAATAAAGAGGTGTCAGTGCTGCCAGGACAGATTGTGTTACTGCCTTTCACCAGAGGCTTTTTTTAAAAATAAGAGTTAAAGGACATTCAGGATACAAACAGGATATCCAAGTATACAATGAATTTTGTGGAATATAAGCATAGGTTATTACAGTATTAACTTTAAAAAAAACACACCTCATACTGATCAAATTAATCCAACACACAGATTACTTACAGCAGCAATTTTAAAAAGTTTCTAGTTATTTATATCCAGTCAGTCCTGGGGGCATGTAAGAGGGTGATTTGGGCCTGTATTTTGTCTGTTATGATACATCATAATTACAGTTTGTTTTACCTTCTATTATATTTGTTTTTAAGCAATTTGTTTGTATTCTGTAGAGATGACTTGAAGGCACATGCACACACGAGAGAGGATAAGGGTTCATTATCACACCAGTAATGAATCTATATTCATCAAATACAGCAGGATTGTTGGGAAGAGTAATAACAAAAATCACCTGGTACATGCAGAAAGCGTGAAGTTGGGAATGTAGTTTCAGCTGGTTTATAGCTTGTTTACATTAATGTAGACAAACAAGGAAACAATTGTTTTAAATGTGCCTGATTTTTTTCTAGCAGCTTCATTTGAGATTTGGGATGCTACATCTCTCTTGAAACAATTTGCCCATCAACAGTTAAGGGACTTGTATCTTATCTGCAAGCAGGCATTAACTTATTGTGGCAAAGACTAAATGCATTATTATTTTAATTAACTCTTGCAGACCTCTTAGGACATGGTGTCCACCCAACTGTAACATGGGTATGAGATAAAAGGAGACCTTGGATCAATGATTTACTCCAGACAAGTTCCATGGTCTACATACGTTCATTCATCTTAAATTTCTAAAAGCTACAAGTATTCAAGAAGGGAAATAAGTGCAGAGACGATGATTATATACTGATAGTAACACATTTCCTCTAATTTGCTGTCTGGGGGAGTTAAGAGTTATGCTTTTGGGATGCAACATTTATATTTTCTGGTAAAGATTTACAGGATTGTCAAAGGAACAGGTAAAAGAACTTTACGCTGTGAGTTATGCCAGTTTTGCATTCTGAAAAGGACTGTGTGGTGGTAACATTCCTTCACCATCACCTGGCTTCAGTTCATTTTGCAATCTATGCTGTAGCACAAACGAATCTGAAGAACTCCATTAAATCACTTGTTAATATCAGCCTGCTTACTCTGTCACATAAAGTGGAAGGACTCTTACAATCTGAGGAGAAGCACTGTCTAGGGCTCAGTTCCAAGGTGATACTATCAACATTAAGATGGGCAATTTGGCTGTGGTCCTGATTTTAACATCTGTGGAGCAACAACAGAGACTTTGGTTGTTTCAACTTGCATTTTATGACTGTGAAGTGGGGTCCAATCTGTCTGTTTCTGCCACATTTATAATATGCTTCCTAACGTGAGGCTTTAATATCTTTCTGTAACGCATTCGAAGAAGTGGGTTTATATCCACAGAAGCTCTTGCTAAAATAAAAACCAGGTAATCTTAAAGGTGCTGCCACATTTCTTTTTTAGCCTCTCCCTCCCTTCTTCCTTTTTATACTTATTTCCTAGGTTGCCCTCAGCAGCACAATACTGTGACAATCTGAAGTGATGGGGTCTCTTTCGGGGATCAGCATGGTGCCGCCATGGCCTTTGGTTCACTGCTCCACCTTCCACATACTGGGAAAATCTTACATGCCATGCTCCAGCCATAATACATGGCAGGGCTTTCCCTGTCAACACCTGTACAGTGCTACCCTGTTCTGGGGTAGTTCTACCTTCCAGAACTGGAGCAAAGGGACAAGACGGAGTATTGCATCAGCAAAGCAGTCTAGCATGCAGTCCCGTGCTCTCCCATTGCCTCTGCATTACATAGCAGAATACTTCTGTCTTCGAAATGCTTACATTCTTGCCTTTAAAAAGTGCTGCAATTTATGAGGACATATTTCTCAGACATTTGTTGCCACACTTCCTCTCATCCTATCTCATTCTGAATTTGAGAAAAAAGATCTTGCAATTCTTTAGGCTACTTATTCAAGCCAGATGTTTGTTGTCAAATGAATTACAGTATGTGCTTAGCCACCCACTTCTGTCAGGTCCACAAGAGAGAGAGTGTGTGGGGGGGGGGGATGTGTGATCTGTATACAGCATCATACACCAAACTCTAATTCTGTCTGTTTAAAATGAGCAGTTCTCACTACAAGCACATTAACATTTGTTCATGGCATTGGGCAGAAACAAGCCTGGGAAAACCCACAGGGTACATATGAAAATGAAGAGGTCACTAACCTAAAACTGTCATTCTCTTTTTAATTCTGTTCATAGTATTGTGTGATTTACTTTTTATACTTGTATCACATAACTCCTGCAGTGCCATCCACAGCAATAAAACATGGCATGCAAGGACTAACATTTTAAGAGGACATATTCAGCACTCACCTAATTTTAGATCATGCACCTATTTTCCCTACAACAGATGTAGCTGGACTACATTTTAAAATAGGCAGTAGTTGCCCTCAGAATGGGTTCACTTTTGCTCTGAAAGGACTACTCTAAAAAATGACAGTCTGTGCCTTGCTAATTTTTTAAAGTTGTTTTCCTGCCATGTTTGGTAGTGTTTTCATGTAGATTAAACAAGAGAAAAGAGCAGCCTCACCAAAGACATGAAGGTAAAGGAATGAATATACACTCATCCCTCCACATTTGCTGGGGTTAGGGGCACAGGACCCCTGTGAACGTGGGAAAACTGCAAATAACAAAACACTATGTTTTTACCTAAGAGAACACATCTCTAATAATCTCTAGGTCCTTCAGTGTGACTTTTGGTTAAAGTTGACCATAGAGTTGTGCTGGAGGACCTAGATATAAGAATAATAATAAAATAATAATAATAAAATTTATTTATATCCCACCCCGCTGAGAACAATCGGGGTAGCTAACAATATTAAAAATACACAATCCAATCAAATCCCCAGCCCCCTCCCCCTCTTAAAAAAGCATTAAATCCAAAGAAATTAAAACATACAAATTAAAACGACCCAATGGTCAACAGCATTATACAATTATACAAACATGATCTGGCGGCATTGATCAATAAATAAAATAAAAGCAGCACTATCCAATACATAGCTACTGAAGATGTTCCTAGAGGATTCTCCTAAAAAGATTTCTGGTTTCCGAGGCCTGGATCTCTATTCTGGGAAGGCCTGCCAGAAGAGATCCGTCTTAACAGCCTTTTTAAAGCTGTCTAAAAATGTGAGCAAACAGATCTCATTTGGCAGGCCATTCCATAATCTGGGGGCGACGATGGAAAATGCCCTCTGGGAGGTAGTTGAGAGCCTAGATCTTTGTGGCTGAAGTAAGTTCCTCCCAGAGGACCGGAGTGCGCAGGGAGGATTATAGGGGAGAAGGCGGTCCCGAAGATAATTTGGACCCAAGCCATTTAAAGGTAATAACCAACACCTTGTACTGGGTTCGGAAACTAATAGGCAGCCAGTGGAGGGACTTTAGAACCAGAGTAATATGGTCCCTCCTAGATGTTCCAGAAATTACTCTGGCTGTCATATTCTGTACTAATTGCAGTTTCCGGACCAAGCATGAGGGTAGCCCCATGTAAAGCACATTACAGAAATCTAGACATGAGGTTACCAGCGTGTGCACAACAGTCTCAAGATCCCTTACTTCCAGAAAAGGGCGCAGCTGGCATATCAGCCCAAGCTGATAACAAACGCTCCTGACTGTCGCATTTACCTGATTCGTCATCAGGAGTGACGAGTCAAGGAGCACCCCCAGACTGTGAACACAGTCCCTGATGGAGAGTGTGACCCCATCCAGGACCGGAGGTTGCAACCCAATTCTTGGTTTCGGGGCCGCTACCGTGAGCACCTCCGTTTTGTCTGGATTCAGTCTCAATCTGTTTTTCCTCATCCGGCCCATTACTGCCCGAAGACATTCATTGAGAGAAGAGACGCCATTGGAATTCGAGGCCGACAAACGAGACACGGAGAAATAGATCTGGGTGTCATCAGCGTACTGATAACACCCAGTTCCATAACTCCGAATAATCTCACCCAGCGGCTTCATATAGATGTTGAATAACATCGGGGACAGAATAGCACCCTGTGGAACTCCACAGGTGAGCTCCCTTTTACTGGAGCAACTGTCCCCGAGCAGCACCCTCTGGGACCTGCCCGAAAGGAAGGACTGGAACCACTGCAGTGCAGTGCCCCGATACCTAACCCCCTCAGGTGGCCCAAGAGGATGCCATGATCTATCGTGTCAAAAGCCGCTGAGAGGTTTAAGAGCACCAATAGGGTCACACTACCTCTGTCGATGCTCAGACGCAGATCGTCGGTCAAGACAACCATGGCAGTCTCAACCCCAAAGCCTGTCCTGAAGCCAGTTTGAAATGGGTCTAGATAATCGGTTTCATCCAAGACAGCTTGGATATTCCTAGAGAGCACATATTAATAAAACCTATGAATAATCAAATTGACATAAGTCAAAGCTGCAAATGTGGAGGGAAGAGTGTACATCATAACTGTAAAACTGGAAGGGAAAACTAGCATCCCAAAATATTAGGAAAACATTTTCCCAATATATTTGCATATTTATATATGTGCATATTTTCCACACATGCTCTGGAATACTGTTCCTGGCTCACAGTAGAGGAAGTATGTGTCACACATACTATTTTTATCCCTTTCTTTCTGTAACATGGTCCCAAGACTAAGATGCCATCTTCTGTCCCTCTGTGACCAAACACTGCTGTTAGAGAACACTCTCAGCAATTTGAGAAGAAGGATTAAAGGATGCCATCCATTCACTCATTATGTTTACACTGCATGGTTTTAATAATACATGCCTCTATAAAACCTATGCCAATAAACATTACTGGAAAGAACAACTGAATCCAAAGGAATATTCCCCCCACCCCTTTACAAAATAGTTTATTTCCACTAACATCACGATTCATCTAGGCTTTAATCCAGTTAGATCAATGCAATTGAGGCTGCTGGCCACGTTGCAATATTAATGCAGCTTGACACCACTTTAATTGCCATGCCTCCATTCTATGGAATCTTGGGATCTGTAGTTTTTTGTGGCACAGGAGTTCCCTGACAGAGAAGGCTAAATATCTCACAAAACTACAAATCCCTGAATCCCATAGCATTGAGTCATGGCAGTTACAAGCCATGTCAAACTGCATTAATTTTGCAGTGCAGATGCAGCCTTAGAGGTATATATCTCAGGGCTGGTTTTTCAGCCTTTTAATAACAGCCTGCTAACAAAGTCTCAAAACAATCTCCCTTTCCAACCAAGAAATAGCAGTGCTAATCACATTCAAACATATTCAATATTCATACAGGTTGAGTCTCCCTTATTCAAAATGTTTGGGACCTGAAGTGTTTTGGATGTAAGTAATTTTATACACTATATTTTTAATAATATTGCATATGAGATAAAAATATACATTGAACTATCAGAAAGCAAAAGTGTCAATATCTCAGCCACCCAAGTGGACATTTTTGTGGTATTTTGGAATTTTGGATAAGGGAAACTCAACCTGTATTGGAAAAAAATGGCATTCAGAGTAGCAAACAATCAAATTCAAACACAAACAGAATTAAAATTTAGATGTAAAAATTGATGAAAGGCCCAACTGAGGCACAAAAACTGAAGTGACAGCACCCACCAGTTAAAATCCAAAGGTCTGAGTGAAAAGATCTTTGTCAGCAGAGAAGGCTTCAAACTCTCCCCTTTTAGAAGGGAATTCCAGAGATTGGGGAGTGGCCACTAAGAAGACCATTTGTGTCCCCAGGAAACATGCCTCTGATGTTGGCAGTAATAAGAAAGGGCTGCCCCCATTATCTTAAAAGCTGGGGCAGGTTTGTATGGGACAATAAAGTTTTCCAAACAGCCTGTTCTCAAGAGATAAAAGGCTTTATACGTTTTAACTGGCACTTTTGATACTGGCTGGAAAAAGACACAGACATGCAATCCAATTCAATGCATTTCCTATTGAAAGGCAAGTCTAACAGAAGTTCACTGAGGGCCTTTGCAAACTGCCAGAAATAGTGCGAACTGAGTCCACTTTAACTGCCCTGGCTCAGTGCTAGGGAATCATGGGAATTGTATTTTTTTCTGAGACATTGAGCCTCTGGTGCCACAATAAACTACAGTTCCCATGATTCCCTAGCACTGATTCAGGGCAGTTAAAGTGGATTCAATTTGCACTATTTCTGGCAGTCTGCAAAGGCCCTGAGTCAAAGTAAATTGTGCATTAGATTGCAGCTCAAGCTCCTTAAATATAAAGATAACTTTGGGTAACAGATCTTCATCACAGAGAGAGAGAAAGACACAGGCTACTTGTGTGGCAATATTTCTAACACAGACTATCTGGAGTCCTTCTGAAAGAAATCCCCCTTCCATCATACTGTGAAGCCACAAGTCAAACCCTGCAGCTGAAGTGAATATAAGTCATCTAAAAATATCTCAAAACTCCAGTGGGAAGAATGTAATTCCAATAAAATGAAGAGGTGCATGCAGGCCTACTTGACAAGCCATTTTATTATGCAGTGTGAAGAAGATGAATATAAAGCACTACAGACTATAGTCTGCCCTCCACATTCACAGGGGTTAGTGGCATAGGATCCCTGTGAAAGTGGGAAAACCATGAATATTGTAGCCCCCCCGCCCCCAACCCCAATTGCTCTCTATAGATTCCTCTCCCATCAACAGCCCCAGCCCATACCTCCCTTCTCCACCTTGGGACTACAACACCTGAGTCATATTTTCAAAGCCCATTCACCTCCCCAGGACACTGAAACCGATTTTAACAGCAGCAGCAGCAGCAGCCATGAAGCCCATCTGTCCGCCATCTAGGTGGCATGGGGAAGACAAAGGGGGTGAATGTTTGGAGACCGATCTTGTGGTGCCAAGGTGGGAAAGGGAGTGATGGGTTGGTGCTGTTGGCAGGACAAGAGGCAGAAAGGAGGAGGGGAAGGAGGAGGCAGGGGGCAAGGAGACTGAGCTAGTTAAACAGCAGCTACAAAATCATGAATAATCAAATCCGTGGGAGAGAAATCAGTGGAAGAGAAAGAGAGACCAACAAATGTAGTCACTTCTAACATTGGTATGTGCTTCATTATAACTGCTTGTGTGTAAGAGACAAGCCAGTGTGCCTGTGGTTTTTTTAAATAGTCTGCCTTGAAGAAACACTCCCTTCTTTGACTTATGGGCCAAAAATCTCTTCAGCATCTACCACAGAGCTCTGGCCAACTGTGGAGAACTCTGGGAGATATTGTGAGGAACTCCCTCTCCAAAAAGGCATATCACACCAACATTCTGCTTATCGTAAGCCTTCATAAAGACCTTCCAGCTTAGTAAGGTAGTACTAAATATTGATTGATTGATTGATTGCAAGATATTCTGTGAAGTATTTATTTATTGCTTGATTTACATACCATTTTTAGGGCACAATTATTCGTTCAAGTCCATGTATAAGATTTCATCAAGTACTATCAGTATCATAATGAAATAATCATTTAATTAAAACAACATTACACTTCCTTAACCTGAGCAGTAAAACAGCAAGAATAATTCTCCAAAAAGGAATGAGAAGCACAAAACCCAAAACACATTACCTCTTTAACAGAGCGATGAGTAATGAAAACAGGTTGCTTCTCAAACACCATAGAATTGTTTTTTTTAAAGTAACCTTCCAGGCTATGGCAAAAATATAGCCCTTCCTCTCTGTTGTCATTAACTGCTGTCAGCAAAAATGCTCCTATATCATCCGGTCATCTCTTGCTTATTCTACTGCAATTGCCTTTTTACACCTCTTCCACTGCCATATCTTGGTTCCCCCTCATGCTGCTCCAGCAGTCTGTTTCCAAAATTTTACACCTGTGTCATTATGCGATGTCTCTCTTTATATGTTGACATTGATGTACTATCTGCACAGGCTTCTTGTCCTTATTTTCAAAGCTGTCCATGACCTTTTCCACCATATCCCTACCTCTGATCTTTGCTCATCCAGGCCTACCCATCAAAGCATCCTATCTTAACAAAATAACTATGCTTTTCTCCCTGGTTCTGCTTCTGAGCTTGCAACCTGTACTGTATGGTTGGATTGCCCTGCCCTAGAATACCCATGTGGTTCCAGTTCTCTTATTTCTTTTGGCTTCCTCTTGAAAATCTGTTTTCTTCAACACTTTTAGCACAATACTCTAGTTCCCTTGACCTACAATTCCCTTGTTCACACTAGCTACTACTTCCATCCACGGTTTCCACTGTATCAAAGCGAGATTGTAACTTTGTGGTAGTCTTGTCCCCTTGTATTTTATATACACATTGTTGTTCTATAACAACAATACAATCATTGGTGCAAACTAAAAAGGATTAGAATCAAACATATTATCTTAAATTTTCACACTATGTCAGCTTCTGCAAATGCTCTAAAATTGATTTGGAATGTGAACAAGGAATTTGTGATGTGGAATCTGGAAAATAAAATAAAAAACCTCTGCATGTGGTTTAGCAATGAGGAGGCTTACCCCATGTAATTATCACTAGGGAAAAGGCTCTTCTGACATTATAGAAAAGTCTCCAAGCTATTTTTGTCTGTATCATAGCTGCCATGTGTCAGAAATAAAACTATACAACCTACATTCCTGTTTGCAAAATGTGGCCTTTAGGAACCTGTTTATCCCAGAAGATAGGCATTAGTTTTTAGCAATGAAGAGTATTGTGAAGGAACACATTTATTACAGTAATCTGCTTCCAGCGACATTATCCAGTGTACCTTATGAACACTGTAGTCTTTCATGGAAGCATATGTCACAATACATTTGTGAGCTACACAGGCACGAAGAGGCTCTTTTTAATTTTTTTGAGGTAAAAGACTTTATGTAACTATATGAAAAGTTCAGCCATGCAAGGCTTTCAAAAGAACAGGTCATTTCCTTTTAGCAAGTTATGGTGCCCTCACTGTGTTTACAGGTTGAACATAAGCAGATCAAGCTCAAACACCTGGTGGCTTCAGAATTGGGGGAAGGAGCTGAGCTAGGAGGAAGTGGTCAAGAAACTGCAAGTTTGGGGTTTCCCTAACACGGTGAGATGTGAGAAATCAGAAGGACTGAGAAAATGCACTTTGTAGACACTCTACTTTTCAGATCTCAACTAGTTGCACCAAATAACTTCTAATATCCAGATTCTGAAGAGGAGGTGGTGTTGGTGGTGATGGTTAAAATATTTACATCCCTCATTATATCACAGGATTTTAGAACAAGATTTTTTTCACTGTAAGGAGTTGGAGGGAATTGAGATAGGGTCAGTGGATGTGATGGCTGCCCACTGAGACAAAAATGGCTCCCAGATCCAAAGAGGTTGCCCATCTCTGTTGTAGAGCCAGGATATACAGTACATGAAATCAGGACCTGAAAGATGGGAGATCAGTAGGAGGCTTTCACCTTTTGCTCCTTCCCATGGTTATTACCTGACCTCTTGTGTGATTAATTTTATCTACAGTCTGATCTGTACACAACTAGGCCAAATTATCAGCAAGATGGGAGTAGTTGTGCCCTTGAGAGGTTTTCAGAAAAATGGTAAACTACCACTCCATTTTAAAGATGCTGAGGAGGACAGTGAGGCAGATAAATGATACGGCCAAACAGGTGTCAACAAATACAGTAGTTTGATTTCCACATTTAGATATTACCATATGTGGATAGATAAATATGTATGTAAATGTAGATGTAAATGTAGATGTAGATGTATAGATATAGATATAGATGTAGATGTAGATGTAGATACACACTATTTTTGAACTGGGGAAAAAACCTCTGTCTTAGAAATGAGAAAAGAATTGCATACATATGTTTATGGTTTCAGATGAAGAAGGTGATGATAAAATATGGATAATTTATTCAGAGTGAAACTGAAACAGCTGAGGCTGATGTCCTGGGTACGAAATTGAACTACTACTACTACTCTGATCTCAGAGAATGCATATTCCATCAAAGCTGAAACTTTTGACCTTTTGGATAAAAATATCATTTACTTTTCAGTGAATGTTTAGATAAAAACAGGAGCAGTATGTGAAAGAATTATTCTAGGTCCAAATCTTTTAAAAGGTAAAAGAAAATGCCCTTCATTGTTCTGTGCTACATGTGGCTTAGGTCCAGACTGTCTGAAAGACCGTATCTGCCTATATGAACATGTCTGAGTCTTACAATCCATGGGGAGGGCTTTATTTCCATCCCACCAGCATCATAGGCTTGTTTGGTGAGAACTTGGAAGAGAACTTTCTCAGTGATTGCTCCCACCCTCTAGAATTCCTTTCCATGGGAAGCTAGGCTGACACCCCTACCTGTCCTCCTTTCATCAAAAAGCAAATGCCTTTCTAGTTAAGAAGGCTTTTAATGTGCAATTGCTCTCAAGGAGGCTTCTTTTTACAGGGGGTGTGTGTGGTACATTTTTAACTTTTGTATGCTTTTGAATTATTTTATCATTTTAGTATAATGGTTTTTAATTGAATTTAAAGTTATACTGCTAGGTTTGTATTGATTCTTTTTGTAAGCCACCTGGGATCCCACTCCAGGAGAAAGGTGGCATACAAATGAAAGACATACATACATACATTAAGAGTCCATAAAGAATTTGTATTTTTTTTAAAAAAAATGCTTTATAATAATAATGATAATAATTTTTATTTATATACCGCCCTATGGCAGACCAATCCGGGCGGTGAACATAATAAAATGTCATATACAATGAATACAGTCTAAAACACACCAATCCCCCTCCCCCCTTAAAAAACTATTAAATCCGATCAAATTAAAACAAATTACAGCTAAAAATTAATAAAATTAATACCCACCAATAAATAACCCTGCTAAAGGGAATTTAACAATGGTTTTTTGAGAACAGTCAGTGCAAGTCTTAAGGTCTCAGGCCGGGTGATTTAATCTGGGAAGGCCTGCCAGAAGAGATCCGTCTTGACAGCCCTTTTGAAGCTATCCAAAGATGTTAATTGACGGATCTCATCCGGCAGGCCGTTCCAGAGTCTGGGAGCGACAACAGAGAAAGCCCTCTGGGAGGTCCCCACCAGCCTTGTTTTTTGCAGCTGCAGTAGGTTCCTCCCAGATGATCGGAGAGTGCGGGGAGGATTATATGGGAGAAGGCGGTCCCTGATATAGCTTGGACCCAAGCCATTTAGGGCTTTAAAGGTGATAACCAACACCTTGTACTGAGCCCGGAACCCAATAGGCAGCCAGTGGAGGGACCTCAAAACTGGCGTAATGTGATCCCTCCTAGATGTTCCCGATAAAAGTCTGGCTGCCATGTTCTGGACCAATTGCAGTTTCCGAACCAAGCACAAGGGTAGCCCCATGTAGAGCGCATTACAGAAGTCTAAACGTGAGGTTACCAGTGCGTGCACGACAGTCTCGAGATCCCTTACTTCCAGAAAAGGGCGCAGCTGGCGTATCAGCCGAAGCTGATAACAGGTGCTCCTGACCGTCGCATTAACCTGATTCGTCATCAGGAGCGACGAGTCAAGGAGCACCCCCAAGCTGCGAACACAGTCACTGGAGGGGAGTGTGACCCCATCCAGGACTGGAGGTTGCAACCCAATTCCTGGTTTCGGGGCCGATACCATGAGCACCTCCGTCTTGTCTGGATTCAACTTCAATCTGTTTTTCCTCATCCAGCCCATTACCGCCTGAAGACAGTCATTGAGAGAGGAGATGCCATTGGAATTCGAGGCCGACGAACGAGACATGGAGAAATAGATTTGGGTGTCATCAGCGTACTGATAACACCCAGCACCATAACTCCGTATTATCTCACCCAGCGGCTTCATGTAGATGTTAAATAATGTCGGGGACAAAATAGCTCCCTGAGGGACCCCACAAGTGAAGACATTGTAAAGACTTACAGTGCAGAAAAGACATACAATGCACTTCACAACAATAATGAAAATGTTGCCATTGGTTTCATTTTGGTGAGAATTATGGCCAAAATCCTGAAGATTCCTTGAGTGGTTTGTCATTTGACTCTTACACACCTTTCGTCTTCCCACATAGATATGTTCTGAGACTTGTGAAGTATCAAGATTTCAGGAGCCACCTGCCAAATAATCTTTTGTTCGTTTCAACTTGCAGAATCAGTGGACGTTTCCAGGCACCACTCAAAGTGCTAGTTAAGACCTTCAAAGCCTCAGGTAGCATGGGTTGAGACTGATAGTACTTGATGAAATCTTTCTATTTAGGCAGATCTCTGGCTCTTAATTTACTGTGGCAGAAGGCTTTTAATGGGTTGTATAATGGTTTTATCTTGCTATTATGTTTAAACATGTTTTAAATATTGTAAGTATTTCTACCCGAACTGTATCTTCATTGCTTTTAAACTGTATCAAGTAGAACTTGGTCTTTAATTTGATGTGAGCCATCTTGGGTCTTATACTGGAATATAAATTAAATAAATAATTTAGTAACTTGCTAAGTCAATCCTTATGTAAGCTCCACTGATTCAACAAGGCCTACTTTAGTTGGGACTAACAACTGAATTTAACCTTTAGGCATGGATATTACTAATTTATATAAGATATTAGGGTGATTACGTAGAGAGATTTTGAAATGAATCCTTTGTTTGCAAAAAGAAACAAGTGGTAAGAAGAAACTCTGGCAAGAACAGCATAGTCACAGCAGTGGTCACCAATCATAAGACAGTTTGACCTATGGTCACTAATTTTAATGCAGAAAATGATTTTTATATTACATTAAAGCATTCAAAACTCCTTGCCAAAAGGAACCATAGCTTATGTAAAAGTGGGCTGCTGTTTCAAGAGATAGAGTAAGGAGCTACATTCAAAAGCTTCATTTTGTAAATATTTGGAGAAGTCTTGGGAAAGACTGAATCATAATCATAATATTTTGCAATGGAGTTATTGCTTAGATGTCTGAAACTGAAGGAGGGAAAGCAGAAAAATCACATAATGAATTAGAAATGTAGAGTGCAGAAATTAATGCAGTGAAAGACCACTTTCTTTAAAAAAAATGTAGTTCTAAAGATTCAGCTTAGAACTTTGTGCAAATTATATAATGATGGAACTCATGGATAAAACTATTTATAAATATAATATTAATTAAACATAGATTTTACCATGTATACCTGAATGGTGGATTATGTCCATGTAAAGGCTTTTCTCAGGATGGGGTGGGGACTTGACAAACCTATTCCATTTTACCCCCCATACCTGTTACAATGCAAAGCAAGTAGGCCAATATAGAATGGAATATACAAGTTAAATTTGTTTTGGGTTTTTTTCTTATGACATCTTGTGATCTTATGTCACTCTTGACATTTGAAACTCTTACCCATTTAAATGATTTTAAGTGATTTTTTAAATAAGAGAGAGAGAGAGAGAGACCCCTACTTTGTATTTCTGGATGGCAAAGATTGAGAAGAAGCAAGTCTTACTGCTCACTCATTATTCAATAATTTACATGTTTATTCAGTGGAAATTCTAATCTCACATATGAGGTACTTCAAAAACTTCAAGCAAGGCACAGTACTTACCAAGAGGTACTTTTTGGGTTTTTTTTTTTTGGTTTTTTTTTGAATGAGGTGTCTGGGAGCTTTGGAACATTTGTGTTTATTTACAAATACTCAGGTTTAGCATATATGGATGGCATGAAACAGCCCAACAGACATGCTCTCATCTCTGATTTCAAGGAAAACAGCTAGCATCCTAAACATTTTCCAAAGCCAACTCAACTCTCTATTTGTGCCTCTTTTCTCTCTGACACCAAACTCCCCAAAACTCATTGTTTCACATTTACCCCAACTGTGAGGGAGGAGGAAAGAAGCCACCCCACTCCAGCCAGGCTAGACATTATTAATGACCAGTCAATCTCTTCAACTAAGGGTATAACTTTTATAATAGCCTTGATTCATTCTAACACAGGAGATATCATACTCTACATTTCCAAACCAGTGTTGGACTCTTTAAGAAACCCCTTTTACAATGACAGAATCAAAATGGCTGTAAAGGGTCCTATAAGGTTATTTAGTCCAACCTCAGTCTCACAACACCAGATGTCTACTGTACAGTCCAATGTGACCCTGTCTACCATTCTGGATGCTATATAAATAAGGATTACAATAGAAGATGGGCTTCATGTACAATTTGTATTTAGACAATTCTAAGACAAAACATAGAACTGTATTTTATAAACAGTCATCTATATAATATCTATCAAATAAAATAAAACACTCAGGTCCAGCTAGCACAGATGCATTTACCATGTGTACACCAGTCTGTGCCATAATAAACACCATAATGGGCCAATGAGAGACATATGCTCATAAAGATATAGTGGATACATGAGAGGGCACTGGGACAAAAAAAAAAAACACAAAACAACAGGTAGACTCAAAATGTAAATCTTCCTTTAAGACATTCACTGTGTCAGTGCCTGGTTTTTATTCAACAAACACATTGACAGCTTGAGGTGTGAGACTGCAACAAGATATTTTGAAATGCACCTGCATTATAGGATTAGGGCTGCAGTTTTACAACACTATTCACAAAGCAGCAGAGAAGGTTGCAGGTTTCTTTCTAGCTCTGATCTATGACTTACATCCCAGCTGGAGATCTGTACAAACTAAACTGCAGTCCAGTTAAGCAATGGGATGTCTTGCAAGGCAGCTTTAGACAAACCTCTTAACTATGCTTTGACTGAAGAATGTCTGCCCTGAAATGCCAAACAAGCATTTCTAACGAAAAATTTCAAGTGAAACTGGTATCCAAGTACCAAAGAAGGACAACTGGTCAAGCAACATTCAACAGACCTGCAGTTAAAACTGCATTTTAGAACTAGGAAAGGGAATGGAATGATTCTCACAATAATGATTATAGCCACACATCAAGATAACCAAAATGTTTGTTTAGTTCACATTCTTTATCCTTCAGAACCCCCAATCTAGAATTAGATAATGTGATACTTACAAAAACTAACCATAATTCTATAGAAAAGAAGTGAAAGTAATCAACACTGTTTTATATAAATCAACTTTAGAAGCCAATGGCCTCTTTATAAATTAGATATAATAGGAATATTTTAATTTTTGCAATGCAATAGTTTCCATTCCCCCTGTAAAAAAGGCATGGAGGGATGAGTAAAAGAAGGGTAATCATACATATAGCATGTGTCAGATAATATATTTACTGTGCTACTTATACAGAAATCCCACATGGCTCATTAGCCACTTCATGTCTCTCAGCTTCCCTTTTTGCAGTGTGGATGCAGCCTTTGTTTTTTGTTTTTCTGAACATTTTCTAACAATGTGGAACTGAAATTGCAGCAGAGTTCCTTAGAATGCATCAACAGGACTGCCTTCCAAAACTGTTTACTATCTCTAGCTCTGTATTATCCAAGACTAATGCAATCCGTCAACATTATTCTAATGTTCCTATGAAAACAGAAATGTGCTTTCTTATAGTGCCACCAGCTAATACATGAAATTAAGAACTTTTTAAAAAGGAGTGTTATTTAAAAATCAGTGGTGGCCTGTAATCTTTTTGCCACCGGCTAAACAGGTAGAACTGGCGGCAACTATCAGACTATGATTGTAGACTGTTTTAAAAAGTGAAAGCTCTAGCTGACTTACTACTTAAAACACTTTTGCAGGGTGGAGTAGGTTTTATTGCACTGACACATGCAGATGGCTGGTTTATATTTGTACAGTAGATGTTGTAATGGATTATCTCTCTTCTCATCATCAAGATCTCAATCTCTGCTTCAAGAGAAGCAATGAGCTGGTACTCTTGGTGAAAGTTAAGGCAACAAGTTTCTGTCTAACAGCAACTCCACACTATATTCTCACCTTTATGGGTGGGGATGTGATTAACTAAAATGGAAACATCCATTGTTGTTACTCATGATGTATTAATAGACATATTGTTATGGGCTCCACAGCCTTCTAATCTTGTAACCAATGGAAAATGTAAATTATAAATAACGATGGCAGGTGAGCTGCTTCGGACTAAAACAAATGTAAGGGCAGAATTAATTTTTCAGCACAGAATGGCCCGAATCCAGAGAAGATTAGTCATGCTTAAAATCCATAGGCATTTAGATTATATGAGAAAAAAGCAGAGCACAAAAACCATGGAAAAAAATAGTTGACTCACAAAGCTGCAGTCCTAATAATAGTTCTTTGGAAGTAAATACCATCTAAGGAGTCAGCAGTGTAGTGATTTGAATGCTAGACTAGGACATTGGGAGTCCCCACTGGGACATGAAAAAAAACTGGGTGACCTTGGGCAAGTCACACTGTCTCAGCCTCAGAAGGCAAAAGCAAATTTCCTCTGAACAAATCTTACCAAGAAAACCCCATAATAGTTCACCAACAAGCACAAGAGTACCATTCATATCAAAAGGGCTTAACACTGAGCCAAGCTATCTAAAAGAAAACTTCAAATTCCATTGATTTCAGCAGTACATGGACACAACTAACATATTTTTGAAACAGACCAAATGTTTTGTAACCAAGTTGAGCAACTACAAGGTTGGCCTTTAAAGACCTAAATCCAACTACTACTCCCAATTAATAGGTCCACAGAATCAATGAAATTCATACGAGAGTTGACCTACTATTAATCAAACCAAATGACTGAATGGTCTACTTGAGATCAGTGATTTAGGCATCTCTCCTTCACCAACACAAACTTTGGTAAGTTTAGATTAAAACATGGAGCAGATTCATCATCCTACTGCCATGGAATCCACCAAGTGCTGTAACATCCATAACAACAAGTAGAGAGAGAATTAAGAGGTATCTTACCATGATGATAAACACATGGCTACAAGGAAAAAACAAAAGCAAGAGCAACAAATTGCTATTTAGTAGCCCCTTAAGGCTGCTGGCTTTCCAGGCTAAACCGAATCATTCTGGACTGCATACATAAAAATAGTAATAAATCATCATTTCACATAGGGAGTCCCTAAAATGCTCTACACATCAAAGAATGGATCTGAAATAATGCCACATGAGAGTACTCAAAGAGACTGCTTTTTCTATTGCTCCCTCCCAGCATTCTACCCAGTATTCTTTGAGAGGGCAATCCGGTTGCAGACATGCAAGGCCCTAATGAAGAGGGGGGGACCGCAAGAGACAACTGCAGGGATCAAGATGCCTTTCAAGCAGTCCACATGTCATTGGAAATGTCCAATAAGCTGTATAAAATAATGCAAAGATTAAATTGGTGACTCTTTGCTTGTCTTCTACTACCACCAGGAGCTCATCCTTGCAGTTTTTATGGGTTTGATGGCACTCTCAGGTTTAATCACTACTCCACCCCCTAAAACGGGAGCCAACAAGGATATAAGGAAGAAGCAACTAAAAAGGAGACATTTAACCATTTTTCAAAAGACTGGGTTAATCAATGGCCTCACATGTCTCATTCCACGGTCTCTAAAGGAAAGGAGATGCTTAGAAGTTCACTAATTCCTAATGGAAACAAGGAAGCCCCCCCCCCCAAGAAAGTAAGACAGACAGACAGACAGACTCCATACCTAATGGCCATACAAAACATTTCATTTTATTTCTCTTGAAAGCACAGCTATCTGAAATTTCACAAGTCAACCTGTTGCTTTGTTAAGACAACATAATGGATGGTCCCATTCTACTTGAGTGTCAGTTTTACTGTTTGTGAAATTTAACATTTGCACTGTCACCTCTTCTCTCTCTGCCTCTCTCTCACTCACACAACACACACACACCAGTGATGTTATTTGTCACACCTAGTTCACATATACAATTTTGCTATATGGCTGCTTCATATAACAGCTCCATGTGGTGAGCCATAGATGTGGGTCCAGAACCAAGGAGATTGTGAACATGCTGAGGGATCACAAACATTTTGCATTGGTGAGGCTGAAATCATGGCTTTGTTTAAAAGCTTTCACCCAATTTGACTTTTGTTGTATTTTTTAACTGAACCTTCAGAAGAGTCAACAAAATTCAAAGAAGGCAAGCAAATGGGAAGATCACTAAAGGTATATAATAATCATATTGTAATGTATCAAATCATATTTCCTGATTTTCGGTCATATTATTCATGGCCTTTAAAAAAATCCTAATCTGACTGTCCAGATCAGCATTTAAGGCTGCGGTGGATTTGGAATAGAATTGTTATTCACATAAGAGATGAAGGAGATGACATATTATATAGAAATATTGTCATGTTCCTTGACCATTTTTATTCATAGAATCATAGAATCATAGAGTTGGAAGAGAGCACAAGGGCCATCCAGTCCAACCCCCTGCCATGCAGGAACTCCCAATCAAAGCATCCCCAACAGATGGCCATCCAGCCTCTGCTTAAAGACCTCCAAGGAAGGAGACTCCACTACTCTCCGAGGAAGAATGTTCCACTGTCGAACCGCCCTTACTGTCAGGAAGTTCCTCCTAATGTTGAGGTGGAATCTCTTTTCTTGCAGCTTGCATCCATTGTTTCGGGTCCTAGTCTCTGGAGCAGCAGAAAACAAGCTTGTTCCCTCCTCAATATGACATCCCTTCAAATATTTAAAGAGAGTTATCATATCACCTCTCAACCTTCTCTTCTGCAGGCTAAACATCCCCAGCTCCCTAAGTCGTTCCTCATAGGGCTTAGTATCCAGACCCTTCACCATTTTAGTTGCCCTCCTTTGGACACGCTCCAGTTTCTCCACATCCTTTTTGAATTGTGGTGCCCAGAACTGGACACAGTATTCCAGGTGAGGCCTGACCAAAGCAGAATAGAGTGGCACTATTACTTCTCTTGATCTAGACACTATACTTCTATTGATGCAGCCTAAAATTGCATTGGCCTTTTTAGCTGCTGCATCACACTGTTGACTCATGTTCAACTTGTGGTCTACCTGGACTTCTAGATCCCTTTCACACGTAGTCTTGTTCAGCCAGGTGTCCCCCATCATATATCTGTGCTTTTCATTTTTCCACCCTAAGGGCAGTACCTTACATTTCTCCATGTTGAATTTCATTTTGTTAGCTTTGGCCCAGCTTTCCAGTCTGTTCAAGTCATCTTGAATTTTGATCCTGTCCTCTGGGGTATTAGCTACTCCTCCTAATTTGGTGTTGTCTGCAAATTTGATAACTATGCCCCCAATACCATCATCCAAGTCATTAATAAAGATATTGAATAGCACTGGGCCCAGGACAGAGCCCTGTGGCACCCCACTGGTCACTTCTTTCCAAGTTGAAAAGGAGCCATTGTTGAGCACCCTTTGCGTTCGACCAGTCAACCAATTACAAATCCATGTAACAGTTACTTTGTCTAGCCCACATTTTACCAGCTTATTCATAAGACTTTTTTCTAGTACGTCCACATCCTACACTTTTAAATGTGCAGCTTCTCTCAAAAGAACCAAAGGTCTGTTACATTTTAATATGCAGCTAATATGCAGCATATTATATGTGTAAATCTGCTGTATGGGATCCATCACATTAAACCCAGAACTTTCTAAGATGCTGTTCAGATAAAAAGCACCTTAAGGTTGAGATTTCTGTAACAAGTCTCGAATATATTTTAGTATCATAATGAATGGGGTGGGGACTCGTAAGAGATAGGAGGCTCTGGATCACGTTCACGAGTCCCCACCCCATTCATATATATATATGACAATGTGTAATAACATCTATCAGTCATGCCAGCCCTCCCCCACCAGCCCAACCCTATTTAGGAATATCACCAGTTCCCATAATATTATAAATGGTTCTAAGACATGCCCAAACCTACCACCCATCCTACTCATCACTTTCACTAAGACAAATATTTAACCTTTTTGGAGTTGCCAATTTTTAAAAAACCTTAGCCCTCCTCCTGTGGCTTTTATAGCATCACAACGCTGAGAAATGAAGCAGGCAAAGTTTCCTCATTGGTTCACAGGAATGCCAGAAAAATTCTGCAGGCTAAATTTCTGCAAGATAGCCAATGGTGTAGTGGTTTGAGCACTGGACTATGACTCTGGAAGCCAGGGTTTGAATCCCCATTCAGTCATGAAAACTCATTGGGTGAACCTGGGGAAGTCATACTCTCTCAGCCTCAGAGGAAGGCAAAGGAAGACACCCTCTCAACAAATCTTACCCAGAAAACCCAATACAGGTCAGGAATGATTTGAAGGCACGCAACAACAGCAACAAAGTTGTGCATCGTTGGGCTACTGTTAAATACACAGGATTGGTATTACCAAAAATGCTGGCAACACTAACCGTGTCCTACCTAAACGCTTTTAATTACACTTGTTCCTCAGAGCAATCATCTGTGGGCTCCTGACAACTGAAATTGCCCTGAGGAAAGAAAAATAAACAAACACCAGTTACAGCAGCAGCGTTTGAGGGCAGGTGAGTCAGTTTTGTAGAGACACTGCAGTAAGACAACTGCTGCTGTCAAAACTCTCTTTGTGTGTGGTGAGGTGGAATATGTTAGACCAGAGAGGGTTAAGACATATACTGAAGCAGCATATTTTTCAAGCTTTTGATGACAGTTCCACACTTCAAATATGCCTGTGCAAGCAACGCTGCTGTGCTGGGACCCCCCCCAGCCCTTTCAGCTCCTAACTTCTTACATTATGTGGTGATGTTACCCTAAATCACTACTTGCACAATGCCAAAAACAGAAGAAATCCCACTGGTTTGTTGTTGTTATTGTTTTGCAGTGGACACCCTCCACCTGCCATCTGGCTCTGTCTTAACATATGTCAGCCATAAAATGTCCAGTAGATGTACTGATATAGTGCCACTTTTCCAATCCATTTCAAAGCCTTCAGCCTGAAGTGATACCTTGTAGAGTTTAAAAGCCTAGAAATCTTCTGTTGATTTTTAATTGATTCAATTCATTATTTTTAAATACATTGGGCCTTCTTTTTAGCATATATCTTGTCTGTCACACTGAGAGACCGACATATTCCAGCCTCAGCTGACTTCACAATGGCAATCTTCAGCATTTCTACTTAGTGGGGAAAATATTTTTGCTAATATTAGAATGGTACCTTGCACAGCTCTAGTTATGCAGTAATCCCATGAGGCCAACTTCTTTGAGGTAAGAAACCTTACCCCGCCTCTAGATAATTTACTAATGATACACAGCCCCACTCCCATTTATTGGATTTATGGCAGCAATTATATTTATACAGCATCTGCCAGGCTATTTGCCTTCTCAGTTTTGATTATCTGCCTGTTACTTTGTGGTTAGCTTTAACTATGCAGATGCAAGATGTGTGAAAGCCATTCAGCTTAGATTTATTCTTAAGAAGTACCGTCTGTCTAAAACAGAGCTATAAAACGTAGGCTCCCTGTCTGGACTGTAGTACAGCTTCATGGCTGGATACTATTAATTGCAACCTGGCTAACAGGTGCTTGCCAATTTCTTTATATTCTTAACATGAGAAAGGATTGAATTTCCCTCTGTCTGAAAAGGTAACATTTGCTTTCAAATGCAAGTTATGGAAAGCATACAAGGGAAGCCTGTCTTGTCAGGATAAATTGGGTGATTGCATATCAGTAAGCCTGTTTTTATAGAAACAATAGCACCTGTGTATAATCTGTCCTCTTATTGTGGCATACAAAATGGTCCCTAGCTACACAGTACTCAACATTTCCTTCTTTTTAGAGAAGTTACTTGTAATTTGTATCTAAAAAATCAGGGTGCACAGTCAAGCAAAGCAAATAGATGACCACAGTGAGCTATTTGAACCTCACAGGATGGCTCATGGAAGTCTCTTTCAGGCATCAAGCCAGAATAGTATATGGTTAGTGTACTGGACAATGCATGGGAATATCTCAGTTCAAGTCCCCATTCAGCCACAAACCTCACTGAATAACCTTTTTAAAAAAGCAGATTAGCCAGACAAAGAGAATGCTCCATATTCTCTCTCAAGCTAATTTATGCCAAACACTAGTTATAAAAATACAATGGATAGATGACTCTTTATATATGTAAATATATATCAATGAATAAACATTGTTTCTCTGAAGAGAAGAACAAACTTCAAAATAAGATGGATTATACAATATACTTTATCTTCAACAGTTGTGTAAATATCCAGAGAATCAACTTCAACTCCCCCACCCACCCCAAAACCCCCTCATATCTAAACACATGTTTTACTTACAGAGAACTATCATTTTATTTGTGTGGTAAAAGAATGCTGATATCTCAGGGCACATCCAGACTGACTAAAAAGTCCCCAGTTCTGTTCCTATTTCTTCCAATTTCACACAGGGTTAAAATAAACAGACCTGGGGCATTGTTATAAAAAGTCTCTGATCATACCAAGAGCTGACAGAAAATATTTTGGGATTAAAAAAACATGTTTGAAACTCCAAAATAAAATTGGAAACATCAAAAACAAAATCTCGGACTTTCTGGTCTTTTTAATCATTCTGAATGCGCTCTTAGAGGAACTCAATTAAACACACACATGCACACCCAATAAACTGAGGATCAAACTATACACCTATCTAACTAGTGATCCTCCCCCAGTGTCTATTTGTCATAATATATTATTTTCCTCACTTATATATGCTTTGTTTTGTGATTTGTTACTGGAAGGCAAATTTGGGCTTAACTTAACAAGTCAGGAAATTCTGCTGAGGGAGGGAAAACAAAAGTTATTTGTGAGGAATACATATTCCCCATAATACCACAGTCTGATCACTGGCAATAGGCATAACAGTCACAATCCTCATCTGCTGTGCTTGCACCGGTTGTGAGAAGGGCTTCTACTTGGATAAAGAGGTACACAGGTAAAACTCTCTCTCTTGAGAAAGAATCCTGTTCTGTTCCTTTATAATGCTACCAAATATAAGAAATTTTATAGGAAAATTCCTGATTGGATATCCCCCCAAGAGGCCTTCCAGGGTAGATGGCTGGTCTTAGACATATGGTTTAGGTATAAAGATATCTTGAAAAAAGACTATATAGGAGAGTATACAATAAAATCTATAGAAGAACTAAAAGATCTGTATCCAAAAATTCACTGGTTCCCATATAAACAGCTATGAGGAAGATTTAAAATGGATTCCAACCTGGAAAACTTTGAAGAAGAAGAAGACAATGAGTTGGATCTAATTTTTATTTAATAAAAATACAAAGACAACATAAAAATTTTGTAAAATTTTGTTATCAAGAGAATTGGAGCAAGAACAAATAAAAGATACAGTGATCAGATCGTCAAAAGACGTAGGAAAAGAAACAGAATTGGAAAGTTGGACATATTCTAGGATCAGAACTCATCCATTTATGAAGTGCCAAGATCTAAAAAAAAAATATTTTTAAATGGCTTATTTTTCGTATATGACACCTCTGAAAATATCACTAATCTACAAAAAAGGAAATAATAAATGCTGGAGATACAAACAAGCTTCAGCATTGTAGTTTCACATGTGGTGGAATTGTCCACAAGTGAAAAAACATTGGAAGAGGATTCACTTAACAATAAAAGTGGTTCTGGGGACTGATTTCCAATTATTACCAGAAATATATCTATTGAACATAACAAACAAAATTATAAGAGAAGCCAAGAGTAAATATTGGAGAGTACTGTTATATATGATTCAGCGGTTAGAATTTTATTAGCATATATATATATATGTACGAGTGCGGTTGGTTTTTGTATATGCAATTAAAGGAAAGATTTCTAAAAGATAAAAAAGAAAAGGGTATTGGGAAATCAGAGAAGGAATTTGAAAAGATCTTAAAAAGAGATAACCACCCAAAGATATCCCAATTCTATGAACTGTTATTGAAATTAGATCAAGAAAGCGAAGTTATAAAAGAAAATATGATAAAGTGGGCTATTGATTTAAAGCAGAATATCCCATTGAGCAATGGGAAAAAACTTGGACATATAGAATTAAATACTCCTTAAGTTATACTCTAAGGGAGAATCTACGTAAGATGTGCCACCGCTGGTACCTGACGCCTATAAAATTGGCTAAAATGCATAAAAACATCAGTAAGAGGTGTTGGAAATGTCAAAAGAAACCTGGTACATTCATACATATGTGGTGGCAGTGCAAATCTGCTAAGAAATTTTGGAGTGACTTACACAAGATAGTTACACAAATAATACCAATGTTGAAAGATAAAGATCCGAAGCTATATTTGTTAAGCATGGTGGAAAATAAAATTATTGAGAAAAAATATGGTAAGTTATTGTTTTATATGACAACTGCGTCCAGAATTGTTTTCTTTTGTTCTATGGCTTTAAGTTTAATTATATGCTACTGGCGAGGAGCGGTTATACTAAAAGTCAGCAAAGAACTCTTTTAAATAAATGAAGAAATAAATTAATCCCTCTTATTAAATACATGGTAAGAGAAAGCCATTCTGCACCCACACATTTTATTCCTCTCCACTGGATATTAATAGGCTTTTAACTCACAAATTTGAGTGAAACCCTGGCCTTGTAAAAATCAATGGCTAAAATCCACAAATCTGTGCCAGGTTTCTATTCCCTTCCTAAGAAACACACATTAAAACATCTCCTTCATAGAGTTAGGCTGTATAACCATTGTTTGTCCCAGTTCCCACTTCAGAATTTTCTTTCAACTGAAGAATGTACATTCACAAATATTTATTTAAATGTTTTACAACTTTATGGAATGTTATTTTACACCATATATTCTATTATCAGAAAGGGTAAACAACACTTTCATTATTCTCCTACAGATAGATTGCTATCTCTTCTAAAACATGTCACTGCAAAGATACTGTCAATAAGCAGAAAGGCATGTCTCAAATGAAATTAAATTCTATATGTGCTATTGAGCATCTTATTATGATTATCTTGTCTATTCATTTTTTAAAATCTTATTGTATCCTTTTTCTTTTATACTGCTGGTCATAGACCATAATAAAGATTGATTAATTGATTGTTATGACTATGATCACACAACACAGTTGTAGTACATACACACATACAAAAGAAGATGAATGGGACCAATCATGACTGAAAGTTAATTCCTCAAAACATGTCTGCACAGCAGCTTCACCTTGTCAGATTATTGCTAATTAAAAGAATCCTTCCCTAACTCAGTGCCCACTAGCTGTGTTATACTACAGTTCCCATCATGATGGATGGGTAATCGTTGAGTTGTAATCCAACTCACCTGGAAGCCAACAAGCCAGGGAAGCTATGTTAGGCTGTAGGAAGAAAGGACACGATCTGTGCTGGTCCTTCAGTTATTTCCCATATGTTGGACAGGTCACTGGGGTCAGATGAGAGGCTTGCAGAATCTGCCAACATATGCTGGCTCAGTTGCCCAACCTTTCTCCCAAACTACCTTCTCACTAGTAATAGTGGTCTAATTACCAGAGTTTGGTAAAGCTCCTTTTTGGAAACTGGCTGCTGCCACACTTCAGAATTATTGCAGTTTGACATTGCTTTAACCGCCACGACCAACACTATGGAATTCTTGGATTTTTCATTTGTTGTGGCACCAGAGTTGATGACAAAGAAGGCTATCTCACAAAACTACAAATCCCAAAATTCCATAGCATTGAGCCATGGCAATTAAAGTGGTGCCAAAATGCACTAATTCTGAAGTATAGATACAACCAAGAATTCCTAAAATTACTCCAAAAGTAACTTTTTCAAGCTTTTGCAATTAGCAAATTGCTGAACTTCAATTTAATACATGCATTCAAACAACCCCACAATAGGCATGCTAGCTTACATGAGCCATGTGATGGCTTAGCTCATCTGTTTATTGAAACTTGCATGGATTTTTAGTACAGGGCACCCTGCCCATTCCTTGTCTGTGGTAACAACAGAATGAGGATGATATATGATATGAATATGTTTAAATGGTTTTGTGATTTCATGGAGCAATTTAGATCTTTAACTTAGCAAAACTGTTTTGCATGACAATGGGAGCAATGGATCTGGGCCATGAAAATGCATGGCTATCCACAACCTGCAAGTGTATGCACAATGCACTTGCTATCCTTCTGGCAATCCTTGTGTACCTCCACTTTTACAGCTTAGGGCAGGGGTAGGCAACCTTTCCCCTTTAAGGGCCGAGGGACTTCAGCTCCCAGAAGCCTCAGCCATGTTGGCCAATAGTCCCATGTTGGCCAATAGCTCCTAGGATTCTGGGAGTCCTCGGCCCTTAAAGGGGAAAGGTTGCCTATCCCTGGCTTAGGGCTTCTCTCCGCCATGCAAAGGGCATTACAGCTAAACCAAAAGTCTGAATTAGCTCTGTAATTCTGGAATGAATGTATTCTTGAGCATTAGCAGGAGTGTGTCCAGAATGTCTAGAATGGTACTAATAATGGTAACATTGAATAAGATTGGGTTAAAATAAATCTGGTTACATCTAAATGTTTTAATGAGTAAGATGTGGGAAGCGTTACAGATAAGAAAATTTAAGAATGTATTTAATATTAAGTTTAGAAGGAATATGTCATAGTCCTAGGTTATTGTAGTATTAGAAAGAACCGATGTATTTATATTTAAACGTAGAGGTAGTCACTTGGGAAATGAGAAATCGGATAACTAACAAAAGATTAGCGTAGTGTTTAAATGTATTGTTGTTTGTGTTTGTGAGGCTGGGGAGGTGGGTTGATTGATGTATGATATGTTGATATTGTCTGAATGTATATTGTTTTTTTGTCTTTTTTTTCGTGTGTCTGTGTAAATTATTTTAAATAAATAAAATTAATAACAATAAAAAAGAATGTCTAGAATGGTAAAAGGTATGGAAACCATGCCCTATGAGGAGCAGCTTAGGGAGCTGGGTATGTTTAACCTGAGGAAGAGAAGGTTAAGAAGTGACATGATAGTCACCTCTTTAAAAATTTGATGGGATGTCATACTGAAGGTAGAGCAAGCTTGTTTTCTGCTGCTCCAGAGGCTGGGACACAGAGCAATGGATTCAAACTACAGGAAAAGAGATTCCACCTACACATTAGGAAAAACCTCCTGACAGTAAGAGCTGTTTGGCAGTGGAACACACTCCCTCAGAGTGTGGTAGAGTCTCCTTCTTTGGAGGTTTTTAAACAGAGGCTGGATGGCCATCTGCTGGGGGTTCTTTATGAGTTCCTGCATGGCAAGGGGTTGGACTGGAAGGCCCTTGTGGTCTCTTCCAACACTATGATTCTATAATCTCAAAGGCTTGGTTTCTTTCCCCTTTGCAATCCCTACATCCCCCCCCCCCGAACGTCTCACTTGAAGCCACATGGATAAAGTGTTGAGAAATACTAAGGAAGAAGGTGGGTGAAAGTGAGAGGCAAGACCAAAATACTTCTCTTCACTTACTGCTAAAATGAAGGGCTATTGGCTGTCACTCTTGATTACCCCTTCCTTTCTCTTCTGTTTCCTGTGTAGAGAGCTTTAGTATTCTTCTGCTAACATACCCCCATAGTAGATGAGCAAGAAAATATTTGCTATAGTCCCATCATCCAAGAAATGAAATTAGTCATCTAGGGCCACACAGGATGTTAGTGGGACGGTGCCATTTGAAACCCAGAATCTAAAATTCCCAGAATAGAAGGCTTTCTCTGCTCCTTGGTAACACCTTGACGGGAAAAGTAGAGTATTTATCTGACAAGAATTATGTTTAGTAACATAGTTTTGTGGGAAAGAGTATGCAAAACTTTGCCAAGCATTACTTCACCATGACCAATTAACCAGCACCTTTGATTAGCCAGTGTTCTCAGAACATTTTTAGCTCTTTCTAGGTGTGTCAGCTCATCTCACTCTCCAAGCATTTAGAAATCTTTGTGATAACCTGGGGCTGCCATGGTAGCCAAACACTCAAACAAGTAAAGAGAAAATATGTAGGAGTGAGAAGTTACCATGAAACATGCAGGTAGGTTTATGCATTTTCACTCTTGAGGCTGCAAAGAGAGACAATGAGTGTACGAGACTGAAGTTCCACAATATAAATACGTGATATCCATCTCATTGCTAGCCAGCTAGCTGAGTTGTATAGTGTTGGGGTAGATAGAGACAGCTTAATTAGAAATTAAGGCTGGGCCAGTGCTCAGTTAAAGTATATTTCACATTTATCTGATGCAGTCTCAACACTCTACTGATCTGGACATCCCAGCACTATTAGCTGCAAGGACAATATAGGGGTATGAGTCTAGCTTACTGCTACTCAGCTGAAAATTGCAGCAGATACCAATGGAGAGGGAAAGTAGAATGATATTCAGCACAAAATACATTGAGCCAACAACAGAAGCTAAATGTGGCAGGACATAAACACCACTGCATCACACATGTGCTAATACAGGACAGGGCTCTCTGTACATTTAATAGTTCAATATAAGAAAGAGCATCAGCAAATGTAGCATTTACAATCTCTATAGCATACACTTCCAGCTATGCTTTTTTCTACATGAATTCTTAAAACAAATGCAGAGACAGGATCATAGATGCACAGCCCTTGCCTGGTGTCCATGACTCACACCAGGATCCCACCAGGATCTTGACAAACTTGTGCTTTTCTTGAAGACTTGTTGTCCTATGGCCCACACTATGAGTCTTTCAGGGTGTGAAGTGTGGGATTTGTCCTTTTGTGGTTCTACTTAGATTTCTGCCATGGGGCTACTGATCCTGTGCCTTCTGATTCTTTGCCAGTCTATAAACTCCAACTCCAACTGGCAGCAGTCAAAAGTAAAAAGTTACTTTTTGGACTAAAATTCTCAGAATCTCACCCACCCACCCAGCCACTGCCAGCTTGCCTAGAGCTTGGACCATTTATGGGGCTATGCCAGTTAGGGGATTGTGGTAGTCCCCAAAAGTGTTAATCCCAATTCTGGAATGTCTCATAACTCATATTGATTGGTGTCCCTTCTGAATTAGTTTCATAATTGTAAACCATGAAAGCAAGATGGACCATGCAGCCATCAGTTAGCTGTGAATAGTGTGGCTCCTGACACTCACATCTCTGGAATGTGTGACAACTCAGATGTAGCACAGACTGCTGACTAGAAAAATGGCTGCCAGGAGTAAGACCAAATTATATGGGGAAACTCCCCCTTCAAAAACCTATTTTATTTCTCATAGGGAAGAAGAAGTGGAGAAGTGGAGAACTAAACCAAAACATGACCCAGCAACTCCAGTTTATCACTAAGAATGAAATGTAGATTGAGGTTCTCATTCCTCCCACTAATCTGAGGTTTGCATTCCTCTTTTTTCTTCCATTTTTTTTACTGCTTTCCTTTTCCTTTCTAAAGCCCCATCTATGTACAGACTCACAGCATGCTTCATTTTATATGCATACTCTGTAGCAAGAGATTGCAGGGGAGTGCCTGGACACATTTAGCCCAATTAAATGTTGGCACTGTATCCCAATTTTTCCAATCATACGGGTGGAAATTTCAAATGTCAAGCTGGCCACTGTGAATTGAGGCCTCCCATCTTCATTTCCCTGCACTAAGCAGATGAGCAGAGTATATGCTAACAAAAATATTGTCACTATGTGTGTTTGTGTGAGTGTGTGTGCACCTTTAACAATGGGAGGAATAAGACAGTGATAATTAAGCAGTTTATATAGTAAGCTGTGCTACAAAAATTAAATTCTACTTAACAAATCCTACTTAACAAAAGCAAAAAAGCTAATTTTGTAAATAAATGTTGGTACATTTCTATACAGATACCTATTTGGAACTAAAAACTTACAATTATTCACAGCTGAAAACCATTTCAAGCATGCATAATTCTTTTCAGAGAATAATGAAATAGAAATTCTGTAACTCAAAGTAGCTTACAAAAGTTATAACAGGTACAGTTAAAAAGAAGTACGAAATCATACAAAATTTATAAATATAAACTATCAATAAAATTAAAAGGCATTAAAAAGAACAAAAAAATAACAGTACAGTTGTTTTAATGTTTTATTATGTTTAATATTAATAATGTTTAATTATTTTTTAACTTTTGTAATTAATGTCTTGTAATTAATGTCTTTTTAAATTATTGTAACTTGCCTTGAATCCCACCATGAGAGAAAAGTGGGATACAGATCCATGAAATAAATAAAATAATAAATAAATAAAATGTGGCTCTTCCTCGCCCTTTTCAGCACAGCGTGTCAGAATGCTGCGCCAGGAGGGCGTCCTGATGCCGCGCACCGTGCGTAATGGCGTGTGACGTCAGGATGGCGTCAGCGTGGGGTTGGGGCGGCCGGAGTGCAGCTGCCCCACTCCAACTCTACCTCCAGGCTGGCCCTTTGGGCCGGTCTGCAGAGGCACTAAAATTACAATTCAAAATATAAAACCAATTTAAAACAATAGTGAAGAGAATAGAAGTAGCCAAATCTAGAAAAGGCTAGGAGAGTAAAATCATTTCAGGTAGACATTGATAAAAATAATATAGTCAGTGTCAAACTGATATTGCTCTGTATGAAATTTGATAAGCATAATTATAGATACCTATAATAAGTACAACTAAAACAAACAATAATATATGTACAGTGGTCTAGGTTCTCCAGAACAACTCTATGGTCTACTTCTGGCAGAGTTGTGCTGGAGAACCTAGAAATTCCTAGAGAGAACATATTAATCAAAATCATAAATAATCAAATTCACAAAAGTCAAACTTGCAAATGTGGAGGGGCAACTGTAATTAAAGAAAAGGCTCTAGCACAATGGTTAACACCTGCCTGATCTCTAAAGGTATAGAAACCCATAGCTGGGTTTGTGAAGGTTACCTAAGATACAAAGAGTTTGGACCAGGGACCGGCAACCTACGGCCCGGGGGCCGGTTAAGGCCCCGGGCCCTGGACTTACCGGGCCAGGCCAAAGGTTGCTGCTGTCACCGCTGCGTGCGCTGCCGCGTTTTTGCCACTCTGCGGCTGCGCGCACCGCGACCGCCATTCTGGAAATCAAAATGGCGGTGGCGCGTTTGTGCATGCGCAGTACTCTTGCGCATGCGCAAACGCGTTGCAGCCGCCATTTTGATTTCCAAAATGGTGACCGCAACATGCACCGCGGTGGCTGTGGCCGTGCGCTGCTGCGGCGGCGGCGGCGGCGGCGGCGGCGTGCGCGGGGGGTTGCATGCAGTGGCGGAGGGCACGCATGCGCGCCGCCATTCCCCCCCCCTCAGCCCAGCCGAGACCTGGGCTACGGGAGACTGGCCCAGGTCTTAAAAAGGTTGCCTTCCCCTGGTTTAGACTGTCCTTCTGCCATGCAGCTTTATTATCTCAGGATAGCATTGCAAAGCCATCCAGAATAACAGTCTCAATAAACCAATTTATAAAAAATCCTTTTAATCCTCATGGTGAAATCAAACAAACCACTCTTGTATTCAATATAATTTGCCACCTTGTCCAAACCAGAAACCTATGTTTAACAGCTTCAGTGTAAGGCAAATATCAAGCCAAGCTTTGAAACTTATTACTGCTAATTCATTATGTTCAAATATTAAGAAAGATTTATAAAATCACTTAAAATATTACATTTTAAAATCATTTCAAATTACTGGAAAAGCTACCTCAGATATCTAGCTGTCCAAAATGTTCCAGCTAACACTACTGGCATTTAATGATTCAAATAATTAATTCTAAAGCCATTGCTGAAAATGTTAATGAATCACAGATAACAAATTCATTTTAATTGTTCCCATATTCAGCCAGATTCAAACCATGGTTTATTATCCTAGCTTGTTCCAAAGCTGTCAACCAGAACAGACAAAAATTTTTGACTCAGGGCCTCTGCAGACTGGCCCAAAGAGCCAAACTGGGGGTAGAGTTGGGGCAGGGCAGCCACACGCCAGCCACCCCAACCCCATGCCGACACTGTCCTGACGCCCTCTCGGCACAGCGTTTAAACACACTGCAATGGAAGGGTGAGGGAGAGCTGCGGTGCTGGCTCGTAGGGCAGCCTTTTGCCAACCCCTAAAAGGAGCAGCATTTTGCCACCCCTAAAAGGAGCAGCATTTTGCCACTCTTTTCGGGCAGCAAAAGAGAGGATCGGGGCAGTGGCGTGGGGTTGCTATGGCCCCGATCCACTGCTTCTCGGGGCAGCTCTGTGCCGCTCATCTGCAGAGGCACTCAATGAAGATTTCCTGAGTTACTGGCTTTGGAGGGAAAATAAAAAGGAATGCATGCATGAACAAAATGCCTGACTTATTAATTATAAACTGGTTTTGATGATCATCCAAACATGGTGAGCTGTAAAGCTGGTCTTTTAAATTTAGGACATTGATACAATTTTAACATTAGAAATCTGATGCACTTCATGTAAGGACAATATCACACTACACTGTTATAGAACTATTATTCCACTTTAACTGCTATGGATGCCTCCTGTGGAATCCTGGGATTTGCAGTTTAGGGAGGGGCATTTAGAATTTTCAGCTAGAGCCCAAGAGCTCTAGTATCTCTCCAAAGTACAAATCCCAGAATTGCACAGGAAGCAAATCAAATGTCAAGGTTTTCTTAAAACCTTCTTTAAAAAAATAGTTTAGGTCAAAGATACCATCATGAATATTAATTATACAACATCTCACTGTGTTCTATGACAATATTAACAGAGTTTATGAAGATGGGAGATAAGTTGATCAGTCCTATTCTGCAAGTGGTGCACATGACTCTCCTTTTCTATCAAGATCTTGCCTTTCTCTAAGTGTAATAGACAGTGTCTATTAAGATTATATTAAATAACAATATTCTACTAAAAATGATAATTAATCAAATCTTCCTCTCTATAGTGATTTAAACTGTGATTTAAATCATTAAATTGAAATTCTTCAGAAAAGTGCTTTAAATCATGATTTACATCAATTTGATGTCATCAGATCAATTGTGGAATGAGCTGGTCATAGACATCATTAAGACATCTTATATAAGTTCAGAAACCAAGATGCTGCTATTTTTAGATACATTTCCCTATAGATAGAATTTCATGTTCCAGTTGTGGAGGATCTGATGATATATGATTAAATCTGTAGCCCTAAGCAAGGATGAGTGGGTGTGAGAGAAGAAGCAGAGAAAGAAGGCTCCTTGCCCATTTTGAATCATCCTGACCAGAAATCATCTTACCTTCATTTTCTGAAATGCAACCCAAACAGAAATCATTAATGAAAAAGACCCATCTACCCAACAGATTTGCCAACACAAAGCAATTATGCAGTGAAAGAAAATGCCCATCACAACACTCATCAACTTTAATGTAAATACAAATGTTTTAAAAATAAGGCAGAAATTGTCTATATTGCACTGAGACTTTGAGCAATTATTTTTGAATGCAGACTAACTTGGAACATAGAGTCAATACAGTTCAATTTAATACTGCATTTCCCCAAAATATGCAGGCTGGGGACAGAGTTGTTCTGGAATTTTGTAGTGAAACTGTTATGTTGTCCCTATCATCTTTACTTTCTTATGCACATTTACCAGCTTGGCTCCAAATACAGCTATACTCAGACTAAAACCACTGGAATCAATTATAGCAATAGCAATAGCAAGTACATTTCTATACCACTTATCACACTTAAGCACTCCCTAAGGGGTTTACAATGTGTAAGCCAGGGGTAGGCAACCTAAGGCCCGGGGGCCAGATGCGGCCCCCCGAGGCCTTTGGACCAGCCCCAGGCCAGTCCTGCCGCCCCCGCTGCCCCCCGCCATGATGATATTGATTATTGTTGTTATTACTTGTTCTTGGGGTTTTCTTGGCAAAATCTCCACAGGGGTTTTGCCATGGTTTTCTGGGGCTGAGAGTGTGTGCATGCATATTTTCTAAATTTTTTTTAAAAAAAATTTAAAAATTATTTATTTATTTATTTTTGGTGCTTCGGCCCCCCAGTTGTCTGAGGGACAGCAACCCAGCCCCCGGCTCAGAAAGGTTGCCTACCCCTGGTGTAAGCTAATTGCCCCAACAAGCTGGATACTCATTTTGGTGACCTCGGAAGGATGCAAGGCTGAGCTCCTGGCTGGTATTGAACTCACGACCTAGTGGCTTGTGAGTGAATGGCTGCAGTACAGGCATTTAACCACTGTGCCAATTATGTTTAAGTTAGGCCTCAAACAAATGGACCAAAAGGCCCACCATCGAGCTGCGCTGGGGGCATGGCGTTTAGATGCCACATCCCCCCAAACCATGGGCCTACAAGACATGGGCTTGGCACCATATATGGTTGAGTGCATTTAAGCACACTGAAATGAATGGGTTTAAGCATGCCTAACTCAGCACAGGACTGCAATACACTGGATGCTTATAGCCTCTTGCATACTTCATACCATCAGTATAAATCTTCTCTGAATTCTTTTTCACACAGAGTTTGCATTTGGGAATTTGGTGAAAAATTTCATCTGTGCAATATCTTGCACATTTATGCAAATTACATTTTCTCCCACAAATTAAAATGTTATTTTCTACAAACATATTTTTGTACAACATTGTAGTTTGCACAAACAGTCCTGAAACATCAAACATCACTTAATAAAATGTTTCTGCATAATGTGTCAAGACACTCTTCTTTCTAGAGCACAAGAAAAGTAGGTGGATAACAATATACACAAGCAAACAGAAACATTTTGATAGCAACCACCAGAGGTTATGGCAACAGCTTGCTTGTGAAGTTAACTCAGTACAACCAAGTTTGTTGTTGTGTGCCTTTATGTCATTGCCAAATTATGCAATGCAAACCTATCATGGGGTTCTCCTGGCAAGATCTCATCAAAAGAGGTTTGCCATTACCATCCTCTAAAGCTGAGAGAGGCTGACTTTCTCAGGGTCACCTAGTAGGGTTTCCATGGCCTAGTGGGGATGGAAACTCTGGTCTTCCAAAGCTCTATCCCAACATTCAAATCACACCACCAGTACTTTCATGCAGTATGAAATCAGTCTTCACTGGCCCAAGGGAAAGAAAGAGCTGAACATATCAAGTCACCAAAAACTTGGGTTCTCCAAGAGGTATGTATATGTGTGTTCCTGCTAAAACAACCAATCTTAACTGCCAGAAGAATGCTCTTACCTGCACCACTGGGTGTCCTCCAGCAGATGCCTTGACAGCCCCTCGACTCCCTTCTGTCTCGTAATGGGCTCTGTGGTGGGACTTAGGCTGCACTTCTATTCGAAGTTCAAAAGGTCCTGAGTGAGATTGCAACTGCCAATCCAGAGCAGGCAAGGAAGGACTGTAATGGAAAACAACAGGGATTAAATATTAATGTCAAGCCTCCTACAATAAACCACAAGAATCTGGCACTATTACTTTGGAGGCCACTTTTAGCAGTTCATCCTTCACAATCTTACATTTGAAATTTCATCAATGGAGATAATGGTATGACATAAGTAATTTAAAAGGTAATGGTTATTTTATGAAGATTTATGGAGGCCAGAGATTTGATCAGCTACATGCTATCAAATGCTTAAACAAAATGGAAAACATTTTAAGCTTTGTTTTCAGAAATAAATAAATAAATAAATAAACACTTAATGCATTAATCAGAAAAGACAAATGTGGACTGTAAGACATATGGGGGGGAGGACCTGTATAAGTGCAGTGTTAGACTGAAGTAGCCTTTGGGGACTTTCAGTACTTCAGTTTCTTCCATTTACATTCATGCAGTTTCATTTTTTGATTAAGCACTTTTTTGGTTAAGCAATAATAATTAAAAAAATTAAGAGGGGATGAGAATTGTGTCAGTTTTATTTTTTGATAAATGATTTCCAGAATGTATACATTTCTTCATTAAGGCCTGAAATACATGGGCTAAATGAAGTGGCTTCTGGCCACTTTGGGGGCATGGTATTTACATGACCCACACCCCAAAATAACCAGAAGCCACTCTGACATTACCTTCCATTCCAAAGAACCAGATTAAAAAGCTGTTTTAATTCAGCTGCTGGGTGGCATGCCTTGGGACCACAGGCAGCAGCCCACTTTGGGAGTGGACTGTGCAGTCACCACGGTCCTGGCCTGATTGCAGCCCAATTGCGGCCAGAAGCCACTCTTTTCTGGTCATCTGCTTTGCCCCTATGTTGATGGAAAGTTCAAATATTGGCAAAAATATAACTGAGAGTTTTGTCTATCTAGGCAGAGAGTTTTAAGTACTTAGCATTTAAAAGTCTCCCTTTGGATGACAAGATATTCAGCCATGTTGATAGTGCTGAATTAGAAGTCAAAATGAGTGCCACTGTAGCTGACATTTGTTTTTTTTAAAAATGTTGATTTATACAACAAGTGAAGCCACTGTACTACCCTGGGTTTTTTGGAATTGTCTCAGGAGTGAAGTAGATGGCTCAAAAGATCTATGCTAGGACCACACCACTGCCATTTATTCCAGGACCACAGGAGCTGCATGTGTCTGGCCCTGATCTGGGCTGCTGCTGTGGTCTTGAACTGGGCACCAAAAAGGAGTGATACCCAGGATGAGGCAGACCTGGGGCAGCTTCTGGCCACATTCGGGGCATATATCATTTGAACGCCATGCCCCCAATGAGGCCTGATGGTGTCCCTTTTGAGTCGTCTGTTTGAGGCTTAATATATCTGAAGGATACCAGGTTAGATACCAATTTTAGATGAAATGTTAGTGTGTAATGGCCAAATGTCTGCAGCCTGAATCTTTTTCATAACAATAAGGGAGAGCTTTCTTGCTTACTCTCTCTCTTTCTAAATATCATGACTGTACCATTTCATGTGACATTGTACTGGGTAGCCTGAAGTGACTGGTGTAGAATTCTCATTCAAGCATAACTGGCAAGCTCATAAGGCCCTCCCTGTTCCTTACTACAGATGCTGTCATCTGAAACATTCCTGGATAATTATCTGGAGGGACCCCTGCTTCACCACAACAATCGCTCATATAATACACAGCAGCTGCATATCTCCATGATCACCGCATATTATAAAACAGATGCTTCTATGTTTAAGTTCATATATGATTGATCTCTTTTTATTTTCTCCCCTCCCCTTGAGCCAGGGCAGTGCCTCAATTTAATGTGCACTATTTCTGGCAGTCTGCAAAGGCTCTTTCTTTCAGTAGGTCTGCTCTAAGTATGACCATGCCTGGATTCAACTGGCTTAAAGAAATTCTCTTAAGTGTGCATCTTTAAAATGAGACAATAAGCGTTGGAAACCCACATATCATCCTATGATTCAATTTCTGTTGACTATGGGCCTTTGCAGACTGCCAGAAATAGTGCAAATAGAGTCCACTTTAAATTGAGGCACTGCCCTGGCTCAGTGCTAGGGAATTATGGGAACTGTAATTTATTGTGGCACCAGAGCTCTCTGACAGAGAAGGCTCAATGTCTTAGAAAAAAATACAATTCCCTAGCACTGAGCCAGGGCAGTGCCTCAATTTAAAGTGGACTCAATTTGCACTATTTCTGGCAGTCTGCAAAGGCCCTATATCTTATACCTGAGTTTTGATCCCTCCCCCAGGAGCCTTGAGAGGGCAGGGCTGTCATGTTACTGGGATAATTGTTCAGTCAAATGGCTACACACTTCACATACTAATACTGCACTATGTAAAGTTGCACTTTATATTACAAAGCTATTTCATTAGGGCCAAACTATCACATATCGTTTCACTGGGGGAGAGGGGATGACATAATAGATCACCAAGAAATGCAAATTATATAAAATGAAATATAAAAATTCTTACAGCATCCAGTAAGATTAATAACACAATGAGAACTGAGTAATAAACTTTAACAGGGCAGCAAAATGTGTAGCACATGGAAATATGAAAGCTACTAGTGATTCTACAGATGCCATGTCAAGCAATATAATGCCCACAGCTGCAGTTATTTCAGACACATGGAAGTTCTTCTCCTTGCTAAAACATCTTGGCAGATGGGGCTTATAATGTACCCTGTGGGATCAGACAACCACACTGCTGACCATTAATTCCACCCTATGTGGAAATGTGACAGAAGCACAGATCTACATTCTCTCCTCCTTTTGAACCAGCTCTTCCTTGCATTGACATCAGTAACACAGCAGAGGAACTAAATCTTGATGTATTTAATGTGCATGAGTGATGATTCAGTGTGAAAATTCATCACCTTTTGTGCTGCAGAAAAGAAGTGTTACATGTCAATAAATTTTGGTAGAAGGCCTTTTTGATATAATACAGCTAGATATAAAACATGTGATCAAGTGGTCTCACAGTACTTAACATGGAAAGAGAAGTACAGTGTGATCCAAAAAGAATCGTACAAAAGTAAAGCTGTTCTTAGTCAGTTTTGCATCATTTTTTTAAAATCCCGGTGCTGGGTACTGTTGTCAGTTATAGACATCTAATGGAATGTGAGTCATGAAAAAGATATTCTTCAATCAAAACCAAAAGTACTAGTAAACCACTATACTCAAGCTGTAAACAACTATGAAATTACAACTGTTATCAAGTCACAACAAGATTCTTGTTTATTGACTGTGTATATGTATGTGTCCATACACTGATACACAAACACATTTGCACAGCAAGAGTACAAAGTTAAGCAGCACATGCACTCCACTTTCATACAAAATGTTTTCAAAATTATACCAACACCAGTTTGCTTTTGAATCTGTTATAAAAATTGAACTTCTCTTATCCAAAATGCTTGAGATCAGAAGAGTTTTGGATTTTGGATTTTACTTTTTGAGGGGAGGGGAGAATTTGGAATATTGGTATTTGCATATATGTACATAATGAGATATCTTGGAGATGGGATCCAAGTCTCAACACAAAATTCATTTATATTACATATACATATACTTTACACATCACCTGAAGGTAATTTTATACAATGTTTTCTAAATTGTTGTGCATGGAACAAAATTTGTGTACATTGAACCATGACAAAGCAAAAGTGTCACTATCTCAGCCACTCATAAATAAAAAAAGAGGGTTTGGAATATTTCAGGTTTCAGAATTCCAGATAAAGGAGACTCAACCTGTACTATAATGAGTGATTTGGTCACTTTTGGATAAAATTTCTGGCGGATTTTCAGACAAAAGTGAGCTATTATCATTTCCAACCTGAGTACTTCTGCCAACCCTGTTCTAAATTATTGATACATGATAAAGTGTGTAAAGTAAGATGTAATTAAAATTAAAGCTGCAGTTATAGTCTCAGCAATGAAATTAGAAGTGAGGTAGATAATTTAAATAAATGGAATATGACTTGGTTTGGTGTTTAGGGAGTTTTGTTTGCATGTATGGGTAGGAAGATATATGGTAAATCGGAGTAAATAGTTGAATGAGTATGTGGGTATGATTGTATTGTATATTGTATGACTGTATGATTGTATTGTTATATATGTGTATGTAATGTATGAATGTAATTATGATTTTTAAATCAATAAACAGTATAAAAAATAAATTATTATTTTCCACTTTCATCTGTGAATAAAATGGGGAAATGGGGGGAGGGAATTAAACTAGAAGCCTTAAAACATGCTTACTAGTATAGAACAAGTAGAGAAAGCACATAATTTAAGAATATTACCTTTGAATTACAGCTTCAAGAATCTGAACACTCATGCTAGCTAAGGGCCTCTACGAGAAGCCAAGGATTGGGGCCGAGGCTGCCCCATGCCTCGGCCCCAATCCACCCTTTCGGCGACTGGGAAAGGAGCGCTAAAATAGCACTCCTTTCCCAAGCCCCAGAAAGGGTGCCAGAAGAGCCGTCGCTTGGCTCTTCCGCATCTCTTCCAGCTCAGCTCGTGCAGAGGCTGGGCCAGAAGGACGTCATCGGAGCGCTCGTCGTGTGCAACGGCAGGCACTCCGATGACGTCCTTGGGAAGGGGTTGGGGTGTCCGGCATCCAGCTACCCCTCCCCTTCCCTGGCTCCAAGACAGCGTTTTGTGCCATCTGCAGAGCCCCTTGGTAAGGGTAGGTGTTTCAGACCAAAAGTAACCTTTTCCAAGTTATTGAACATATGCAAATAAGAATGACTCTTTCTCACAAGTAACATTGTTTCAGGATTTTAGTTATAACTATTATAACTGTAACTGCAAACTATGTGACACATAAAGCCACAGTATCTCACGTCTGTTATATTACTGAACAATTCCATGTTAAACACACTTAAACAAAAGCTCAGAAGGAGTTATTGAAATAATTCAAGCTTCCCTTCTGTTTCACTGGGCTATAATCATTTGCCTCAAGAGTATTTTCCATCATAGATGTAGAAGTCTAGATAAGTTATTCCATTTTGCTGGAAGCCGCATGATTCACATGGCTATTAATCTGCTTGTATCAATACTTCCCTTGTGAACTGGTTCTGCTGTAAACATTTTCTACGTGCTAAAACTTGGCATACAAGATTAAAGGCTACCTGATTGCAAACAGAGGAGAAACTTAAATGCACACAAATACAACCATACACAGAGCTTTGACTGTGGGCCTTTGTGCAGAAACAGTACCCAGATGTTTGGGATTAATCCAAAATTGGAGTCTAAATGCTAAGCGTGCAAAGGAGATCCACAGAATATCATAGCTCCAAAGAATTAAAAGTAAGTGACTTCCACAATTATTCCCAAGCAAGGCTGGTTGACTGCAGATACTATTCCTCCCAGGGAAACAAAAAGTCACAATCTTGAAGCCACTTTCACATAAATGGTTGGCTTCTCCTTCCTCTAAACTTTAGATTGATGGGGAAAGTGGGTGTCGTACAATTAGCATCTCAGTTTTATTGTGAAGGTAAATTATGCAGAATGTTTCAGACACCACTGGGAATGTGCATAAAACTAAAAAAACCATTTTTTCTTGTGAAACTAATTCGGGAGCATTTCATGCTACACCACATTATATTATTATATTGTACTTTAACTCCCATAGTTCCATCCAGTGAAATCTTGGGATCTGAAGTTTAGGGAGGATTATTTAAAATTCTTAGCCAGAGAATTCTAGTGGCTCACCAATCAGGATTCCACAGGATTAAGCCACAACAGCTAAAGTGGAAAACAGTGCTGTAACTGCATAATTTGAAATGGCCCTCAGTGTGTAGCTTTAAAGAATTCACTCACTTTCTACTTTTGTTCCCAATCTGAACTCACTAATTATTGTCAATAATTTACTTTTAAGTGTTTTGTACAGTAAAAATGTAGCATAAATACAAAATGTATCTGTAACCATTCATATTCTTATATCCAAGTAAGAAGCTCCTTTTTGGGAAAAGGAGTTCCTCTTGACAAATGAAAGGGAAGCATGACCATCCATACCATCACAGATCTATGTGAAAAACAGCTACTGATTTAGGAATTTTCCAATCATCCTTTTATTTCATGATTTTTTTTCCTTTTGTTATTCAGGAAGAGATAACGCAAGTTTTAGGAAACAATGCTTATGTCAGGATGGAATTTGGAATCTGTATTATTTGCTGGAAACTAACATAGGCTTTGAAATGAAACAGATGTATAAAATAACCAGGGGTGCGGTAATGGGTCTCCAGAACTATTGTGGCAGATGCTTATCTTTGAGGGTGGGGAGAATTTAGAAAAACCATTTCAACTGCACATCCCGTGACTGTGCTGATGGCTATGTTCAACTGCCCAGGATTATTTCATACATATAAAATGAAAAGTATTTATGTGCTGGAGGAAGCATGGTCAAGGGCCTTTGCTTGGTAGGATAAGTTAAAATCACACTTTTACGGTAGCTTCCAGCTGTCCTGAAGCCTGAGGTAATGAGATCATATGGAAAGATACTGAAAACCAGGAAACATACTTTTATTTTACACAAAAGCAAAACAGTGGAAAAATATTATGCACATAATACCTAAATTCCTTTCACTTTCATTAACAGGCTGGGGAATGCTGTATTCATTTTAATTGCAGATAATAAAATGTATGTGTTTTTAAAAAAACAGGCATAACACAGTTCACATTAAATTAGTGAATAATAAAAAATTTAACTTGGTCTAATCATCCCATCCTACTTAGAATTAGGACGAATGAAGATAGGAAGAAGGAATATAAACAGTCTAAGACATGTGGATGAAACTATACTGGTAGCGGAAAACATCATAGATTTGGAACAATTACTAAGGAAGGTTAAGGAAGAAAGTGCAAAGGCAGGCTTTTGCTGAACATGAAGAAAACAAAAATAAAGACCATGGAGAATCTACATAAATTCAATCTAGATAATGAGGAAATGGAAATAGTTAAAGATTTCCCAGATCTTGGATTAAACATTGATCAGACCAGAGACTGCAGTCAAGAAATAAGAAGACTAGGAGTGGGAAGAGCACAGATGAAAGAACTAGACAGGATCCTAAAGAGAAAAGATATACAATGTATTTCAGATCTCCATGTATGGATGTGAGAGCTGGACAGTGAAGAATGAGAATAAAAAGAAAATCAACTCATTTGAGATGTGGTGTTGAAGAAGAGTGCTGAGGATACAGAGGATGGCCAAAAAGACAAATAAATGGACCCTAGAACAGATCAAGCCTGAACTCTCCCTGGAAGCCAAAATGATTAAATTGAGGTTGTTGTACTTTGGCCACCTCATGAGAAAGCATGACTCATTAGAAAAGCCAATAATGCTAGGAAAGGTAGAAGGTAGTAGAAAGAGTTCATGCCAGATGGCTAGACGCAATTAGGGAGATCACAGGCCTGAATCTACAAGACTTAAGCAGAGTAGTGGAGGATGGGGGGGTTGGAGATGTCTCATCCACAGGTTCACCATGAGTGGAGGTCAACTCAAGGGCAGTTAACAACAACAACAATCATCCCATTATTTTTCCCTTGACACTGAACACACATACGCAAGGTATCAATTTATCTATAATTTTCTCATCTAATCTAAACGTTTAGGCAATGTACAATGGCTCCGAAAAGAATTTTCCTTCTTTAAATTTATGTTACAATCCTGGATAGGACTAACAATCCTCATTCTTATAACTGTTGACCCCCTCCTAGGTATCCATGGTCTGAAACATATGGGCAAGATAGAGTGGCTTCTGGCCACTTTGAGGTGGGGCATGCACATGACACACACCTCCGGAGTGGCCAGAAGCTAGCCTGAGGCTGCTAAAAGTGGCTCAGGGCCACCAGAAAAAAGAACACAAAAAAGTGCTCCTTGCTGGCAGCTCATTCAGGATCATGGTGGTGGCCCACTTTGAGAGTGGATTGTGTGGTTGCCATGGTCCCCAGGCAACCTCCAGGCAATCGTGGGCATAGTGGCCTTTGGTCACTTTATCATGCCCGTCTGCTTGACCCCAACATCTACCTATGGATTTTGTCATCTAAACAATGAAGAAATTTAATAATGAAAAATATTTTCTCACTTCTCGTCCTGTGGACAGCAATCTCCCTCCCACACATACACACACACTCACATAAAATCTCTCACATTCACCCAAGAAATCCTAGAGGACAGGATAAAGTTATTTGGCATTTTGTAGGATCAAATGTTCTTAACCCAAGTACCCAGACTCTCCAATACACCACATACATTCCTGCTCAAGGGTTATTCTTATTCCTTTAGGCTGTAACACTATGCAGATTTACTAAGGAATAAGCCACACTGACCATAGTAGATTCACTTCCAAGCTCACTTCAGTTTTATAGCTAACAATCATATGTGATCACAAGGAGGGGAAATCCCTCAAAATAACCAAAATATTACAAACTGAAGAAGTAATCAAATTTAAACATGCAAGTACACACAGCATAAAATCACACTAAAAATTATACAGATGACTATGTTTGCACAGGAGCAAACTACAGGAACTCAGCTATAAAGTTATGCTTCTAATACAAAATATTTCAATTATTTTATTTATATAGTGCCATCAAGGCTAAAACCTGATACAAGGGAAACAACCGATGAAGGAAGGCAGGGAAAATCAGGGAAGGTATGTACAGTTGTTTCAATCAGTGTCTGTAGCAGTGCAATCCTAACTCAAACATGTGTCAGCTTTAATGGGTTGAGGAATAAGGCACAAGCCTCTTATGCTGGCTGAAAAAGTCTTCTGCTGATGATATCAGAGATCATTTAGCAGAGAAATCTGCTGACACAACTGCTCTGGTGGCTTTAAAAGTCTTGCATCAGAAGTTACCTTCTGCTCTATAGACATTGAGAAACCACTACTCCCATCATAATTCTGCTGGTTAGGGCTGATGGGTACCAGAATTCAGCAACACCTGGGACCCTTTCACTGACTTGACTTAAGCACTACATTTCTTTATCTGAAAACATGTATACCTTGTCTTTCTTTGGAAGAGTTCAAGACAGTATACAAGCACATATGGGCTGTGCTGAAGTTCTTCTGAGTTCCTCAAGACACAGAACACTATTCTAGATAAAAATGTGAGACGACTACTTATTTATTCATTGATTTTTTTTTTTATCCTGTCTTTCTCCTGAGATGGGATTCAAGGAGGCTTACAATAATTTTAAAAAGATTAAGCAAAATATTCGTTAAATTTTGTTAAAAAATGAAATATTATTTTAAAATCATGGTTAAAAGCTGTTAAAAACACATTTAAAACATAATTGCCAGTAAAAGTTTAAAAATACAGCACTTCATGCATGCACTACTGCTTCATAATTAAAATTCAAAGCCCTACCTCAGGGTCGGCAACCTTCACATACCTGGGGCTGGTCGCTGGTCCCCAGGTCTTCTGCTGGGCCGGGGGGGGGGGAATAGCAGCACATGCGCTCACGCGCACGCACGCATCCCCCACTGCTGCCGCTGTGCGCACTGCCACCTCTGCGCCGCCACGCTGCCGTACATGTTGTTTGCCAAAATGGTGGCCGCGACTCATCTGTGCATGCGCAGTAGTCCTGCGCATGCGCAAATGAGTCGCGGCCATTTTGGCAAACAAAATGGCAGCTGCGCAGCATGCAGCGGAGGGAGCACGCAGCGGCGGTGGCGGCAGGGGTCGGTTGGTGGGGGTCGGTGGGCCGGGTGCGGCCTGCGGGCCGTAGGTTGCCGACCCCTGCCCTACCTGAATAAAGACATCTTTACCTGCCAGTGAAAAGAGAGGAGGGAGGAGGCCAGTCAAACCTCTCATGGAAAGGAGTTTCACAAACTGGGAGCAGCCACTGAGAAGACCTCGTCTATGTCCTCACTAAACACACCTGCAAAGGTGGTGAAATCAAGAAAAAATTCTTCCCTGCAGATCTTAAAACTGGAGCTCACTTAACTAAATTTTAAAGAGAAAAATCAGCACTTTGAATTTAAAGGGAACTTTAAAGAGAAAATCAGCACTTTGAATTCTACCCAGAAATGAGGTGGTAGCCAGTGAAGCTGTTTCACCAAGGAAATCATTTGATCCCTATAACCAGCACTTGGACAACAGCCTGGCTGCAACATTTTGGACCTGCTGAAGTTTCTGAACAGTTTCCAAAAGCAGCCCTATATAAAGTGCACTACAGTAGTCCAAATGGGATGTAACGAAGGCATGTGTCACCATAGCCAGATCTGACTTCTCCAGGAACAAGTGCAGCTGTCGCTCTAATTTTAACTGTGCAAATGCAGCATTACAGAGGCAACAAGAGGAGAATGTTGCAATATTACTAGCCCCTCTACTTTGAAAAGAAGAATTTCCAAGTTGTCTCAGTTATAGCAGACTTTAGATACAACTTTAAGGGACCAAAGAGAACTTAAACAATTACCACAATGTGTGTGTCTGGGACTACATGTGTGTGTCTGTTTGTCTTAATAAGGCCCAATGGAAAAGGCTGTAAAATATATAAAAACATGGATCTGGATGTTAAAAATCAAAACAGAACTTTCAAAGTATGAGGATAATTTGATTTCATTATTTGATTGCACATTGCTACTTATTTTGCCTTTTTATAATGTCTATAAAATTGTATTACTGTTTCCATCAGGCTGCAAGGAAAGCAAGGTCAGAGTGGTGGCTGCGGCCTTCCATGTCAGCGAAGTGATGAATCTTCTCCAGATTTTCCTCTGAATTTTAAAAGAGATGGACTTCTGTTAACAAAATAGGTTGGAAACTTTGGAAAGCTCCTCTGAAGTTCAAACTAAAACTTGGAGCACATTCACCAACACAGAGACAAGGAAAACACCAGCTCCCATGCCAGGGAAACTCTATCAACTCTGCTGAAACATAAGTTCCTGTAGGCTCCTCCTCTCTTTTGTCCATTGCAATTCTAGCAGGTTATTATAAGTGGTCCTGATTAACTTTAAAGAATTGCTGCTTTCTTCTCCCTTTTCCTTTTTGCCTCTGTGTCATATATTCTGGATTATAAACCTGTGGGGAGAAATTATCTTCTTTCACTTGGCAGTAAACTGCTCTGAGAACTGTTTCCGCTGAACAGTGGAGGTAAAAAATGCTTTAAATAAACAAAATATACTTTTGACAAATATACAGCACTATTGGAATGCTATTTAGAGTGCTTACCTGTGAGTGAGTGTTACTTATCTAACTTCGAAGGCCTAGAATACACCTTTTTCCTGGTACTGCCATATGAGATCTCTCCCATTATCTCACCTCTCTTCCCTGTACTTCTTGGTGTCACCTCAAAATCATTTCTGAATGGCTTTCCAGTAGGTTTTTAGCATGCACTGAGAACAGTATTGGGGAACAGAAACTATCCCCTCCATCTCTGTGGACAGAAGCTGCCCTTCTCCATTTCCATTGATAAAGATGAATTTATACGGGTTTTCTTTTAATGGGTTAATAAAACTGACCTCCCCCAACCCACATACATACACTTCAAACCCAAAATGGCAAGTAGGAAGCCAAGACCCTACAGAAGGAACTGTCTTTATTGACCAATCTGAAAATTAATCAGAAAACAACACAACATTATAGGACTGGCTCAAATTAAACTCAGTGAAAATCATATTTGGTGGCCCTTTAGGTATACAAAACTGCAAAAGAGAAGAATTTGTAGAAGGGAGAGCAGATTAGGAAAAAACAGGGAGAGAAAGTACATTTTAAAAGATAGCTTTTCTTCACCATCTACTGCACACACACACCCCATGTACCTCATGTATGACGGGGACAATGGCTTTGATTTGGCCCACTGATAAGGATGCTGTGGCACAGAGAGATACTGATCGCAGAAATTTCCTTTCCTGATGTGCTGAAACCCTGGAAACTCTTCTGGTGACAGGTCAGCTGTTGGTGATATGGTCCCCTGATCATCACCACTTGGTTCAGTCTTGAGTGTCATGGACGGAGTGTGATCTAGTGCTGTTTTCCTGGACTTGATAGGAATTCCATCATTCATGTCTATTGTGCTATCAGTGGTGAGGGCATTGATAGCGGCAACAATGGCTGAACTGGTGTACTGGTTAGTGTTTCCCAGCCACGTTTCATCAGTCACACTAACCCTTGGAGAATTTTGAGGTGAGGGTGTTGGAGAATGGTGTGGAGAGTAGGATGTCTGCCTTCCATTCAGACTGTATTTTCTCTTGTTGCAGGGTGAAGATGGCCTTGAGTTCCGAGTGCTCAGCCAGTTCTCCTCAGTAATGCTGGTTCTGGGAGAAGCAGAAGGAGAATGTCTGGGTGAATTAAGTAATGTGCAGGCTACCAAACTTCGTTGGTACCTCTCCTCTGTGTCTGTGGTCTTAGGTGATACACAAGGTGATTGCCAAGGAGAGGTCTGGGGTGAAGTGTAGGGATAAGAATAGTTGGACTCATAGGAAGAGGCTTCTGAATTGCAACTTCTGGAAGACAAGCTACTCGCTGGGCTGAGACAAGATGGGTCTCTATAAGCCTCAATATTTGGTAAGTTCAAAGTGGCTGTGGAGGGTGATCTCTTTGCATTTGGGATAGGCTCCTCCACTTCAGCATCATGGAAAAACTGGTTGTTGTTATGATGCAATCCCAAGTATGAGGTTATTTCAATTCTAGGGCTTTCTAATGCTGGCACTCCATTAGGTCTGACATTTGGAGGCAGATAATATCCAGCGGTGCCACTGTCAGTATGCCCTCCATATCCTGAAGGATGATTAGTTGATGGAACAATTGAAATGATTGGATTAGATGTCTGGAGGCCATGGCATGGAGTTGAAAATGAAGAATGTGCCACACTGAGAGGCAAACTTGAATTTATATTTGAAGATGGGTAGTTATAATGTTCTGTAAAAAGATAAAACAAAAACAAAAAGAATGACATGAGATGTTGCGTGAACACATACATTATTTAATGAGCAAAATGCCATCCCAGTTATAATCCAGTAGATATTCTGGGGTTTTACTTGAGTTCACAGCCAATTTCAGACATTTATTCAATAAACAGGCTCAGGGTTTCAGATGCAATTCACCTCTTGTAAAAGAAGAATTACAAAAAGGTCTTCTATAGCATTCTGTAGAATGAACAAGGGACTGTATGCTGAAGGCACTGTAGGATACTAGAGGTACCACCAAGAAACAAAGTGTCCCATCTTATTTTTGCATTTCTGACATAGTGGACGACATCACAATTCATGCAACTCCCCAACAGAATACAGTTGGCTTTCCTTATCCATGGATTTTTTTTATCCACAGATTCAAGCATCTACAGTTTGAAAATACTCCCCCCCCCCCAAAAAAAAGACCCCTCCCCAATAAATTCCAAATAGCAAACCTTGATATTCCATTTTGTGGAATAGAATTTTATGGACCTGGAGAACTTTAACAAGAGGGAGCCAATGGACTAGGACTTAACTCTTTGAGGTTTCTACTTCCAACAGCTTCTGAAAAGCCCATGTTTTTCTGCTTAACACCACTACAACTGAGAAATGAACAGCCATATAAATAACCTCTCTAGATTTTGTTTCCAGGGTCAGCATTAGCACTCAGCATCCTCAGGCACCCCAGTAGGGCCTACCACTGATATCTATTCTATGGCCCTTACAAAGTTTTCTTCTCCTTGTATGCTAATCAGTGCTGATTGGTTAGATCCCTGCGACATTATTTTAATTTCCCACATTATGTTTCTCAACATTGGGCCTTTGCAGACTGCCAGAAATAGTGCAAATTGAGTCCACTTTAACTGCCCTGACTCAGTGCTAGGGAATCATGGGAACTGTAGTTTATTGTGGCACCAGAGCTCTCTGACAGAGAAGGCTCAATGTCTCAGAAAACAATACAATTCTCATGATTCCCTAGCAGTGAGCCAGGGCAGTTAAAGTGGACTCAATTTGCACTATTTCTAGCAGTCTGCAAAGGCCCATTGATTCTACAGCTAAAACTGATGGAGGGAAAATACCAAATTAAGATGAAGGGAGAGCTTAGAAAGGTTACTCTTCTGGCCTGCAGCTCCCAGAATCCTGTAGCCAACTTTCCCAAGCTCCGAATGAAGGAAAATGTTATATGGAAAACATGCTGAAGTACCATCTTACACAGAAGCAGAAAAGTTCAGTGGTAACACTTTTATTTTGATATCTATACTGACTACACAAAGCCTACTGGGTAAGTTTGGTTTCTAGAGTTATTGATCCTCTGGGATAGAATAGTACTAGAATACAATTATTCTTTTATTTGTTCTCTTTCATTAAATTATCACAAAACAATTCCCATTTTATTGATTTCTTATCTATTCCCAACTACTACTTAATGCAGGACAGCAGCCCTCTTACAGAAACGGGACAGCTTACATCATGCTCCAAGCAGAACTTAAAGGCTGAAAGGCAACTTGTCTCAGGCCATTTGTATTCATCATGAACATCATGAGAGCAAGGGGGGGGGGGGACATGCCCTCAGCACGTGCACAGCAGACATATTGAAACTGCAGCAGCCACAGTGACACATTGCTCAAAGGAAAGAGAAGCTTCCTCTTCCATGAAAGCCAGAATATCTGCCAACCATGAAGCAGAATTATCCCCTTTCTTCTCTTCCTCCTCCTGATAACTCTGCTTAGAACAAAACAGCTACATCAGTTCTAATACACTCCAACATTTAACCAGTATGAGGTCAGTCCTTTTAACAAACCAAGCTCCAAAATTAAATCAGATAATATTTTTGGTGAGTGCTGCTGACTTTGAAAAGGGCTTCCAGTTTGAAAACATCTAATAATGCAAACATCTAATAATGATGCTGGAGCCCATCAGCAAGATGGCTGAAATGCTCCTCTGTTGTAGATCATCTGCTGCACCACTTACCACCAATAAATAAAGCTTGTGCTACAGCCATAATATGTGTCAAGTGTTCAGCAATGAATGAAGTCTTGGGATGTCTGGAACTACATGCTATTCCAGACCATGAGACCTAAGCCATTTTGATTCACCTTTTATCATAAAAATACACATTTCATTTAATTATTTCTTTATTCATACCATTCATCTTGTGACATTTCCACAAGTGATATGTCCTTAAGGCAATTTACAATAAAGCAGAACTACAGAAGTGAGAGCCAGAGTGGTGCAGTGGTCTTAGTGTTGGACTCTGGAAACCAGGGCTTACCTGGCAGGCTTACCTGGTTTGATTCCCAGCTCAGCTATGAAACCCACCTTGGGCAAGTCACACTCTCTCAACCTCAGGAGAAGGTAATAGCAAGCCTTCTCTGAATAAATCTTGCCCAGAAAAACTCATGATAGGTTTGCTTTAGTGTCACCATAAGTCAAAAACGAGTTGAAGGCACACCACAATTAAAAACATAAAAGATGTACAAACATAAACAAAATTAAAACACATTTGAAAACACACACCAGTAAAAATACAGTTGTTGTTGTGTGCCTTCAAGTCTTTTCATACCTACGGCAACCCTAAAGCAAACCTGGCGTTACCTGGCAAGATTTGTTTGGAGGGGGGTTGTCTTCAAGAGAGGGTGACTTGCCCAAGATAACTAGTGAATTTCCATGGCTGAGCAGGAATTCAAACCCTGTTCTCCAGAGCTGTAGTCCAATGCTGGTTCTACAGTATTCATCCATTTGAAAGCTCTTTCCACACCATGAGGGCAGTTGCCAAAGGTCTGTCTGAATAAAAAAAAAAGATGTTTGCAAGCTGGCATAAAAAGCCAGCCTAGGCTCCCTTGGTAGGGAATTCCAGAGCCTAGGAGTGGCTAATGAGAAAACCCTTCTGAAGAGGTGGATTATTCTACAAAACTCTCTCTACCACAATCTCCCACTCTGTACACATCAAGGGAGCCTTTTCTGAGGACTGAGTTTATCCTGGCCACTCCATTCAGTGGCTAGTTTTGAATATAGATGTTGACATTTCTGATTCTACTGAAATCACATATTCCCCATAAACAGGAATATGTCTTTCCTCTCCCCTCGCTACTTTATATTATTTATGGTATAAAAATCCCACACACTTGTATTTTTAAAATTTGCAGTTCTTTTGTTGCTGTTGTGTCCCTCCAAGTCATTTCTGACATCTGGCAAACCTATTATGGGGTTTTCTTGGCAAGATTTGTTCAGAGAGGGTTTTCTATTCCCTTCTGTCTGAATCTGAGAGAGTGCGACTTGCCCAAGGTCACCCAGTGGATTTCCATGGCCAAGCGGAGATTCAAAGTCTGGTCTCCCAGACTCCTAGTCCAACTCTCAAACCATTATACCACACTAGCTGTGGCAGCTCTGACTCCATTGCAAAAATAAGCTAGTATTTCTGTCACTCATAGTATCCTATCTGTCTTATCTATCTTTTTTGCCTGCATCAAAGCTACCTCTTGTTTTCACATGCCTTTTGAACTTCAGTTGCTTTTTAAGAATTCTGTATTCTGGAATGATTGAAGCAAACAAGTCAAGGCTTCCTCATTTCCTCCACAAACAATGTTTCCTTCCTTCCTTCCTAGGAGGGGAATGCCCCAGGCAATGGCACTCCCCTACTTACACTCTTAGATCCGGAAAAGCTCTCACATCGTGGCTGTATTCCCAACACAACTCACTCCGCATCACTATCACTGCGAGGAGCAAAGGAGAAACTGAGCTTGTCACTTCTGCATGTTGGCTCATTGTATTCTTTCTGTTTACTACTAATATACTCAGCTCCAGAGTCTACCTTATTAATATTCAGATTTGTTAAATGATTCAGGAAAAGACAATACTGATGCCAGATGCATAACACAACCTAGCTGCTCTTAAGTAGCTTGGTCATACTTTAGGCTGATTTATGTTGTGTCACACACCATTAATATGTTCGACACCTATACAAATATTCTACTAGATGTCTTAGGAAAGCTGGCTATTTACCAAGAGACTTACAAGGATTGAGCAGTGCATATAAAACATGGTTTTTTATCTCTAGCTTGGAGCTTGCTCCATACACTACAGAGTAGGGAAAGAATCATTTTGAACATATTAAATTTATGTGAGTGCATAATACCCATTATATGAAAACTTATGTAGGCCTGAATAAAATAGCAAGGAATCTCTCATAAACCACACTCAACCAGAACATGAGGAAGTTACTTTTTGAGCAACAGTCCCCATGCTGATTGAGAAATTCTGGGAGTTACAATAAAAAGAGTAACCTTCCCTATGTGCTACTCTCAATTCAGTGAAACTCCTATATGTCTGTCATTATCAGGACAAATAAATGATTTGCTCAGTACCTCTAGTTTGGTACAAAACACTGGATTTCTCAACACAGTAATGCAAGTGGGTATACAACTGCATGCAGAAATTTTTAGTGTGAGCTGCCTAGTATAGTGGCTTGAGTATTAGATTAGGCCACTGGAGACCAGGGTTCCAATCCCTGCTCAGCCATGGAAACCCATTGGGTGACCTTAGCAGGTCACACTCTCTCAGCCTCAGAGGAAGAAAAAGGCAAACAAAAACAAAAACAACCCAACCCTCGAAACAAATTCTGCCAAGAAAACTGCATGATATGTTTGCCTCAGAGTCACCACAAATCAGAAATCACCTGAAGGCAAACAACACATAAATATCTAAGAGCCATCTCCAGTATCACACTGGTGATCCAGCAGCCACAGTCACAATGTTAACATTCTGTACAGAGTCCAGTAAACAAAGGTATATTGCAAATTGTTTTGAATGTGTTTTCTGGAGGCACAATTCAGAGTTTTGGATATGACCTATAGAGCCCTATACTACTGATGTCCAGGCTATCTGAAGGAACATAATTTCATATATTGGCCTCCCCAGGTGATAAGATTTTGAAGGAAGCCCTCCTCTTGATTATGCCACCAACAGAGGAATGCTGGTTAGGAACACAAGAGAAAGGCTTTCTTGCACCCAGGCTTCTGGTTGGCAGGTATATGTGGCTTAATACAAGACTTCCTGGTTTGATCAATTAGATGTCTGAACCAGGAAACTGTGGTTTGAACACTCTATACAAATCAAGATAGCAAAGCACAATTTCATCCTGGTTCTGTCTTTGCTTATTTGTTATAGTGTGTCTTCAAGTCATTCATGACTTACAGAGACCTTAAGGTGATCCTATCATGGAGTATTCTTGGAAAGATCTGTTTAGAGGAGGTTTGTCTTTGTCTTCCTCTGACGCCGAGAAAATGCAACTTGTCCAAGGTCACCCAGTGGGTTTCATGGCAGAGCTGGGATTCAAACCCTGGTCTCCAAAATCATAGTCTAACACTCAAACCACTACACCAGGCTGGTGTCATCGCCTATAGCGAATACTAAAACTAGTTTACTTGTTCAGAAATCACAGCATACTTTGTCTTAATAAATCCGAAAGTGGTCTGTAAGGCCAGATGCACTTGGGGAAAGGGGGCTTGCAGAGATGTGGTCCATCCACATTCTAATGAAGCAGGGAAAACTATCCCTAACAAAAGGCGAGTCGTCCTCAGGCTGTATGTGGACTTCAACAGTCTTTCCTGTGGCCCACCAACAGATTTCCCAGCACTGAAATCCCACTCAGCTATCATCAACACTTTACCCAACTAATGCCACCAAACTGCAACTGGGAGCCCTGCATGGCCTGATATTAGGACAACAACCTTGACCCTCATCGGTCCAAGAATTCTACTAGGCATCACAGCTCCACAGATACCTAATTTCCCCACTTGTAGGGAGGGGTGTGTGTGCTGCTTGGAGGATGGCAGATCTGGCCATACCATTAAGCAAAGCAAGGCATCTGACAGTGGGAGGCAATGGGCAGATACAAATGCTGGATGAGAGATCTGTGTCCACCATGCCACCAGTGCTATGCTCCTTCAGCCAACCTGATGCCTCAAGATCCCATTGTCATGGAGGGGGCACTATATTCTCTGCCCCTCTGGCAGAAAAATATATTGAGCGAATTCTGCATGCTGTAGGCATCATCATCACTCCTTCCCAAGCAAAAATATTGAGGTGTTTTCTTCTCTCTACTTCCAAGTGTCAACAAGAATCAAGCAGAAGAACTTACTTGGAGGTGGTGGGACTTCAGCACCGTGAGACTAAAGTGTATAGTTAATTCACCATAATAAATGACATAGAAACCACTGGCTGCCACTGCCACTCTCCATCTGAGATCTTGAAGGTGCACATCTTTCAACAAGACATCCTTCACCTCCTCCTGAGTATGTGGGAGAAGCTGCCCAATGCTCATGCTTGAAGCACACAAACACACAGCTGAAAGAAAAGTGTCCATATCACCACAATGTGGCATTCCTTTAATCACCATGGTCCAAACAGCTGGGGGGGGGGGCAGAAAAGGATACTGGGTTGAGATGGAAAGAACATTTGAAACTGGCTGGGAAATGATCAAAAATATATCTTGTGAGTTTCCCCCCCCCCCCAAAAAAAAACTGATAAGAAAAATCTTCGACTGATGAAATAATTTACAGTTCAGAACTTACTCTGCACAAAATCTTCAGGCAGTTATTTTGCACAGAATACAACATTTTTGGTGCAAGAAACAGTGCTTTCTCACAGAAAACATTTCTATGTAGAAATATTATTTTCAGCTCATAAGTGAGGACCAATTGTGCAAAAAAAGAGTTGATCTACACACACCAAAAAACAAAAACAAAAAACAACCCAGCCTTTTTATTCTATTCTTTTTTGACCAGAAAATGTTGTTCCCTGAACAGAAAATGCTATTTTCTGCACCCCTTGCAAATTCTGAGCAGAATAAGTCCCGGATTGTGAATAGACTTTAAAAGCTGCATGGCTTTCAAAGACTTTCCCACAGTGGGAAAATTGCCAAAAATTACTTGTTGCTTCTTTGAAGAGAATGAGTGACATATTACATCCCTAATACCTGGAGACATGCATCCAAAAAAAGCCTATTTCTATCCCAATTTGTACAATCCTCATAACTTTCCACATTCCCTTAGCTATAGTCCAAAACAAATTGCAGAAATAATCCAGTGTGAGAGTGCTATAACTGCCCTGGCTGAGTGCTAGGGAAATCCTGGGAATTGTACTTCATTGTGGCACCAGAGCGCTCTGATACAGAAGGCCAAATGTCTCACAAAACTACCATTCCCAGAATTCCCTAGCCTTGAACGAGGGTAATTAAAGCAGTCTCAAACTGGATTATTTCTGCAGGGTGTTTTGGACCTACACAGTATATCTATATTTTTAATCCCACTGACTCTCCCAGCCTTCTCCAAACAGGGAGACGTTCGCAGCCTGGACCCGGGTTGACCAGACGTCCTCCTTTTTCCAGGACATGTCCTCCATTTCATCCTTCTGTCCAGGAGGAAGGTCAAAATGTCCTCCATTTTGAGCAGGACTAATAGACGCATGCATTTATATTTCTAGGGAGGGTCTTGAGCTTTTCTTCGGCCGTGTCTTCCCTTTTCCTTGCATGCCCTACATCCTCCGGGGCCTCGTCCTCCTGTCCGGCGAGGACACCGGGTCTCTCTGCCTGGATCACATCCCTAGAGAAGAGAAACTTTCCAGCTTCGCATGGAGCCAGCCAGAGCCCAGAGCGACAGGGGATGATGGGGAGCCCTTTGGACCAAGGAGGGCAAGCAGGAGGGAAAGAGAGAAAAGACCCTCAAGCCCAACAAGGGGCGGCCCCTGGACCTCCTTCTCCCCCACCAAGGCCACCCCAAGGTGGAAAGCCTTCTCTTCCCCCCCCCCCCCCACTTCCCCAACACAAGCACCGCTATTTTTTTGTTGCTTCTTGTTGCTGTTGTTGTTGTGTGCCTTCAAGTCGTTTCCGACTTAGGGCGACCCTAGGGCGGTGAACTTATTCTTGTAAGGGTTTTCTTGGCATAGTTCCTTCAGAGTAGGGTTTGCCATTGCCATGGTCCTCTGAGACTGAGAGAGATCTTGTAGCACCTTTGAGACTCAGGGGGGTTGCAGACTGCCAGAAATAGTGCAAATGGAGTCCACTTTTAGGGTTAGGGTTAGGGAATCATGGGAACTGTAGTTTATTGTGGCACCAGAGCTCTCTGACAGAGAAGGCTCAATGTCTCAGAAAAAATGACAATTCCCATGATTCCCTAGCACTAACACTAACCCTTAAAGTGGACTCAATTTGCACTATTTCTGGCAGTCTGCAACCCCCCCCCCCCAACTGATGCATGGCAGGGGATTGGACTGGATGGCCCTTGTGGTCTCTTCCAACTCTGTGATTCTATGATTCTTATGATAGAAAGAAGTTGGCAGCATGACCTTTCCTAGACTTCAGCCTACTTCCTCAAATGCATCTGAGGAAGTAGACTGAAGTCTATGAAAGCTCATGCTGCCAACTTCTTTCTTTCAGTTGAGTCTCAAAGGTGCTGCAAGATCTCTCTACATACTGATTCTACAGACTAACACGGCTATATCTTTGGATTCTACCTCTGAGGCTGAGAGAGTGTGAATTGCCCAGGGTCGCCCTAAGTGGGTTTACATGGCCGACCAAGGTCTCCAGAGACACAGTCCAACCCTCAAACCACTACATTTACAGAAATAGGAGTCGGAAGGCAAAGGTGCTATATATCCCCTCTAGCTTCTTCTTGTGCGCCTTCAAGTCATTGGTGACTTATGGCGCCCCTAAGGTGGTAAACCTATCCCGGCAAGTTTCTTCAGAGGGGGGTGGGGGAATGGTTTGCCTGGGCCATCCTGTAAGGCTGAGAGAGTGTGACTCGCCCAAGCAGGGGCATTCCACCCCTGGTCTGCACAGAGTCCTACACTACAGGACTGGCTGGCTCTCCCTCTGCATTTAAGCCTCCTTGCCGGCTGGCTGGCCCTCCTCCTTCCCAGCCCCCCGCCTGGACCTGGCCAACCTTTGGTACTGGTGGTACTGGTGGTGCTGGTGGCGGTGGGGCTCCCGGCGGCGCCCTGGTCGCTCTGGTTAAACTCGAAGAGGAACTCGAAATCAAACTCGGGATCTTCCTCCAGGCCGGTCATGGCTTTATATGGAGACGGGAGAGCAGCACAGCAACAGCCACGGCTTCTGCAAGGCTGAGAGGAAAGAGGCAGGGCTTTGGGGGTCCTGGACCCTCTGCAAGGCACCTGTTGCAGGGCAATGCCTAGTCGTCCCTGGGACTGCGCCCCTGGCCCTGGCTGGGCTCCTTGCTTGGCTCGGGCTCCTTGGCTGACCTGGCCGCCTCCGGAGCTGCAATGGCTCTCTGGCTCTCCTGCAGTCCCCTCCTGGGTCGGTGTAATGTGACCCCTCTTATCTCTCCATCGCTCTCTCTCTCTCTGTGGGATCCTCCCTCCCTTTTTGTTTATCTCCGCCCGGAAACATCAACAGCTCTTCTGCTGCCTTGGCTTCTTCGCCCTCGCCCCCTCGGTTCCTCATTTTAAAATAAACCTCCCTCTCAATCTCTCTCTCTCTCTCTCTCTCTCAATCCTCGGGTTACACTCCAAAAGGAGGGAGGCTCCCTTCGCCTCCTCTGCCCCCAATTCCTGGGAGAGACAGAGAGGGAGGAAGCATGGTGGTCTGTTTGCCAGGTCCCAAAAAGAGGCCCCAGCTCTGAGGGGGATGAAGGTGTGCAGGGAAGCCAGTCTGTTTTTGGCATCTCAAGAGGCAGTAGAGCCTACCACAAGGTGACCAGGCGTCCTCCTTTTCCCCCAGGACACGTCCTACATACATGTCAAGCTTCTGTCCAGGAGGGATTCCAACATGTCCTCTGTTTTCCGCAGGACTAAGTACGAAATGCATCTGAGGAAGGAGGCTTACGTCTAGGAAAGCTCATGCTGCCAACTTCTTCCTTTCAGTGAGTCTCAAAGGTGCTACAAGATCTCTCTGAAAACTGATTCTACAGACTAACACAGCTATAGCTTTGAAATCTAAGAAGCACACATTTATATTTATATGAGTGTTTTTAGCTTTTATGTGGTCATATCCAACATTTTTCTTGAATTTCCTACATCTTGCAGTGTCTTGTCCTCCTCTGCAGTTAGGACCATCTGGTCACCCTGCCCTACCAGTACAATAATAATAATAATAATAATAATAATAATAATAAATTGTTTGTAGTTGTGGTTGTTTCTGGTTGTGGGGCAGAAGCGGGGAAAAAAAATAAAATAGTAACAAAATAGATAAGTATCATCATCATCTTTTATTACAATGAACAGATCAAGCATAACATTAAAAACAACATCCAAAAGGGATAAACAGTAGAATGAAAACTATACAACAATTACTATCAGCTTTTATCTAAAACACACACAAAGAGCTCTAATCCTCTTTGCCTCTGAAAGAAATTTAGCTACAGTCAATGTTACATTTGGGGAGTTATCCTCCAACAAGAACCTGACATGGAATTGGTCAGAACACCCAACAAATTTTCTCCAACAGTGGAATAACAAAATTCTGGTACGCCTCATTATAAAAGCTGCAGGACAAAAAAAAAAAAAAAAAAAAAAAAAAAAAAAAAAAAAAAGCTGATAGTAACTGTTTTATTATTTTTATTTTACTGTTTATCCCTTTTGGATGTTGTTTTTAATTTTATGCTTGAGTCTTTTCTTGGATCTGTTGATCATAATAGATGACGATGATGATGATGATAAGTAACAATTTGCAATCACACCCAAATGGACCAACAAGAGGCAGTAGTTGAGTTGCATTGGTTAAACACTCTGCCTAGTGGTAGGGCAGTTGTTGTTGTTGTTGTTGTTGTGTGCTTTCAAGTTTTTTCGGACTTACGGCAACCCTATCATATGGTTTGTCTTGGCAAGATTCATTCAGATGAGGTTTGTCATTGCCTTCCATTGAGGCTGAGAGCATGTGACTTGCTCAAAGTTACCAAGTGGCTTTCATAGCCAAGCTGGGAATCAAATCCTGCTCTCCAGGGTCACAGTACAACACTAAAACCACTATGCCATGCTGGCTCCACTACTGCCAATATCATCCACTACTCCACTACCATCCCTAGTCGAGGGGGGGGGATAGAAATAAAATAGTAACAAAATAGGTAAGTAACTATTTGCAACCAGACCCTAAATGGATCAACTAGAGGCAGTAGTTGGGCTGTACTGGTTTATCCTTTGAATAGTGGTAGTGCAGGCCCAGCATTTTAGTTACTTGGGGAAGTAAAAATAATGTTGATGTCTCTGATTCCTTCACCCTCAACTGGTGCACCTCTGTCTTGGTGAGGATTTCATTTCACACAAACAACCCATTGGCCTTGCAGTTGTGGTTTGAAAATTGCCTCACACCCAGTTCAGCCATACACTGCTTGTCTTCCCCAATGGAAAAACCAAAAATTAAAGACAGGCACACATACAAAGAAAGGGGGGGGGATTCCTCACAAGGGGCCCAAACGGGTGTTCCTTGCCTAACTACAATACACACCTCTGCTGGGACTCCAGAAAAGCATTTTTAAGATCGAGGGGATCAAGGCAGTCCAATTTTAAATTCAAGTCAACAGTTATGCTCCCACCACTGTACACAAAATAAATGGTTAGCGGTTTGCATGTGAATAGTGCCACTGTAGATGTTGGATTGCAACCCCCAGCAGCAGTAGTCCAAAGAACCAATGGTGAGGACTGCTGGGAGCTGCAGTCCAACATCTGCAAGGCCCCATGATTCCCAGCTCTGGATACTTCAGGGACCAATCTCTTCAAATCTTCAGCCCTATCATCATCCAATAGCTCTCAGGTCAGTGTCTCCCAACATAGCAAAAGTTATATCCCTTCCGTTCCCTAGACTAAACAAGCAGGACTCAACAGTTTTTTGGGACTCAATTAATATTCCCAGGAGCAGGGTCCAGCCCACCCTGGCTACTCTGGGGATGGGGTGGTGAACTTACCCCTTCTTCCCCTTCCCTGCTGGGTCTCCCTGTTCATCTCTCTCTGGGCTAATATGATGGCTGCCTGAAGAATGAAGTCAGTTTCTGCATGGATCTAGGAAGAATTGGGCCCTTGCTGGGTTACAAAGATAAAAGGGAACAAACAGCATTCTAAAGTAGGGCCAACCCATCTACCATTTTCTGAGATAGAGTGTTCGTAGAAAACATCCCCAAGGAGAAAGACTTCCCCACACCCCCAATACAAGATGTGAACAAAACCCACTTAATGAATTGTCCCAAGGAAAACAATTGCCAACCACTGCCCTGGGACAATAAATGTGACTCTTGTAATCCAAAATTGTCCAGCTCTTGGAATTTAAAATTCTGGTAATTGGTGCCCAGTGACAGCTGGGTGGGAGGGCTGGAACCAGAAACAAGATTTTAACTGCCTTAAGCAAGTCTGAGGGTAGAACAGACCCTGTCTTAGATACATAGATAACTACAGTTAGTTACTTTTTTTAACTGAAGGAATGGCATAGTTTTACCACCTTGCTTTTCTGGCTTGAAAAACTGGCTTGAAAGCAAAAGAAAAGAAAGCCATCTATTTTATTTCCCATTGGTTGCTCTGGTGCCTGGGATGGATTACTTTAAAAAATCCAAATTGGTTCCCCAAAGGTCAAGTGATAAAAGCATATCAAACTCCAAAATATGCAGCTTGGGTCAGGGGGTGGTAGGTTAAGACCTGTCATAACCCTCACATTTTGTCTCTAGTAATAGCAGTCCTGAAAATGGTAAGAGGGTTAGGAAACAGGTATGTGACTCTTTCAGCATAAACCCAAACCCATATTTACCATGTCAGTGTGCTATTGTTCCATCACACATATTTATGTGATGATGGTAGGATGTGTAGATTGGATTATAAATTGATGCACTCTCAACTCTACATGAAACTGTTCTGCCTACAACTTCATCTTACTACTCAAGTCATAGTAGTTGGTTCTGCACGTTTTTTCTCATATTACCAAACAGGTGGACCCTTACAGGTCTTTGGAGGCATGCAAGAATCAGATACCCTGAGTGTCCACTTCTCAGCAAAGATTACTATTTGGCATATTTTCCTAACACTAGTCATGAGAAATATCTGCGCTTACTGGACCCTTTCAACATTAACAATCTATAGACATTTTGCTGCATGAAGCAGAGAACCAAATAGCACCCGCCCTGTGCCAAAGACAACATTTTAAAACCGGGGATAGGCAACCTTTTTGAGCCGGGGGCCGGGTTGCTGTCCCTCAGACAATTGGGGGGCCGAAGCACCATAAATAAACAAACAAACAAACAAACAAACATAAAAATATTTTTTTTAAAAAAATAAAAAATAAAAAAATATGCATGCACACTCTCTCAGCCCCAGAAAAGCCATGGCAAAACCCCTGTGGAGATTTTGCCTGGAAAACCTCAAGAACAAGTAATAACAATAATAATCAATATCATCATGGCGGGCAGCGGCGGTGGTGGCCTCAGGAGGCCTTAGATTGCCTACCCCTGCAAGAATGGGCAATTTTTTGGTTTTCTTACTGTCTTGTGAGAGGCATGTAGAGAGATCTTGTAGCACCTTTGAGACTAACTGAAAGAAAGAAGTTGGCAGCATGAGCATTCACAGACTAAAGTGTGCTTCTTCAGATGATTTGTGAGAGGTATGCTATCTATTCTAACTCAAGAGATTACTACGCACAGCTTTTAAACTGTAATTAGGCCTGGAAGAATGCTGCTTTGGCAATGCTTATTGCATGATGACACCTCTGACCCATAGCTTCTTCATCACCCAACAATGTTTAGGACATCCCTTTTCATCAATGGGGAAACCCATCAATGAGCTGCCAATAGTGTAAGTGCCGGGGTACAAAATGTTGCTGCCAGGGCAGTTTTGAGATTGCCAGTCACATGGTGTTAGTGTCCCCTCCACTCCCCCTGTCCCCCCTCCATGTTGCTATTTCCGAGCTGCCCAATTACCTCCCCCCTCCAATTTCTTTTTTTTTTTAATTCTTTTTTAAAAAATATTTTTTATTGACATCACTGTAGCAGAGATCAGGAATTGCATGAGTTAAAAAAAATTAAATTAAAAAAGTCCAAAAGGCATGCTGAGCAGGGCATTAGGCAGGGAGGTGGGGCTAAAGGAAACTTAGGAAGAGAGCACTATGAAAGGAGCAGCCCCAGTTGCATTATTCCATATGCAATATTGGGGCTCTGAACACAGTATATTTCCACTTTCCCCTCCTCCTGACACACTTGCTGTGATAACAGGGCTTATGCTGTTATCTAGTTTCATAATCTTTTAAGGAGCAGGGGTTGTAATTGGATGTATTTATTGATGTTTTAATTGTTGTAAGCCGCCCCAATTGCATTGCAGAGGGGCGGGATAGAAATAAATTTATTATTATTTATTATTATTATTATTACTATGGTGCATAGGTGGCTCATTGTTGGTATAGGGGGCTATCTCCCCTGCTCATAACATGAGGTGCCCCATGTATAAAACAAACCCAGAATGTTGGAAGCATTTGTGGTCGGCTTGTAAACAGGCACTTGTATTGTTAGCCTGTTCTCTTCTGTGTGATGATTTCCATCATGACAACACCAGCATTCTTGACTATGAAAATCATAAACAGTCTGCTGTTAATGTTTGACACCTAGTTTCCAAGTAACAATATGTTACCTTTAACAGAATACTTGGTTCTGCATAATGCACTATAATATTTCTTTGTAGTGATTAAACTGTGGCTTTCTCTCTATGCTTTGTCCATATGCAGAGAAGTAATTATTGCCTACCCATATTCCTTTACATTTGGAGAATGTAATCATGCTTACTCTTAAAAGGGTGTGTGATCCAAGGTTTATTTTAAGGAGGAGACAAGCAGCTACTCTGAACAGTGGTTAAGTAGAAAGCCATTTATGCCCTCTTTGTCTTGCTCAAATAATTATCTTTGCTCCAAAGAAACTTATGGTAATCTGCTGGACCTAAACTTAGGGCCTTTGCAGACTGGCAGAAATAGTGCACATTAAATTGAGGCACTGCCCTGGCTCAGTGCTAGGGAGTCATGGGAATTGTATTTTTTTCTGGGACATTGAGCCTTCTCTGTCAGAGAGCTCTGGTGCCACAATAAATTACAGTTCCCATGATTCCCTAGCACTGAGCCAGGGCAGTGCCTCAATTTAATGTGCACTATTTCTGCCAGTCTGCAAAGGCCCTTAGATGCTCATGACACATTCTTGTTTCTTCTGCCTTCATGATCAATCACATGCTCCATTTTGAATGCACTGGTGCCAACCTGAGTTGACCTTTGCAGTGATTTTGCTCTATTCCCTCAAATGGACAGAGGCCACCAAAATGCATCCCCAAATGTGTCAGCAACAATTTTTCAACAAGCAATAAATAGTGGAACTGTTGAGCCCATAAAATTCAGTCTGGAGCAAATGCCAGGTTATTAATCTCTTAAATTATGGTGAATAGGTTCTCCTGAGCAATTCATCTGAAATTTTGGAAAGCAGATTTCAAGTACATTTGTTTCCTGCATCTATTGCTTTTACTATCTCTTAATTCTGGATGTTCACAAGAAAGGTTCAAAACTCCAAATCCACTTAAAATATCCACTTCAACTGATTTTGTATTTTTGAAAAAGTAATTGTATGACTTGAACTTTTAAATAGCTTGGACCTCCAAAGAACTAGGGATGTTCTCATTGATAATGGCATTTAAAGATTAAGACTCTTAATATTAAATTTCTATCTCTGATGAGAAGAGTTTCAGCCTTCATTTTTTAAAAAAACGTTAATTTCTCCTCTGTAGCATTTTTGAATTCCTTTTCAAAATAAGTAAAAAGAAATCTCTGGACCTAGCTTCCTAGGAAATTAAATCTCTACACTGTTTGAAGGCTTAAGGAATGGTGAGGAATCTGGTTGGGTGGGAGGTCAGTGAAAAGTGTGGAATTGCCACTAGGGAAGCTGGGAGATTATATTTTACTCTACTGGCAGATAGTATCCTAATTGCCAAAAGCTTCCAGATTTCTGGAGCAGGCTGCTCCGAAGACTCATGTATCCGTTTGGCTAACTGACAATAAATAAAAGCTTGAGTACAAATGAAGGTTGCCAATCTGCGTGGATTGTAAGTTTTGAAAATGTGTTTGTATCTAGCTACAGCTGAGCCTGGTCTCTCTCTTTCTCTTCTGTCTCCCCCTTTCCATCTCTCTGTCAGTGTATGTATGTTGTATACTTAAATATGGTACTAATTATGTTGCCTGCAGCTGAGCCACAAACGATTCCAACCACCTACACTCCAAATGAAATGGAAGGGAATTATCTGCTGAGAAGTGTTATGTTCATATGGTTTGAATTGCCAGGCAGACGTCTTCCTCTACTAGCAAGCTGGGCTTTGGTTGCAGCTGGGATCAACCAAACCTAGGCCCAGCTTCCCAACTGCTGGATCTCAAGTTAAAACTCTTGAAAGACACCACTGAAAAGCTGAGTAATGCTTACTCTGGGTCCTAATAATTTGGAATGACATATGTGTTTCTATACTGTCACATTAAAAATAGCATTGCTGTAGTCAATGTGATAATCTATCAAGTTTAAGGAATGGGCCACTAGGGTGCAATTCACATATTAGGTAAACAGAAATCGTCAGCTTCAATTACTCACATTTAGCACAGATCCCAGTACTTTTGGTTCAGTATTGTTGTATTAATCAGGCTAAACAGCTACTTTAAGTCTGCTCCCCAACCCTCCCTGAGGATTTCTAGACTTTTAGGGAGAGAGTGGGTACCCTTAATCCTTAATACTTATGATTATTTAACTGCAGCACCCACTAGTGCCAAATGTGAGGAAAAGACATGTTCATGAAGACAAAGAGAGCAGGTACATTACAATTCTGCTATTTTTACAAAAGCTCATAATTATTTAAAAGGCTACAAATGATGTCACTCTAGGAACAGAGTTGGAAGGGGCTAAACAGGCCATCAACCGTAGTTTTTTGTGGGTTTTTCGGGCTGTGTGGCCATGTTCTAGAAGAGTTTCTTTCTGATGTTTTGCCAACATCTGTGGCTGGCATCTTCAGAGAATGGGGCCATCAATCCCTTGCTCGATGCAGGAACTCCAGCCAAAACATCTGCAGCAGCTCAATCTATTTGAGTACATCCAGAGAAAGAGAGCCTGCCACCTCTCTAGATAAGTGATTTTATTTCAGAACCACTTTTGCTGTCAAAAAGTTTCTTCCACGTGTTTCCTTGTACTACCTGGTGAATAAGTAATTTCTGACTTATGGCGACCTTAAGACAAACCTATCATTGGGTTTTCTTGGCAAGATTTGTTCCGAAGGGGTTTGCCCCTGTTTCCTCTGAGGTTGAGAGAGTGTGACTTGCCCAAGGCCACCCAGTGGATTTCCATGGCTGAGTGGGGATTGGAACCCTCATCTCCAGAGTTGTAGTCCAACACTCAAACCACTACAGCACGCTGGCTCTCAGGACCAATTTAGCCTATACGCCTGCAGAGCTAAGCAATGTTAATGTTTCAACTACAAACCCCATGACCCCCACCCAGTATGCCCAGTAGCTGGGAGATTCTGGGAACTGTAGTTCAAAATGTAAATTTCCATATTCTGTCCTGTCCCTTCTATGTTTTTAGCTCTTTTTAAAATTGTTTTTTTTATTTTATTGAATTATTTTAACATATATACAATGTTAAACATGCCCCCCTCCCCCACGACTTGTTAAGAGTTTAGAATCAATACACCATTTACAATTAGAAAGTTACATTCAATATGTGGGATATGGATTTAATTACTTTATTGACTTCATTGTACCCAATATTCCCTTTAACATTCGCAAGTAGAATTTCCCAACCCAAGATTCAAGCTTCTTCCCTCCTTTCTCCAGTATATTTTAATCTTCTATCTCTAATAATATCAAGCAGCAAGGTATTTGCCAAATACTTATCTACCTTGTTCAAGTTCCAATTTTTACCTTCTTTCCATCCTACTATCACGGCCTGTGTAGCTTTTAATATATACTTTACTGCCTTTTCTTTATTATCTTCCATTCCCTTATTTTTCAAATTTAATGTTATACAATTCTCTTTGCTCAGATGAACATCCTTGCCTATAATTTTATTAAACTCTCTCTCTCTTATCACTTGAAAAGTGATAATTGAGAAGGAGTCCTGTACCATTGCCCTATTGATTTCATCTGTTGCTCTCTTATCCTAGTGGGCTTGTTTCTATTCTTGTATCCATAGTTGTATATTTTCCCTTGTTAAATTTAAATCCCTTTCCCAAACTCCTTTCAAAATGTCTACAATTTTAAACTGATGATCTAATATTACTCTATATATGAATCTAATTATACCTTTGCCCTCATTTAACATCTTTTTGGTAATCCCCTCCAACGGTGTTATATTATCTTCCTTCATATTTTTAACTATATCCTTCATCGGTCCATGCTTTTAGCTCTTAATATCCTTAGCAAACACTCTCCCTTCTCAATCATTTCCTCCCACACACAGAGACAATGCTCACACATGTTATTTTTGTTTTTGTTGTTGTGTGCCTTCAAATAATTTATGACTTATGGCAAATCAGATCTATCGCAGGGTTTCCTTGGCAGAATTTGTTCAGATGAGGTTTGCCTTTGCCTTCCTCTGAGGCTGAGAGCATGACTTGCCCAAGGTCACTCTGTCGGTTTCCATGGCCGAGTGGGGAGTCAAACCCTGATCTACCAGTGTCCTAGTCCAACACTCAAATCACTACATTTCAGAACAATTTTTTTTTTTTGGTGTGGGGGGGATTTGATCATTCAGTGTGGTTCTTCCACAGTAAGTGGCTTGCTGACTGCAGCATACAGTGGTTCAATGTCCCCCCCCCCTTTGATTTAACAAGTAGCAGTTATATTTCCAGAATCTTTATGTTTATTAATTTATAAAAGCTCAGATTCTCTGCCTGGAGATAGTGCTTTCACATTAGCCAAGATAGTTTTAAAGTCTGCAACATGCAAATGACCTCACCGGCCCAGAAGCCTGGGCTGCAGAGCTCCCAGATCTTCAAGGCTGTATTTCAAAGGAATCGTTTTTAAAAGCAGTTATGGAAATGGTATTCCACTATATGCTCTGGGAATCCCATTTTCCAGCCTGATGGCTGAAAAGACCATCGCAGAGTGCCAGGAAAATACCATTTTTTCCATGAGACCCACTCTACTTCTCCCTCCTCCCCCTCTACTTTCCATAACAAAGTGCTATATTGCCTTACACATTTTTTATTATAGTTTACGCTGCTCTGGCAAACATCTGCTCCTGGTTTCCCCTCAGGCAATTTACAGAATCTGATACTGAAGTGGTGGTAACCACTGGTCCTTAAACACTGTTGCTTCCAATATTCCTAACAGATATGCCTGTCAGTCTTCTTGATGAGGAATTAGCCAAGTGCTCAGATGGGTGAGGGTGTGCGTGTGAGAGAGAGAACTGGCTCTGAGTGAAAGAGGTTGTTGTTATTGATTTAAGAAGCACATCTTCACAGCCGATTGGCAAGAGAGACTACAGATACATTGTGCAATGTACCAGCCTTCTCTATGTTTGCTGCCTTTCAATTATTTTTTTCCTTCCAGCTGTTTGTTCAAAGTTCGCGAGGCTGAATCACCAGAGTATGTGAAAAGTCTTTGGCATCATCTTCAAAAAAACAGCATTTGGAATCATCAGGATAATTTTTAAAAGGAATTTGAGGGGGGTAGAAGAGGCTCCAGTAAATGGTGAGATTATTAGGTGCCTTTGCCCCACTGTTAGTTTTAATTTCTCCCCATTTCTTGTTTTATCTTGTTTATTTAATCGTATTTCTAGTCTTTAGAATGGGTTAAAGTACTTACAAATGAGGGTACATAACAAGAATCAAAACAAAGTTGTTATTAAAACAATTGCTTTCTGATCCTTAAAGGGAACAGTCTTCCAAAAAAAAAAGGTGCAACTTTATCTGATATCTGGAATTGGAAGGAATATGCCAAAAGTCAGGGGAAAAATAGGTAAAACAGAATTAGAAGATTTTCTACATATCCAGTTCTCTGTTGGATTGTGGCAGTGATTTCTATTTTTCCAACATAAGAGAAAGCTCTTGTCATTTAAAGGAGGTTGGCCCCAATAGTATGACGATACAAATTATCAACTAATTGGGTCAAAATTAGACTTGCAATAGGTGCTTGATCCACATACCATACAAGCTGAAATATATATAGATAGGAACCAGAATAAGTGCAATTGATAGCTGGCATCAGTCTTTAGTGACCCTCAGCATGCTTCTGACAATGGGCTCTTTGGTACCAAACAGGACCCCTGCCTGGCACTGCCACTGCCTCTTCCCTGGCCTGATAGCAACAGCAATAGCAGCTTCATTTATCTATCACTTCATACCAAGCTATGCAGTCTCTACTGTAAGATAATTGCCCCCAACAAGCTGGGTACTCATTTTAGTGACCTCGGAAAGATGTAAGCCTGAATTGAGCCTGAGCCCTAGCTGGTATTGAACTTGCAACCTTGTGGTCTGTGAGTGAGAGGCTGAAGTACAGGCATTTAACCACTGCGCCACCAGGGCTCCTTAGTAGTGCCAGTCCTTCACTCATTCTCTCATTCACTTACCAGATGGGTGGCACTTCCATTATAATCCATTACAAACAGACGCTCTCTTAGATCCTCCCAAATCTAATGCACAGTGTCAGCATCAGGACTCTAAAATTACAGCCACCTACTGTGAATCATATTGAAAGGCTCAGATAAATTTCTAGACTGATTCAAGAGGACTACCTGAAACTAAATAAACAAAACAGTAAATTTGCCATGTTGAACATTATAAGCAAAGCAGACTAAAAATGTGGTGCAATGAAAATATGAACCGGAGCTGAAATGCCAAGTCTAAAGAAGGACAACTTCAAGTGTGAATTGTTTACCTTCAGAGTAAATTATAAACACAGCAACAGTGACACCACAACTGTGGCAGTTGTTCCCTGAGAAGTTGAATTTCAATGGATGTCAATCCATGAAACAGTAGTCCAGCTGTGAAAACATGAATAGAGAACAAAAGCACCTGTGTGAAGCATTACAGTCTGGAAGAATGACTGAAATGTGTATGTGAATGCCAATTCTGCATGATTAGATGCTGCTGTATTGTTGCAGAACAGCTCTCCTGTGACATATCCTTCCAAGGCACTGACAACTACCTAACATAATTGTCTTGAGACAGAAAACAAAAAGTTGGCAATAGTGTTTTAGGACTGGAGAAACAGACCACACATCATTGAAAGCCATTTTCAACAAACCTTTATATCCAAAATGACCTACTATGCTTCCCAGCAATACAGAAGGAGTAACAGTTACACAATGGCAGTTACACAGACCAATCAAATTATTAATAATTGCACTTATCAAGAGAATATATCTGTGCTACGTGGAAGCACTGGGGTATTTCGCTCAATATTGTCTGGTTGCCAGTGTTCCGCTATGATTTCAAAAATAGTTTATTTCCAATCCTACTTGGAGATGCCAGAGGTAGAATCTGGAATCTTCCACATGCAATATATGTGATTGTATCACTGAGCCACAATATATCCGTTTAATATTCCTCATATATCTCCAGGGCATTACAGGGAACAAGATAGAACAAGTTTTGCAGATGATGGTGATGCTATCATCCATTGTCTTATTTACCACTTAACACTGAATCACCAAAATGTTAGCTGCCAATTTTAATACCAAATCTTCAAAAATATCAAATAGTTGGTGTAAACTATAAGTCTTTTACACACTCTAAAGATCCTAATTTTCAGGGTTGATAGTAAATATTTCAGAAAATATCTGTACTTACTGAAACTATAGAGAAGGACTATGTGCATTGTGCATTGTGGATTCATATTTTTAACTGCCTGAATCATTGCACCAGAATGCCTAAAGAAAGAAACACCCAATACCATTCATGAGTGTCATCTTGGCACTGAGCTTCATAAAAGAAGATCTCAGAGTCTGTATAGGAGCCAGAAACGTGTAAAAATTGAAGACATGCTATACTCTTCAGATGGAAAATATTTTTATGTTACCTCAAGTAGTGGTTAAGGTACAAATTTCATAGAACAAAAGTGAAAGGGGGGTTATGTATAGTGGGAACAAGTAAAATTCATCCCAAGTTGAAGGTGTTGAATACTATTGCAGTAGTGGCAGTTTCTTTGTCTTTTAAAAATCATTTATATATCAGTATAGATGAACTCATTTTGTTGGCTTCCACTTCCCTCCTCTAAATGAGATGTGATATAGTATTATTTCTGTTGAGCTTCTAGAATAAAAGAGGAATTGTAGCCTAGTACATGGCCACCAAGAAGAGTTCTGTGGCTGCTGGTAAAAATACTTATTTTTTTGGTATCATAGCCAAACTGAGTAGTGCTGAAAGAACCTCATTTGCTTTTGATCTGTTTCTGAGCGCAAGAAGAGAAGAAGAGCTGCCTCTCATGGCCTGAAAAAGTCCTCTCAATCAGACTCAAAGGTGGTACTTGCAGGCAAAGTAGCTATTCCTCAAATAGAAGACCAGAGCATTAGTGTTTCAAGGCAGAACCAATGAAACAAGTTGCAGCATAAAGTAGAGAGAAGGTTCTGAACATGGTAGACTGTGACTACAGCAAGAAGCAGGGTGATAAAAGAATCTATTAAACACAGAGAGCATTGTTTTATTTTAAAACGAGAATGAGAGAGTGAGAAAATGATAGTGGTATGCAAAGTCTTGTGTAAGTGGGTGCATGGAAAAAAGCAGTACTCAGGAACCCTAGATGAAAGAAAGAACTAACAAACCTAGGGCAGGAGCCATTGTGAGATTGTAGGACTGTAGATCTGAAGATATTGGCTGAAGCCTCACCAAACTGGTATGCTTCTCTCGGTCTCTGGGGAGACAAATCTCACAGTAAGTAGCACTTGAGGAGAAATAAAATGGATTTTTATATGTGAGGTGACTTTACATATAATCCATTCCACCCATTCCTAGCTGGCTCTAGAGCCTGAAGGTGTTTATATGCTTGGACGTTATCACACGGGGCCAAATCCACACAAAATCCCGACTGAAACCGGATTATTGGCCTGTGTTTTCACATGACGTCACATAGAAAGTGGACAGAAATGAGATCTTTTGAAATTCGGTTCTTTGGAGGAAATGCAAATGCGCAATTAAGATAATTTCGCAATTAAGGTAAAATCGCTGTAATGTGGTAAGCAAATGCGCATTTGGAAGGGGGATTTGGAAGAGGGTCGGCGCTCTGAGGAGGTCCCCCTTGGAAAGCCGGCTCTCCGAGGAGGTCCCCTTGGAAAGCCGGCTCTCCGAGGAGGTCCTCCTTGGAGCGCCAACCCTGCGTCGGTTCAGCGCTCCGAGGAGGTCCCCTTGGAAAGCCGGCTCTCCAAGGAGGTCCTCCTTGGAGCGCCGGCCCTACACAGTTTTGGCTTTCCAAGGAGGACCTCCTCAGAGAGCTGGCTTTCCAAGGAGGACCTCCTCGGAGCGCCGATCCGACGCAGGGCCAGCGCTCCAAGGAGGACCTCCTCAGAGAACGCTGCGGCGGGAGGTCCTCCTCAGAGCGCCGGCCGTGCGGAGGGCCGGCTGCTCCGAGGATGACCTGGGGAAGGGGTGACAGCCACGGCAAGTGACAGCAGCGGCTATAGTGTGCATGTGCTAGAAGATCATTTCTAGTACATGTACGGGATTTTCGCACTTGTGTGTGAACGTTAAATGCAGTTTCAGGGGGAGCTTTCCTTAATTGCGCAATTAAGGTAATTACGTGTGAAAACCATTTGTGGAATCAAGGTTTATTTTCGGTTTATTTTCAGAATTTGTCATTTCCGGTTTATTATCGCTTTGTGGGCCACGTGTGATAACGTCCCTTGTCTGCTCACCTTGAGGGTATGTATATGCATGTTGCACTTCTGCAACCTGAATGTCCCAGAAAACCAGAAGTCAGAGGATAGGATTGGGAGGGAGATGGTGGGTTAGTGTATTTGTGCCATTTGGATCAAGGTAGGAGGTGGAATAACAGCATCATAACTTGTGACATCTCTTGTTATACATATCCTGGCAGCAATGGTGCAGGTCCTGGAGGGAAAATAGCTCTCCAAGGGTTGGCAGTGAGCTTTCTAAAACCCCTAGCAGCAGCTCAGGGCCTGGTAAAACTCGTCATGGGGTGCATCCACACTGCAGAAATAATACACCTTGACACCACTTTAACTGCCATGGCTCCAGCCTACAGATTCCTGGGATCTGTAGTTTTGTGAGGCACCAGCAGTCTTTGGCAGAGAAGGCTAAAGACCTTGTAAGACTACAAATCCCAAGATTCTACAGGATGGGGACTGCAGCACCTACAAGTGGTATCGAACTGCATTATTTCTACACTGTAGATGCACCCATGGATGCTAAAGGTAAGCTCATGGGATGTAAGGGGCAGAGGTACTGACAGGAAGGGGCAGAGGTCCTTCAGTTAATGCAGAAGTTTTGTAACTTTTTGCATGAACTACTGAAAAATGCTTGGGTTTGTTTTTTAACTGTCTCTGGCTTACCATATTATCTGGTTAACTGGGTTTTGCCCAGGCTGCCCCCATGTCCATTTTCATGATCAACTTGGCTATTAGTTCCACTTTTCACATCATTCCTAGCTGTCCTGTTGTACAACATCACAAAGACCCATGACATCACAAGGACTTGTTCTATAGTCTCAGGTATGGCTCTGCAATCTCCAGGAATGGGATGCTGCTGGCCTGACAATCCTAATTATATACCAAGTGTTCAGTTAACTGGCTGTGTTGTGCATCCCATGTTTCACTGGCACTATTTTACAGAAGTAATACATATTTGAAATATTTAAAGTGAGTTGATCAAAACTGATAGAGAGGTTGCCTAATTCTTTTTCAAATGAGCACTGTGAGGTACACAACACAGAGAAATTATATGTTGCACATGTGATGTGAATAGACTTATTTGTATTATATTTTAATATTTATCCTTCTATCTAGCCTTTGCCCCACCATTTTGACTGCATTCAAAACCACCCTCTTTGTTCTTTGCTAACCAGTACATATCAGCCTTTAAACCGATGTTAGCCAACATGCAAATGCATGGATAATTTTTCCAGTACTCCTATATTTAACTGCTTCAGGTACACCCAGACAAGAAAATGCCTGCACAATTTGTGGCCTATCAAGCCAGCCCGCCAATATGGGAAAGGTTTCTTTTAAAAAAAACAAAACAAAAAACATATGGGTACATACTGATACTGCAGTCCATAACGTATATAGAAAACAAAACAAAAATCCCCCAGGAGGTTTATTAAGTTTCTTGTGGGCTATTGTACAAGACTAGTTGGTTACATTCAGCTTAGGGTTTCACAAGTTATACAAACCCTCTAAAGATAAATATAGATTATACAATGTTGAGTATACAGTTGCACAAGTTTGCTATTTTGAGAAAGGTTAACTTTGTTATTTTAGCAAAAACAAAGTGTCTTGTGGCACCTTAAGATCTAAGAAATGTGTTAGTCTTTAATGTGCCACAAGGCTTTTTGTAGTTACCGTATTCAGTCATCCATACACATGGTGGGGAAAAACGTTGCCATTCAATCCTAACAGCCCTAAGATTTTTCTCACCCATGGGCAGATGTTATGGAAAATCAGCCCCAGCTGTGGTACATTCAAATATGTATGTCCTGTTTGGTGAACACTTATCTTTTTGTCAGTCATTATCAGCTGGTTATGGCACATCAGCATTAATACTGATGAGCTGAATCTCCTCCTTCTTCTTGCTCTCTATCTGATGTCATCCCACATCTCCATTTGAATGCTGACAGACATGAGACACCACTGCACCACTCTGTGGTTCTGTGACGTTATTAATTAGTGAGCCATTTTACTATTATCATGGTTAGATCAGTCCTTGTCAAAATGGAAAGCACAACATTAACCAAGTACACAAAGACAACTCAAAAATGGAACGTTCTGAAGAAGAATAAGTGTGATATAATCCTTAGAGTGTTGGACAGGAAGATGGGAGATCTAAGTTGATGTCCCCATTGAGCCATGAAATTAACTGGATGATCTTGGGCCATTCACTTCAGCCTATCTCATAGATCTGTTGCGAAGATATAAGTAGGGAGGAGAGAAACTTGAGCCTGCTTGAAGAAATGTAGGTTATAAACATAACTACAGTGAGCCATTAGTTTCCACTGCGGTTTGTTCCAGGACCCCCGGGAGATACCAAAATCCATGGATGCCCAAGCCCCATTAAATACATTGACATAGTAAAATCATGTCCCTTATATAAAATGTCAAAATCAAGGTTTGCCTTTTGGAATTTATATATACCAGGGACCGGCAACCTACAGCCCGGGGGCCAGTTAAGGCCCCGGGCCCCGGACTTACCGGCCCAGGCCGTAGGTTGCCATCACTGCCACTGTCGGGGCGTGTTTTTGGCCGCGCTTGCTGCGACCGCTATTTTGGAAATCAAAATGGCGGTCGTGACGCGTTTGCGCATGCGCAGTACTCTTGCGCATGCGCAAATGCATCGCAGCCACGATTTTGACTTCCAAAATGGCAGCCGCGGCATGTGCCACAGCGGCTGCGGCCGCGTGCGCTATGGCGGCGGCTGCAGTAGCAGCCGCGGTGGCCACGTGAACTATGGCAGCAGCTGCGGTAGCGGCCTCGGTGGCCGCGTGCGCGGAGGGGTTGCACGCGGCGGAGGAGGGTGCGTGCACGCGTGAGAGCACACACACCGCTATTCCCCCCCCCTCGGCCCAGCCGAGACCTGGGTGATGGGAGACCGGCCCAGGTCTCAAAAAGGTTGCCTGTCCCTGATATATACACTCCTCCCTCCACATTTGCTGGGGTTAGAGGCACAGGACCCCCGTGAATGTGGAAAAACCACAAATAACAAAAACACTATGTTTTTACTTGAGAGAACACTCCTCTAGAAATCTCTAGGTCCTCCGGTGCAACTCTGTGGTCAACATCTGCCAGACATTGACCGTCATAGAATTGCGCTGGAGGAGATACAAATACTTAGTGGAGTGTTCTCTCTAGAAATCTCTAGGTCCTTTAGTGTGACTTTTGGTTAAAGCTGACCACGGAGTTATGCTGGAGGACCTAGATATTCCTAGAGAGAACATACAAATAAAACCTGTGAATAATCAAATCTGCAAAAGTCAAAGCCACAAGTGTGGAGGGACGAGTGTATTCTATTCTATTTTCAAGCCGTGGATGGTTGAATCTGTGTATGGTTGAATCAATCTGTGGATATGGGGAGCAGACTGTAATAAACAATAAACAAACAGGCTAACCAAAAGGATAGAACATAGTCTATACATCTTCAAAGGTGATTGAGGACTATTTGGTGTTGTTGTTTTTTCAAAACAAACATTTTTTTTTAATATAAACTGCAAAGTGTATCATGACAGCCTTGGCTGAGTACAAATTTAATGCTGCCTGTTCTCCAAATCATGGCTGTAAAAATATGAGCAGCACACTGAGTGTTAGTGTACATTTCTCAGAAAAGCATTTATCTCCTCCATTTTATTTTTTGATATAACCATGGTACAGCGTTTTACCTCCTTCAGTGCTAATGACAACCATGTTTGGCTCAAACCATCATTTGAAAACTGATTTTAACTGTTACTGTAGTTAGAAGCTAATTGTGATTAGTGAACATGCTAGTGTGAATACCAGACCATAATTGTCTCACAAAATAAAAGAGCAGGAAAAAAAAACCTGATGTTTGAAAGACAGTGGGATCAAGTAGTATCATATCTGCATTGGGTCTTAGAATTCAATGTAATTCATTATAGAAATAAATGCATGTAATCTACCTCCAACATAGGATGTTAGGAACTATTATCAAGGATGATAACCCATATTGCATTTATACCACTCTAATGCCACATAATTCAATGAAACTGCAAGTTCAGACTTGTATTTAATTTATATGGCTTTTTTTGCTGAGATTTCATTCCAGTACCAGCTCATGTTTTTAATCTCAGAAGATAATTCAAGAAGGCAATTTGAAATATATTTCCTATAAATTCTTCCACCAATCTTGATTTCAAGTGACCACCAATAATTTGCAAGTATCCTTCTATTAAATTATAGTGAGATTTCAGAGAATCTCGGCGAAACATTATTTCAGTTATTGCTGCTCCTACACTCTGAAAATTGAATTCCATAACAATTTAAGATGAGTTACAGATATGAATGTGTGTCTCACCCCCACCCAACAATTAACACAGCAACTCATTTCTGTGATTTGGTTTAGCTCAGCGGTTCTCACAGCAAGCTTCACTAAATCAAGATTAAAACTTTCCCAGTCTCTCTTGACACATTAAAGATTTTCTACACACAAGTTGATAAGATAGGAAACAGTGTGACAACTGCATCAAGACATCTACAGGTGTTATGATGCACGCTTGTGGTATATATATATATGCTAAAGACCTGAAACCAACCATAGCTTTCTAGGAGTATGTGCACATACATTGAATAAGGAGGGCCAAATCCATCAGCTTTACTTTCTCCTACACTTAATTTCTTTAAAATCTCCAGTTCTTTCCCTCCTATATCTGAAGACATTTGTGAATTCTGGGAATTTCTTAATAAAAACAAATGATATTCACAGCTGTCTGCACTGGCAAAATTCAATAAATATCCTTATTTCCAATATGGAGACCACAAGATCCTACTTGGCTGCCATACAGCTGGCCAAAGATAAGGGAGGAAGGCCTATGTCTGCACAGTAAACATGGTTGAATACACAGAGATTCAAACACAGACTTGTCAGAACTAACCATTCAAAACCCTCTGGCTGGATGGACAAGTGTCTGATTTTATTTCCCTCACTTTAAAAAAAAAATCAAGTTCTTCTGTCAAATTTATGAAGAAACAGATGAATTTTGCTAAGTTGGAAAATTCCAACAAAATTATGTTGGAAGATTTTTGCATTCTCTTTCCCCCTCCTTAGACAGATAGGGAATTCCTGCATGCAAACTCTCCCCACCTCATTTAAAGTAACCTCATGACTTGGATTACTCCTTCTTTGGGACTAACTGACATTCTCTCAAAATATTTTCAACTGTGCTGTTGTCTTTCCATCTTCCTGCTCTCTCAACTCTCTTTGGATGGTGAGATAAATATTTCTTTTACCTGAACTATTCACTAGCTAGATTAGGATATAGCTTCTATGTAAATATAGATTAAAGCCATTAGTACATTTTTGTTTTAAACTACGCATGTGTTGTTTCTTTGAGTCAGTCTCAGTTCTTAAGAAAGCATAGTTAGACAAGACCACACTTCTGCTACTCTACCAATTTAAAGCTAGGCCCTAACAGGCTTAGCTTTGACATTTTTGATATTTAATATTTTTGTTTCCTTAGCAAAGGCTGAAGCCTTAGGAAACTTAAACTACTCACATACAGTATTATCATCCATCTCTAGCAGTGAATTGGTTTGTTTGTTTTTAAATGTATATACCAGTTGTCATCCCTGAAACTCTCAGAACAAAAATTTGAGGTGGGGGAATTAAAACCACGCACAATTTTTAAAAACCAGAGCAGAATGCAGAATATTCCAGTGGTCACTACCTTAAAACAACATCCTGAACCAAATTGAAAGCCCTTCATTTGCTGGGCAATAAGACATAAAATGTTAGTTTTAAATGATCCTCCCTGGGGAAAGCATTCCAAGGCCATAGTATCACAACAGAAAAGAGGTCACTTGATCTCCATACAGAGGAGAACCACAGAAAGAACCTCTGATGATAAGTATAATACTCACAAATAGAGTTGTCCCACAGAACAGATATCTGTATGGAAGCCTTTCATAGGTAGATGTGTGATCAGGTATGAAGTGGTTTATGTGTGATGTAACGTGTTGCACTAGGACTCTGGAAATCCAGAATTTGAATCCTTGCTTAGCCATGGAAAGCCACCGTGTAACCTTGAGCAAGTCACACACTCTCAGCCTCAGAGGAAGGCAAAGGCAAACACCCTCCCCATCTGAACAAATTCTGTCAAGAAAGTGACAAGTTCACTTTAGAGTCGCCGTAAGTTGGAAATGACTTGAAGGCACACAGCAACAAAGCTCTTTTTCACACTATACAATTGTAGCACTTTGGCTCAACTTTAATTTCCATGGTTTTGTCCTACGGACTCCTAGGATCTGTAGTTTGGTAACATATTTAGACTTCTCAGCTAGAGGACTCTAGTGTAACACCAAACTACAAACCCCATAGGATGCAGTCATAGGATGTTTTCACACGTGGGTCTCTAGCAACTAGCATCATTCCGGAATGAACGAAAGCAGCATCATTCCAGTATGCTTCTGGTGATGCAAATGTAATTCCCAATGAAACCGGCATGCAAAAGAACGGGGATGATGCCGCAATGAGACGGGGATGGGAGGGGGATAGGAGGGGGTTCTCTGTGACGTCGTGTGATCACAGGGGCAAAGGATCCGCAATGGGACGGGGATGTGACGGGGTTCTGTCTGCTTTAAACCCCGTGTGATAACGTCCATAGCAGTTAAAGTCATATCAAACTGCTATAACTGTGTAGTGTTAAAAAAAAAAAGACATAAGGCAAAACAAGGAGAAAGATTTTTATGCAAAACCTTTACTCTCCTAGTTAGTATGTGCAACAATAAATGCAGAAAAGAAGAATAGGGCTAAAACGTGGGGCCATGGAATGATTAGGAATTTTCCAGACAGCTGTGGGAATACTTTTTGGATTACCCTTCCCAGATGCCACAGCCAGCATAGTCATTGGTCATATGAAGTTATATTTCAAGAAGCTAACTTCTTGGATTGCTGGAGTTTTCTTGTAAAAGCAGAAAAGAACGAAAGAAAAGGACTCCAGTCATGAACTATCGGCCCAAATGATGTAAGTCTCCCCAGTTGTTTCCAAGAGAGTAGGGATCAGGGGTCAGCTTCCTCATCTGATCATGCCTCTGCACTTCACAAACACCTGCAACCCACTGCTTGACTTCCCCAACATACACTCCCACTCAGGAGGCCCATACTGCAGACAGACCTTACATCCCTTTTCTGCTTTTGAGGAAGTACAGCCTTTTGGTTAGGGTTCCCTATTTTTATGGTGGGTTACAGCAACTACAAATGCCCTTGAAGATGCAAAGTCAGGCTACAATATTTGCATTTTTTAAATGCACACACATAGTCATTAAGCTTCTGTTAGACAGGAGTTAAATCAATTAGAACTTAATCCAAAGAGGATGCATTTAAATCTTTTCAGAGTACAGTTGCTAAAAGACATACATAGTTAACAGTGCTCTTCTAAGAGTAATTCCATTGAATAAATCCATTTTATGATAGATGAAATATTCCAGATCCCAAAAGCATCCAAGCAGGAAAGGTAGTTTCTGTAAAGTAGTATATTTGGCAGTGGCATTGCCAATGAAAGAAAATTTACAATGCAATCCTGTGTTTACTCAGAAATAAAACCCATTGTGTTTCATGGTGTTTGAACTCACGAAGGTGTGCTTTGGGTTTCAGCCTAAGGCTAAAATGACATATCCATTTATGTAGTAATATACTTAACTGATCTCAACAGGAGTTAATTTTTTCATAAAAGTGAATAGGATTGCAGTTAGTTGACCACTAGCTTGTCTTTCAATTTATATTTTGAGTGTAGGATTTCTCCTGAGAAAACCATGAGGGAGAGCAAAGTCTTGCATCATGTCATCCTCATGTTTTAAGCAAGCAGAGAGGAAAGCATTTACATTATCCAACCAAAGATTTGTTCAAACCAGAAATGTTCTTTCCACAGGCAACCATGAGAAATTACAGTTTAGACAACCTGAAACTGCACCTAGTCCCACAGGAGCTGCTAAAAAGTTATTTAAAATTGCTAAAAGATAACACTGTGTACATTCATGTATCCTTCTATGTAATATATTGCCATATAATGTGTACCTTGCTGTTATATGCCTTCAAGTTGACTCTGACTTATGGCAACCCTATTGTGTTTTGTTTTTTTTTGCAAGATTGGTTCAGAAGAGATTTGCCCTTACCTTCTCTTAGGCTGAGAGAGTGTGCCTTTTCCATGGCTGACTGTGCATATGAACCCTGGTCTTCTAGAGTCCTCCTCCAGCACTCAAACCACTATTCCATGCTGACTCCTAACTAATGTGCTCACATTGTGATATTCACATACACGTAATATTCACATACATATTCTGAAACTTTCAATGTGGCATGGTGTTATTTAAATCAATAAAGGTGGTTTTGTTCTCATGGACCTCCTTTTCAAATAGTGGGTTATAACAGGTAATCTATATTAGAAATACTTGAAATCGTGTCAGACAAATTATAGACATTTGAATAGCAATGGTTCAGGACTGGAGTGCAGATTTCACCTCTTGGTTTTAACAGGACTATTGAAGTAAAACAGTTGCACGGGCCTTTGCAGACTGCCAGAAATAGTGCAAATTGAGTCCACTTGAACTGCCCTGATTCAGTGCTAGGGAATCATGGGAACTGTGGTTTATTGTGGCACCAGAGCTCTCTGACAGAGAAGGCTCAGTGTCTCAGAAAAAAAAAAATACAGTTCCCATGATTCCCTAGCACTGAGCCAGGGCAGTTAAAGTGGACTCAATTTGCACTATTTCTGGCAGTCTGCAAAGGCCCTAAGAAGCGGAAAGCAAGTAAGGGTTGTGGTCCTCTATACATATTAATTTGGGAATAGGTCTCATTGGCTGCAGTGGGACTAAGGAAGGCATAAGACTTGTCTGTGCTTCGGATCTGACTAAACAAGGCATAGGACTGCGCTGGGCCTTGGCTTAAATCAATTTCCTTCAGTATTAGTTGTATAAAGACAGGGTTAAAATGGATTAATATGGTTAATATGCAGTTTCCAAGCCAGGTAGTACTCAGGCATCATCATGGGTCTATGAAACTACTTTTCTAGCAGGAGTTCCCTTTTTCTGTGTGTGCAAAAGGCCTTGTCCAAATTATTTCAAAATGCCACGTCAAAAAAAAAATTAACTTTATGAATAAGATCCTCTAATAAAAGATGTGCGTCTAAATTTTATAAGCAGTTTTGGAGATGGGAACCGTGGAGTCATGCCTGAGGATTCAAACTACTTCTTGCCTTTTTGAATATATATATATATATATATATATACACACACACACAATGAGGAGCTGTTGTGGGGGTGGGGAAAAACACAAGCACTACCATCGGTCTGTCTCTGTGTTGTGTGCCTTCAAGTCGTTTTCGACACATGGCGACCCCTAATCATTGGGGTTTTTTTTCCTGGCAAGATTTCTTCAGAGGAGGTTTGCCCTTGCCTTCCCCTGAGGCTGAGAGAGTGTGACTTGCCCATGGCCACCCAGTGGGTTTTTAAGGCTGAGGTGGGAATGGGAACTCTGGTCTGCAGAGTCATTATCCAACACTCACAGAAACCACTGTGCCACGCTGGCTCTCGCTCCGTCCGAGGCGCCTCTCTATTTGTTAAAAAATAGAGAAAATGACAATTCCTGGCAAGCCTTGCAGAGCAGCGCAGGACTCTCAGCAACTCCACGGTGTCCTGGGATTCCTTTGGTTTCAGGAGGAGGAGGAGGAGGAGGAGGAGGAGGAGGCGCTTCATCCATCCCTCCCTCCCTCCCTCCCTCCTCCTTGGCTCTCCAAATCACAGCCAGCCTTGGAGAGTCTGTATCTACACTGCAGAAATAATCCGGTTTGACACCACTTTAACTGCCAGGGCTCCAGGGTTCTGGAATTCTGGGCATTGTGGCACTACAATGCCCAGAATTCCAGAACCCTGGAGCCCTGGCAGTTAAAGTGGTGTCAAACCGGATTATTTCTGCAGTGCGGATGCAGCCTCTCCAAGGCTCCTGCTCCTTGCCTCCTTCTGCTGCTGCTGCCCCCCACCTTGGTCTCTTTTGACCAAAATGACAACTAAGTGACGGGGGAAAGGAGGAGGAGGGCTTTCCCCGCAGCCCCCGAAAGCCACGTTCCGCGTGGGAGAGAGGAGACACCTATTGGCAGGCAACGAGTCGCAGCAGGAAAGCCTCAACTTTGGGGAAAGACCAGGGAGACACCGCTTCCCCACCCCCACCCCTCCTCCTCCTCCTCCTCCTTCTGGGTGACCAGGCGTCCTCCTTTTTTCCAGCACCCGTCCTCCCTTTCACCCTTCTGTCCAGGAGAGAGTCCCAAAATGTCCTCCATCCGGAGCCTAAGAAGCATGCCTTGACATTTCTAGTCGGAGTGTTTAAAGACATTTCTTCTGTGGGAACGTCCCATCTTTTTTGTTGTTTGTTTTCTGCAAAGATTTGGCGGTGCCTTGTCCTCCTTGGCGGTGAGGACACCTGGCCACCCTTTCCTCCTCCTCCTCCTCCCGCTGCTAGAAGGCTCTCCTCACCGCAAAGGAGGACAAGGCACCGCCAAATGGAGGACCTTGCAGAAAACACACACAAAAAAATGTCGAATGCGACCAAAGACAAGCTCTTAGAAATCTCGACTCCTGCTTCTTACTTAGCTACTCCTCCAAATGGAAAGAGGGGGACCTTTGGGATTTCCTCTCCTGGAAAGAGAAGGCTGAAATGGGGGGGGGGGATAGGTCCTGGAAAAGGAGGACGTGTCTGGTCAGCCTGCCTCACAGCCACCAATAGGGTCCCTCCTTTGCTCATTTCTGTTTTGACCTTCTTTGAGGGAATGTCCCCCCATTTTCCCCCCCTCGAAGGTCCTCCCTTTGGTGGTGCCTTGTCCTCCTTTGCATTGAGGGCACCTGGTCACCCCTTCCTTCCCTGAATAAAGGCGGGGGGGGGGGAACAGTCAGCCCCGGTTCCCGCCTTTGCCCAGCCGGGTTTCCCCTCTCTTGGCTCGCAAAAAGTGGGAAGCCAAAAGCCCTCCTCAATTTATTATTTATTCTGAGAGGCGGCTCTGCAGCAGCAGCAGCAGGGGCTTAGCTGGCAGAGAAGGAAGGAAGAAAGGAGGAAGGAAGGAAGGAAGGAAGGAAGGAAGGAAGGAAGGAAGGAAGAGAGGAGGAAGGAAGGAAGGAAGGAAGGAAGGAAGGAAGGAAGGAAGGAAGGAAGGAAGGAAGGAAGAGAGGAGGAAGGAAGGAAGGAAGGAAGGAAGGAAGGAAGGAAGGAAGAAGACGTCGTCCGCTTGCAAGAAGCGCTCCCTTCCCTCGCGCGCGCCTTTTACCTTCCTCCGCGGATTTCATGCTGCTTGCTCCTCCTTGGCCAGGGCTCTGGAGACAGACGCACCAGGAAAGTCTCCTCTCTCTCTCTCTCTCTTTCTCTCTCTCTCCTTTTTCCCTCCTTTCTTTCCCTCCTCTCACCACTTGGCTGGAGCTTGAGGCGCAAAGAGGATGGGATTCAGAGGCTCCCGCCTTGGCATCCGTGAGAGGAGGGTGGCGGGAGAGGATTTGTACGAAGGAGGGAAGGGAAGAAAGTTCAGGTGAAGAAGGCTTGAGGAAAGCCTCGAGAAAAGCACGGGAGAGTGGAGGAAGGACTGGAAGGAAAGGAGGGGAAAGTTGAGGAAAGGAGGAAAAGGTTGAGGAAAGGAGGGAAGCCTTGAAGGATAGGAGGAAAAAGTTGAGGAAAGGATGAAAAGGTTGAGGAAAGGAGGGAAGGCTTTTTGAAGGAAAGGAGGAAAAAGTTGAGGAAAGGAGGGAAACCTTGAAGGATAGGAGGAAAAAGTTGAGGAAAGGAGGAAAAGGTTGAGGAAAGGAGGAAAAACTCTAGAAAAGGAAGAAAACTCTGAGGAAAGGCGGGAAAACTTAAGGAAAGGGGGAAAGGCTTGAAGGAAAGGAGGCAAGCTTTGAATGAAGGACTTAAAGAAAGGAGGAAAGCCTTGAGGAAAGGAGGGAAGCCTTGAAGGAAGGACTCCCCGAAAGCGAGTCCAGGGAGCCCCGTCGGAGTTTCCACTTCCAAAACAGAAAAAGTTGTTCTGAGGGGCTGAGGTTCTTTTTTGGGGTGTGTGTGTGAAGAGATGGGGGTTATGGCTGCTGCTGCTGCTGCTGTTTTGGGTTTGGACTCCTTTCCCAAACCCAATGGGCTTGCCTTCTTAATTACTTTTTGAACCCGAGCCCTGCGGATGCCAGACCTGAAGCAGCTGTCATGGAGAGAGGAGCCTCGGGGGGGGAGATGATAGAGAGAGAAGAGAGGGGAGAAGGGAGGCAGAAGGGAAGCGGGGGGCTTGCAAGGGAGGAAGCCACGGGAGCTCCTGCTCCGAGGAGGAGGAGGAGGAGAAGGGAGAGAGCTTGCTGTGGGACTTACTCACACGCGCCCTCCCTCCCTCCCTTCCTTCCTTCCTTCCTTCTCCTCGGCCGGAGTTTTATTTTCATCAGGAAAGTTTGAAGAAGTCCCTCTCTGACGCACCGGCGGCTGGCCGAGGGCTGGCTTTTTAAAGCAGGAAAACACCCCCCTCGGTTCCCCCCCCTTCCAGACCCAATGGTCCCGCCCAGACCCCCGTGACGTCACGGGTCCGGCGAGGTGCTGGCTCGCCTCTCGGCTGCCTCGGGAGCCCAGCCAGGCGGCCAGGCGGCGGACGGGAGGAACCACTGGAGAAGGAGGGGGAGCCCCCTTCCTCCCGTCCCATGCTGCTGAAGATGCTTCTGACACCCCTCAGGGCACCCACCGGATTTATCCCGGTTTCATAACGGGAGAGTGGGGGGCGTGTGGACGGGTGGGTGGAGGAGGGTATGTATCCCTGGCTTTATTTTATCTTATTTTATTTTTAAAAAGGAGTCTGTGCCAAATGGATGAGAGCCAGCATGATGGTATGAGTGTCGGACTAGGAGACTCCGTGGAGACCAGGGTTCAATTCCCAGCTCGGAATTCCCTTTGGAAACCCATTGGGTGACCTTGAGCGAGTCACACTCTCTCAGCCTCAGAGGATGGCCGTGGCAAACGTCCTCTGCTCTGAAGAAAGCTGGCCAAGGAAAACAACAAAACAAAACAAAAGCAGAAGTCGGAAAAGCAAGAAGGAGCAGCAAATGGAGATGGATCCTAAGGGGAGAAGGAGGGGGAGAGACAGAAGGGCTGGAAGGAGGGGGAAAAACGAGGCATGCTGAAATCATTAAGTTTCCACACACACACACACACACACACACATTTTATAGAAATAAATAAAAAAGGATCATCGCAGGCTTCCCTGCTTGTGGAAATTTGGAAAGGAGCATCCCCTGGCAAGCGGCAGGAAGGAAAATCCCCCTTCTGCTAAATTACTAACAGACCCCGAAGAGCTGGTCTCCAGCCCTGCCATAGATCCAGATTCTTCTTATTCTTCTTTAAATATCCCAGCCATGATTGTTATTTTATTTTATTTTATTGTAGTTTATTGTTTCAAACGGTCCAAAGAGCGCAGGAGCTGGAACCGGGAGGTCAGTCTTTTTTAAAAAACAAAACAAAACCCTCAGCTCTCTTCTACCAAGTGGTCTTTTTTCCCCCGTTCTCACCCCGCTTTAAAAAACAATATATAGTGGCCCTTGACGATACAGGCTGCAATAGCTTATTTTTACCTCTTTTCCCCCACCCCAAATTCCCCCAAAGTGTCTGCCGGGTTTTAATAGCTGTCTTCTCAGGGTTCGAATCTCTGCTCAGCGTGGAAACCCACTGGGTGACCTTAGGCAAGTCACACTCTCTCAGCCTCAGAGGGAAGGAAAGGCAAACCTCCTCTGAACAAATCTTGCCAAGAAAACCCCATGATAGGGTCCCCAGAAGTCGGGAAGGACTTGAAGGCACACAACCACAACAAAACCCCACAACCTCCTTCTCTTTCCTTGGCAAAAGGGCGCGGGAGGGAGGGAGATTTTAACATTTCTGTACTTTATTTTTCTGGACGTGGTCAAAGGACGCTCTGAGCGGTTAAAATTTGGGACCCACGAAGAAAAGCCCAGTCCATCTCCATCATCACAATTCCTTGGGTGTCGTGCCAAAGAAGGTTGTGGTGAAAGTGGTGGTTGTGCCTTCAAGTCCTTCCCGACTTATGGCGACCCTATCATGGGGTTTTCCTGGCAAGGTTTGTTCAGAGGAGCTTTGCCCTTGCCTTTCCCTGAGGCTGAGAGAGTGTGACTTGCCAAAGAAGTTACGGAGACACGGGAAACTTGCCGCGCGAGACATCCAGAGGTTGTGTGTCGAGTCGGAGAGGTTTTTTTAGGACTGAAGATGTATGAAAGCATCTTCTCTTGGACTGCTTTTTTAAAAAAGGGATCTAATATCTTCTCCATATCTGTGACTCTGGCTTCTAAAGCTGGCGCAAGAAAAAGCCTGGCCCACCTCTAACCACAAACGGAGCCCTTTGTGGAGCTGAGAGGAGAAGGGGAAGAAGGCCAACACGCGTGTGTGCGTGTGAATGTCTGCACACGTGTTCGACTGAGCCGATTTATCTTTTTTAACCAAAAAGAAAAAGACTTGTGCGTGTCTTACGTCAATATAACCTTTATCGATCTTTACCCAGCTGTAAGTCTGGAACCAGCCCCATTGGCATGCACTCAATGGGTAAAGATCGATAAAGGTTATTATATTGACTGACCCAGTGAAATTAAAAATACAGCCCTGTTAGTCTGGACAACCGGTATACAGCATCTTTGAGGACTAAGGGCCTTTGCAGACTGCCAGAAATAATGCCGCTTGAGTCCACATTAACTGCCCTGGCTCAGTGCTAGGGGAATCATGGGAACTGTAGTTTATTGTGGCATCAGAGCTCTCTGACATAGAAGTCTCATCATGTCTCAGAAAAACTACAGTTCCCATGATTCCCTAGCACTGAGCCAGGGCAGTTAAAGTGGACTCAAGCTGCATTATTTCTGGCAGTCTGCAAAGGCCCTAACTGCGAGAAAGAAGTTGGTCTTGAGCCTACTTCCTCAGATGCATGTAGGCTCAAGTCTAGGAAAGCTTATGGTGCCAACTTCTTTCTTTCTTTCAGTTCAAAAGGTGCTGCAAGCTACCTTTGCATACCAGTGAAATCGACATTGATTTCAATGGAAGTCCCCTATAAACCTGCTCAAATGTCATGCCAGAGCATTGGGACTTATCCCCAAAGATACTCATGGAGTCGCAATAAATCAACAGACATAACACATACACAAATATTAGGCTTGTGTGAGAAACAATCATAACGATCTTTGCTTGTTTTGAGTCCTCTGTGACTTCTCCTTTTTGATATCATCCCTCTCTCTGGCTGTTTCCATAGGCCTCCTCTTCCTGGTTAATCTAGCACAGGGGTAGGCAACCTTTCCCTTTAAGGGCCGAGGGACTTCAGCTCCCAGAATCCCAGGAGCTATTGGCCAACATGGGACTATTGGCCAACATGGCTGAGGCTTCTGGGAGCTGAAGTCCCTCGGCCCTTAAAGGGAAAGGTTGCCTACCCCTGATCTAGCATTTTGCTTCGCAATCTTCACTAGTACTTGAATGGACTTCAAAGTCACAATATGCTTCCATTGAGAACCGTGCATCCCTCCAGAGGTTTGCCCCAATGGCAAGCAATGATGGGAGTTGTAATCAAAAGCATAGGGAAAGTCACATGATTCCTGTGGCGGCAATGGAGACTTTTACTCTGGTAATAATATCCTTCCAGTAGTCACCACAGATGATTTAAATAACTTTAGAGTCGAGGAAGACGTCGAAACAGTTCAAGATTTTCCATACCTTGGCTCAGTCCCTTAATCATGATAGAGACTGCAGTCAAGGAATCAGAAGACTAGGATTTGGAAGGGCAGCTAGGAAGAAACCTGGACAAGATCCTGAAGTGTGAAGATGTATCATTGAATACTTAAGATAGCATGGCCCATGCTGTTTTGTTTCCAATTTCTATGTCTGGTTGTGAAAGCTGGATAGTGAGAAAAGTGGATAGGGAAGGAAGCCTTTGCAGACTGCCAGAAATAGTGCAAATTGAGTCCACTTTAACTGTCCTGGCTCAGTGCTAGGGAATCATGGGAATTGTATTTTTTCTGGGACATTGACCCTTCTCTGTCAGAGAGCTCTGGTGTCACAATAAATTACAGTTCCCATGATTCCCTAGCACTGAACCAGGGCAGTTAAAGTGGACTCAGTTTGCACTATTTCTGGCAGTCTGCAAAGGCCCGAAATCAACTTATTTGAGATGTGGTGCTGGAGAAGAGTTCTATAGATGCCCTGATGAAAAGACAAATAAATAGGTCCTAGAACAACTCAAGCGATGGTTAAACGAGACTCTTGTACTTTGGCCATATCAGGAGAAGACATGGAAAAGGTGATCATGCCAAGGCCCTGAGTCTCCAAGATCTGAGCTGGGCTGTTGATGCTAGGGTGACTTAGGGGTCTCTCCTTTATGGGGTCTGTATAGGTCGAAGTCCACTGGGGGCAGTTAAAATTTCTGCTAGAGTAGCAAGGGGAATGGTGTAGTGTAGTGGTCTGAGTGTTGGACCATGACTCTGGAAACTAGGGTTCGAATCCTGACACGGCCATGCAAAGTCACCTTGGGCAAGTCACACACTCTCAGCCTCAGAGAATGGCGATGACAACCCCACCACCACCACCTCTGAAGAAACTTGCCAAGAAAACCCAGTGATAGGGTCGCCTTAGGATCGCCATAACTCGGAAACGCCTTGAAGGCAAACAAAAACAACAACAAAGCGGGGGAATCTCTCTGCATCCGCTAAGGGGCAGCCTCCCTGGGTGCCTCTGCACTAGAAATAACGCACCTTGACACCGCTTTAACTGCCTTGGCTCAGTGCTATGGAATCCTGGGATTTGTAGTTTGCTGTGGCACCAGCAAATGTCTTACAAAGTTACAGGACTGCATAGCATGGAGCCCTGGCAGTTGAAGCGGTGTCAAACTGGAATTATTTCTACATTGTGGAGAAAGCTGGCTTCCCTCCCCTCCGATTGGGCTCCTGGCCATCCCAGGGGCCCCGTTTCTTGCCAGGGGGCTTGCAAAGGGCGGCAGGAGGGAGATCCTGTGACGTGGAGGACAATAAAAGAAAGGGCATGGACCCACAGGGGCAGGACGCAAGGGGCTCGGGAGAAAAGGTCTTGGGAGGTGGAAGAAGAGGGAACTGCAGCTTCCAGAATCCCCTACTCAGCACGGCTGGCTGTGGGAACAGGGGGAGCTATATAGCCCCAAAGGAACTTTCCCAAGCCCTGCCTAAAAAGGACGAGACCAAGGGCCTTTGCAGACTGCCAGAAATAGTGCACATTAATTGAGGCACTGCCCTGGGCTCAGTGCTAGGGAGTCATGGGAACTGTATTTTTTTCTGGGACATTGAGCCTTCTCTGTCAGAGAGCTCTGGTGCCACAATAAACTACAGTTCCCATGATTCCCTAGCACTGAGCCAGGGCAGTGCCTCAATTTAATGTGCACTATTTCTGGCAGTCTGCAAATCCGAAGGGCAGGGTTATGAACACGCTTCCCAATCCCCCCTGCACACACACGCAGGGAGTACAACATCGCAGCAAAACACTTTTGTAGGTATGCAGGGAGCTCTTGGAGCACCTTTGAGACTAAAGTTGGCAGCATGAGCTTTCCTAGACTAAAGTCTGCTTCCTGAGATACACGTGGTGGCAATGAAGGACTAGCGCTAAACTTCAAGCCAGTTTTATCTCCTTCATAGAGTATCGTGTGAATGAATACATTGGAGAAGAGCCACCCCCGTCCTCCAACATACTACTTTTCTCTCACTCCAGACTGCAGCAGAGGCTCCATTTGTTGTGTGCCTCCAAGTCGTTTCTGACTTCTGGCGACCCCATCTACAGGGTTTTCTTGGCAAGTGTCTTCAGAGGGGGGTTGCCATTGCCATCCTCTGAGGCTGAGAGAGTGTGTGTATTAACAGGAGGGCGTGAGGGGACTCTTCGAGATGGGGACTTGGGAGATTTCATTAAGGATCCCTCCCTTAAACGTTGTATGCATCGTTTGGTCCCTGAGCTCCTTTCCTCGCATCATGCGTGAACAGATGCACCCCTGCAGCCAGAAGCCTCCATTTCCACGGGGGTGGGGTGGCTTCACACGTTCAGCAGTGTGCCCCCCATCGCCCAGCCCAGAGTCCGGCAAAGAGGAGAGGAAAGAGTGGGACGCACTAAAACAAATGACAGTACTTGCCCATAGGGAAGCCATACGTGCCCATAGGGAATCATAGGGGAATACTTGCCCATAGGGAATCATTGGGGAATACTTGCCCATAGGGAATCATTGGGGAATACTTGCCCATAGGGAATCATTGGGGAATACTTGCCCATAGGGAATCATGGGGAAAACTTTGCCCATAGGGAATCATTGGGGAATACTTGCCCATAGGGAATCATTGGGGAATACTTGCCCATAGGGAATCATTGGGAAAACTTGCCCATAGGGAATCATTGGGGAATACTTGCCCATAGGGAATCATTGGGGAATACTTGCCCATAGGGGAATCATTGGGAAAACTTGCCCATAGGGAATCATTGGGGAATACTTGCCCATAGGGAATCATAGGGAAAACTTGCCCATAGGGAATCATTGGGAAACTTGCCATAGGGAATCATAGGGGAATACTTGCCCATAGGGAATCATAGGGGAATACTTGCCCATAGGGAATCATTGGGAATACTTGCCATAGGGAATCATTGGTGGAAGGGAAACTTGCCCAGAGGGAAACATAAAAAAATACTTGCCCATAGGGAATCAATCATTGGGGAATACTAGCATTTCCCTGTAATTCTCTATGGGCAAGAATTCCCCAATGATTCTCTATGGGCAAGTATGGTTTCCCTATGGGCAAGTACTGTCATTTGTTTTAATATGTTCCGAAAGATCGCAATCTCTTGGTCAAACGCTTTGGTAAGTCAAAAAGCGCGCAAACGTAGCAGTGACACGCCTTCGGCTGCATGTGTGAACGCGCCAAATCCCGTGAAACTAGGATGCTGGGGAAGAGTAGCCTCATCAAGTCGCCTCTCTCTCCAGGGCGCAACTAGCCCCATTTATATATATATATATATGTGTGTGTGTGTGTGTGTGTGTGTATTTATATATTATATATATAATTTCGTCCACGTCATTTTATGTGTTTGTTGGTCTTGTTTGCTGTATGTTATGTTTTGTCAAGTTTTTGTACTTTTTTAATGTTAATAAATATATATATATATACACACACACACACTCCTTTCCCCTTACGTTCAAAGGTAACCACCTCCTCAAACACGCATCTCCTCCCCGGCCTCCCTGGGAGCATACAGACGTGTATCTCCACCGACGGCGCCAAGAGGTCGGCCAGATGTCAGAACTTTCAAAGGAGAACAAGCCACCGCAAAAATGGAGGACTTTCCAGGAAAAAGGAGGACATGACCACAGAAAAGCTCAAAACACCTCATATGAAAATGTAAACTCATGCTTCCTTGCGAAGGTCAAAATGGAGGACATTTGGGGGCCTCTCTTGGATGGAAGGCTAAAAGGTAGGACGTGTCCGGGATAAGGAGGACGCCTGGTCACCCTGGAGGCCAACCACCTGTTGGTGCCCGGGGGTGGGGGCTTCTTTACACGTGCAAAGGGCATTTCCACTGCCTCGCCTTGTCCCCAAAGAAGCCCCATTACCATCCCCATTCACACAACCACCACTCTCCACCAGCATCCCTGGCCAGGATAGCGGCATCAGCTGTCCTCCTTTCCAGGACATGCCTTTCGTCCAGGAGGGATTCCAGCACGTCCTGATTCTGAGCATGGCTAAGAAGCACGGATTTATATGTACCGTAAATGACTGATTTTAGTTTTTTTTTCCCTTTGGAGGTGACTTGTCCTCCTTGGCAGTTTTGAGGTGATTTGTCCTCCTTGGCAGTTAGGACCTCTGGTCAACCCTGTTTCCACCATCAGAGAACACCCCTCCTTTTTCCAGGAGCTGTCCTACATTTCAAGCTTTTGTCCAGGAGGGATCCCAAAACGCCCTCCATTTTGAGCAGGACTAAGAAGCATGCATTTACATTTCTGTGGGTGTTTTCTTTGGCCAAGTGCTCCATTTCTCTCGAATGTCTTCCTTTTCGCGCCTTCCCTGACTGGGAAGCATGCATTTTACATTTCAGAAGGAGTGTTTTTTAAGCCTTTGTCCGGCCACGTCCTCCCATTTCCCCTCCAAGGTGCTCCTTGACATCTGGCACCCCCTTTGGCCAAAGGTTGAGGGGGCTGGGAGGCCCTGGGGCGCCTGAGGCTCCTCCTCCTCCTCCTGGGCCGCCTGCCTGCCTGCCTTGCTTTTCTTGTCAGCTTTTTCAATGCTTTCTTGTTTCTCCCCGCCGCCTCTGAAATGACGGAATCCCCCCGTCTGTTGCCTCCTGTTTAATGCCGTTGCCCGGACCACGGTGGCTGGCTCCAAGGCAGGCAGTGGAAGAAGGAGCGGTGAGCAGAGGGCTGAGGCCTCATCCTGGGCCCCGCCGCCAGATGTTCCCGCCTGCTGGGCCTCCTCCTCCTCTCCTCCTCCTCCTCCTCTACCTCTCCTTCTCCACCACCTTTCCCTCTCCCTCTCCCTCTCTTCCTCCTCCACCTCTCCTCCTCCTCCTCCTCCTCTCCCTCTCCCTCCTCCTCCTCCTCCTCCTCATTCCTCTACCTCACCTTCTCCACCCACCTTCCCTCTCCCTCTCCCTCTCCCTCACCCTCTCCCCTCTCCCTCTCTCCTCCTCCACCTCTCTTCCTCCTCCTCCTCCTCCTCCTCTCCTGATCCTCCACCTCTCCTCCTCCTCCTACCTCTCCTCCTCCTCCTCCTCCAATTCCCTCTCCTCCTCTTCCTCTCCTCCTCCTCTCCCTCCTCTATTTCTACCTTTCTTCCTCCACCACCTCTCCCTCTTCCTCTTCCTCTCCCTCTTCCTCTCCTCCTCTCCTCCTCCTCCTCCTCCTCCTCCTCCTCCTCTACCTCTCCTTCTCCACCACCTTCCCTCTCCCTCTCCCTCTCCTCCTCTCCCTCTCTTCCACCTCCACCCAACCTCCTCCTCCTCCTCCTTCCTCTCCTGATCCTCCACCTCTCCTCCTCCTCTACCTCTACCTCTCCCTCTCCTCCACCTCTCCTCCTTACCTTCTCTTCCTCACCTCCTCCTCCTCACTCTCCTCCTCCTCCCTCTCCCCTCTCCCTCCTCCTCCTCCTCCTCCTCTACTCTCCTTCCCACCACCATTCCCTCTCCTCTCCTCTCCCCTCTCCTCCTCTCCCTCTCTTCCTCCTCCACCTCTCTTCCTCCTCCTCCTCCTCCTCTCCTGATCCTCCACCTCTCCTCCTCCTCTACCTCTCCTCCTCCTCCTCCTCCAATTCCTCTCCTCCTCCTCTTCCTCTCCTCCTCCTCTCCCTCCTCTATTTCTACCTTTCTTCCTCCACCACCTCTCCCTCTTCCTCTCCTCTCCCTCTTCCTCTCCTCCTCTTCCTCCTCCTCCTCTCCTCCTCCTCCTCCTCCTCTACCTCTCCTTCTCCACCACCCTTTCCTCTCCCTCTCCCTCTCCTCCTCTCCCTCTCTTCCTCCTCCACCTCTCCTCCTCCTCCTCCTCCTCCTCTCCTGATCCTCCACCTCTCCTCCTCCTCTACCTCTACCTCTCCCTCTCCTCCACCTCTCCTCCTTTACCTCTTCCTCTTCCTCTCCCTCCTCCTCCTCCTCTCCTCCTCCTCCTCTCCCCTCTCCCTCCTCCTCCTCCTCCTCCTCTACCTCTCCTTCTCCACCACCTTTTCCCTCTCCCTCTCCCTCTCCCTCTCCTCCTCTCCCTCTCTCTCCTCCACCTCTCTTCCTCCTCCTCCTCCTCCTCTCCTGATCCTCCACCTCTCCTCCTCCTCTACCTCTCCTCCCTCCTCCTCCTCCAATTCCTCTCCTCCTCCTCTTCCTCTCTCCTCCTCCTCTCCCCTCCTCTATTTCTACCTTTCTTCCTCCTCCTCCTCTCCCTCTCCTCCTCCTCCTCCTCTTCTCTCCTCCTCCTTTCCCTCCTCTATTTCTACCTTTCTTCCCTCACCACCTCTCCCTCTCCCTCTTCTCTCTTCCTTCTCTTCCTCTCTTCCTCCTCCTCCTCCTCCAGTCAACTAAAGGGACCTTTCCCGCCCCTTTCCTCCTCCCCTCCTCCTGAAGTTGTTGACAAGCGCTACAGGAGAGACCGCGCTCCCAACTTTATTTTAGGGACCGGGGATGACTAACCGCGTTGCAAGGAGCCCTGAGGACAGAAAACAACCCTATTTTTAGTTTTTAGGCAGGCGGTAGTTTCAGTGGCTGGGCGGCAGCAAGGGCGCCTGCCTCCCTCCGCCTTGGCTGACCGCCGCCGCTTCTCCCTCCTCCTCCTCCTCCTCCTCCTCCTCCTCCTCCTCCCAAGCCACTTCCAGATGCCAGGAGAGGAGCAACTCCTGGGGCCAGCTGCCTTGCTGCTGCTGCTGCTGCTGCTAATGATGATGGTGATGATTTCTATCCAAACAACACACCGCCCTGGCCAAGTTTTGCCCCCCCCCCCAGGCCTTCCTGGGGGGTCAAGAAAGAAAGAAAAAGAAGAGAGAAAGCACACACACACAACCTCCATACATACATTCAATCGACTTGGCCAGTCCCACGCATCCTTGTTGTGGATACAGTTGGTTTTCATTTAATTGGGGGTTTCCAGTACACAAACCCAGGGCTGTTTCCAGCATCCCAGCTCCAAAGGCATCCCTCAGAATATCAGGTGCACTTTGGGTGACCTCTCTCACTTATTACTCACTCTTTCTCTCTTTCTCTCTCACACCCCCACAGGGACAGGAAAGCCTTGCTTCTGGGCCTTTCTCCTCTTCACAGAATACTACACTACTATGTGTGGCTTTGACTTTTGAAGATGTATAGACTATGTTCTATCCTTTTGGCTAGCCAGATTGTTTATTGTTTATAACAGGCTGCTCCCCATATCCACAGATTGATTCAACCATACACAGATTCAACCATCCACAGCTTCAAAATATAACAGAACACACTCGTCCCTCCACACTTGTGGCTTTGACTTTTGAAGATTTGATTATTCATGGGTTTTATTTGTATGTTCTCTCTAGGAATATCTAGGTCCTCCAGCACAAACAACTCCATGGTCAGCTTTAACCAAAAGTCGCACTAAAGGACCTAGAGATTTCCAGAGGGAAAACTCCACTAGACATTTGTAGCTCCTCCAGCGCAATTCTATGATGGTCAATGTCTGGCAGATATTGACCACAGAGTTGCACTGGAGGACCTAGAGCTTTCTAGAGGGGTGTTCTTTCAAGTAAAAACATAGTGTTTTTGTTATTTTCGCTTTTTCCACATTCACAGGGGTCCTGTGCCCCTAACCCTAGAATGTGGAGTGTATACAATGGCATAATAAAATAGTGCCCTTATATAAAATGATGAACAACTCAAAGGTTTGCTTTTTGGATTTTTAAACATATTTTCGAGCCATAGTTGGTTGAATCCATGGATGAAAAACCTATGGTTATTGAGGGCCAAATGTATAAGAAATAACTATGGCAAGGATCCAGCAGTCAGAATAGTTTCTGTCAGGAAAAAGAATGACAAATTTTTCCCAGCCCTTCAGAGATGTTAACGTTGAGAACAAGGCATGTGGGGATGAGGAAGTCCTTTTGTGCTGGATAGCAGGAATTGGGTTTCAATCCAGTTTATTTTGGTATTGGTTTTGACCATTGTTTGAAACAGTTTTCTGTACCTGATTGTTTTTTCTCCTTTACAACATCTTTCTGTACATGCCCAGTTGTTCTATCTATCATTAAATTCCATTGGGTTGGAATTCAGAAATCAAAGGATTTATGATAAGTATGATTAAATCCGGATTCCAGCCTCGGTAATTTCATAATCTAGCAAGTGGGTATAAGGACTGCAGCCTTCATGATATTATTGTCACACGGTGCATTTAAAGAAGTGAGCATTGATCAGCAAAAGAGGTAAATCAGATGGCAATACTGTATAGGAGTCTACTACTTTTTGGCAGGGATCCTAGAAAAACCTAATAAATAATACCTATCAAAGCCATTATACGAGGGTATGCTGGTCTCCACAAAGTCTCCAAGAGATCCAGACCACCAGACAATTGGGGAGAAAAGGCTAAAGAAGCTTATATATAACAACACTCCCATCTTGCTAAAATAGAATAGGAAGGTATGTTTTTTTTAAAAAAAATTGTTAGCAAGATGGCCAATTTTATTTGATTGATTTGACAATGAAAGAACTACCCAGATACAACTGATATAAAATTTGGTAGCTTAATACTGCAGACATTATTTTCCTAGGGCTGTGCCAGCAGTGCTCTCCTGGTTATTGCATTTAATACAATGCAATTAATTATTTCATGCAGTGTGTAAATAAGCAGCAATCTAGCTAAAGTACAGGAAAGAATTAACCACTTTCCTCTTGATCTAGATGAATCTTGTTCACTTAAAGAAAAAAACAAAATAAAATTGTATGCACTTTCCTCACCCATAATCATGATCAAGGCTACGGTCCATTCATATGAGCAACCAGAAGACCAGCTGGCAGTTTTAATAAAGATCTCAGTTTGGGTAATTGATCCAAATCTTTATAAAAGGAAGATCAAGGAGGCAATGTGGACTGAATGTCTGAAGCCAGATATTACAAGTAATGTTAAGGAGGAGTGAAAAGAAGCAATTTTGTTCATTAGTGGAATGTAAAAGGACAGGTGCTCCAAACTGTCCCTCTTATTTCTTCCATCCTGTTTTCCCACCTCTGTGTTTGAATCTGGCATTTCATACCAAAACATTAATACTTAGATTGCTTTCATCTTATCTTATTAAATTATTATGTGCCTCTGTTGATCATAGATTTTATTGTTGTCCTGAAAACTGCAGAGATGCACATGGTATCATCAGCATATCTATGTCTAGAGTTGTATGTGTTTGCTTTATGCATGGTTACAGATATACCTTATTTTCCTGCGTATAAGACTACTTTTTTACCTGCAAAATCTGTGGCTAAAGTGGGGGGGATATAAGAATAATGAGGATAGAGGTGCTAAAACTCTATATTTTGACTGGAAAAATGGGGGGGTCGTCTTATACCCGGGTCGTCTTATACGCCGGAAAATACGGGTACCTCAGTTAATGAAGCAGATGTGTTAATCCTGAGTGTTAGTTCTTTAACAGAACATTTAGTACCAGAGACAAAAGGGAGGATCGGGGCTGCAACGTGCGGTTGCCGTGGCCTCGATCCACCGTTCAGGGGCAGCTCTGTAAAGGCTCTAAATGTCTCACAAAACTACAGTTCCCAGAATTCCCTAGCATTGAGCCAGGGCAGTTAAAGCAGTATTAAACTGGATTATTTCTGCAGTGTGTTTTGGACCAGAGATGCTTATAATTCAGGATCCAACATGTAGTTTTGTTTGAAAGCAGACCCTGATTGATCACACTACATATTTTTCTGCCCATGGTGAGTAGGTGAATATTTTTGTTTTTCTGTTTGTTTAGGTGATCAATGTATCCATAAATATATAAAGCAATCTGTTTTTCACATATATAACCCTTCCTTTAAAAAACACATAACTCATTACTTAACGGACCATAGTCAGTTGTCTCTAGAAAAATCCAACAGGAGACTTCTCCAGTCTTTCAAATAGATTCATTGTAGTTGAAAGTAAAAGATCACTTTCTCTTGCAATTTACTCTTATTTTGAACAGCAGCTTAGCATAGAATCCACATGACATAACCCTTGTGCCTGCTTAAGAAATAACTTCTTTGTTTATACCACTTCATTTCATTATAGTGCCTTTCCTAGCACAGCTATTCCTTCACATTTTTTTATTGTTGCTTACTCCTATTCCCCCACCAGCCTATTAGCCAGCCACCTTCCAGTTTCATTAACTTTCCATTTAAATGTGCTATCAGTTTTCCTTGAATACATAACCTTCCATTGTGTAATACTGAATTCCAGTGCATTGGTCTATTTCCCCAGTGTATCCAAATCCTTCCACAGTCTGGAGCATTCCTGAAATTTATCAACCATCCCCATCCTATTATGATGTCATTGGTGTGTCTGGACCAGCAATTCAGTTTATATGTTTTAAATAAGGCAAGTCTCAGCTTTGATCCTGGAGGGACCTAATCTGTCTGCTCCAAAAGTAGTTATGTTCTCACCACCAACAATAACCTGGTGCTGTATCACTGTCTCTTAGCTGCTCTGCTAAGCCCATCTTACAGCAACTTTGCATGATGGGTGACCTTCCAAAATGAATGAGCACAGTGGCCGTGTTCACTGGCCTGCCAAATACTTTGCAGTACCTTCTGTTTTAATAGTCCCAAATACTCAACAAAACTCTGTGACCAGGCCACTTGTGTGCAACTTGCTTAGTTCGCTGTGCAACTTCTCAGTGCTGATAATCAGCATTAAGATGTCTACTCCCTTGTTTTATGGTCCTTTATAATTAAAATGAACTACTGGACAGCCCATCAAAAGAGGGCTATTGTACACATAGCCACCTGCTTGAGATTACTAGTCTCAGGACTCCCCAAAAAAGATGACAACTATAATCCAAACAATAAAATTCCATAGTACACTACTATATATACAGGGAAAAAAGTAAAAGTCTGTTCTGGAATAGTGACAGGGAGAGGAGAGGGGGGAGAGAAGAAGACACTGACCCCATTTGACTGTGCAATCCTAGAATTGCCAGGGGAGTATTTTACCACACCTGAGGACTAGCACTACACCAGTGCTATTGGGAGCTTACTTATGAGTTTTTCCGTCAATGGCAAGGTATGGGCTAACACATGCTTCCAGGACAAGGCATCAGCAAGTGGGAAACGGCATTGTGAGATAGGTATTGCCAAAGGTGTTATTAGTTTCCAGGCAAGGTACAAAGTGCTGGTTATTAACCTTAAAGCCCTACATGGTTTGGGTCTAGGTTACCTACAGTCCCACATCCTCCCATATAATCCACCCCATACATCAGGTCCTCTGGTGGACACTTACTCCTGTCAGCCAGGATTAGGTTGTTAACAGTCAGCCAGAGGACTTTTCGTTCAGCCACAATAATAATAATAATAATAATAATAATAATAATTAATACCCTGCCACTTTGAGATCAATCCACTTCTAGACTGTGGAATGACCTGCTGGAAGAGATCTGACAGCTGAATACACTGTCTGAATTTAAAATAGCATTGAAGACCAGTTTCTTCCCAACAGGCTTATCCAGATGATTTTAAATTGGGAATTTTAAATGATTAATTTTAAATGTGGCTTATACATCTAAGACTTGAAACAGATAGGCCACAAGAAGTGGCTTCTGGCTGCTTCAGGGCCGTGGCAGGCAGACAACACATGCCTCTGACATGACTGGAAGACACTCTGAGGCCACCTAAGGCAGCCTGAAGGTGCTAGCAAAAGGAATGGCGAAAAATCACTTCTTGCTGACAGTTTGTTTGGGACTGCGGTGGCAGCCCATTTTCAGAGCACACCCTCGGGTTGCTGCAGTTCTGGGCTGATCAGAGCTCGATTGTGGATGGAGCAGACAGAGGCTTCTCTTTCAAACCCATTTGTTTCACCCCTAAGAGTGTACATTTTATTTGTCCTTTTACAATGATTTGTGTTTTAAATGATGTTTGTCAGTTAATTGTTGTTACCCTGGGAAAGAAATAAGAAGTATTAATATTATTGTCATCATCATCATCATCATCATCATCATCATCATCCTCATCAAACTTCTATGGCAATTTAAAAGCCACATGTGATAAAGCCCTAAGTCTGCTCTAGCTAGGATTAAACTTGGAGTTAGGTGACAATAAGCAAGGGCACGTGGAGAGAGAGAGGTAACTTCCATCTGCTTGACCCTCCCAAATGTAAATAACAAAGTACATTTATATACATAGAATGCCAATAAATAAATCTAATTTATTATGTCATAATTAGTGATTATAATTAACTAATAAATACTATCCAGCATAAGGTAGTGGTTGGAGTGTTGGGCTGGGATGCTGGAAATGAGGGTCTGAATCCGTGCTCAGCCATGGAAACTCACTGGGAGACCTTTGGCAAAGCACATGCTCTCAGACTCAGAAGAAGGCAAAAACAAACCTCGTCTTAATTAAATAAGCTTGCCATAAATCAGAGTTAGCTTGGAGGCACATAACAACAATTAATTAATAACCACAAATATTATTTTGCTAGACAAACAAATCTATTTTTTAATGCCAAGGGTATCAACCTCATCAAAGATGTATTTTTTAGACTTATATTGTCCATTGAGTAGCGCTGCTGTATTTTTAAATGGAAGCGGAATTTTAAATGTATTGTCAAATGTATTTTAATTGTCTTTTTCTAATGGGGCTTGTTAACTAACTCAAATAAAATGTGACTGACTGATCTGTAATGGAATACAATAGGCATGTCTTAACAATCTCAGGAAATTACAAATTACATCTGTTTAGACCAGGAACAGCATTGCTTTCAACTGGGCACCTTGGAGAACTGTACCTCCCCGCTGTACTCCACCTCTGGCCAAAAATGCCTCCTCCACCCCCTAGGTGTATATGACAGGGTCCATCTTTTTGCAGCCCTGAGCAGGACCCAGGGGAGGAATTTAGAAAAGCATCAGAGCTCTCTGACAGAGATGGCAAAATGAACTATAAATCCCAGAATTCCATAGCTTTTAAAGTGGGATCAAACTGCTTTATTTCTGCAGTGCAGGTCTGCAGATTAGACCCTTGTCAAACCTAGACCACCTATTATTCAGAATGAGACAACTACCTGAAACAGCTCGTTTTGGTTGTCATAAAATGGCATTAAATTGCCCACTATTTAATGTACAATATTATTATTGTTTTTTTAAAAAATGACAATGCCGATGAGTTGTTTGTGAGGTGAAGCAAAAGAAAACACAAACACACTTGGGTAGCCTTGGCTACTGTTATGTATCTCGACTTGCATGGGGGTGGGGTGGGGGTGATTGGCCCGATTTTGTCTCCGGCAACAAAATGTCTGTAACCATTCCTGTGTATGACAATTTTTAAAAAAGAAAAAAAAACTTTTACTGAATCTTAACACTATAGTGAGTAAAAAAATATATAAGCAAATCAGATCAACTCATCAAATATCAAATGTAATCCACAATAATTACAAGGGTTCCTAGTGCATTAGCACTACCAACTTTCATCTGTCAGAATTCATCGAGGGTTGTTTATAAATCTGGGCAATGACCATTTGGAAACTCTGCTGTGAAGGTTCCAAAGTGATCATCCAACAACACAGCTGCCCTTGTCCTTCAGTCTGAGCTCCCTGACACAGGAAAGGACTTTGATCTATCTACTTATTCTGCATGCCTATTCACAGGGAATCCCTTGCTCCCTTCCACTTGTGCTTTGGCCTTTGGCCCTTGGCCCATGATAGGTGAACATGTTTGTGTGGATTTTTGGGAAGGTGGGGATGATGGACCATCTGTGAAGTGTCAGAAATGATGAAAGAACATTTAATATTCAGAAACTATGGTGGGTACACTGGCAGCTTGAAATCAGTCTCTGTAAAATGCTCAAGGGAAAATGCAATGCTTCTGTTTTGTGAATGACAACCCTGTCTATTGTGACCTCTAGCCACATCTTGCTGAATATATAGCTCGCATTGCCCATCACTCAAAACTGTCCATATCCTGAAGCTGAGAAAATCATAGAAAACTACAAGCAAGCCATTTGCTAGGAGGAAATCTAAGATAGGACAGAATCTAAGATAGGACAGATTTTTTTTTGTGTCTTCAGGACACGATCACCCTTCCAAGCTCCACTGTTTCCCTGAAGAGAGAGGTGTAATGCCTTAAAGGGGTTGGCCTCTAACCTGAAGCCTAGCACCCTTCTGGTTCAGGCCCATGGAAGATGCTGGGACTGGGGTTGGTTCCAAACACATAGCCTTCAGTGCCTCTGGACTGGTGTAGCTGGCTGGCCCCTTGTCATCTGCATCAAAGCCAGAAGTCTAGACTCCTGACCAGGGACCTGATGTTGTTTGGGAAGAGAAGGAGAGGATAGCAGCTCCACCAGGCTTTTCTCTCCACTGTCATCACTAGCAGCCATTTCCCCAGATTGCAGCAGATGTAATGAGAAGCAGGGAAATTCCATCAGTCCTGATGAAAAACTAGTTACACTTTCCCCCTTCTTTCTTTCTCATCACATTTTGTGTCATGCCTTTGTTAGATTGTGAGTCAGAGGTTAATTCAGGAGTATATCCAGGAATACCTGCACAAATCCAATTCTGTGATTTACCTTTTCACTGGCAAGAAGCACTTCTGTCTCTAGATTAAGCTTCACTTTGCTCAACTTCCTCCATCCTATTACTAACATCTGGCTCTCCTATTACTAACATCTTCCTTGGGTTTAGACAGAAAGGAGAAATAGATTTGGATGTCATTGTTGTAATCATAGCACCAAAGAAATTCCCAAACTCCAGCCAGCCTCACTGAATGATTACATGTATATGTCAACATGAAATAAGTTAAATAGTGTAAGGGCAAGACAGAAACCCAAGGGACATTTAGGTTGCATCCGCACTGCAGAAATAATCCAGTTTGACACCACTTTAACTGCTATGGCTCAGTGCGATGGAATTCTGGGAAGTGTAGTTTTGTGAGACATTTAGCCTTCTCTGTCAGAGAGCTCTGGTGCCACAACAAACGACAAATTGCAGGGTTCCATAGGATGGAACCACAGCAGTTAAAGTGGTGTCAAACTGGACTATTTCTGCAGGGTGGATGCAGCCTTGGTTTGTGGAACAACCACAAAACAAATCAGGCATCAGTTTTGTGATGCAAACATTTTCTTATTTTTAATAAAGGGAGGAAATGGCTGAGAGGTTGTTCTGGTGGAAATGGAGAGGGGAAGGGAAAATGCAGTAACTTGGATCTTTACCTCTTTTGTGCAAACCACCTACAAAACTCTAAACAGAAAAAGAGTTTCTTTTGGCAACACCTCTCTCTCTGTCTCACTCTCTCTGTGTGTCTCTTCTCTCACCCTCCCTCCTCTGCCCTATTAAACAAAGTAAAAAAAAAAATAATACATTTCAGTAACTATAGTTATAATAACCAAAACTCATTCTAAAGAGTTAATTGTAGAATGACGAAGCAACTAAATATAGGATACAGGGCATAATGGTGAAATCCTACACATTTGCTCTGAAGTAAATACTATTGCCAATGTGCAAAGGGCTGCAACTTAAGATAGTTGACCTGATAAGATGATACTTCACAAACTTTCAAAAAGTTAAAATCTAGTAGGTCTTTATAAATGCCTACTTTAATTCATGTCTTGGTGTGCAGCTCCCTCTTCTGGGACAGAATGGATAGAACAGGAAAACCCAAGAAACATGAAAACGATTCACTACTAACAGTGACTTCATATACCTGAGAGTAGAGCAGGAAACCACCTGCATAAAATTTTTATGTTTCGAAATCACATGCCTGTTTTGTTACATCTTTCTGCCAAGAATGTACTGCACAGTTTCCAAATAGGGCTGGCCCTACCATCAGGTGGAGGAGGCAATTACTTCAGCCAGATGTGGAGATGTCTCTTGCTAAGCAGTGGAACAAATTGCCTTGGAAGGTGGTGGACTCTCCTTTAAATGGAGGTTGGAACCACTCTAGTTGTGTATTCCTGCATGGCAGGGTGTGTGTGTGTCCCTCCCAACTCTATAATTGCATGATTCTACAAGGCAGCAAGTTGTTTATTATTGTTGTTCTTTTTCTGCCAGAGGGACTTATTGGCATTCCAGCCTCATGTTCGAAAAGTAATAGGCTGGCTTTGGGTACAATGCACCTTGACTTGGGTGAAAGGAAACACCACGTTCCTCTTGTTAGAAGCAACAAAAATATCTTTAGCTAACCCTTGTTTCTAAGCCACACGCACCTATGTTACAAAAAGGAAATTTTACACATGGCAATGAACATTGAAGAGAACATATCCCTCTTAACTTGTGCAGACCCTCTGGAGGAATTTCATTTATGAACTGTCCCTCTGTTCTCACATGCTCTCCAAGAAGTGGTTATCCTTTATCCCTTTTCTTGTATTTTTCTTGCTACTCACCTCTGAGTAGCCTTGAAACCTAGCTCCAAATCACTTGCAGCGTAATCTTTACTAAAATAGCTGAAAAGCAGGTAAAAGCAAAATCTTTTGTTGAGGTAATATCTAAAATTGAAAAAGGGATGCAAACCTATTTCTTGTGCCTCATGCTTTTACAAGATTAATTGACTCTTCTGTTCTAGATAGAGCAAAGGTGGTGGTGGTTGTTGTCTGCCTTCAGGTTGTTTCTGATTTATAGGTCTAAAACGCACTGCAGGAATAATCCAGTATGAGACCGCTTTAACTGCCCTGGCTCAATGCTAGAGAATTCTGGGAATTGTAAAATTGTGAAACATTTAGCCTTCTCTGCCAGAAAGCTCTGGTGCCACAATAAACTACAATTCCTAGGATTCCCTAACACTGAGGCAGGGCAGTTAAAGCGGTCTCAAACTGGATTATTTCTGCAGTGTGTTTTGGACCTCAGTGACCCTAAGGAGAACCTATCACAGGGTATTCTTGGCAGGATTTGTTCAGAGGAGGTTTCCCATTGCTTTCCCTTGGGCTGAGAGCATATGACTTGTACAAAGTCACTCTGTGGGTTTCATGGCCAAGATGGAAACTGAAGCTTGGTCTCTGGAATCATAATCCAACACTGAAACCACCATACCATGATGGCTAATGCAAAAATAATAACTGAAAGTTCAAATAGGTCAGTGGCTTTAAATAGTTGGGTTTAGCAATACACAAAGCTGAACTTCAGCAGTATTTTTCATTTCATCTTTGCTTGAGAAGAAATTCTGTATAACTGAAAAAATGCACACTTGCCTCCAACACAGAGAAATTTATATAGATAAATCTGTTATACAATTATTCAGATGCATTATTGGCAGTGCATTGTGTACTTTCTGCAGGATATGCTAGTGAAGTGGTCAACTTTAGACAAGAGAGTGTTGCAGAACAATGATGGAAATAGAGACTGACAGAGACAAAGCAAATATGCAAGTTTGAAGTATATTTATGGACTAACAAAATAACTGCCTGTGGACTAATAGGGACAGATTTTGTGGCTCAGACCAGTTCTGCAGCCACTTGGAAGACAGCCTGCCAGCTTTGATATAGGAGATTATTGCACGGGAAAACAGGCACAGGTTACATGCAGTTTGTGTCCATCTCTGACAGATATTATCACACTGCCCTGAGTCTGGGCAGCCAGCATGTCATATGCAACCTGGGCTTCCCCAGCAGCTTTTCCATCTCTGACAGTTCAATAAGATCTGTCGGAGATGGATACAAACCGCATGTAACCTGTGACTGTTTTCTCATGCAATAATCTCCACTGGTAGTCATTTTGCTTGCTCAGACACAATGAGAGAGAAGCAGCTGGAGTTTTGTTTGCTTGTTTCTGCATGCCCAAACATGTTCTGCAGAGGTATATTCTCCCTGCTAGTCCAAGGTGATGGACCAAAGTCCATTGCAGGTTTATATGATCCTGCTGGGTCAGTTCAGGAAAGAATTAGAGATGACTTCCTTACTCATTTAGACCCATGAGGGTCTAAAACCTCACTGTAGTTGTCCTCAGTGATATTATATTCTCCAGCATTTCACAAATGAAAACTGGGACACATGTGGCCAAGCATCATCAGAGTATGGTCATGATGGCAAAAGTTACAGTCGAGGAGAGGCTGCAGAAATTTGCTTGGAACTGAGCTGGTTGGAAAAGGCAAAATTCAGGCCCTTCCTCTCCTGTCTTCCCTATTTAGTTGAGTGCAAACTACTTTTGCACTTTGAATTTGGTTTGAAGCAACTGAAGTAAGCTGAAGACAAAGGAGGAAAGTGAGAGGAGGAAGAAGAAATTGGGACATTTCAAAAGCAGTTGAAAAAAATAGGGTGACAGAAGATTAATCAGGGCCTACCCTGTTTAACTGGGAAAGTTGGAGGATGCTTATTCAGGAGTCACGTGGTGCTTGGTTGAATTTCAGGATAGAGTACAGGACCTCCAACCATCATTTGCTTGGAGTGGAAAGGGTTAGTATCTTTACAGGCACTACATGATCCTACTGCTCATCTGTCTGGGCCACAGCATTGGTGTTGGAGGCAGAGCTTTAAAGGTTTTCCTTGTTGGGAAATTGTTAGGACTGCTGAGAGAAGAATGGCTCAGGAGACAACACAAATTATTCAAATCCTGTTGCTACAGAGTCTGTAGCAAGAGGGATAACGGAATTGTAGCTCAATTCCAACTAGATGGCACCAGGTTAGAGGTGTGTGTGCATGCACACTCACATGTGCATGTGTGTGCATGCGTGCACATGCACATTTCCCCCCTCACCTTCCTTTTCTCTGGCTGGCACCAGGGATTGGCATTGTCGGGTATTTGCTCTATCCCAGCTTCTGTAGGGGTCCACTTCCTACTGTGATTGCTATGCCCCAACCCTGTCCCAACTTGCTGTTATTGTTTCTTCACCTCCAGTAACTTGCCAGTGCTCTGTGCCCTTTATCTGCTGCCTGAGGCAACAATCTTATTAGGCCTAATGGGAGAGCTGGCCTGTCTCTTATGTCTTTCTACATCAGTTCAAATGCAACAATGCATTCCAGTGAACCAGTCCACAGCATCATTTACCAGTCACAAAACACATAGGAATCAGGAGGACAGAAAACAAAAGATACACAGGGACTGGCTCTTTTATTTCCCTTTTTTTCTGATTACTATTCTGATGGATGAGTTTGTCCTACTTCCCAAATCTTTCTAAATATGAAGCTATCCAATGTTTATTGGATCAAAACATTGCTGGGAATGGTTTGCTCCTCATCACCATCTGTTGCTCACTCACTCTTGCCACATGATGTCCTGGTGACTGACTTTCTTGTGGAAATAGCTCGTTGTTCCTCCATTTCAGGCTGAGACTTTGTTTGAGTCAAGCCATGTACAAGATCAGCAGGTTGCAAAGTCAAGGAGAAAACAGCCAGCCAGGTGACTCATGGACCACAAATGCAAAGAAAAGAGGAAGAGGGCACTTCTGGTTAGTCAAGGAGCATGACTACCTCTCCTTCCACATAAAGATCTATGGCAGTTCACCCATGCCATCCAGTGGTACTTCGTTCTTCAAGAATGCTCAGATGGTTCTTTTGCTACTTTATAAGTGGAAAAGATTCTAAGAGGATGACAAATTAGGAAGAAGTGCCCAAGGTAGTACTGGAGAACTAGGATTTCACCTTCCATTATTCCTCACCAGTAGTTATGCTGAGTAGAACTGATGGGAATTGCAATCCTACAACATCTGGAGGACCACATAGTGAGTCCACTGTCTTGGTTCCATTCTGCAGAATTTAGGATTCTTATATTGATAAGGTACTTAGAAGCTCTCTGTTCTAAGCTCCTTGTAAAACTACAGATCCAAAGATTCTGTAAGATGGAGCCATAGCCGGTAAGGTGGGATTAAACAGCTATAACTGTAGCACAGACGTTTTCTAGATCTGACTCTATCCAGTGTGAGGGTCAAGGTCCCTTTGCAGGAAGAGTGCACTGACTTTCTCAGAAAGTCTGAATCTTGTCAGGTCTAGAGATACCTGTAGGCAATGAAACAAGCAAAACACATCAATAGGAATCAAACTGGGCAGCTTTATCTTCAGCTGGAGGGAACAAAACACTCATAAAATCAAACTTCAGGATTCCTGAAGGATGTGAAGGGGTGTTTCTGAGAAAGTCAATGTACTTTTTCGATGAAAGGGCCTTAAGCTGGCCAGGGAATAGTTGTTTTTTTTAAAACGCCTTTTCAAAATTGTGTACTAGTGCTTCTTGATTATGTCTGTAGCTTTGTGTAGCCATAGCAGAGTGGAAGAAGGTAGGTAGTAAAACCAATGTGAATCCCTAGTGAGGATGCCTAGATGTAATGTTTTGTGTGTATATGAGTCTTTAAGTCATCTGTGGACATATGGTGACCCATGACTTTCATAGGGTTTTCTTGGGGAAAGAATCCTCAGAGGTGATTTTGCCAGTCCCTTTCTCTATAGCCTAGAGCACCTGGTATTTGTTGGTGGTCTCCCATTCAAGTATTACCTAGGGCTGACCCTGCTTAGCTTCCAAAATTGGATGGGATCTGGAGCCTTTAGGGCAGGGACCGGCAACCTACGGCCCGGGGGCCGGTTAAGGCCCCGGTCCCTGGACTTACCGGCCCAGGCCGAAGGTTGCCGCGGCGGCGGCGGCGGCATGTTTTTGCCGCTCTGCGGCCGCGCTCACCGCACCTCCCATTTTGGAAATCAAAATGGCAGTCGCGACGCGTTTGCGCATGTGCAGTACTCTTGCGCATGCGCAAACGCATTGCGACCACCATTTTGATTTCCAAAATGGTGGCTGCGACATGCGCTGTGGCGGTGGCGGCTGTGCGCACTGCGGCGGCCACGGCCGCATGCGCGAGGGTCGTGCGTGGTGGCAGAGGGCACGTGCGCGCGCGCGCCACCATTCCCCACCCCCACCCCGCGGCCCAGCCGAGACCTGGGCTACGGGAGACCGGCCCAGGTCTTTAAAAGGTTGCCTTCCCCTGCTTTAGGGTATTTAGGCCCTTATGGACTTAATTATACTGTTAATAAATAATCCCATACATCTGTCATATTTAACTTCAAGCTGCTTTTCAACACTTCTTCTTCTTCTTCTTCTTCTTCCTCCTCCTCCTCCTGGTTTAAAGCCTGCTTTTCTTTCTTTCCTCTGAAGAACTCAACAGCTTATTGTGCTCATGTGTCTTGATGGCAGAATGAGTTAGCTTTGTGTCAAGAAGAGGGACGTTTGTGCTACCAAGTAGTAGTTCAGTGACCATGGTTTGTCCGTGGCTACTGCTGAAGTATAACTTCTTTACAAGCTCTTCTGCCATTTCAACGTAATTGCTTTTGAACAGATGGCAGGTGAGCAGAATGCTTATGTTACAGTGTGCTGCTTCTCTCAACTCTTTGACCAAAAGGAAAGAGAGAAAGATAGAAATAAAATAAAATAAAAGACATGAATGGAAAGGAAGGAAAGAAGATGCACTCTAAGACAAGTACCTCTCTCTCTCTCTTTCTCTGCTACAAAATTCCATCAACTGAATTAATTTCCCTGTAAGCAAAGCAGTGCAACTGCTATTCCCAAAGTATGAAGCTGAGATCACACTGTCCCCCTCTTTATTTGGTTCCCAGATTATTGCACAAAGGGAACTGATAGATCATCCACCTTCCTCCAGTACAGAGATAGGCAGCTTGTGGCTCTCCAGAAACTATAATACCAACTCGCATCAGTACTACACAAAGCAGTCAATGGTGAGAGATGATTAGGAATTTCAGTCTTAACAACATACAGGGGGCTAGAGGTTGTCGACATGTGCCCTAAGGTTTTCCCTGTGGATACTTGAAAGCCAAGCACTTGAAACTGACTGGGTTGTCTTCAACCCCTACCAAGGCAGACAAATAACTCTGCACACTGCGTTGTCCAGTGCTGTGCCCCATGGGACTGCTGTTTCTTCTGCTATCTGAACTGTGTAATTGGCCATATGTTTTACTATGAATGTTCTCCCAAATGATAAATTCTGCACCATATGATGTAATATGCAAATATTCTCACAGTAAAATAGTTCCCTTAAAAGGACATGCATTGAAATTATTTCTTCAAGGGTACAGCGCTCTGTGCAAATACACTCTATGTGGTTCTATGCAGAGCTCAGAAAGGTTACATTTTGGATGATGGCTCCAAGAATCCACTAGCCCACATACCCACTGACCATGCTGATTGTGGAATTCTGGGAGTTGCAGCCCAGAAAAGTAACATTTTTTTCCCCATTCTGGTTCTGTGTGGATTGCACTTGTGAATGCAAACTTATGACTGATTGATTGCCTTGGCAAATAAGTATTCATGACAGGATATATCTGTGCTGTGCCAGCACCATGATAGTTTGGGCAAAGTGAGTTGGGGCATTGTGATGGTGTCACTGTATTTACATAACATCATGAAGGACCTTGAAGGTGGTTGTGGTCTGCAGTATCTTACACACCAGGAATCTGGTAATGGTGTTTTATGATGAGGTGGATGTGTTGCCATTACATGAGTAGAAACCAGTTTGTGTTATAGATATCTACAAGATCTGGTAGTAATCACACTTTTCTATCTATTAAATGGGAAGAACAGTGAATAAAAAAAAATGTTAACATTTGATTGTAGCCTTCCTTTTGAAAAGCCCGCAGTCGTGGTTACACAATCTCTCTCTCTCTCTCTCTCTCTCTCACACACACACACACACACACTGGGGCTTTTTAAAAAGGAAGGCTACAATCAAATGTATATTTATGATTTTAAGCAACAGTATACAAACAGTCAAGAAGAGCTGATTGCAAATAAGTTCTAAGCTTCATCTTAAAGCATTTTGCCAGCATTGGTCAGTCCTTCACTGTCTCCCTTAGATTTCAGCTGTCAGAACCAGTGCACCCTATATCTTAAATAGCATTACCTAAAATCAATGAATTTATTGCCAGTACTGTTAGTAACTGTACTGACATCTAATTGTCTCCAAAATAATTTACTTTGTAAGTAGCTCATTCTATCTGTTGGCTCTTTCCTCCTACTCTTTCCCTTTCATTTTATCTTCAAACTGTCTTTCCCAGTCTGATAAATTTTTCCTCACCAGCCTCCACTCTTCTATCTTTCTTTCTATCCATTCTTTGCTCCTCTAATTATTGCTTAAGTCCTCTACTGATCCACTTTCTTTCTCAGCTGCACTCTTCATTTATCCTACTATCTGTTTATATTACTACAACATATGTCTTGGGGGTGTGTGTCACTATTTTACATTTGTCTGAAAGAAGGCTTTGCTTTTGACTGTGGGAGATTCCAAGCTGGAAGCTGGAAGTTAGACTTTATTGTTGCTGGCTGTCTTCAAGTCAACCCTGATAGATGACATCCCTGAGATTTCTCTCTCCATATATGATTGGAATGTGTGTTACAGAATTTTGAGCATAATTTTGCTTATATGGGAAATTAATGCTACAGTCAAGGAAGGCCATAGTCTTTTTCTATGAAGACTTCTTCCTATACTATTTTTCCATAGAATGCAGAAAGTCACTAACAGTGGCTAAAGAGAGTGTTAGGATTCTGTTTCTCATAGGAATCTGACCACCAAGGGGTGATGAATGTGGGGGGGGGGGAATCAAAGGGAATGGCACATGGGCATTGTAAATAGTAGATGGGACTGAAGCGGGTTTATGACTGGGATGAGAGTTTGCTTTCCGATCCCAGGAGATGAAAGGAGATGGACCTGGAAAAACTAAACTTCAAAGATCCTTTGATATGGACAACCGGACTACTGGGAGGGGGGAAAGGGGTGTGGTGAGAGGGCTTTAAAGTACTGGCTTGGTGGGAAAAACTCAGAGCTGTTTCTAAAAGGATTTCTGTGGCAAAGTATCTTGATTCTAGAATAAAGCTATAGTGAATTTACACTTAAAAATGTTTTCCTGGTTTTTCAAGTTTCTTGCTACTAAGCATGACACTGAAACAGCTTTCCCTCCAACTTCACCTTGTCCACGGCAACTGCTTGTGGCTTGAGGCAAAGCTGACTTGGAGGAACCTTCCCAGGGAGAGCAAAGTGGTGGCTTGGTGTCCACAGCCCAGGAAGGCCGAGTGAACTGTGGCCAGGAGGCTGGAGCAAGGAGACCCCAGGAAGCAGGGGAAGGCCCTGGGAGTAGTGGCCAGACTCAGGAGGAGGCCCAGTAGATAGCCCAGAGGCATGGAACAGGATGGGCCTCAACTTACCTGGGCTGGGAGGACTGGTCCACAGAAGAAGAAGGGTCCAAGGAAACCTCAGATGGGCCATGGGAGAATGCCCCCAAGTACTTGCTGAAGCAGGAGAGTACAAGTGGTTCCAGATCCCAATGGCTATCAGGGGTTTGTCCTGATGATGAGGATGGTGGAGAAGGTGGGATGAGGATCCCAGCGAGAGGCCAGCACAGTGGGTGAACACTCCAGCAGAAACCCCAACCCATGGAGTTATGTGGTGGGATCAGTTCTTAGTGACTCTGGCCACGCCAGTGTGAGCCACGAGAGCGCAATGCCTGGCATGGGGAGAAGTGACTCTCCAAACACCTGCAGTAGCACCCATGAGTTGCATTCAGAATCCAGCCGTATGACAACTGGGGGTGCGGTTTGACAGGAGATCCAGTATGTTATCCTACTTCACGGCACACATGTGGGAGTGGGAACCCACATTCCCTACCGAGTACAGCAGAATGAGGTGTGTGACCACACACCTGGAAGGTGACATGGCAGACTGGCTAGTGAAATTGCTTGATGCCTGAGCTCCAGAATTGGAGAACTGCATTCATAGCAGCCCTACAAGCCCGCTTTGAGGACCCTTTCAGGATTGAGAAAGCCCAGGCTAAACTGATGGTGCTGACTCAGGGGACACGCTCCATGACTGAAGCTACTAAGGTGCAACACTTCAAGGCGGGCTTATGAGCAGACCTGTTGAAGTGGGTCCAGATGACCGACACCCCATAGATGGTGAGATACTGAATCCAACTGGTGGGAGAGGCCAAAATGGTGCAGTAAGAGATCCAGTTGATGACCCATTGGAAACTGGGGGTGACCAAGGGAACTAATACAAATCCAAGCCACTCCCGAGGAAAGGAAAAAGAAACTAAGCCCTAGGAGACAGAGTGCAAGCAATGAAAATGACTGGGACTGTTCCTGACCTGTGGGCAGAAGGGACATCTGATGGCTGTGTGCCCCAAAAGGAGGAATGTGCAGACAAGCAGCCTGATGAAGAGGCAGCACTCTCCACCACCACTGGGAGATCAGCGAAGCTCCAGAATGGGATTGGGCAGTTGAGCCTTCAAGGCTGCATCTGTAGCTGTGGATCCAGAGAAGTCCCTGGACATGACGGAATCGGAGGACAATGAAGAGCCAGTGGGAAACTTCAACAGTTGGCCTCGGGCAAAGGCAGGAGGTCAGCCATAAAATCTCAGTGCCGTACTGTGAGGGTGAGTGGTGGGGTTCCCCTATACACCCTGGATGTGAAGGTGGAAGACCGGGGTGGGAACAGAAGCATGAACTTAGTGGCTGTTATTGCAGTGCTTCATCAACCCCACTGTAGCAAGGCAAATGGGATTGAACATCTGAAAGTTGAAGCACCCCATCAGTTTTCACCAGATAGACAACACCTTGATGTGGGGAGCACTTGCCAATGAGGAAACAGAGACCGTCTGGCTAGGAGTGGCGGATCATTGGGAGATCTGGTTTGTACTAGGCCACACTTCAGAGTACCAAGTGATCCTAGGCAGAGATTGGCTGCACTTCCATAACTCAGGGCTCTGATGGGGGTCAGTAGAACTGGTTTTTGATGACCCAGGGTACAGAGCACACACCAGAGACACCAGACCGAGAGTGGATGAGTGCGCAGTGGTGACATTGGGGCAACCCGACTTACTGCTAGAGAGAGTTGGAGCACAGTCGCGGAGGACCAACCAGTTTATCCTCTGGAATATAGAGACTTGGCAGAGATGTTCGAGGAAAAGGAGTGTGACCAATTCCCACCCCATTGGGAAATAGACTGCACAACTGAACTGATGCCGAGGGCAGAAGCCCCCAGGTCCCAGCTATACTCCATGACCCTGCTGGAGATGAAAACCTTAAAGGACTTTGTGGAAAAGAACTTGGCTAGGGGCTTCATGCACCCATCCACCTCCACATTCAGGGGCCCAGCGTTCTTCCGGGAGAAGAAAGACAGTTTGCTACACCTGGTAACATACTACAGAAGCCTTAATGATATTTGCAGTACTAACAAATACCCAATTCCTCTGATGAAGGCCATATTGGGTTGGCTGGATCTTTACCAAACTGGATTTGAGAGAGGCCTACTACTGGGTGTGCATATGAAAAGGGGACGAATATAAGACTGCATTTAATTGCCCCCTGGGGGCTTTTGAATGTCTTGTTATTCCTTTTGGACTATCAGGTGCACCAGCATTTTTATGATACTCGTGAACGAAGTTTTACACAACTTGTTGCTTAAGGGAGTCCTAGTTTACCTAGATGATGTCCTGATTTACTCACAAGACTTAGACTCCCATATAAAGCTAGTGAGGGAGGTCCTAAAGAGTCTCCTGGACAATCATCTATATGTGAAACTGCCTAAATGTGAATTTCACACAGATAAGTTGGATTTTCTTGGATACCGGGTGTCCACCCAGGGATTAGGAATGGATGCAGCCAAAGTGCAAATGATCCTGGAATGGACCCCTCCTAAGACACGAAAGCAGGTGCAGAGGTTTTTGGGCTTTGCCAAATTTATCGACAGTTCATCCCGAATTTTGCTCAACTGGCATTGACCATCACCAACCTACTAAAAACCAAGACTCATCCCAGGGAACCCAACAAGGAACCCAAGCCATCCACCAAGTTGCAGTGGACTCCAGACTGTCAAGCAGCTTTTGAACAGCTGAAAGACCTCTTTTCCTCTGAGCCTATTTTAAAACACTCCGATCCAAATCAGCCATTTGTTGTGCAAACCAATGCCAGTGATGTTGCGCTGGGCTCTGTATTAATGCAAAAGGATTCAGAAAAGAGGCTAAGACCATGCACTTACTTATCCAATGTTCCAGGGAGTGCAACTAAATTGGCCTAATTGGGAGAAAGAGGCAGTGGTCATCTAGAGGGCATTGCGAACTTGGCACCAATTCCTGGAAGGGGCCAGCTACCCCTTTGAAGTTTGGACTGATCATTGCAATTGAGAAGCTTTGCAAGCTCTGAGAAAACTAAGCCTAAAGCAGAGTTAGTGGGCTAAAGAATTCTACTGCTTGAGATTCAAGCTAAAAGCCTTCTCAGGAAAAGAAAATGTGCTTGCGGACGCTTTATCCAGATTGCCTCAACATGAAAGCCAAAGAGAAATGCTGGAAGAAACTATTTTTACCCCTGAACACCTAGGGCTGGCAGTGACCACCTGGAGTCAAGTGCACTGAGAGAAGCAGCACCTGGCCCAAGTTGCCCCTCTGGATCCTTTGTTTGAAGACATCAGAGAAGCGGGGGGGGGAAAGGATCAATGGCTGGCAGACCATCCAAACACCCTAGAGCTCAAAGATGGGCTGTGGCACAAAGGAGATCATGTCTACATTCTGGAAGAGCTGAGATCCAAAATTCTGCAGTTGTCCATGACTCTAAGATGGTGGGACACTGGGGGTTCCTGAAGACCGGGCTCTGGGTAAGATAACAGTACTGGCAAGAGGGAATTCAGAGTGATGTATAGACTTATGTGAAAGGCTGCCCTGTGTGTGCTCTCTCCAAGCCAGTGATAGGCAAGCCTTGGGAGTTGTTCCAACCATTGCCCATGCCAAGTGGCCACTAGAGGCATATAGCTATGGACTTTATTATGGACTTACCAGACAGTAAGGGAAGAAGTACCATACGGATGATCACAGAGTTGTTCTCAAAACAGGTACATTTTGAGGGATGCAAAGGATTGCCCAGCATGGCCAAATTAGTGGATTTATTCATTGGACATATAAACAAAAACCACGGACTTCCGGATAAAATTGTGAGCAATCGAGGTGGACAATTTACTTCAAATTTCTGGAAAGTTTTGCAAAAGAAAGGGCCATAAATACATCACCAATTGGATGGGCAGAGAAAAATAATTGTTCTTTGGAGCAGTATATTTGATGATTTGGCAACTATTTGCAGGATGATTGACTTAGTGCCTCATGCTGAAGTTGCTTTCAATGGGATGGTTCACCAAAGTACCAGACATTCACCCTTTGAGGTTGTTTATGTCTATGAACTGAAAACTTTGCCAGCTCTGACCATGGAACCTACAGATCCATTGCCGCTCTCCCAGTGGATTGCAAAAATGAAAGATGCATGGCCTCATATTGTGGCAGCCCTAGATGAGGCCAAACAGACCTACAAGAAGTGTACAGATCAAAAGAGGGAGACAGAGTGGGAGCTGAGACCTGGGAGCAGAGTCTACCTATTCACCAAGCATTTAAAGACTCAGCTGCCTTCCAAAAAATTGGGCCCAAAGTTTGTGGGACCTTTTGTGGTAAAACTAATCATCAGTGAGGTGACAGCTGAGTTGGATCTATTAAAACCTACAGACACATACACCCTGTGTTCCATTTCAGTTTGCTAAAGCCAGTGCTGGAAGAGGACCCTTGGAGAGAAGAGCCTGAACTTCTACCTCCGTTAGTGGTGGAGGGGAAACAATACTTTGAGATGGCTAAGATTTTGGATTCCATGTGGCATAGGAAAAGTTACAATATTTGGTCAGCTGGCAAGACTTCCCAGACTCACATAATGAATGGGTCTCCACCAGACATGTAGATGCCCCAGATTTGGTCCAACCATTTCATGAACAATATCCAGACAAACTGGAAGGTGATTGATATATATAATAAAATAGTATAAAAATGTTTCAGGGGTGAAAGAGTGTCAGGATTCTATGTTTCTCATAGGAATCTGACCACCAAGGGGTGATGTATGTAGGGGGGGGGTTCAAAGGGAATGGCACATGGGCATTGTAAATAGTAGATGGGACATTGAGGAAGGTTTATGACTGGGATGAGAGGAGATGAAAGGAGGTGGAGCTGGAAGAATTAAACTTCAAAGTTCTTTTGATATGGACAACCGGACTACTGGGAGGGGGAAAAGGTATTTGGTCAGAGGGCTTTAAAGTACTGGCTTGGTGGGAAAGACTCAGAGCTGTTTCTAAAAGGATTTCTGTGGCAAAGTATCTTGATTAAGCTATAAAGCTATAGTGAATTTATACTTAAAAATGTTTTCCTGGTTCTTCAAGTTTCTTACTACCAAGCATGACAGAGAGAGAGAGAAAAGAAAAGAAACAATGGATGACAAGGACAGGTTGCTTACCTGTAACAGTATTTCTTTGAGTGGTCATCTGCGAATTCACACAAATGGGTTATAGCTGCGCAGGCGCAGACATAACCCATTTGTGTGATTCGCAGAGATCACGAAGAAGAAAGAAAATGCTTCAAGAAGTAAAGGAAAGAAGAGAAGCTAGATCTATGACCTCAAAAATGTTGGTATTCATGTTTATGACAGCCACAATTTCAAATGCCTCCTAAAACCCACCTTAAAAGCTAGGCAGCTGGACCAAACAAAGGAGTTCTGCAGCTCACTGAAGGATGATACGTCCAGCCCTCTCCCACCAATGAGACATGGTGCAAAGAGGAGTGGCAGGGCTCCCTGCTGGGTTCTGTTGTAACTGCTTGTTGCACCATGGCATGCTGGTAAGAGAGAGCTGGACATATCCTTCAGCAAGCCACAGAACTTCAGTGAATGTAGCTGCCTGGCTTATAAGGTGAGCTTTTAGGGGTCAAATCAGAAGAGGGATCATCACTATGTCATTGTAACTATGGGCCTTTACAGACTGCCAGAAATAATGCAGCTTGAGGCCACTTTAACTGTCCTGTTCTGTCTCAGTGCTAAGGAATCATGTAGTTAATTGTGGCACCAGAGCTCTCTGACAGAGAAGGCTAAATGTCCCAGAAAAAATACAGTTCCCATGATTCCCTAGCATTGGACGTTATCACACGGGGCCTAAAGCAGAAAGAATTCGCACCCAATCCCATCCCATTGTGGTTCTTTTTCCCGTGTGTTCACACGATGTCGCACAGAACCCTGTCCCAACCCCATCCCAATGCGGCATCATCCCCGTTCTTTTGAATGCCAGTTTCTTGGGGAATTACAATTGCGCGACTGAAATGATACCGCAATAATACTGCTTTCGCCGTATGTCTGATCACGAGATACGTATCATGGAGCCCAGGCCCCGCGCAGGCTTCGGAAGGGGTGTGTGTGACAGCCGGCTGTCACACACACACACACACACACCCCTTCCCAACCCAAGCCGGGAAAGAGAGTCCTTCTGCTCGGAGCGGCTCTCTTTCCCGGCTTGGGTTGGGAAGGTGTGTGTGTGTGTGACAGCTGGCTGTCACACACACACACATACACACACCCCTTCCCAACCCAAGCCGGGAAAGAGAGCCGCTCCAACCCAAGCCGGGAAAGAGAGTCCTTCTGCTCGGAGCGGCTCTCTTTCCCGGCTTGGGTTGGGAAGGGGTGTGTGTGCGTGTGTGACAGCCGGCTGTCACACACACACACACACGCACACACATCCCTTCCCAAGCCTGGAAGCCTGGTTGCTTTCCTTGGGACGAGGTTGCTTTCCTTGGGACGACCTCATCCCAAGGAAAGCAACCAGGCTTCCAGGCTTGGAAAGGAGTGTGTGTGTGTGACAGCCGCGGCAAGTAACAGCCACGGCTGTCCTGTTTCTGCGCATGTGCAAGAACATCCTTGCTGGGTTCTGGAGGGGATCTTCTCACTTGTGTGTGAACGGCAGATACGGTCCCCAGGAGCGCATCTATCGCGGTATCGTTAATTACGCAATGATGCTAGTTGCGTCTGATAGCCATTTCCGTCTTGTGGGGTCTATACCGGTATAGTTCTGGATTGATTCCATACCGCTTTCTTGCCACTTTGAGACCCGTGTGTGATAACGTCCATTGAGCCAGGACAGTTAAATTGGCCTCAAGCTGCATTATTTCTGGCAGTCTGTAAAGGCCCTATATGTCTCCCATGGGATTGTTGCAGTCTCTTTCTCTGAGAGTTTTAACTTTTCCAATTTCCAATCTAGTCCACAGGCATGGGATATCTTTATGGTTTTCTCTACAATGATATATTTAATTTGAAGTCACCTTTCCACCTAAAATGGTCCTCTGCCCCTCCGCAACACTGTATGATGTTGACATCAAATTTCATTGTATATCATTTGCTGCCTTCTATACACTTTCTGCACTTTTCAGGTTGGTGTATCTGGACTGTAGCCACAGATCTGAAGAGTGGAGGCTAGTGGGGAAAAATTCATCAGACTGGGAAATATAACTTGAAGATAGAACAAAATGGAAAGGGTGGACAGAAAGAGACAACAGATAGAATGAGCTACTTATAAAGTAAATTATTTTGGAGACAATTAGATGTCAGTACAGTTACTAACAGAGGTGGTGCCACCACGCCACTCCAAACACATCTGAAGTCATGGGGTTTTGGAAGTAAAGCAAGGTCAGGTTTGCTTAGTAATTGGATTGAAGACCACTAGGAAATAACAAGGGTCTCCAAGTAGGGTTGGGGAGGGGGGAATCTTCCAACTCTTGAGAGGTGGTGGTAGTCATACATGACAATACTGGTCCGGATAAATAAGTGATCTTATTCAGTATAAGGCAGCTTCCTATTATCTAAATTCAAGCTGTTTTGTGTTTGGCTTCCCATTCTACCAATGGAACACATTAAGATGCCCTTTGCCTGAGCTGATTCAAAACATTTTTCTGCCTGAAGGAAAGCAGCAAATGGTTTCCCACCTCTAGTTCAAAGTAGATCTTAACGAAGTGCATATTAGTTGTGTCTAAAGCAGGGGTGAGAATCACATGTTTTTTTAGATGAACAGCAAATCCCCTCATTCTTTCCTATTGTCAGCAATGGTTTGACTTAACAAGTCCTACTCATTTCAGTAGGACTCATCTCAGCAGGAATAATATATAGAACTCCAAATTTTAGGGCCTGGTCCCTTTTTATCTAGTCTGCAGGCAAGAGGAGGATCTTCAGAGCAAGAGAATCACTTTTAAAAGTACTATATGTCTTCATTTCTCATGCATGTTTTTTTTTAACAGCGTTCACTGAGCAACTGTGGTGGGATGTTTAAAGTAGCATGCTTCATAACATCACCAGGGCCCACCAGGGACATCAAAGCAACCCAAAACTCAAAGTTTTTTACCCCAAAATTCAGGGCCTGGGATATACCTGATCTGGCAACCTTACAATTTGAGATTTAGCCCAGTGTTTTTAATCTTATAGTGAGCTACCTTAAATCCTTATTTTGGGAGAATCATGGGATATTGAACAAAACATGGGACATGGAATGGCATGCCAGATGAGATCCATCACATTACCACCTTAAACAGCTTTAAAAAAGCTGTTCAGGAGGATCTCTTCGGGTGAGCCTTTCCTGAGTAGACAACCGGCCACCGAAAAAGTTGTGCCTGTTACACCCCTGACTTCTGTCACAGCTATTTTAATTTATTTGTTACTTGTTGTTTATTTGTTATTTTAAAGTATGTTTTAAACTATGATTGTTTAATTGTATTTTTGGGGGTGGGCTGTTGGGAGACAGTATTGTATGTTTTAGCGTGTAAGCCACCCCGGTTGTGTTACACAGAGAGGTGGGATACAAATTATTATTATTATTATTATTATTATTACAAAAAAAGTACACATGTACTTTGTCTAGGATCCTGTAGCTGAGCAAGTACATTGCAGAATCACACAAAGATGTTGGTTGGTATGAGACCTGTTTATATAGAAATGGAAAGGAAATGGTGTGGGTTGCTTAGGTAATGAGTGAAGAAACACATGAAACTTTCTGAAATTGTAAGCCATGTAGTAGTAGTAGTAGTAGTAGTAGTAATAATAATAATAATAATAATAATAATAATTTATTTGTATCCCGCCCCTCTGCAGATGCAATTGGGGTGGCTTACAGTAAGCCTCATCCCCAACAGCACACACAATCTTGAAAGCATTGGAGTGCCTTTTTCCTTAAAACACTTGCATGTATATGTAGATAAACAAAAGGCAGATATCTCAGCATTAGCCTGAACCCTGATTTGGAATAAAAGTAACAGCAGAAGGGAGGGACATGTGACTGCAAAACGCTTCATGAATGTTTCAGGCATCTGACTGTGCTGAGTCTGCTACAGAATGCACTCATCAAATCTATGGCTTTTCAGCTGATGGACTGGCAAATAGGTCTCTGACTGTAGTTTGGTATCTGAAGATTTTCCCAGGCAATTGGCTGAGCAAAATCCTGCTCATACAATGACAGCTGTGAACCCTGCTGAGGGCATCTGTTGGGTAGTTAATACTGGTTGAGAACCATATAGCTCTGACTGTGTTTTGTTTACCAGAGAAATTCCTATGCTTTTTCAACAGCATTAAAAGATATTGTACCTTCTGTTTGTTTACATATAATGGTGGGATTGTGTCGTCTCTGTTCCGTACTGCTGATTTGCTTCCCTGCAGGGGAGCTAGCACATCAAAAGGCTTTTTTTATTATTTCATTTCAATTGAATAATAATAATGCCTATGCTGTTAAGACAAAGTGGGTTGCAGGAGTGGGGTCTGATTCTCTTGGTTTGCTTGCAACACATTTTTTGGGGGAGAAATAATGGCATTTGAAAAAAAGTAAAAGAGGGTCAGAAGCTTGTTTCAAAAACAAATGTTGGAATCAAGTGGGAAGCAAATTGTCTCACAAACACAAAAATAGAGGTTCCAGGGAAGATGGGAACTTCTTCAGCTTAAGCTATCCCATCATGTGCAATGTGATCTTGTCTGCACACTGAAAAAGACTGCATGTACACTACTCTGCTTAAAAACATTATTTATCTTGCTCTTGGAATGGAAATCTTCAAGATGCTGGATTGTGTGCACACCTCTACATTCCAGTGGAATAAAGTCAAGAGCATCATCCTTGGTTAATTTGTTCAGTGCTGGCTTAGTATGAAATGGCACATTTAATTAGTTTCAGAACTCATTGGACCTGATCAGGTGGCTTTTTGAAACATTTGACACAATTATCCCTTTCGATTTGGAATTGCTACTGTCAGTAAAGATTAGATCCGTTCATCATTAAAGGTTGCATAACTACAGTAAATGTGTATGACAGGGATAGGCAACCTTTCCCCTTTAAGGGCCGAGGGACTTCAGCTCCCAGAAGCCTCAGCCATGTTGGCCAATAGTCCCATGTTGGCCGATAGCTCCTGGGATTCTGGGAGCTGAAGTCCCTCGACCCTTAAAGGGGAAAGGTTGCCTACCCCTGGTGTATGAAAACCTCTTGAACTCTTCCAGAATGGAGTCCTGCAAAGCCACTGGAATCCTATCATTCACCAGATATGTAACCTGCATTATACATTGTAATACAACATATATTTATGTCAGTGGTTTCAATCAATGTAGTGACAGTTTGGCATTTTAAAATTTGAAATGGATCCACTCAGATGTATTTCCTATCTTTAGGGCAGACTTTTGTTATTGGAATGTGATAGAAAATGGTGTCATAGCCACATTTGGTTTTGCAGTGTTTAGCTTATTCAGATCTTCCACATTATTTTTGCCTTCTGGCTCTTGAGTCTAATTCAGAATGCTGAAAGCATTCTGGAACATATTTGGCAAGCAACCAAATGAATGGAAGGAAAGGATGACTGATTAAGACAGTGAAGTTTGGGCAGAATGAGAGGCATGAGATGACTCAGTTATTTAGTAGTCCCTCTGAATAGCTGATTGACTTGGCATATGTGATGTTTGGTTATTTCCATCATTTCACCTGAGAACCCATGGACAGAAATCATGCCTATGGCCTCCTGTATAGTATGATAGCCTATACTATAGCCTCCTCTATAGTAAACCTATAGTATTCCACCAGTCCTGGTCCTCTGGAGCCCATTCAAAAGTGGGTTATACAGCTGACAGGCCTGGGTTCCACATGAAAGGGAAAAGAGGATGAGAATGCCATGTGTTAGCCCTGTGGAAACCATTATGTTGTCATTAGGTGCCATGTTTCTTGCTACTGCAATGGGTGCTGGATTTTGGAGGATGAGGCCAGGATTTAAATCTCACCACTTCTTCCTTCACCACTTCACCACTCAAAACAGCTGGGATTAATAGGGCACTCAAAAATAATCTCTTCCACTTGGATGACAAATATTCTGGTCTGGGGCATCAGACTTGAAACTACTCCCCCAGTTCCTTATTTCAATTATTGTTTTTCCTGAGACAGACTCCTGCACTATTGCTCTTGCAGGTTCCCCCCCCCCCCCCCACACACCTCTCCCTATCCTCTGCAAAGAATTTGTTCTCATCAGAGCCATATTTCTCACTTGCTTTCACATCCAAATGTATTTTGTTCATGGTTATAGACAAGCTTTGTTTCAACTTGGTATTGCAAATTCTTCTTCCAGAGGGCCTGAGGCATGCACCCATCCCATTGGTATCCTCCTTCAACCTCAGCAAGTCACACACATCCTTTTTTCCCAAAATTAGAAGGGATTGGAAAGTCATGTCCAACTTTTGGGGGGAGTGAACAGGCTATTTAAAGCCAATTAGAGATGGAGGAGGGGGAAGATAAGCCTTTAAATGGTAAATCTCAGACCCTGAGGCACACAGTTGATCATTTTAAGGACTATTTTGTGTGGGTGGATGGGTCTATGCAGGCCATGAGGGGCCTCATGCAGCTCAAGCACCCATTCCCATCCATGCCTATTGCTTTGTAAACCATAAAGTGCTTTGCAAGGAGTCATTGCCTAGTCAAAACATCTAATTTAACACCATATGAGGAAAGATGTGTGAATTAAATGACACATTGTGGCTGCAGATATTGCCTTTATCTCAACTGTGACCTTCCTTTATCACATAGGCTGCAGATATTCCTATGATAGTGTCCTCCCCTCGGATGCTCCTGTGATTTGATTTTGCTGCTTGGAAAATCATCAAACTCCAACTGTTTTGAGGTGGTGTAACACTAGTAACACTAGTAACAACCATTCAGTAATAGAACAGAACAACAATCAGACTTCTATCAACTATAGGTTGATCAACTATGGGTTTGATATTGGGGGGGGGCATTTTTAAAATCTGTGTTTCACAAAGGCTAATGGCCCAGAACACCTTTACTAGCCAATCTATTTGTATACAGTATTTATTTATAAGGCATTGTGGAAGAGTAGGAATCACTGGATGCAACACCTTGCCAGCTACTAGGCTCAAGAGTGAATGAAACCAGTTGCTGGCCTCAGGTTTAAGCCTTGCAGGGAGGAGGAACCATGAGGCCACTAAAGGGCCACTGATGCCTCTGAAAGGGAGAAAGAAGTTGCGAGACACAGAAGTGATGCGGGGGGTTTCAGTCTTCTCCTTTAGAGTTAGCCAGTATTTCTGTGACAGCTTGTCTGATGCCTTCCCTGTCTGCTGGAACTGGGAAGATACCCAAGAGGGCCTTCAGATAGGAGATGAGCCCCTCTACAAAAGGAAATCTGCCTAATTGGCAAGGAGAAGAAGCAAAGAGGTGGTTGATGTTAAACTCTCTTTCCCTTCATTGGTTTTTATTTGCTCCTTGGGACTCTAACTCCCCATCTACCCCCTCTTCAGTTCTTCTATCCTTCAACCACTTACCTGTGTTCTACAGGGTCCTTATGCTGAGACTAGGTCCTTATCCTTATGCCACTTACTACATATCATAAACACTCACCAGTTCCTTGTCCAATGTCTTATCTGACAACTCTCTACATTTAAAATCAACACTGTTCTCCTCATGTACATGGGTTGCTGCTATTATATACTTTCAAGTCAACATTGACTTTTGGCAACCCTATGAATGAGACCTCTCCAATATCCCTGGTAGTCAACAGCTCTGCTAAGGTTTGGCAAACTCAGAGTTATGGCTTCATTGACTGGATCAATCCAATCTGTAGTGTGGTTTTCCTCTTTTCTTATTGCATTCCTTTATGACAACCTGTTTAGTCATCTTGGCTTATAGAGAGAGTTCATGCTTGACTTGTCTTTTTAGCACTCCATGCAATCTGTACTCTCCTCCAGCATCATGTGGTACGTACATGTTATTTAGCTTTACTGAACAGGCATGCAAGCAGAGGGAGGAGTTGATGGCCTTTTCCATGGAGGTTATGACTTCTATGATGGGCATCTTTAAGGATATATATGAAAGACCATTAGCTTTGAAGAAAAGTGTGTGTAGGGAAACTCTTCTCTCTCTATAACACACAAACATCAAAGGTGGTAATTTTCAAATCTAGCTTTTCACAGGATTCCAATTATTAGACAGATTTTATGACCTAGAAAATTCCATTGGCTGAAATAATTTTAGGTTTTAGCAAATAAGGCTAAAGGAATCATGGAACCATTTGAACATAGTTTGCTGTACCACTTTCACACATTCAGGTACCTGAAGGAATCCTCTCATTCAATACAGACCTAAACAGATCTGAAATATATATGGTTAAATTTTACATGATAAATGTTGAGGTATGTTGTGAATTTCATGTCACAGTCTGGCCCTAAGAGCTGACATAGGAGACTTCTCCTGTGTGTAATTCAGGGTTCTTACCAGTTGAAATATGCCCAGAATGAACTTGCAGCTAGGAAATCTATAAAGCCTTGCTACAAAGATACCAGTAGAGGTGTTAACTTGCTCTATCTTCTCCCCAGTCTTCCTGTATCATGGCATATATCTTTGGTGCTTGATTTTAGGCAATAATGACGTCAACAGAACCCACCTGCAGCACAAATCTTGTTGAAAAAAAAGTGAGCTTTCACCTTTGATGTTTGTGCCCAACTCACATAGGGCTAAGAGCTGGAAAAGGATAGGGTTTGCAATAGGTACCTTGTACTGCATTCCCCTCTACAAATCTCATACTGGCAGTGCAGCAAATGAGAAACAGTAGTATTTTTCATTCATATGCAAAGCAACTTGTTTCCATCAGATGAAGTAAGCTGTTATCTGCAAGTTACTCATTTTTAAATCATGTACTTTTTACACAGTGCTCTCACACTAACCACATAATTGTCAATTAGTCTTTAATATACATATATACACATTTATATACATGAGATACATAGTACACTTATTTATATATTGGCATTCTTGTACACAGATATGCTTGAAAACTACTTGCATTTTTCCAGTCAGGTTGATTGTGTTTTTAAAACTAATTTAGCCCATAATAAAGGCATTTTATAGCAAAAGATGATCAAGCATCATCATTAAGATTTTGTTCGCATACTGAATTTAAGCATGGTATTGTTGTCTGCTTGGAAAACATGGATAAATAATTATAGTAAGAATGGACAGTGGATATAATGTGGCTAACTGCTCTGTTCATTAGCTGCTAAATTGGATTTTTTAAATTCAGAAATGTTCCCAAATAACAGAACATATTATAGATTTTTCAGTAACAGTTAAAATGTAATTTTTAAAAAGCTTAACAAATTTCACATATTATAGCAAAGCACTGTGTTAATACATAAAACTCCCACCTCCCAGTGACATCTAGTGGGCACTGGGATTAACTGATGCTTCTATAAGGTCACCAAAATAAAAACAAAACATTACTGAGAACAGCATAAAATAAATATTACTGAACACATTTATTTTACAAACCTTCAATAATATTTGGTAGAAATGAGGTTTTATTGCTTTTATAATGAAAAATGGTTCAAAAGTCTTTTTAAAAAGCAAAGATCAGCTGCTGTTAAACATTTTCAAAATAAATGGAGTGGATTGTAGCTCAAATAATTTGCCAACAGTCTTTTTCTGGAAGTGTTTACATTTAGCAACATTATAATATAACAAGGGTTTAAGATGCTGGTTCTACAAAAGGTTTTCTTGTGAGACACTCTAACAAAACAATATGATATAAAACAAAGTTGCTAATAGCTCAAAATATATAAATAAATTCTCATTTAGTAAATAAAGAGACATGGTTAAATTACATCTGTTCTTTTGGCTGATACTTGACTATGCTGAAAAACCAGATACATGTATTTCTTGAAAAAAAGAAACAGCTCTGTGGAAAAAATATCTATACTGTGTAACAATACAATACATAAGATATTAAATAACTGTTTTTCAAGAGTACATCAAATTACAGAGTGCCACTTTCTCTTCTTGTAGTAACTCAGAATTACATAAATTATATATGTTGGAAGATGATGGATTTTCTACCATTATTACATCAATTTTATTCTTTTTATACCTGAGTAACCTTAAGTAAACAGATAACAATGTGCATCTACTAGCCTGACTCAGAATTCAATGTACAGTTTCAGCTCACATAATGTCTTTGTGTGGGGAGCCCTCATTAATTTAAACTGAGAAAGCCAGCCTGTATGCCAAAAAGGGATTTGTATGTGGATCAGCTCCCTTTGATGAAATCAGTGGGGAAACCAGTCCGAGCTTGATTGACATTTTTGGCCACAATTTACCAAACTTGGCTGCTGCATAAGCAACTTTCATTTTATTGAGGTTTGTCATAACTCCCAGTAAAATGAATCCAGCCTGCAGAGAAGCTGGAATTTAACTTCTATAAATGAAATGTCAAGTAATGTGCTGATATTTGAGTACAGTTTTACAAATAAAAAAGCAGGTAAGAACTTATAAAACATTTACTGAACAGTGAAGTCTGTGACAGTCTGTACAGGGCAACAGGTGTAACGGAATTATGTACAGAACATTATTTTTCATCGCATTTTGTGCAGGTTTGCCTCCATTTGCAACTGAAAGGCTGCTGCCAATTATTCAGATGTCCTAATGCAGCTTTGCAATGGAGAGCAGAGGAGGAGGATACTACAGTTCCCAGGTGAACACTGTGCTACATGGACAGCTGTTCATATTTCATATAGTGCACATATGGAAGATAATATAGCAGCAAATACAAACAATGGCATTTACACTTTCTAGGCTTGTTACACTTTTATAAATGAATGCCTTTTTCTGTGGGAGAATACAATTATTTGGAAATTATGAGCTTATAGGAAAAATGTTTTCTGTTCCGTATACACAAAAATAGTGCAATAGGAATAAATCCTTTACAGTAGCAATTAAATAAATTCAGAAGCACTGCTGAGAAGTTTTAAAAAGCCACATATAAAATGAAATGTGTTTATTCTCAATGGGTCTGCTAATAAACTTCACTGTAATTCCTATTAGATTCTTCCTTCTTCTTTGTGCTCTGTTTACTCCATTTTTCTTGTTATTATTTTTCGTTCTTTAACTTATCACTGAAGTAGAATGAATACGCTTGAAGCAATTTCCTGTTAGAATCATCTTGGTGGAAAAACCAAGGTGTTCAGTCACTTTTAAGAGGTAAGTTTAGAATAACTTGGAGGAGAAAATTTACGTTTTAAGTATTTCAGAATATAAAGTGGAAGACAGCTTACTACAGTGATGGCTGACACTTTCCACAGGAAGGTCACAGTTGTGATAAAGGCAACATCTAGAGGCATAAAAAAGGAAAATAAGTTATAAAAGAGGCAAATGTCCATGGGCAAGATCAATAAATACCACTGAACTACTGTCACAAGCTTTTTGAAAGGATGATAATATGCCAGGAGCTGGATAATTTTAGAACACAATTCTACACTATCATATTTCCCCTCCTAAAATATTTTTCTTCATCAATCTGTCCTGACAGTTGCCTGAGTGATACTAAAAAGAGAAATCTGAAAATGGATGCCACTGTTCAAACATGACAAAGAACAGAGAAAAATTATTAAAAACTGGATTCCTTTGTGAAAATGAACATGGTATGAACACAATTGAAGACAATTTTAGAATGAAAAATGTCTCTCTATTAATGTTTATTAACCTCTTTCTATAACAAGTTACAAGTGTGTGTGTGTGTGTATGTGCCTTCAACATGCCTGCCAACCTATGCCAACCCCATGAATTTTATAGTTTTTTTTAAAGCAGAGGATACTCAGAGCTGGTTTTGCCAAGTTCCTCCTCTGAAATATAGCCTACAAGTGCTTAATTCAAAATCCACTGAGGAAATGGGTTCTGACCTTTCATTCTAGCATCCCATCTCAGTAGCCATTCTAAAAAACTTCCTTACACTTTTCTTCTTATTCTGAAAACAGCATATACTTCTAACAGTGAAGCTATTATTTCTTACTGTATGCCAGCAACCACTTAAGTATGCATTTATTGGGGTTACAATGTCAGTTAAATAGTATGGATAACAAGCAAAATTTAATCATGGGTTGAATTTTTTCTGCAGTGAAATCAGTGATTCTTGGCATCCTTGAAGGGATCAGTGCCACCTTCAGCTTTCTCCTTCCTACACCACATTAAAAAAAGAAAAGAAAGAAATTTCAAGACGCCTTGTCTTTGTATCAAGAGCTAAGATACAGGCTTGAATCCTATTATTAGTCTTGAATCAATGTGATTTGCTATATATACTGAACCGTAAGTTGCCTTCATGTATAAATCGAGGGCAGTTTTTGGGGTCAAAATTATGGATTTTGATGTGCCCATGGATAAACCAAGGCTATAACTTAGGGGCATATGATAAAGGATTTAAAGGATGAAGCAAAGGGTAACAATGCCAAAGAACTTGAAAAATTCTAGCAGGCATAAATGTTTATGGCTCACTCTAAAGGCTGGATGCATGAGAGAGTAGAGGGGAGTCAGTGCTTCCAGGACAGATTACACTCTTGACCTTCACCAGGGTATTTTTTTTTAAAAAATAATTGTTAAAGAACATTACTTACACTGACCCATTGGATATGTTGATTAATTTTTAAGCCCATTTCTTGACTAAATTTTCTAGACTTATACATGAATATATATAATACCTATGTGCTAATTATTCACCAAATGATTCAATGGGTCTCCTCTATGAGGGGCTAACCAACAGTATATAGGCTGCAGTATGTTTCCAGGACAAAACTAACCTTGTTTCAAACAATAACTGGAGCAGATGATATTCTGCTGAAATCAGTATACCTTTAAATGTGTATTCTCTACTATACTGACAGATACTGTCACTCTGGGTTGTTATTGTAATAAGGAATCCATTGGGCCCTTGGTATCCACTGGGATTTGGTCCCAGGACCCCCTGAGGATACCAAAATCTGTAGATGCTCAAGTTACATGAAATACAATGGCACAGTAAAATGGTGTCCCTTATATAAAATTGCAAAATCAAGGGCTTGCTTTTTGGAATTTATATTTTTGAGCATTTTCAAGCTGTGGATAATTGAATCCATGGATAAAAAATTGTGGATACAGAGGGCTAACAGTATTATAAATTTCCTTAAACCTTAATGAATTTCTTAAAAACAATTAAAATCAACACATTAAAAAATTAAAAAATATAAAAGTTTAATAAATAAAACACACATCTCGGTCAGAGGCTCCCTTGATTAGACATTAAAAGCCTGTGTAAACAAAAATACCTTTGAAAGGAAAGTAGGAAGGGGGCCAGCCTAGCCTCCAGTGGAAGGGAGGTCCAGAGAGTGGAAGAAGCACTGAGAAGGCCCTCTCTTGTGTCCTCACCAAGTGAGTTTGTGATGGTAGCAGGACCAAGGGAAAGCCTTCACCTGATGATCCTAGAGCTCTGGCAGGTTCATTGTCCCGTCCCCCCCCCCCCGCATCTTTCCTTCATGATAAAGGCACACTTTATTGTAGGTTTGAAACACAGTCACCCCCTCCGTTTTTGTGGGGGATCCGTTCCAGACTCCCCCCCCCCAAAAAATGGAAAACCACAAATATTCAAGCCCCGTAGGCTTGAATGGTGGTGTGTGCCTGTGGACACCCGCAGGTGCACTCCCTATTTTGTCCCCCTCTGTGTGCCACCCACAAATGGGCGAGGGACGCGCGCTTCAAGTCTGCAAAAATAGAGGGGCAGCTGTATATAAATAATAAATTAGGTCTTTCAAATCTATAAAGTAGTTATTATCCCAAACATTTAGAAATCATTGAAATAAGAAAGGAATCACTATTTTTTTTTACTAATCTTAGGTTTTTTTGGGGGGGGGGAAGGCAGGTTTGCCTTATGTTAAAATACCTTATGTTTTAAGAAAACAGCAATTATACCTACCTAAGAAAGCTCCAAAAGACACTCTGCCTATACCTGCTCCAGTAAGTAGAAGAAGAAAGGACAGATTTATAGAAAAACAAAGAAATAAGAGAAGAAATATATATACATATAACAGAATGTATCAGAAAGCTTTGAAAAGCTTGAGAGGGGTTAGCAGTTTCTGAAGATTATTCTCTTACAATTTTATTCTGGGGCTACCTAAAATATGTATTAGTTAAAGAAAAGACAGAGGCTATTAGTCTTTGCATGGCCAACAGGACTTTGGATTTCTGTCTTTGGAGATGGAGGGAATCTTATTGGGTGTATGCAAGCGCTTAGCATAAGAGTCAGCATTTTATTTGCAATGACAGACATTTCTTTTTAAGAATTTGCCTCAAATTCAGCTACGGTGACTGATCAATAGAACTAGGTCAAATTAGTACAGATAATTTAACTTATCCCAAACTATGCTATTTCCTTTATTATTAGTTGTATAACAGTTTTGTAAACATGTGGCATCTTAAAACAGGGCAATAGATACCATACATTAATGTAGGTAATAGCTACTCACCAAAATACTCATTTAGAAATGCAAGAGAGGCTACATAGCAGCAAAGACTGAAGATTTCAGCTACCACCATTAACCAGTGCCAAGTTCGTATGGTAAGTGCAACCATCAAGAGCTCAGTCAGGATTAGTGCAGTGAAGGAAATGGCAACAACGTGGACAAATTCAGATTCAAAAAGCAGAAGAGCTCCATACATAAGAATTCCACCTAAGAAAAATGCAAGACATTTAATTACAGATTCACTGTTTAACCTGTTTTTCCCCTACATGTTCCCCTGGAACAGTATTGCTTAAAATCTTGTTATATATTTTAAAACAGGTTTAAGTCATATTATAAATATTATTAAATGTTTCAAAGGCAGCTGCTAAGGTAAATGCTAAAGAAATACACTTCAGTAACATGTCCTTGTTGTAGGCTTTGTTTACACTGCTTAAAAATTTATTAAAAACCTGCCCTCCCCACAAATCTGGGGCAATAAAGCCACATGACACATGGCCCTATCTACCCCCGATTTGGGGCACACTCCCTTATTGCAGTTTTTAAATACTGAAAACTTTCCCCAAAGTTTGCTCCTCTGCCATCGCTGCCCCTGCCGCCCCTGGTATCACCTTAGAATAGTCCCCCCCAACTTCCTAGGCAGTGCCATTGCTCTGGTTCTCAGCTGCTAGACAAGATGTCCATTTCACATGCTTGGCACCTCATTTGTCTCATTCAGAGTGATGGGTGCACCAGCAGAGGAAGGAGGAGAAGGGAAAACATTTTGGCCAGGAACTAGCCCAAGGTTTGAAGGTGGCAGAGGAGAGAAAACTGCAGGGACAATTGTGTAGTCTAGACAATCTACCCTATGTCCCCATGGAGAAAAAGTATGCTGGGTGGCTCCAGGGTGGAGACAGGCACAGGTCCAGAAGGGGCAGGAGAAGAGACTAGCCCATAGAGAGAGTTATCAATTAACAGTTTCAGTTTGCTTTCATTTTAATTGTGACCACAGTCAAAAATAAAAAGCTTTTAAATAACATTATGATACAAATTTCTTGAACCAGAATAGCCAGCATTGTATAAAAATGCTGACACATTTACCTCAAGAGATATGAGCACCTACAGTTATGCATTTCTACTTGTGCAGGTTCCCACCTGACTGAGAATTCAAACTGTGCAAGCATTTTGATTATGTACATCCCCTTCCACTGACGCTATGTGTAGAGGGCATGTGACCAGAGCAGTGGACTAACACCAGAGATATGGCTAGGTGGAATGATTTTGGTCTTCCTGCTATGTATTCATGGAAGGATATGTGTGAAAGGGACTCAAAGACAGTGCAAATCTGTCTGGGATTGCACTCTCCTGAGAGAGCAGGTGTAGCACTTGAGAATATTCATATATCCATCACTATAACTAGACGCTCAGGTGGACTTTGTGAGTTGATGTTCCTGAGGCCAGCCCACCTGCTACAACCTGCTAGGCAGGAATAACCCGCATAAAGTAGTTTATGAGATATATAATATGGGTTTAAAAAGAATTACATTGGCTGTCAATGCACTTCTGGTCTGAACTCAATGAGATATTTTAAACCCTGAATGGTTTGGGATCTCAATATGTGAAAGAGCTACTCTTCCTATATATGCTAGCCCAAGGCCTGGGGTCTGCTCTTCTGTGTTCTACCAAAATGGGAGCAATGCACTGCATGAGGACATAGGAAAAGGCCATCTGCTGTGAAGCCCCAGTTGTGGAATGTCCTCCCCTTAGAAGCCCACCTGGCATCAATGCTAGCTTCATTTTTGTTCTAAGTTAAAACAGTTTTGCTGAACACTCTGTGGTCTAACAGATTTAATTTTTATATCTACATGGTTTTAAATTCTTTTGACATGTTAAATTCTTTAATATGATTTTAGATTATCAAAAGCTATTTTAAAAATTGTTTGATTGTGCAAATTGACTTTACTGTATTATTTATTTAATTAAATAATTTCCTACCTTTCTCCCAGTATGGGACCCAAGGCAGTTAAAACATGATAATAATAAAATGTAATACTAATGATAAAAAAAATGTATCATCCCCAATAAAAGTCCTTCTGCAATGGCCACTTAAAGGCCTGGGCAAATAAGAACATTTTTGCCTACTAGTAGAGCAGAGAGAGGACCAATCTAGCCTCCTATGAGAGGGAACTCCATAGCTTGAGGGCAGCCACTGAAAAGGCGCTCTACTGTGTCTTCATCAGCCATGCTTGGTGGTGGGATTAATAGAAAGGTTTCTCCTCAGGATTTTAAAACTCAGGTAGGCTCATAGTATTTCAGACAGCTGGTCCTAAACTGTATAGGCCTTTCTGGGTCATAACCAGCACTCTGTATTGTTCCTAGAAACACACTGGTAGCCAGTGAAGATGTTTTAATGAGAAAGTTATATGTTCTCTATAAACAGCCCCAACCAGCCTCCTGGCTGCGGCATTGTGGACTGTTTCAGTACCACATAGAGCAGGGGTAGGCAACCTTTCCCCTTTAAGGGCCGAGGGACTTCAGCTCCCAGAATCCCAGGAGCTATTGGCCAACATGGGACTATTGGCCAACATGGCTGAGGCTTCTGGGAGCTGAAGTCCCTCGGCCCTTAAAGGGGAAAGGTTGCCTACCCCTGACATAGAGTAATTCAAATAGGTGTAATCAAGACATGTGTCACTGTGATAGCTGGAATGTCAGCTACAGGAATGGGCACAGCTGGCACACAAGCTTTAACTGTGCAAATACATTTCTGGCCACCAGTGAGACCTAGACCTACAGACTCAGGCCTGTGTCCAAAAGTATGCCTACAAACCTGAAATTTCAGAGCGAGTATAATCCCATTCAGCACAGGGTGAGTCTGTTCTCTGATCTGCCTTTTGATTAACCAGGAGGATCTCTGTCTTGTCTGCCCTCAATTTGTTTGCCCTCATCTAGTTCAATACCATCAGTAGACACCAATTTAGCACCAAGGCAGCTTCCTTGAAATTAGATACAAAGAATATATAGAGGTGTATGCCATCAGCTACACCTGACCCAAAACTTTGATTAACCTCCAGTGATTTTATGTAGACATTGTATAGCAAAATGGGGCAAAACTGAGCCCTAAGGATGCCAGAAGGGCAACAGTCATAGGGATGAAAAGAAGTCCTCCGGCATCACTTTTTGACTTCACTACTCCGAGGAGGACTAGTACCACTGTAAAACAATGTCCCCAAGTTCCATCCCAGAGACATGATTCAAAAGGACATCAGGGTTGTTGGTATCGAAAGCCACTGTGTTGTCCAGCATTACCCACAGGAACATATACTACCTGTCGAGCTTTGAACATACATCATCCATGAAAGTGACCAAAGTTGCCTCCATCCCATAACAAAGCCTGATGCTGGACTGAACTGGATATAGATGAACTATTTCATCCAGGAACCCCTGGAACTGGAAGGCCACATGTTTCCCTATTTTGCCCCCAAACTGGCCAATAGTTATCTAGTTCAGGTAGGTTTTGGAGTTGCTTTTTTAGCAAATGACTCACCACTTCTTTTCAGCAGGATGAAATACTGATTTGCTGCAGTGAGGCATTCACCTCTCTCCTTACCCACTCAGCCAGTTCCCCTCTGGATGCTTTCCACCCATGATCAGGTTCTGGATGAATGTTGGTTTTTCCCCCATTTACCAACACAGCATTCAACAGCATTTCCAACCCAGGAGGTCTGCCAAGGCTATCTAGACTATTTGATGTGTGGGAGGCAACCAACGCCATCTGCCTCTTCCTTCTCCCACATTGATAGCACAGTCTCTCCACTCTGTACCTCCTTTCCCCCATTATCATTTCAATGCCTGCTCCTTTACTCTCCAAACTGCTCATCATATAGCTATTTCTGACAAAACAGATTTTTTGAAAAGGCCTCTTATGTGCAAATGTTTCCTACTACTTCTCTTGCCCCCTCTGTACACCATCCTGTGGTCTTATGGTATAGGGCACGATATAAATAAATATGTTTAATTGTGAAGCTGGAAAGGTATTGCTAGAGGGAAAAAATAATGTAGCCTAGGGGAAAAAAAACAAAAAGTAATTCTCCTACCTTGGTAAATACTGATTAAAACCCAGATGAGGAAGGTTTTAAATGACAAAGATCTTCCCTACAAACAATAAGAAAGGATACACAATTATTTTAGAAAAGGCTGTTCATAGACAAAGAACAGTGCATATGATGGCAATTTCAGTATATAAACATTGTTAAAAAGATTTATGCAACAATAAATGTGCTAGTCTTTAGGGTGCCATGATAATTGTATTTCTCTCCAAAATGCTTCCATGGGGTTAGATCTAAACAAAATAAATGTGCTAGTCTTTAGGGTGCCATGATAATTGTACTTCTCTTCAAAATGCTTTCATGGGGTTAGATCTAAACAAAATCAAATGTACTTAACTGCTACTAATTTCACTGGAAGTCAAGCCTGACTAACATCTCATTGATTTCAGTGGGACTTAACATCAGGTAAGTTACAGAAAAGTCCTATACATGTATACTTAGAAACCCCAATTTCCAGTTCTTTTGGTGGGCAGAGAAAATACCTTGAATCTAGTGAACTAATTTTTCTAGAAATCTAAGGTGAATAATAATGACACTCTCTATACTGTGAAGTCATAGGCTTTCATGGCCGGCATCCATAGTTTTTGTGGGTTTTTCCGGCTGTGTGGCCATGTTCTAGAAGAGTTTCTTTCTGACGTTTCACCAGCATCTGTGGCTAGCATCTTCAGAGAAAAGCAATCTTTTCTCTGAAGATGCTAGCCACAGATGCTGGCGAAACGTCAGAAAGAAACTCTTCTAGAACATGGCCACACAGCCCAAAAAACCCACAAAAACTCTCTATACTGATAAGAAGGAGCCAGAGTGGTGTAGTGGTTTGAGCACTGGACTATGACTCTGGAGCACAGAGTTCTAATCCCCACTCAGCCATGAAACCCAGTGGGTGAAGCTGGGTAAGGCACACTGTCTCAGTCTCAGAGGATGACAATGGCAAATTCCCTATGAAGAAACTTGCCAAGAAAATCTTGTGATAGGTATGCCTTAAGGTTGTCATAAGTCAGAACTGACTTGAAGGAATACAACAACAAACAACAACTTACTGATAAAAACAAAGTTCAAGGTTTATGATATTTTGTCTACATCCTGTATGTTTCATATTGACTATTCCTACCTTAGTAAGGTCTTTGTAAAGTTCTGGATATAACAGTGCCATTTCTGGTTTCACATCTTGATCCAACACTAAGGAAAAGACTGGAAACATAGTGTATATAGTTGCATACCTATAAGGAAAAAGTACCTTTTAATGTACATGATATTAAACACACACACAGGTTGAGCACCCCTTATCTGGTAATTCAAAATCTAAAGTACTCCAAAACTGTCCACATGGGTGGCTGAGATAGTGACACCTTTGCTTTCTGATGTTCAATATACACACACTTTGTTCCATGCATAAAATTATTAAATAAAATTTGCATAAAATTACCTTCAGGCTATGTGTATAAAGTGTACATGAAACACAAATGAATTTCATGTTTAGACTTAGGTCTTATCTCTAAAATATCTCATCATAGGCAGTTTGCCATTTCTGTAATGCACTCTACATGAGGCTACCCTCGTGCTTGGTCCAGAAACATCAATTAGTTCAGAATATGGCAGCCAGGTTGGTCTCGGGTACATCTAAAAGAGACCATATAACACCTGTACTGAAGGCTCTTCACTGGCCTCCTGTTAGTTTCCAAACCCAGTACGAGGTTTTGGTAATCACCTATAAAGCCCTAAATGGCTTGGGTCCAACATATCTCCAATACTGCCTCCTCCCGTATAATCCTCCCCTGAGCGCTTTGGTCCTCTGGGATGAATTTGCTACAGGTGAAAAAATCTAGACTGTAAGCAATCTCCCAGAGGACCTTTTCAATGACCGCTTCCAGACTATAGAGTGGCCTGCCGGACGAGATCTGTCATCTGATGACCTTAGACAGCTTTAAAAGGGCTGTCAAGATGGATCTCTTCCAGCAGGCCTTTCCCGATTAGTCTTCCCGGTCATAAGAGCTTAACCAACTGTATTTTTTCCCTCCCCCATTTAACTGCCTTAACAGCCGTCTCTGTTGATCTGCTATTGATTTGTTATTGTAAATTGCTGGCATCAGTGTAAATTTTAAATTGTTTTGACTGAGGATTGTTTAATAACTTTTTAAGGAGTGGGAGAGTTGGGTTGGGATTGATTTTTACTGTATTGTATTTTATGTTGGAAGCTGCCCCGATTGCTATGCAGAGGGGTGGGGTACAAATAAATTTTATTGTTTATTATTATTTTATCATCATCATCATCATCTATATATATATGCAAGTATTCCAAAATCCTGCCAAAAATCCAAAATACAATCCTAGTGTTATTGGAAGCTGTAGTTTGCAATGCTCTTACTTTAGGTATTTTTCTTTTCATCAAAAAGCATACATCTCCTATACCAGCATGGGCAATTGGCAGGAGATGGGGGCTGTATTGGTCTGCCATGGAACCCACCCTGTATTTTTTATATTTTCTGATTAAAACAACTCAAAATCATTCCCTGGCCTCGTTACTTGATTTTTACATCCCTGATTTTTCCTTTTTTTTATATATTAAAAGTGAGTACTCTTTCTCCTCTGCATCTTCCTCCTCTTCCTTCCCTATAGCCAGTAGAGGAAGAGAGTGTCCCCTCCCTCCCTCTTTCCTGCTGGGGGCAGCAAAGCAAGTGAACAAGTAAGCACTCCTTCCTGGCATTCTTTCACTGCCACCTTCTCTGAAGTCAAAGGAACAAACACTGCCAATAAAAGCTGGTAATTTCCTGAATGCCTAGTTTTGTGGGTCTTCAAAGCAGGCTCTGTGGAAGGGGGAAAGGGGGACTACAGAAACTGTCTGTGTTGTGTCCTTGGTTGCCTATATCTCCTCCCAAACTCCCAGGCTCTGAAGACCCACTGAAGGAGGCATTCAGGAAGAAGCAAGCTGGTAGGGTATCTTTGCAGGTGGCATAGGGTGGAGAAAGAGGAGGCAAAGAAAAGGATGGAAAGAGAGGGCAAGGGAGAGCTTGTTTGCTCTGTTGTTGATGAAGGAAGGTGAGAAGGGAATGAAGGTGGAAATTCTCAATGGCAGCACCTCATTAAAGATGTCATTTGGAAATGGAGAAAGAACGGAATGGAGCAATGCTCCTTGGCAGGCAATCTAGCCAAAGTTTGCCACTAAGCATTGCTACCAAACTGAATCACCACATGAGTGGCTTGTTAAATTTATTTGATGTTGAGGGCTTGGGGGCTCCCCACCCCACCCCACCCCCAAAAAGGGACAGGGATGAATGATATCCATGGTTCACACTTTCCTCATGTCTGTCCTATATTTACACTGTCTCAGTATATTTAGTGGGAAGGAATCCAGTGAAAACTGGGCTGGTGCACATGGATTCAGTGAACATAAACTGAACACTAAACATTTACCTGAAGCAAATGTATGAAATGTTTGTGACAGTTTTGCCGTGTTTTATTTAAAATTAATATTCCACTGAGGGACATGCTTAATGTACAGATTCCAGTGGATACTAAATGAATGTTACACTTCAGTTCATTAACCTGAACTATAGGAGGAATGTAGTGCCTATTAGAAATCATCACAGATTTTTGAAACTCCAAAACCAGAATACGCCTACTTACCCTACCATTAAGAAACCCTGGTATAGAGGAACAGATGCAAAATAGAAGACTGAAGAAAACACAGCCTAGAAAAAGAAGAAAGTCTGGATGATTACTACTAATATACAACTCTGGAAATAGTTTAAATATATAGAACAAAACATTCTATACACTATTCTTCATGTAAGCAAAATGAATTAAATACCTGCATAGTTGAAATAATAAGGCCTCTGTGCATGACAAATTGGCCAAGTGCTGCTGATCTTTTATAACTATTTCGACCATGTACCATCAGCAGTCTGCCAATGTGTTTAAACTGTGTAATGGAAAAATCAGCAGCCAAGGAAGCTTGTTTTCCTTCCTAAATAATAAAATGACAAATTGAAAGTATCAGCAGTTTATAAAGTATCAGTTTATCAGCATATTAAACAATCAGCATCATCAAACACATTAGCAAAACACACTGAAGCAGTGACTTTTTATACCCAACCATCAATTTTTCTATTACAAAAACAATTAATAAAGCAGACATACATTTGCTACATGTGTACTCTTTTAACATATATTGTTATTTATTTTTGTTTCAGTTTTAAATATATCCATACATTTCAAATGAGGGGGAAAATATACAAATCATAAGACAGTTAACAAAAAGAACACTACCATCCCTGGTCAAAGTTGACAGCAAAAATTACAAATATAATAGAGAAGTTAACTGGGGTTATCCATGACACAAAGCCCTTGTTATAGGGGTACTGTCACAATCAGTCTATGATATCTTTTCATAGAGATTCATGTTCTTTTTAAGTTGTATCCAATTAGTATTTCCCATCAGCTTCTCTTAGTAGCTTCCATCAATGAAATGGGAGGTCGTAGACCCCTGCACAGTTTCCTGCACCACCCAATCTCCTCTGGGGGATTAGGAAATTCTCTGGAGAAGAGATGGGGAGGTGTGGACAGAGGTCTGCATGGGAGCTGAAGAAAGAAAAGTTCTGCTTTATGAATGGAAATGTCCTCAAGTGGTACTGGATCTTTTCCCACTGCCTGCCACTTTAACTCATAGATTCCAACACATTATTATGTGCACGTTTGATCTAATAGGCAAACATTATACCTTTCCTTCAATTCCAATTCCACAGTCTGCAGCCTGGATCATACTAACATCATTTCCTCCATCACCTGAAAGAATGTGAAATATCCAGTTACGTTTTAGAGTGGCATGACAAGCTTCTATACTGTTCAGCTTCACTATGAACTAACTGAATGAGCTATATAAATTAGAAGCTACAGCAAAAATAGCTTCAATGTTTCATTTTGGGGGGAAACAAAAAAAAGAAATCCATTACACATTCTCTCTCTCTGACTTCAGCAACTTCTGATCTCCCATAGGTAAAAAGAAATTGAGAAAATCTATCCAGACATGAGGTGATCCTTTTGTTAATGACTTCAAAAACACTACTTGCATAATTCTGAAAAAGGCAGGAAATTCTTATTGAACATTCAAGGGCCACAGTGTAGGCAGGCTTCAGTTAGTCTGCTTACTGCATGAGTGAGATCAAAGTGTGTTATACTGCCATTTTGGAGAAAATCATTACCAGCTGACACTGTCTCTGGGCAGATCCAAGCAACACAGTTTTGCCCCTCTGAACTGTATTGTCTGGTGTACACTAGGTAACTCAATCATAACAGAATCTGAGTTAAGACACGTGGACAACATAAGTTAAGAAATATATTATTTCTTTGTGTGTTTCAGCTGGGCATGGGGCACAGTGGATTTGCTTCCTACAGAGGAGTAAAGGGTGTACTGGATAGTTTCAAATGCCAGTTAGTGATTGTTCCCTAAATTTTTTTAAAAAATTAAAATTAAGCCTTACCTCAATTATCATCATTGAAATGTTCCTGTCATACTATCCTTTAATTCTACTTTGAATTTTTTTGTTATTGTGATCAACCTCTTACTTTACTAATCTGTCAACAAGAATGACCACTCTCTGATTAGTTTGCCAACAGAAATGAAACCGCAGTTGATACTTGCCTATTGCACATGTACGTTTTCCTGTATGGTGTTGCAACAATTTTACAATGTGGGCTTTTTGGGTGGGAGAGCATCGACAGCATACGACAGCTGGACACTGACATGCTAGTTCTACAAATTCATGTTCATAGTACTTCAAACAGACCTACAAAAGAAACACATTTAGACTGAAATTGGTGGTTTTAGTACTCAACAGAAGTCCAATGGTATTTTTAGTTTCAACATTCAGCCAAGCAACTGAAAGTTGGATTACTTTTCAGTTAGTATACTGGTATGTGTACCACAGGCTATGACTAGTATCCAAAGAAACAGCAGGCATATGCAGAACAGAACATATTTCCACTGTTGAAAAGACAAAGAGCTATGAAGGTTATGCAGCTTGTTTCTTCAGCAATGGAAATAACTGTGACAGGAAGAAGGTGCATGCCCTTCCTACAATGTATAACCTGGTCCACTTTAAGATAACTTAAGACTGGAATGAATATTGCCTTGAAAGATCTTTGAAATTAGATTTGACAAGTCATTTCAGTACTGTGAAAGTAAAGCTGGCAGGCCACAGAATGTATGCCACATGATATTCAATCCCTAATTGCTTCATTTTTGATTCATCATTGTTTTAAGAGTGCTTTCTTTCCTTATCATTTATTCTACTCTATATGAAATACAAGTGAGTTAGAATGAAGACACATTTCTTTATTTAGTACTTCTATTTTTAATCTAGTAACACAGAATAGGATCTTTCAGAGGGTGCTCATAAAATCTTACTGAAAATTGTAGAAAGTCATATGTGTTATTGCATTAGTAGCCCTTTTGTCTGCAGACAAAAAACAAAATTGTGGACAGCTTATTACAATGACCTTCAACTCCTTCTCAGTTTTATCATCACTTCTCAAATGCACTATTCAGTCTGGCCAGATGGTCCCTGATATTCCTGACCCCTTTGCTACTTGGCATGGAGAAATCAAATCCTTACCAAAAAATAAAATAAAATAAAATAAAATAAAATGTAAAATGCAAGGCAATAACAAACTGACACACAGAGTTATGGTGATAGCTGAGGTTGGATAAAAACTGTTTCTTCTTAAATAAGCTGCACTGGGGAGGGTGATTGTTAGACCTTCCAAGTAAAATTCTCATGAAAGATTCCCGTGGCAATGCCTATGTAAATTATAAGTAGCATTCATCAAACAAAGACAGTGCAATTCTCAGAGGGGCTCTCTATGTTCTTCTGGCAGAACCAAGAAATGACAAAACTGTTACAACATTTCTGCTACTTACTGGAATCTCGTCTTACCTTCAAGATGAAGAAAAGACTAAGTTTTTTTCAGCGAACATAGTATCTGCAAAAAGAAGTTTATCTACCTGCTCTGCAATTCATGTTACTCTCATTTTAGGTGTTTTATGATGTAAAACAAATTGCAGCCTTGTTTCACCCAAAAGTGTTGCTTGGGTCCTCTTTTCAACATATGCTGCAAAAATGCAGTTCAATTAACCATTTCCAGAAATTACATTTATACTGCTGTCAACTGACAAAAACCATGGCCTTACCTCCAGAGAATCCCCAGATATTACCAAGGCACAGTCATGTTTCCTTCTGAATGAATTTAGTTCTAAATGAGCTTCTCCACGACTGGTTACCTTAATTAAAAAAGAAACACTCAAAAGTTCAAATTGGAAATGTGATGTATATTTCTATACAACTCCTTTTTATTATAATGGAATTCCTCCAACTGTTTTTCTTTACTCTTCTTAGCTGGGTAAAGACTGTCAAACTGCTCCTGTAACAGCCTCTGTAAGCTCACTGAGAAACAGTAAGATCTATAATGCTGAAGACAGGTTGTGCAGCTTTAGTTTCCTCCCAAGACCTCAGTGTTTGCTTCCCACTGTCTGACACTACTAGCAGCCTTTCCTTAAAATATGTCAAAACATTCACCTAATGCTAAAACACAGTTGAGTGCAGTGGGTCTCTACCAGTGATACAGGTACCAAGTTGGCTGTCACATTACAATGACCTGACTAATTTCAAAGGTTTTGTTAAGTTAAGAAGTATTTGAAAGTGGTTTGCCTATAGCAGGGGTAGGCAACCTTTCCCCTTTAAGGGCCAAGGGACTTCAGCTACCAGAAGCCTCAGCCATGTTGGCCAATAGTCCCATGTTGGCCAATAGCTCCTGGGATTCTGGGAGCTGAAGTCCCTTGGCCCTTAAAGGAGAAAGGTTGCCCACCCCTGGCCTATAGCCTACAGCACCTCGTATTCCCTGGTGGACTCCCTTCCAAGTACTAACCAGCCCTGATCCCACTCAGACTGTGAAATCAAAGTGGATCTTATGCCTGAGAAAATGCTTTTAAAAAGTTGCAAAATATATTGTTGGAACTGGGCAGTGGTTCTACATCATGGTTCTCCAAAGAGAAGAGAAGCAAGGAAAAGAGAGCAGAAGGTGACAAGTATTGTTTTCAGGAAATCAAAACTTTCACAAAAAGATCTACAAACATATGAAGAGAAGGGAGGATACACAAATTCAAGACTTGTTGCTCATTCCCTTAACACTACATCATACAGTTGGCCCTCTGTATCCATGGATTCTTTATCCATGGATCCAACCATCCATGGCTTGAAAATATTAAAAAAAAATTCCAAAAAGCAAACATTGATTTTGCCATTTTTTAAAAATGAGGAACACCATTTTACTATGCCATAGTATTTAATGGGACTTGAGCATCCATGGATTTTGGTATCCATGGCAAGTCCTGGAACCAAATCCTAGCAGATATCAAGGGCCCACTGTAGTTTACTGTTTTGTGTGGTTTATCATTTTAATGCCGAAATTATTAAAAATCTGACATCTAAGATATTCTATTGGTGATTTTAGTGATTCTGAATACATCTAAAATTAAAAGAGCAGATATAATAAAATAACATTTAAGTGTCTGACTCAGTAGGGAATAGATGTTGCTAATTCACAGTCTCAGACCTACTTGTATCAAGAGAGCATTGTTTTCCCCACATTCGCAAGCAACATGAGTACAAGGGAACATGTCCAAACAGAGGTAGTAGCAGAGAATGGGAGGTCTACACATGCTTCCTGTATGCCCAACTAGCCTTTCCTCCATTTATCTTGCTTGTACTCTGTTGAGCTGAAATGTTATTCAAATGAATCCTCAGTGTTTACATCAGGGACTTGAATTACATGCAAAACTAAGATTTTAGCTCTATGTATAGTTACTTGGGAGAAATCATTGGGACATGCTCTGAGGAATGATAAACTATGTAGTTATGGAGAGAGAGCACAGGGAGATTAGAACATTGGCAACAGCCAATGGGAGCTAAGCCAGGAAAAGGGGGGCTGCTCCCAGGAGTAAGTATAAATACAGGGACAGAGCAGTGTTTGGGGTTAGTTAAGTTTTATTTTACCCTGAGGAGTTTAGCAGCCGAGGAGACTGATCGGAGACTGCTATGAGGTGCAGTTAGAAGGGGGTTTCTGTACACAAGATAGGGAGACATGTAGATTGTACCCTGAGGGGCTAAGAGTTGCTGAGGCTAGGATAGGCTGCTGTGAAGGGGCAGTTGGAGAGGGTTTTAGGTATCTGAGATAGGGATGAGGAAAGTTCTTAATTAAAGTGTTGTGGTAATATCCTGCAGGAGTTATAGTGCTTGGTGACTAGTGAAGTCACAGATAACCCAGGAGGGTTAAAGGATACAGTAGATAGATAGATAAAGATTATGTGAGAACTAAGACTGTAAAGGAACATTTATAAGGCTATAAAGAAACAATTACAAAGATAAGCAAAAGTTAATTGTTAAACCATGTAACCACTAAAGTATTTCTACACCGTGTCCATCTTGAATGCCACCCACTAAGAAAGATACTGTATTCAACCTGATTTGTTAATAAAGTCCTTTTGTTTGTTCAACAAGCAGTTGTCTGAAGTGGTTAAAGAAATATATTCAAAACTACAAATAGAGAGAAAAGTCTTTTAGGTTTGGGACACATCAGATAGTGGGTGTCTGGTTGTCAAGGAGTAATTGGTGCCATGCTGGACGGCGGGGGGGGGGGGAGTTGAAGACCCAGAGGGCTGGCATCTAAAGAGAGTTCTAGTCTAGATGGCATTAGAGGTGAGAACTGAGTTTGAATGTCACATCACAAATTAGGTGGCAAGCTGGTGGGATAGTTGCCACCCTATGACTAATTGGTGGCAGCTGTGGGATCAAAAAAGATCCATTGTGCTGCCATCTGAGAAAAGAAGTTGGGTGGGTGAGTCTCTCCATGACAGCGGTCTTATTTTAAAAGAGTTATACGGTAAACATTTGAGATATTTTCTCTGAAAATTTATTTTGAACCAAAAGTCAGCAGCAATTTTGTTTCCTTCACTGATAATTCATATGCTCCACGATGGAGCACCTTCAGGATTAATTTACTGTACAAATGTCATTACCAGAAGAAAGAAAAATCTAACTCAAACAGAAGATATTTTGACGAGAAAAATTAATTTGTAAAGGTCAATAATAGTTGATTTAAAATTTTGACAGAACCATTAATAATTTAAAAACAGATAGGATTTACAGAACCTAATTTGCAAATCTCATGTTTCAAAACAAATGGTATTTACATGTAAATTGTATTCAAATAATTATTTCTGGGGATGTGAGAAGCTAATTTAGAATGCAGAATATACTAATATGTGATCATCCAAAGAATGGACAGGTTGCTTACCTGTAACTGTATTTCTTTGAGTGGTCATCTGTGAATTCACACAAATGGGTTATTCCTGTGCCTGCACAGTAACTATGGAAACTTCTGGAATCAATGGGCAAAACTATGTTTGCAACTTTTTGGCAGTAGCTCCGCCCACCCTTATAAAAGTCCCTAGCATTCCTGCTCTTTCTTTAGCAGCAATAAAAGGAAATGACAGTGTGCAGGACTTTGAGACGTGGTTGAGGAGAGGATAATAATAATAATAATAATAATAATAATAATAATAATAATAATAATAATAATAATAATAATAATAATTTATTTATAGCCCGCCCCTCTGCTCGGCAATCGGGGCGGGTTACAGCATTTTAAAACATACAGAGTTAAAAACATTCCCTCATCCCAAAATCTCCCCACCCATCCCATTAAAACAAATGATTTGTGTGATGGAGGGATTTGTGTGAATTTGCAGATGACCACTCAAAAAAATACAGTTAAAGGTAAGCAAATTGTCTTTCTTCATTATGGTCTCTGCAAATCAGACAAATGGGTTAGACTGACAAGCTTCAGTCAGTGGAGGAGGGAATGCATTACACCAGTTTGAAGTTCAAACAAGTTGTATTTTATTAACAACAATAAAACCTTTGAACATTGAGGGTATGCAGATGGTGCTCAGCATCCGTAGTTGGGTTCAGGGCCAAGGTGGGAAACACAATGTCTTGGTTGATGTGAAAGACTGACACTACCTTCGGAAGGAAGGTGATGTTGGGACGGAGGACCACTTTGTCTTTGTGGAAGTGGACGTAAGGTTGGTCCACACGCAAGGCACAAATTTCTCCTGCATGGTGAGCGGAGGTAATGGCCAGAAGGAAAACTTGTAATGGCCACATTACAAGGAGGTAATGGCCACAAGGAGAGTGGAGGTAATGGCCACAAGGTCAGCAATCTCAATTCAATCATGGCCATAGGCTTGAAAGGTTTGGTGGAAAGGTGCGAGAGCACTAGATCCAGGCTCTATGCTGGGGTTGGTACTAAGGATGAAGGGTGTAGGTTGTTGAACCCCTTGAGGAATTTCTTCACAAGGGGGTCTTTGAAAAAAGAAGGTCTGTCCTAAAAATGGTAGTGAGAGCAGATGATGGACAAGTAACACTTGATGGCACAGTCCAAAGTCCACAAGGGACATCAGGAACTCCAAGATAGTTGGGACCGAGACATGGGATGGAGAAAGGTCCCTGGCAGTGAGAACATCCAGGAACTTGTTCCACTTGAACAGATAAGACCTCCTTGTTGAGTAAGCAGCCAGGATGACAGTCTGTACTAAGTCCGGGAAGGCCTCTAGGGACAGATTTTTCATGCCACCAGGGGAAGTGTCTCAATGTCCAGGTGTTGGCCTTGGCCTCTGTGAAGGAATAGGAGGTTGAGATGGAACTCAAGGCGGAGAAATTCTCTCCGGAACAAGTGCAAGAGAGGTGCAAACTAAGGAGGCATAGACCATCTTTCCTGACCACTCAAACAGGAAGGCATCTCCTCGGGAGCCCGGCACTTGAATCCCAGAATAGAACTGAGTGCAGTGACTGTTGAGGTGGGTTGCAAAGAGGTTGATGAATGGCTCGCCCCCAGTGGAGAAAAGATTGGAGACTGTCTCAGGATGGAGGCGCTTTTAGTGGCATAGGTTCGAGGACCAGGGAGGTGGACAGCTTGCAGGAGGATCTTCTTTGGGATGCACCAGTCCCAGATGCAGAAGGGTGTTCTCGAGGAGTGCCTGAGACTTTGAGCCTCTGCAGATGGGCGGCCATGGGTTGCACCGAGAAGCCACGGATTGGGGCCGCAAGGCGGTGTGCGCCTCTTCAGAGTCTCTTCCGGCTCAGCGTGTCTGGACGCTGAGCCGGAAGAACGTCATCGGAGTGCTCATCGTGTGCAATGACGGGCGCTCCGATGACATCCTCAGGAAGGGGTTGGGGTGCCCGGCGTCCAGCTGCCCCTCCCCATCCTGGGATTGAAGATGGCCTTTGCACCGTCTGCAAAGGGGGTTTGTTCCTCCTTGCTTATTCAGATAGTACATGACAGTGGTGTTGTCTGTCAGGAAGAGCACTACCTTTCCTATGAGGAGGGTCTCGAAGGCATGGAGAGCTTTCTCAATTGCCAGCATCTTGAGTGCATTGATGTGAAGTTGGCTTTCTCATGGGGACCACTTATCCTTGACTGTAATGTCTGAGGTGTGGGCTCCCCATCCATCCATGGATGCATCCATTGTCAGGGAGATCTGGAGCTGAGGAGGGAGGAATGGCATTCTGATACAAACATTGTTGGGTTCAAGCCACCAGCAAAGTGATTGGGCCACGAGTCTTGGTACCGTGAGCCATTTAGTGAGAGGATCCTCCGTGGGATCGAAGACTGAGAGGAACCATGATTGAAATGGTCTGAGATGGAGTCTTGTCCATGGAGTGAAATAGGTTGTGAAAGCCATGTGTCCCAACACTACCTGTGTGGTGTGAGCCCTGATCCACCTGTGTGATAGGCAGTCTCAGACCACCTTAGAGAGGGCTTGGAACCTGTCTGATGGCAGATAGGCTATAGAGTTCTCGGAATCAAGGATTGTCCTGATGAACCTGACTTGCCTTGATGGAGTCAAGTTGGATTTTTCTCTGTTGACCATCAGCCTGAGGGAGTCCAGAAGGGCTAGGGTGAAATCGACATCTCTGAGGAGCTCCTCTCAGGATGGAGCAGTGAAGAGCCCATCATCCAGATATGGGAAAACCGCGATTCCATGTTGGTGGAGGTAGGCTGCAATAGGGGCCATGCATTTGGTGAAGATCCTCGGTTCTGTGGAGAGTCTGAAGAGAAGCACCCTGTACTGGAACATTTTGGGGCTGATGGCAAACTACAGGAACATCCTGTAGTCTCGTCGGATTCCAATATGGAAATAAGTCTCTCTGAGGTTGAGCACTGCAAACCAATGGCCTGTCTTGAAAAGCGGTAAAACAGAGGCAAGGGTTACCATGCAAAAATGATGGTAAACAATAAAGTCATTTAAAAGGCGTAAGTCAAGGATGGGTCAAAGGTCAGAAACCTTTTTGGGGACAATGAAATAGTGAGAATAAAAGCAGTGATGGGCCCAAGCAGGGTCTACGGGCTCGACCGCACCCTTTTGCAGCAATGTGCACACTTCATTGAGTAAGGTGTCTGAGGGAATGGTGGAAAGCACAGCTCCGAAAGTTGGGAGCTCTTCAAACTCGAGGGCATAGCCCCTGCAGACAATGTCTAGGACCCACAAGTCGGAAGTAATTGAGGCCCAGGTGTTGAGGAAAGGCCTTAGTCTATCCCCAAAGGGGTCAGTATGAAGAGCGCAGCCCCATCTCACAGCCTCATCTTGTCCCGATCAGCATTCCCCCCCCCCCCCGGTAACCCTGTTGGTACTAGGGCTGAGCAGGTTGACGGTGGCCTGAAGAAGGGTGGCACTGCTGAGGCTGATCCTGGGGCTGGTACTGATGCTCTGGGGGCTGAAAGGACCTCTGTTGGTACAAAGGGTACCAAGGGCACTGGCATCCATAATGGCGACAAGGAGGAGACTGAAATGCTGCTGAAGACATACCGTGTTTCCTCATGGCTGTCTTCATTTGGTAATGGAAATTCAGCTTCTTGTCCATCTCTTTGTTGAAGTGGCTGGAGTCATTGAAGGGCATGTCCTTTATTAAGGCTTGGGCCTGAGGTGTCAGATCCAAAGCCTGGAGCCAGGCATGCCATCGGAGGGCCATGGAACTGGAGAGAACCTTGGAGGCACAGTCGGTGGAATGATGGGCCAAAATGATCTGCTGTCCCCCTATGGAATGGGCCTTGGACTGGGTGGCCAGGGCTAGGGCCTTCTTGTCCTCTGACACATCATCTAGCAATGGCTCCAAGCACTCCATGAGATACTGTATGTATGCCCCCATACAAGCCGCATAATTGGCCACTTTGAGGTCCAACACCACGGAGGTGTAGAATTTCTTAGCCAGTCCATCAATCTTCGTACTCTGCTTGTCGTTTGGAGAGGTGGAAGTTTTCAGGGTAAAGGACAGCTGGGACTCTCCCACAATTGCTGAATTTGGCTTGGGATGTTCAAATAGCCAAGAGGAGGCTGAAGGGAAGCTCCGATACAAGCTCTCAATCTTCCTCAAGGTCAAAGCGATCGTGGCTGGGATGTTCCAAGAGCACTTGGAGATCTTCTCCAACAATGGAAGAAAGCTGATGGAAGGAGTTGTTGGGACCTTACCATAGACTCTTCGTTCAGTAGAGTCCAGCATGTCGTCATCGATCAGATGATCTCGACCATGAGGGCATTGGCCATCCAGACTATTTGATCCGTGAAAAACCTGATGTCATCAGTGGGGGAAATTGGGTCAAGGTCAGTCAAGTGCAATGGTGTTACTGGCCTCTCCACGTCAGATTCGGGTGAGGGGGAGTGTGATATTCTTGGAGAGTCATCAGGGGTCCTAGGTAAAGGCTTGTCGTACAGAGACTCGCACTGTGGAGGAACTGATGGCCAAGTTGGAGTGGAGGCTCTGACCGTTTGAGCCTTAGTCACGACCTAAGACCTTGGGTGCAGTGAATGAGATCTTGAGCGCTGGAGGCAATGGTGGAGTTGGTCGGAATTGACAGGTAGGAGATAACAGCCTCTGTCATAGTCACAAACTGAGTCTGGATAGTGTTGGAGCAGGTCATCATGGAAAGATGACTTGACATCCTCATGGGCGACATCATTGGCCTCAGTTCCAAGGGTGGCTTGGTCCTGGCAGACTGGTATGCTAAGAGCTTGGGCCAGAGGGTTCTTGGTGTCGATACGGACTGTCAGGTTCAGAGTCAGGATTGGAGGATCTCTGCCTCCGATTCGGTATTGGGATTGACATGGATGACCTGGGACATGTCACTTGAAGCAATTGGCTGGATGTTCAAGGTTGACTTGGCCCTTATAAGGGCAGGCGTTGGAGTCAACAACATTGGATTGGCCCCTAGGGCTGCAGATGAGGTCCTGGTCTTGACTGGGATCACTACCTGCTCACTGGAGCCTGGCTTCCCAAGGGGAGAAGAAGAGTGGGCCCTCTTTCAGGCCAAATGGTCAGCAGATTACTCCCGCTTAGAGGGTGAAGCTTCTGTCCTCTGAGTGCTTCTGCTTGGAGGTCCTTTTGGACTGGGGTCCATCGATCCCTTGTTCCTTCTCTGATCTGGACATCTTCTTATCCTTAGAAGACTTATCCTTAGATCTCTCCTTCTCATCCTTTTCCTTCTCCTTACCAGAGGTCGAAGGCTGAGGATTAGAAGAGCTCTCGAGAGTCGGAGCAGAAGTGGGTCTTAGAGCCTGCTTGTAAAGGACCACCTTAAGCCTAAGAGCCTGATTCTTGAGGGCTTGTGAGATCATTGACTTGCAAAGGGGGCAAGTCTTGATACTGTGGTTTTCACCCAAACATAGAAGGCAGAGATTATGCCAATCCTGGCCAGGTATCTTCACACCGCATTTATCACAGTGCTTGATAGAGGCCATGTCCGATTGGAGTTGAAGTCACAAAATCGGGAGACAAATTCGAGGTCAAAAACAGTCCAAAAACAGTCAGCAGAGTCTAGTCCAAATCCAATAGAATAGTCAAAATCATAAAGTACAAGTAATACTAGAGCGAAGTTCCTTCTAAGCTGCTAGTGTGGCGGATGAAAGGAACTGAGGAAAGAGCGGGAACACTAGGAGCTTTATAAGGGTGGGCGAAGCTATCACGAAAAGGTTCCAAACAAAGTTATGCCCAGTGATTCCAGAATTTTCTAAAGTTACTGTGCAGGCGGAGGAATGACCCATTTGTGTGATTTGCAGAGACCACGAAGAAGAAATGAAACATTTTGTTTAAATCCAGTACTAACATGGTGAAATTAAAGATACATTTGTTAGTTACATGAGCGTTGTTTGAGCATTGGACTGCGATTCTGAAGGGTTCGATATGAAACCCACTGGGTGACCTTGGGCAAGTCACATGCTCTCAGGGGAAGACAAAAGCAAACCTTCTCTGAACAAATCCTGCCAAGAAACCCCCGTGACAGGTTTGCCTTAGGGTTGCTGTAAGTCAGAAACGACTTCAAGGCACACAACAACAAACACTATAGTGTGTGTGTGTATCTATATGTATATCTATATCTATATGCATATGTATATCTATATCTATATCCCTTGATTCCAAAGCTAACTTTGATGTGCAAATCAGAGCTGTATATTTAACATTTGTAAGGTTTCCTTCTAAAGTATTTGGATTTGTGTTCACAGAGATTTATTAACAGAACTCCTTTAAAAAGATGCTAGTTTTAGTACTAAGAATTCTTAGGGATAGACCAGATAAAATGCTGGAGATTAGTGAAGAAATCTGTATGTCCTTTAAAAAAAAAAAAAGGGAAGGGGAAAAAAGCTAAGGGTTCCTTCAAAATGGATTAGAATTGTAGCTCAATAAATAAATAAATAAATAAATACATAAAACAGATTCCCCACATCATTTTCCAAACACATTTATAATGAAACATGGGAATGCGTAAGTTTTCGAGTGAGGGCTTGAGAGAAGAGGAGGGATTATATCAGGACAATGGCATGGGACAAAATTATCTCTCTTCTAGCACCCTCCTCTTTCCATTTTATAAAGGAAACATTAGGAGATTCAAAAGTGAATGTCATACGTATCATCAATTTCAAACTAAATTTAGGGGGAAAAGGTTCTCTATGTAGCTGAAAAGATGCCAAGCATTTTTTAACACACTTCAGTTTTCATCTTACATGGAGTTCAGGTGCAATTGAATACTTCTCTGCATATTTTTTGCTCTTGTGGCCTGTGAAGGTAATGGTACTTGTACACACACCAGTGCAATTTACAGTCAGCCTATAACTTTTGCAGGGGTTTGGGGCACAAGATTCTGGTGAAAGTGGGAAAAAACACGAATATAGGATGTTTTTTTTAATCCGAGAGAACAGTTTGCTAGGTATTTCTAGCTCCTTTAGTGCTTCTGGGGGAAGTTGCTGGAGGAACTAGAAATTCCTAGAGAGAACATATTTTTTTCGGGCACATATAGGGCAGCAATGGTGATGGCAGCAAATACAGTAATCCATGAATAATTAAATCTGTGAATACGTAAACCCACAAATGTGGAAGAACAATGGTACATGAGTCAACAGATATAAATATTAGGTATAAAAAGCATATCTAACAAGGGGCACCTGAGGAGGTTTATGTGATATTTCTGTTCTATTTCCAGTTCTTTCAAATTCCACATATATCACCTTGGCAGAAAACTAATAAACACACACTAATAAATAAGACCATAGTAGGCCAATCGCCATAAGTTGGAAACGACCTGAAGGCACACAAGAAGGCATTGCTATGGTTAAGATAAATAAGATATTGGTAGATATACTTACAGGTCTGAAAATATGAATATCTTGTGTTCTGGACACTAAGTGGGAGCTTTTGGCAATGCAAGTGGCAGTTTCCAGTTTATCTCCTGTTAGCATCCATATCTATAAAATAATTTTGATTATTTTGTTGATTTATTTATTATGCTCATCTCAAACTCTGAAAAATTATTTTCTTTGATCCATGTTCTCAGCATTCAGTTCAATGATTAACCCAATAAATCTTATTTCTTTTTTAAAAAGATAAAAGCCCATGAGCAACAAGTCAGCCTCTATGCAGACAGAAAGGGATAGCTCAGCTTGACAGAAAGAAGGTCACTATTTCACCTCTTCCTCTCTCTATAGCAGGGATGGACAGAAAAAAAATTAGGAGAGCAACAAAAGAATGCCTCCTTTTGGAATGTTCCAGTGAAAAAACCTGGAGCAACCAGGAGCAACTTTTTGCATGGAAGGACTATCATTTCTCTATTATACTCAGAATTCTTCTTCTAAGTGTATGTCTCTCTCCCCATAAAACTTGAGTTGGTGGATCCTGCAGGCGTTACTATGAAAAACAAACAATAGATTTTGCAAGCCTGAGGTTTGGCCACAATTGATGGTGAATCTCTAGTACTCTCCATGTTGATGGAACACCTGAAACCTGAGCATCCTTTACAGCAAGCTAGGCTGGAAATTGCCAACAGGGATGGAATCCAAGAATATCTTGAAGGCCACAGGTTCCCCATTGCTGATGTAAATGTTCTGAACACTCCCATACTAGCTATGTCATTTGATTTATAGAAACAGTTAAGTCAAGATGAGCCAGCTCAAATAGACAAAGAGCAAATGTTTGATCCTCCTTTGTAAGGATATGATGTGCCATCTGTCAACAATAGGTTCTCAGATAGAGATTTCTCTAGCAGGGTGTCAGATTCAAAACAGAATTCCAATACTATCTTCTCGCTTAAAAGCATCCTAAACACACCTAGTGAAATAACAGTTTGAATCTTTTCAAATGTGGAAGCTTTTAGGGGTGTCCACTAACATCTGTGTGAAAGCAATAGTATAGATTAATGCCATTATTCCAACCCAGATTTCTTTCCCACCCACCCCATCCCTTAGGTACATGGTTGGGCACTGTTACTATTGTTAAATTAATATTTCTGCTATAGGGGAAAGTCAAAATAGTAAGCAGCTAACACAAGGATAGCTAGTGAGTTAAAGATAAAGATTACAATTGTGATGAGATTTAAAGCTCTGGAACTGGCAAGCCCTGAAACATGGCTGAACATTATCATCTGACTTGCCATAATTTTCTTTGCCTTCCATTCAAGCTCTGAGGTTATTTATTCATATGGTAACCAATGCAGCATTGGTTATAGTTGTATGTTGATGCACTCATGGAATATCTCACTCAGGGTCCACTGCATCTATATGAGGCTGTGAAAACTAAACTGATGTGCGTTTTGTGTGTATTCGCATAGGCAAAAAACAAAACCAACCCCCCAATGCTATTAAATCTAAATAAAGCTTCTAATAAATAAAGTTTGAGAAGATGGTTTCGAGACATCAACTCCTCCTTCTCTCTCTCTCTTTTTCCAAGTTCTGCTGCCTATTCTTTAGAGACATATCTAGTATCCAGAGGTTCCCTGCAACTTTTACTTTTGATATGGTAATAGATCTCAGTGACAGTTTTTATATGGAAATAATTCAATACAATTGGATTTTGTATTTAATTTCTTTAAATTAAATTCTTTAAGTTTGTATTTACAAAAGCAAATTAACTAGGTGATCAAGAAAGAGAATTTAGTACCTTTATTCCTGCATTTCGTAGCATCTCCAGTGTTGGCCTAACATCAGCCTGTAGTTGATCTTCAACTCCAGTGAGACAAAGTAGTTCCATTTCTCTTTCTAAACTCTCTACCACCGCAGCTACTTTGAGAGTTCTGTCATGTAAACTTAATTTTGCTTGGTTATATCGATTCTATTTGCAACAAGACAAAACAAAATCTATTTTTTTAGTCACTTGTAGACAGAATTTTTAAAAACATGTTTGTTTATTGACAGGTCAGTCATAAATGATTAGAAAAAGAATGAGCAAGAACAATTGATATACACCATAGATTAGCTGTGGATTCCTGAGATTCAAATTTAGACATACCTAAAATTTATCAACAGCAATTATTAGTACTGAGGAACCAAGATAATACTAATAGAAGAAACTGCAAGGAAAATAATCAATGAGTTATGTCTGTAGATTTCAAGCATGAAACACCCATTTGAGATTTTTGTTGGTCTGAGTATCTGTAGTTGGATACTGTCAAGGCTCCTCATCATCACACCTATATAAGAAGCCACTTATATTGCTACATTTCTAATTTATCACTAAATCCTTCAACAACCTACAGAGAATTATCAATATGTTACATTTTACCCTCACATTTTCATATTTTTAAAGAGATTAGCTCATGTCTGGGAGAAGACTACAATTCTGTGTTGAAAAGAGGCATAGGAACAGTCTTCATTAGTACTTTTCAGACCTTTTACTTCTTGACTTACTGCATGTACTTTTTTAGTGCACTATTACTTTCTGCTTTACACAGTGGTCCCACAGAAGGTACAAAGTTAAACTTCCCCCTAACTCTCAGGCTGTATCTGCACTGCAGAAATAATCCAGTTTGGCACCATTTTAATACATACTGATTCTACAGACTAACATGGCTATATCTTTGAATTCTATCATTTTAACTGTCATGGCTCTATGCAATGGAATTCTGGGAAGTGTAGTTTTGTGAGACATTTAGCCTTCTCTGTGAGAGAGCTCTGGTGCCACAACAAACTAAAAATCCCAGAATTCCATAGCATGGAGCTATGGCAGTTAAACTGGGGTCAAATTGGATTATTTCTGCAGTGCAGATAAAGCTTCATTTACCGTATTTTTCGGCATATAAGACGCTCCGGCATATAAGACGCACCCAATTTTAAAGGAGGAAAATCTAGGAAAAAAAGATTCTTAATAAAATACAGTCAGAGGATGCCTCCGACCCAGGCATCCGCCCAAGGAAAGCAACCAGGCTTTCCTTGGAGGGATCCTGGGGTTTGAGGCGTCCTCCGACCCACGGAGGACGCCTCAGACCCACGGCATCCACCCAGGGAAAGCAACCAGGCTTTCCTTGGAGGGACCCTGGGGTATGAGGCGTCCTCCGGCCCACGGAGGGCGACTCAGACCCTAGGATCCCTGCAGGGAAAGCAGCCAGGCTTTCCTTGAAGGGACCCTGGGCTCTGAGGCGTCCTCCGGCCCACGGAGGGCGACTCAGACCCTAGGATCCCTGCAGGGAAAGCAACCAGGCTTTCCTTGGAGGGACCCTGGGGTCTGAGGCATCCTCCGGCCCACGGAGGACGACTCAGACCCTAGGATCCCTGCAAGGAAAGCAGCCAGGCTTTCCTTGGAGGGACCCTGGGGTCTGAGGCGTCCTCCGGCCCATGGAGGACAACTCAGACCCTAGAATCCCAGCTGGGAAAGCAGCCAGGCTTTCCTTGGAGGGACCCTGGGGTCTGAGGCGTCCTCCGGCCCACGGAGGGCGACTCAGACCCTAGGATCCCTGCAGGGAAAGCAACCAGGCTTTCCTTGGAGGGACCTTGGGGTCTGAGGCGTCCTCCGGCCCACGGAGGACGACTCAGACCCTAGGATCCCTGGAAGGAAAGCAGCCAGGCTTTCCTTGGAGGGAACCTGGGGTCTGAGGCGTCCTCCGACCCACGCCTCAGACCCTAGGATCCCTCCAGGGAAAGCCTGGTTGCTTTCCTTGGGTGGATGCCTGGGTCCTCCGACCCAAGCATCCGCCCAAGGAAAGCAACATTGCTTTCCTTGGGGCAATGCTGGGGTTGGAGGTGCACTCCGACCCCCAGGATCGCCCCAAGGAAGCTTTCCATGGGGCGATCCTGGAGTCAGAGGCGTCCTGGGACTCCAGCATTGCCCCATGGAAAGCAACCTTTTTTTCCTTGGGGTGATCCTGGGGTCGGAGGAGTGCTCCGACCCCAGGATCGCCCCAAGGAAGCTTTCCATGGGGCGATGCTGGAGTCAGAGGCGTCGTCCGACCCCAGCATTGCCCCATGGAAAGCAACCTTTTTTTCCTTGGGGTGATCCTGGGGTCGGAGGAGTGCTCCGACCCCAGGATCGCCCCAAGGAAGCTTTCCATGGGGCGATGCTGGAGTCAGAGGCGTCGTCCGACTCCAGCATTGCCCCATGGAAAGCAACCTTTTTTTCCTTGGGGTGATCCTGGGGTCGGAGGAGTGCTCCGACCCCAGGATCGCCCCAAGGAAGCTTTCCATGGGGCGATGCTGGAGTCAGAGGCGTCGTCCGACCCCAGCATTGCCCCATGGAAAGCAACCTTTTTTTCCTTGGGGTGATCCTGGGGTTGGAGGAGTGCTCCGACCCCAGGATCGCCCCAAGGAAGCTTTCCATGGGGCGATGCTGGAGTCAGAGGCGTCCCGTCAGACCCCAGCATTGCCCCATGGAAAGCAACCTTTTTTTCCTTGGGGTGATCCTGGGGTTGGAGGAGTGCTCCGACCCCAGGATCGCCCCAAGGAGGCTTTCCATGGGGCGATGCTGGAGTCAGAGGCGTCGTCCGACTCCAGCATTGCCCCATGGAAAGCAACCTTTTTTTCCTTGGGGTGATCCTGGGGTTGGAGGAGTGCTCCGACCCCAGGATCGCCCCAAGGAAGCTTTCCATGGGGCGATGCTGGAGTCAGAGGCGTCGTCCGACCCCAGCATTGCCCCATGGAAAGCAACCTTTTTTTCCTTGGGGTGATCCGGGGTTGGAGGAGTGCTCCGACCCCAGGATCGCCCCAAGGAAGCTTTCCATGGGGCGATGCTGGAGTCAGAGGCGTCGTCCGACCCCAGCATTGCCCCATGGAAAGCAACCTTTTTTTCCTTGGGGTGATCCTGGGGTTGGAGGAGTGCTCCGACCCCAGGATCGCCCCAAGGAAGCTTTCCATGGGGCGATGCTGGAGTCAGAGGCGTCGTCCGACCCCAGCATTGCCCCATGGAAAGCAACCTTTTTTTCCTTGGGGTGATCCTGGGGTCGGAGGAGTGCTCCGACCCCAGGATCGCCCCAAGGAAGCTTTCCATGGGGCGATGCTGGAGTCAGAGGCGTCGTCCGACCCCAGCATTGCCCCATGGAAAGCAACCTTTTTTTCCTTGGGGTGATCCTGGGGTTGGAGGAGTGCTCCGACCCCAGGATCGCCCCAAGGAAGCTTTCCATGGGGCGATGCTGGAGTCAGAGGCGTCCCGTCAGACCCCAGCATTGCCCCATGGAAAGCAACCTTTTTTTCCTTGGGGTGATCCTGGGGTTGGAGGAGTGCTCCGACCCCAGGATCGCCCCAAGGAGGCTTTCCATGGGGCGATGCTGGAGTCAGAGGCGTCGTCCGACTCCAGCATTGCCCCATGGAAAGCAACCTTTTTTTCCTTGGGGTGATCCTGGGGTTGGAGGAGTGCTCCGACCCCAGGATCGCCCCAAGGAAGCTTTCCATGGGGCGATGCTGGAGTCAGAGGCGTCGTCCGACCCCAGCATTGCCCCATGGAAAGCAACCTTTTTTTCCTTGGGGTGATCCGGGGTTGGAGGAGTGCTCCGACCCCAGGATCGCCCCAAGGAAGCTTTCCATGGGGCGATGCTGGAGTCAGAGGCGTCGTCCGACCCCAGCATTGCCCCATGGAAAGCAACCTTTTTTTCCTTGGGGTGATCCTGGGGTCGGAGGAGTGCTCCGACCCCAGCATGGTCCCAGGGAAAGCAACGCTCCTTCCCCCTGCGTCCTCGGTGGTTCAATGGGCTGCTCAGCCTCCGATCCCAGGAGCAGCCCGACCCAGGAGCAGCCCATTGAACCACCGAGGACGAGCGGCGGCCTTGGAGGGGAGCTACATTCGGCCTATTAGGCGCACCAACTTCCCCACCGTCATTTTGGGGAAGAAAAAGTGCGTGTAATATGCCGAAAAATACGGTATCTCTTCTAATTGGAGCCAACTTGCTCTTTTTTCCTTTGTTTTTCCCCTTAATATTCCACCTCATCACTGGCATTTGAGTTCTGAGAAACAGAAACTTTTGTGACGTATACCCACCACTTTTCTGTTTTCCCTCCTTCCTCTGGTTCTTTCCTAGAGGGTTTTGGTACTTTTTCTTCAATTAGTTTTGTTGTTAGGTGTTATTCCTATCTGAGCTGCTGTCATGCTCTCTGCAATACTTACTTTCATCTCCTTTCCTCATCCTACTCCTCAGACCTCCTTTCTCCATATGCACTTTGCCAGATACATTAAATGCATTAATTAAATCTGTGCTAAAATTAATTTATTTTTAAAATGATACACTACCATCTTTTTCACATTCATTCTCTCTCTCTCACACATTCACTCTTGCTGAAATTAGCTGCATCACTGATTTTCCTCTTTCAACTTTCTCAATGCTAATGCCATTCAGATATCCTTATGATACAATTCCCTTATGGTACAAGGAAGACCTTATGGCAGAGGAGATGGGAGTTATAGGGCATCTATTATCACTAGGAAATATGAAAAGAGAATTCCCATGGGCATAAGGTTTCCCCAAGAAAGCTTGTAAAGATTAAGCCAAAGATAAAACCAGCTAGAATGAAACTGACTAATCATTCAAAAGTAGGCTATATAAGTGAAGTTCACAGAGCCAGATTTTTAAACTAGGATCCTCTTCTGAAGCATTTTACATTATTTGGACTAAAGTTTTTGGGGTTTTTTTATTCTTGTTGTTAAATTCAGCATAGCATACAGGATAAATATAGTGTGTCCTTTCCTCCCTTACCTCAAAATCCTGATACTGTTCTTCTGATAATGATTTCTTGGCAACAACCAGTGTACGAAGTCCTTCTCTTGCCATGTTACCACACTAAAATTGCAAACATAATAAATTATAAAATAGCTATGAATCATATATAAACGTCTTGACAAATTTAGGAGACACCTTTACTTTAGTTCAAATTCACTTGAATTTAGTATCAATTAACAACCAATGTGTATGCTGTTGTTATTGTATGTCTTCAAGTTGTTTTTGACTTATGGTGACCCAGGATCACGGGGTATATCTTGGTAAGATTGGTTCAGAAGAGGTTTGCCATTGCCTTTCCCTGAAGCTGAGTGAGTGTGACTTTGTCTAAGGTCCCCCTGTGGATTTCCATGGCCAAGCCGGAATTTGAACCCTGGTCTCCAGAGTCATACTCAATGCTCAAACCACTACCATGCTCGATCTCACCAATGTGAATGCACTTTCTCAATTGGATATTGGGGAGGTGCATAGCTTCTGCTAAAAGTAATGTCTACTAATGTATAGAAAGTACTCTGCTCCTTGAAAGGGTGTGTTACAGCACCTCTGCTACTTCCTGGAGGGATAGGTCCAGAAGACTGTGGAGAGGAACTGCTGTCTCATCCTATGGCCATTGGTTTCTGGGTTAACCAATGGTTCCAGGGATCTACCCAAAATTTGTATCATCGACATGAACTTGCTGGGAGAAACTGCCTGATCCATATGCAAAAAGCACATGCCTCTCATTTCTGTTTACTAGTCTGGGGAGACATCTAATTTGGAGAAACACCTGAGGTGGTTCTGTTATGGGTAAGGGCAAAGAAACTGAAATGTAATCAATGAAATTGAAATGTAATCCAACCCTTGGATGTGTAGACTGCTAATATGATGGGCCAGTTTTGGGAAGGATTACATTACTTCTGAAGGATAAAGTATGCAGTTTGGGGATATTGTTTGACACAGTGATCTAGGGAAAATTGTAAACTCTGTGTCTACGAATGTCTTTTAACATCTTAGATTAGTTTGCCAACTGTGGCCTATCTACAGAAGGAGCCATGGCCTCAGCTAAACACACACACTGACTACAGTCAGCCCTCCACATTTGCGGGGGTTAGGGACGCAGGACCCCGACAAAAGTGAAAAATCTGCGAATACAGTGGAGCTGGGGGCAAAGCTCCCTCTCAGGAAGGCTCCTTGGGCTTGTGAAGTGGGCAGCTGGGAGGCTCCCTTGAGGGGGATTATGAAGAATGTGCATGGCTGCCACCCCTTTCTAAAGGCTAGGGCTGCTTTGTGTGCTTTAAAACAGGAGTCCATGCTATCCCTCTCTTCCCACCCTTCAGCAGCTTAGGCTCCGTGGATAACTATTGAGAGCAACAGCCCCAGATTGGGTGGTGGGGAGAGAGAGAACATGGAAACAGTTTGTCAGAAAGGAATCCAGCAACCCTTTCCCAATTTCAGGCACAAAGAGAGTTTTGCACCCTTTTAGCAGCTTTATCTCTCCCCTCCTTTTCTCCCCAGCCAGGCAGGCTAGCCTCTGTGTGCCTGAAACTAGGATGGGATTGCTGGATTCCTTTATGTCAAACTGCTTCCATGCTCTCCTTCGCCCCACCACCCGATCTGGGGCAATTGCTCTTGATAGTTCTCTATAGAGGCTGAGTTACTGGAGGTTGGGCAGAGAGGGAGAGTATGGAGGTAGTTTGTCAGAAAGGAATCCAGCAACCCCAGACTGGTTTCAGGTACACAGAGGCTAGCCTGCCTGGCTGGGGAGAAAAGGAGGGAGGAAAGATAAAGCGTCTGAAAAGGATGCAGAGCTCTCTCTGCATGCCTGAAACTAGGAAGAGGTTGCTGGATTGCTTTTTGATGAACTGCTTCCATGGTCTCCCTCTCTTCCCACCTCCAGCAGCTCAGGCTTCATGGAGAACTATTGAAAGCAATCGCCCCAGATCAGGTGATGGGGAGAGAGTGAGCCTAGAACCAAAAAGCAATCTGGCAACCCTTTTCCAGTTTCAGGCACACAGAGGCTAGCCTGCCTTGCTGGCAAGAGAGAAGTGTGAAAAAAGTTAGGCTATTCGAAAGGGCATACAGCCCACAGAGCAACAGGCTTTGGGAGCAGCCATGGCAATTGCTGGTGCTCCCCCTTCCCAAAGCCCGAGGCTGTTGCCTGAATGTGCATGTAGCAATCTCGGGGCGGGGAGTGGAAGCTTCAGAAGGGCTGTGGCAAACCTGTTAATAATCAAAGCTGTGAATTTCAAACCTGAAAATGTGAAGAGTTGACTCTATATCCAGATTAAACTACTGTCGTATTCTCACAAGGGCTGCCTTTAAAAGAAACCCAGAAAGTCGGCTGGTACATTATGACATTGGTTATCTATTAATTCCCAACTTCAATTTAATGTGCTAGTACTAAAACTTTAAAGCCCAAAATATTTTGGGATGGAGTTATGTATGACCATATGAACAATAATTACATGAACTTCCCTAGACTCTGAGAGGTCCTGCTCTATGTCCCATCCCTGGTGTTTAGGGATGAAGTTTTTCACAGGTGGATCCATACTTGTGGAATTCCTCTCACGAATACGATTTGCTTTCTTTCCTTTTGGCCACTCAATGGCCCATAAGGACTTATCTATCAAGCACTTCTTGTTTTTATTTATATTCCTATAGATATTTTTTAATATGTTCAGTTGTATTGTTTGACTTTTTATTCTCAAATACCTTTTAAAATACCTTGTCCTAAAACACATTTAAGGCTCATGAAAGTTAATATATTATAGTGAGATACTAGCATGCCTTCATCTAGAAGCAATGAAGATCCTGAATATAAGAAATCAAAGAAAAAACCTACCATTCTCTCCATGACTTATGTCATGCTGCTTAATTTCCACAGATTTTATTGTATATTGCATACGACAGCATATAAAACTAATTTTTAAACTGGATTGAAAACATGTTTAAAAATTAGTTTTACAGGTTACTATATAAAACTATCACAGGAAGGCAATTTGTACTGTAAAATAAGTATGAATGGGTTAATTATTACATTAAATTAAAGCACCAGAATTAAATATGAAACAATGATGTTCATTATTCTTTAAAAAGCTTAATGCTGTCTGTCTAGTGCAAAATGCTTATTGATTTGACCTCATAATGCTAAATAAATTAAGCAAGTATTTTACAATTAATTGTGCATCATTATCGCCAAAAGTAATTTTTATGACACTTTATTAGGTCTTCAGGGAGTTTAATTTATTCATGCCACTGATTAAATCAAAGTGCCTGAAGCAGGTATTGATTTATATTGCCAATACCATTATGAACATGCATTGTGTGATCATCACATTACCATATTGTCTATATGTAAGGTCAAATTAAGACAATTGCTGGTGTCTAGTACAGCAATATGTATAATACATTAAGTTTATGAAAACATATTTATTCATAGCCTGCACTTCACTGAAATCTAAAGTAACAACTGCAATTTCATAGTGTCACTATCCAATATAAAGAATAAAAAACTCTCCTCATTGATCATATCCAGGAACATACCAAAAGTTAACTTCTTGAACCTACCATACTTGTTTATTTCCTTTGGAACAGATACTGAACACATCAAAAATCTGTCATTATATTGTTCAATTTGAAAGTTAACTTTCCTTTCAAAAATATATCATTCAAAAATTGGAAATCACTGCAACTTTATAAATCTACTAATGTAACACTTGATTGTATTTCTTATGCATTATGCCTTTGGTTTGTTATTTCTAATTTTGAAGTAGACCAAGTCTGTGCAACTGCAGCAGGACCAAGGACCAGTTTTTATGGTCCCTGGTCCTGCTGCGGTTGCCCACCTTTTGTCTCCTTTAGGTCCAGGGGCCAGGCTCAATGGGTCCAGAAGTCACATGCACTGCTAAAAACAAAGCCTAGGGCTAAACAAAATGGAATCCACTTCTGTTTTTTAAAAAAACATGTAGAGGGCCACACAACCTATTTAACAAGATGAATTATTGGTCTTGGATTGTTTTAGGAGAGGCAATTCACCCTCTGAATGGGTGGATGGGGGACAGAAAAAGGGCAGTCAGGAGGGGTGGTGGTCTGGGCAGGAAGAACCACTAGGAAGGGCCTGCATGCAGCTCTATGGCTATACTTTGTCCATCCCTGAAGGAGATCAGACTGGAAGATATTGCAGGTTTGCCTGCTGTTACTGACTTTCAGGTTCAACATTACCTGGCAGGGAAAGAAGTGTTAGTTAAAATTTCTTACCTCTTCTTCTAGCCAGTCATTATACTGAACAATGGAGGACATGGCCACATCTGCACCTTTCATGTAAAATGTGATTTCACCTGTAGATTCATCCTGAAATAAATGAACAAATAAAAAGGGCAAATCCAGACATACCAAAGACACGAATTATTGCAGTGGAATTTCTGATAGTAGGCCAGGACTCAGTGGTGGTGGTCCACTGGATCCTATTGCTTCTGCCTGCCTGTTGGTTCTCTTCTATGTCCTGAAGGCATGCAGCAATAAAACAAACAAACAAACAAACAAACAAACAAACAAACTAGGACCACTAGAGAAGCCAACTATCAGCACTGTCTGAGATGCTTGACCTCAAAAGTAGCTATTTGCAGCGGAGTGTGAAAGCACAAACTCAGTTTGAAGTATTTGGCAATATTGCACTGACCAACCCTGAATGATGCACAGATACAGTTGGATTCTTCCAAAGTTTATCACTTGTTGCAATATGTACAAGTTATATACAAACTCTCCTTTAATTCTCTCCAACATTCACTGTCTGATATACAGCAATCTCTACAAACAACCCACCAACGACACCTCTTCTCTCTTTAACCCACACCTGCCCTGGGTTTTAGAGCACTTATATACAATGGTGATGACTAAGGGTTGAAACCTGGTGTTACCTATCATTTACAGCCATACAAACTATTTTACAATGTTTTAAAGGAACATCGTTCCTGACAATCCCCTCCAAAATAATTTGTTATGCCAGATTTATACAAAAACAGAACATAAACATTAGATGTACATTAGCATTACACAATATTATTATTGTTCTTGGCGTTTACATAGTCCTAGCAAGGCAACTATTTCCCCATGCCTCTGCACTGGCAATGCATTTGTAAATATGTCAGCCAAGTTTTTCTCTGACATACAATACTCTAATGTTTATACTCCTTCCTTTATCATATGTCTTACATTTGTGTACCTCCCACCAACATACTTTGTTCTGCTTTTTAGATTCCCTGCCTCTGCCATTGCTATACAGGTCTGAGAATCCTCATTGACCTTAACAGGTCCTTTACATTTGTCCCTATGGTCTTGCAGCAACTGTCTAAACTATTGGATTTCCCCTGCCAGCTCAGGCAGTGCTGCAAATTCAGCCTTAGCCGTGGACAATGCCACACTAGTTTTTTTTTTTTAACCTCCATGTCACAACATTACCAGCATGTTTGATCACCAGACCAGTTACAGACTTACTATTTCTCTCCTCGGCAAATGAGCTGCCAACATAACACTCAGGTTCAGAGTCATCTTTGCCAATTTTTAAACTCAGATCCCTGATTCCTTTCAGGTATCGTACTACTCTTTTGAGTGCTGCCCAGTCACTCAAGCTTGGTTTGGACACTCTTCTACTTAACAGGCTGACAGAAAAGCTGATATCAGGCCTAGTGTGGTTTGCTACAAAGAGCAGACTTCCAACCACTGAGTGATACAGTTCTGGCCTGTCAAATAGCACATCAGACTCTGTATTAATGAAATCTGTGGACATAGGTGTTGCAGTTATCTTAGCATCAATCAAATCACATTTTTCAATTAATTGGTCTATTTTTGTTCTCCGACTCAAAAACAATTCACCCTTCTGAGTTTTCTCAACCTCTATGGCTAGATGATGTTTTAGGCATCCCAGGTCCTTGACCTTGCTCTCTAATTGTGACCTGACATTATCAATCATCTCTCTGCTTTTAGCTGCGATTGTCAAATTATCAACAGAAATTACAAGTATGACTAATTCATCACCATTCCCTCTAGTGTAGAGACAGGCGTCTGCTACACTTCTAGTAAAACCTAGGGCACACAATTCATATATACATAGGTTCCAACATCTAGCAGATGTTGCATCGCATTTCTCAGTTTAAACAAAAGACAAAACCACTTTTAAACTTTCGGATTTTGCTATGGGAGCAAAGGTCTTATCATAAGACTCATATTTCTCTTGTGAGAATACCTGAGCCACCAACCTTGTCTTATATTTTAAACTCCCATCTGGCATGACCTTCCTTTTATACACCCATCTGGACCCACAGCTTTCTGGTCCATTGGTATATCTGCAACATCAAAGACTTTCTTGTCCAACATTGACTTGAATTCTGCGTCCATGGAAGCATTCCATTTCCTTTATTCCTCGACTGAAGAGTTCTGCACCTCTGAATAACTTTCTGGTTCACAGCACATATTACATACCTTTGCTTGCAGCACAACAAAACGATCAGGAGCTTTCCTAACTCTCTTTGACCTCCTGGGTATTACAACAGTGTCTTCTTCACTACTACATTCACTTTGTACCATTTCTTTTCTTTTTAACAGTGTTGTGGAGGTGTCAGGTATGTGTTGCGAAGTGCTTGGCTGTTATTGCTGTACACTATCAGGGATTTCCACCCCTTCATTTGTGGATATTGGCTCCTCTGGTGTTAGTGGGTGAACAAACACTTCTTGGTTTGCATGAACCTTGTCCCACCCACTATGCATCTCAAAGTTGGCACTTCTTGAGAATACAACCTGTCCATTTTCTAGGATAAACCGGTATTTATTTCATGTATATCCCACAAACCTCAATCTCTGCCACTTAGGCTGACCTTTTCTCCTTAAGGTCTTGGAGATCAGGATATTGGCAAACTGTCCAAACACTCTTAGGTATCTTAAACATGGTTCCCTATCATATCGTATATAGTAAGGTGTCTTGTTCACACTAGAATGCCAGACCCTGTTTAGGACATGGTTTTCACAAATCACAGTTTCACCCCACAAATTACTGGGTGCTTGGGCATTAACCACCATACAGTACTTCATGGATTGCAATAGACCCACCCTTCGCTCAGCTAGGCCATTTTCAGCTGGACTATGAGGGTTAGTTGTTTTATGTTGAGTGCCCTTTGTCCCTGGCCAATTTTGGAAAGCATTTCCAAGAAATTCCCCGCCTCTATCAGAGATGAATGTTACCACTTTAAAAAAGAAATTTTCTTTCCACCATGGCTACCCACTCCTTGAATTTGGTAAATGCCTAGTCTTTAGCTTTTAGCAAGTACACAGATCCATAGCTTGTAAAGTGATCAACCAAATCGGTATTGGGATCGACGCTGTAAGCGGGATCTGAACTGCCGGCAGCAGTGGCTGAATTGGAGATGCTGGTGGATGAGAGACCATGGCAGTAGTATGTGGCGGTGGTGAAGGCACTCTGATGGAATGGTAGTCCGGCTTAGGCTTACATCGATACATCATGAGGAGATCGAGAGCAGGAACAAGCTCAATATCTAGAGCTTGTTGCAATATGTACAAGTCCTCTCCTGGAGGACCCCCGTGGCTGGCAAAATGGTGTCCCGCCATTGTGTGCATGCGCGTGTGATGCGGTGTGCCATTTGGGTTTCCAAAATGGCGCCCCCCCATGCACGCATGAATGCGCACGATGGTGGGAGTCGTGCACATGCGTGTGCGCGCGAGGAAGCACGTGCGCCAGCCCTCAGCACCATTTCCCCCTCTCCCGGCCCGCCGGCAAAAAAGGTTGCCGACCCCCGTTTTAGATTGTAAGCCTGTAAAGGAAATGTCTAATTAACCATTTGTAAGCTGCTCTAATAGCCTTTTGGCTGAAGAGCGGGGTATAAATACTTCATAATAATAATAATTCTTCCAAAATTCTTGGAGGCTTTTATTACTTGTTGCAATATGTACAAGTTATATACAAATTATCCTTTAACTCTCTCCAACATTCACTGTCTGATATACTGTATTCCACTCTAGAAACAACCCACCAACCACACTGCAACTCTTCTCTCTTCAACTCTCTCTTCAGCCCATAATGACTAAGGGTTGAAACCTGGTGTTATTTATCATTTTCAGCCATACAAACTATTTTACAATGTCTTAAAGGAACATTGTTCCAAACACATTCACAATATCCTTCTTCTTAAAGCCCCCCTGTGCACCCTTAAAATCTGTTCTTGAGCTGGGAAATACTTTTGAGCAGGGTTTTGGTACTACATAGGGCTACAGCAGAAGAAGGGAAAGAAACACAGTCCAAATTGTGTTGTGCTGGGATACCGAAATACATCATTACATCTTGGCCTAAACACCAGGAAATGGTGCAATTTATATTTCATACTAATCATGAAAAATGTGCTTTGGAAAATAGCTTGTAGGATCAGTATTTTAACACTAACTGAGCACTTACTATTGTTACTACTAAGACGAGTCATGGTAGGAGATGTGGCTGCATCTACATCTGAAAAACTACATGCTCAAAATAACATACTTCCATGAAGATACAACCTGAAAGAGAAATCAAGAAAAATATTTACAAAGCCTACCCTCACTATGATTCCCATTCGTTTGCTCTCAGATGTGAACGGGAAAATCTGTAGAATATAGTAGGTCAGAATCTGTCCACTGGGAGTTTTCAGTTGCATTGAAGTCAAATCTCTGTTCACCAAAGTCAGGCCAACACTTTCTGTCCACTGCACCAGAGCTACCTAGACAGAGATATAGTTTTAATTGCCAGTTATAACCAGTGCAAATCAAATTGAACACAAAAACTGAAGCCTTCAGAATCATATGGAGAGCTTTATGTATTGTGAGATGGCAATTCCCTTTGAGGCACATAAACAAGGTTTACAGATTTGCTTCTCAAGGAAAAAGGCCACAGAATTTCATCCTGGCCATGAGATTGGTTTATCAGAATTTATTTATCAGCTATCCATAATGCACATCAAACAAGAGCTGAAGGAAAATTATAGTGTACAAAGTGAGAGCCAGTTTTAATGATCAGTGATTAAGGGTCTAGTTATTAATAACCACATTTTAGAATTTGGCTACTAACAAAGCAATGTTGATATTTTCCCCGTCAAGACAAAAAGTTAGCAGATAAGTTAGCAGGAAATATCCTAATTAAAAATGCACTTTTATAAAAATACAAATAAAAATGGCAACAGAGCATGTGTGGAAGAGATTCATTTTCGTTCCATGTCATAACATTTTGAATCCTTTGTTTAACTTCACACTTTAATTGTGGTTATCATATATAAGCAACTGTGGTAGAAAGAAAATTAAAGAATGGATATTGAATGAAGCATGATTCCATGCAGACAAATGTAAAAGAAATTACATTTTTATATGCTAGACACACACATACGAAAACAGCAGGATCTTGAGTGAGGTAAAGCAAGAAAACAAGTTTGCCCTTCCTCCTCATTTCACCCTAAAATCAGGGGTAGGCAACCTGTCCCCTTTAAGGGCCGAGGGACTTCAGCTCCCAGAAGCCTCAGCCATGTTGGCCAATAGTCCCATGTTGGCCAATAGCTCCTGGGATTCTGTGAGCGGAAGTTCCTTGGCCCTTAAAGGGGACAGGTTGCCTACCCCTGCACCTAAATAATGATGAAATCATCAATGCTCTGCTTCTAGAACTACTGCAAATGAGATATGTGATATAGAACATGTAAGGAATTGTAAGAATTAATTAACTTGATATACTTAATACTATCTATATATTCCAATTAAAATCAAATAAAATGCAAGCTATGCTTATTATCTTCATACAGTCATGTACACAGGAATACAACTATGTGGGAAAGTATAATATCAACTAAGAATCACAGAAATAACTATTGTTCATATCTGCGTATATGTGATACTGCTTGCTCCTACAGTGCCCCTCCTCCTGGTTCACAACTTAGTCTACAGGATTGTGATCATGCTGGTATGAACAACTACAAGCAAAATATGGGCCTAAGACGTACAAATGAAGCATGAGGACATGTTGTAAGTTATCTGATGAATGCATAAACAGTTGACTAGACAGTTGATTTGCACATAATGGAAATTATATATACTTTTTGCAATATTTGTTTTTTTCAAAGAAATTGTATCCATTGTAATAGTGTTTAAGCCTGTCTGAAACCTCCATAAAACAGCAGCCTATACATGAAACAACGTATCCTAAATTCTAATAGTCTGTTTAACACGTTCTTTAAAGTGTACATTTGGATTTAACAACAATAATTCACATGCTAGGAAAACAGTAACTGATACATTTCCCTTGCAAAAGGGCAGCATAACATCCACAAGAGATCTTCAAGAATTATCCAAGATAAACCAGGAATTTATCTTATAGTCCTTAAACCTCAGGGGACCTGATGGAGTAGTCTCTCATTGAAATTTTTTCTAAATAAATCAGAGTGCTGTTTTGCTAATTTCAAGTAAACATGCTTAGGACTGCAGCTCAAGACAGTACTTGGGAACTATACTTGCTTCCCTTTCTTTGATGTTAACCCTATCAAAACAAAGCACTCAATATGGCAAGTAAAAAAAATCGGTGTCACTGCAGAAATGCAGGAATATAGGTTCCAGCTTCACACTGAGAATGTTATGATTGTCTATCCCCTTTATTCCCATTCAAGGTTGAGGAAATAAGATTAGAAAAGTAGGCATGTAAAGAAATTCAAATCTGTCAAACCTATGATTGTCATCTTTTTGTATCTGATATTCCAACACTCTGTTACAGCCCATTTTTTCCTGAGGCTATTATTTTTTCTGAATCTATTGTTTACAGATACTCTGCTATTATATTCAGCATTTTTATTTAATTTTAAGGATATATACTGCAGTAGCATTATTGGGAGTAAACATAAACAGACAAGCAAATATAGCAATTCTACTAGTAGTTAAAAATTATTGTAATACTGCTGTGCATAAATTTAAATTTAGTGACGGATGGCAGTTCTTCAAACTTACCTCTATCTCACCTACAACCATTCTCAGAACTCCAGGATTCCAAAGAAAGGGAAACTAAGGGCCTGTACAGACTGCTAGAAACAATCCATTTTGAGGCCACTTTAACTGCCTTGGTTCAATGCTAGGGAATCGTGGGAACTGTATTTTATTGTGGCACCAGAGCTCTCTGACAGAGAAGGCTCGGTGTCTCAGAAAAAACTACAATTCCCTTGATTCCCTAGCATTGAGCCAGGACAGTTAATTAACGTGGTCTCAAGCTGGATTATTTCAGGTAGTCTGTACAGGCCCTAAAAGTAGAAAAAAGTTAATTAAAAATGAGAAAGAAAGGAAAACATGGAATTCTCATAATACTGCCACAGCCACTCCCACATCCCAGGATGCCAGATTTTGATTTTGATTTTAACAAAGGGAACAACTTAATAAAAAAATTCCAGTAAATTCCTAGTATACATCATAGTATTTATATATTCCAGTTAAAAAGGGACCAAAAATAGTACAGTCATCCCTTCGTATCTGTGGAGGATCTGTGGCCCCCTCCTCCCACGGATAACAAAAATACAGGACCTCAGTTCTGTTGTCGGCAGCATGATGTGCTGATGTGGCCATGTGCACACACCTCCATTAAAAATAGCAGGGCTTGCCGTCTGCTGAAGCGCAAATCTGCAAATGGCAAGCTCACAGATAACAAGAGCTCACTGTACTGTATCTAAAATAATGTCAATAAGGGTAAGTTTAAATAAACAGATTGTGCAATACTGTCCTTCTTGCCACTGCTGCACTTGCTAGAGTTATTGTACGCCAATTCAAAACCACAGTGGCCCTTAAATCTAGTCATCCACCAGTGAGTCAAGCTTCAATAGTCAGCAAAGAACACAGTTATAAAGTGCAGAAGGGAATGATAGACTCTTTAGCCATTCACTGCAAACAGTTTTTAGAGGTCCCAGAACTTTAAGAGACTTTTTGGTATGTACATTCACATAAGCATCTAATACGCCTTCTCATGTTAGCAGCGGAGGGGATTTTAAGGAAAGGATACTATTGCCTCCAGCAATGGTAATTAAATATGTCTTAATGGAAAATATTGTTATGACTATGGATGATATTGGTAAGAAATGTAGATAGAATCCATTAGGTAGTACATAATTAATATGGTTTATTTGATCATGCTAGAAAGAAAAGCTACCGTAATATTAAATAAAAGTTTGCAGGATATATCATGGCTTCAGGTATTACTGTTGATCAATATGGTGAAAAGATTGCTAGAGGAGAAAAAATAAAAGAAATGTACTTTAAAATGTCATTTTTAGATCCACAATAACCACTTTCAAAAATCTAGCAAGCTTACTATATTAGCTGCACATGCTCCAATACACCAAAGGTTAATTTTCAATTTTCACAGTGAAAGGTTACTATTACATTCTGACCTGTAAATTGCATCTTTCCCTTAATACCCTATCATCTCATTTGTGTCCCTTTGCTAAGAGGACTTGAGTGTTCTATATTTGGTGACTCACATCTGTTTATTATTAAGTTTATGCTTGACTTCACACACAACTGGAGTTAGCAGTTTATAGCACTGTCACATTTTAGATAGCTATACCTGTGTTTAAAGATAAGGTCAAGGAGCCAGTAGACAAGAATCATTAGGCCCTTGTTATTTATTAGATAATTCCAAACATTCTCTTCCAACATTTTATCTAATATGTTGACTTATCAGTTTGAATCTTAATTTTTCATTCTGAATACAAGAAGGGAGCTGTGTTCATGAAGTTCATGAACATAAATTTGATCCATGTCTGAACAAACTAGAGCACAATAATTTCTGTGTCACCATTAAAACATTTAAGCTTATGCTATGATTAGCTTGAATAAGAAAGGGGGGAAAGACTTCTAAGAGGGCCTTATCTTTTCCTACAATCTTCTAATCCTTGGATTCTACAGATTGTGCCAGTTGCAAAAGCATTAATGTGCTGAATATCACTCATTCTCTTCTGAGACTTGAGAATCAGATGTTCAAAGACCTATCTAATCCAGGATTCTATTACCACAATAACCTCCAAGATGCCTAGGGGAAGCCCACAAACAGCACATGACTACTGCAGTACCTTTCCACTTACCTTTCCCAGCAAATGGTATTCAGAGGCATACTGCTTCTAATACTGGAGGAAATATATAGCCATCATGAGTAATAGCTATTGCTTAACCTCATTTTTAAAATAGGGGAAGATAGCCAGTGCATCATCTGCTCACTCTCTTAACAACAAGTGCCAGAGAGAGGAGATGCCCCTACCTAGCCAAGTTCAAGTCCACACTGATGCCTATTTTACTTGATCATGTGTCTCTCATTGCAGTTTCCTACACAGAGAAAAACACACTTGCATCCCTTACTAAGCCAATACAAGAAGACACACAATTAGAGTATACTCATAGTTCATGCTTGTCAAAATATTGGAATGTTTTCACCAATAATCTAAATTTAGTTCCATTTTTCAGAGCAAATATCTTGCTCGATAACTAGTGTTTCTGGGATTTATACAGGTATTAAAAAAGAGATGGTAGGAACTTTTTAGATTTTTTCACATTAATAAAATAAAGCTGTAGGATGCAATATTAGCATTTTCAGTTTTAAATATTTTATTTTGTTTTATTTTGAATGATAAACTTAATAAATTCTCTGTTCCTCAGTTGAATGCAGTGGCTTTAGTACTTCGAAAATACAAATTTCTTGTTGCTAAGGGAGTCCACCAAATGTTCCTACGGACCATTCTAAAGATGTACTAATGCTGACTTTATTCTGCTCCAACCCTAGCCTATCCAACTCAGGATAAATGTTGGTACATTCTAAAGAAGTTATTAACTAGGGCAATCTTTTAAACTTAATTCAACCCCATTTATTAAACTTAATTCAGCCCCAAAATCAGCAGGAGCAAAAATGCCTTTTCTTAAAATGGATGTTTTGAGTGTTTTATATTCAGGGTTTTCCTTTCCCTCATATATTTTCTTCCTTTCTCTTTCTGTTTCACTCTCACTACACCAGTGATTCCCAACCTTTGGTCTTCCAGATGTTTTTCACTTCAGCTCCCAGAATTTTTGACTGCTGGCCAAATTAGCTGGGGCTTCTGGGAGTTAAAGTTCAAAACAGCTGAAGGACCAAAGTTTGGGAACCACTGCATTACACTATTAACAGAAAATGATGCAGAAAGAGGACAAATAAGTATATTTAGCAATAACTGTAATGAGCAATTATTCATATGAAATACCCTGCGGACTACATGTATAAAAGGAATCTCTATGTTGTAAAATGAAGCTTCCCCACACTAGTCTATACATGTCAATTTCATAATTGTAATTTACATTTCATTAAGTGCTGTATCACTTTTGTCTTACTTTACTTCCTTTCAAATTCCCTCATCATGATGTTTTAATAAAAAAAATTAGCATCGTTTAAATATTCCAGAAATTAGAATCACAGATTTTTGGGGTATGTATAGGTTAATGTGTAGCCAATAAAGAACTAGTTTATTAGAATTAGTAATTAAAAACCATGAGTGATTCATCTTTCCTGACCAAAGAGGGGCAAAGGTCTTCAAAGATTCCTTATAGCAACTCTCTGAATAACTTGGACTTATGACCTTTGAACTTACTGCTATATCTACTGAGTTCATATCTTTTTATTACTTCATTACATTCGTTTGTCGCCTGCTTATTATTTAATTGGACATACATATATGAAAACACAGCATAAACACTGTTGGGTTTTATCAGTGGAGTCCTCAACATGTCCTCTTTCCTTGCTATGCTGTAGAGGGCACAATTAACAGACAAATGAAACTTTCAATTCTTTCCGAGAAAATGAAATATTGATCACTTATCATAAGAAACAATGAGCTTGGCATAAGTAGAGCACATGCTATGAATACAGAATAAGTTACTTATCTTGAAGCTACAGTAGCTACATGCATTATAATGAGGGGTCCCATTGGTCTTAATAATCTCTTTAAAATGTGTTAGTGAACATGTCAACAGCTACAGATATTATACATACTTGAAACTGAGAACTTATTTATGGTTTAGTTTTTTCATTAATCAAACAAGCTTTAGTTTTTAGCAATGGAAGAACAAAATATATCTAAACTGACTTGATTTTTTTCCACTGTCTGTTGTAAATATTTTCTGCAGTATCACACTGTATGGTGCAAAATTGATACGTACTATATCAAAATATTTACTGGTTTACAAAAATCAGAAAATACTGCATTGTTAAACATGTTGAATGCAAAAACTCCAGTCTGTCAAATTATACTGTTGCTTATTAACCAAATATGTTTTGATAGGTCAACAATGAGGTTAAAAAGAAAACATCAATTGAGCCATTTTCTCAAATAAAGCTCCAGGGTGCAATATTCTCAGCACTTTATTCAATAAAAATGCTTTTAAAATGGTACTTGTGTGATTGGGAAACACTGGCATCATCCGTCAACCTAACTGCCAGAAAGTTCAATAGGCTAAATAATGAACCATTTACATTATTTTCCTTAGGCTCCAATGATTTGCAAGCACTGCATCAATAGAGCTCTTAAAAATTATGATAAAGACCTTATGGTCTTTTCAGTTCTAGCTTTCTTTTTGGTCATATAATGATTTTAAGGTAATTTAAGTCTTTTCATAGCTTCATCTTTTTTAACATTTAAAGAAAGCTTAGTAGATAGACTTTACTAGATATTTTTTAAAAAGGACAATTTTAAGAATCACAAAGTAAAACTGACAGACAGTATTGTCTTAGATATTGCCTATACTAATATGAAAGTTAATATGTGATCATGTGTCTGAGCCAAACTCTATTACATATACAAAATTATCTTACCGTATCTACTGTCTGGTTTCCTCATGTTTTACTCTGTATTATCCTGATCTTGCTAATTTATCAATTGTTTTGACTGAAAAGTTTAACATAATAGATTGGAACAGCAATTACTGCATGGTAAACATGCTTTAAAATATAAGGATGTAACAGTCTTCACAGATACTTAGCATGGTCTGCACTGGCACTGCACATAAACCTTTTGCTTTTCTTAGGGAGCTGGGACAAGCAGCAATGCTTTCACAGGTTATAACATTTTCTGAATTTGGAGTCTCCAAGTTTGGGTGTAAAGCAGGGGTAGGCAACCTTTTGGAGACCTGGGCCGGTCCCCCGAAGTCCAGGTCTCCGCTGGGCCGAGGGGGGGGATGGCGGGGGTGCGCGCTCATGCCCGCGCGCGCACCCTCCTCCGCCGTGCGTGACCCCCTGTGCCCGCTGGCGCAGCGCGCGCACAGCCGCCACATCACATGTCGCGCCCCCCATTTTGTTCTCCAAAATGGTGGCCGAGACGTGTTTGCGCATGCACAGCAGTACTGCACATGAGCAAATGCATCGCGGCCGCCATTCCGGGAATCAAAATGGCAGGTGCGGTGTGCGCGGCTGCCCGGACGGCAAAAAGTGCGGTGGCGGCGCGCGGCGGCGGCAGTAGTCTGCCTGGGCCAGTAAGTCTGGCGACCTGGGCCGAAACCGGTCCAGGAGCCGTAGGTTGCCGGTCCCTGGTGTAAAGCATGCAGGCTGTTATTCACTGTCAAGTGCTCTTGGGAGTTACTTTCTTTAAGCCCTTTCTGGCTTCTTACCCAGGAAACAGACTACAGCAAATCATTAAGTGGGCCTTCTTTTGGACACCTCTCGTTTATACATCCAAGAGGGAACTCAGGAAACTGCTTTATTTATCTAGAATACACAGAATGGCTCTCTTGCGTCACCATCCCTCCCTAGAATATTCCAATATACAGCCTAGTTCCCTCAAAATGCCCTTCAAATTTAAAACTAATAAAATGCAACAATCAATAAAATGTAATAGCTGCTATCAATAGAAATGACAAAGGCAGCACTTTAGTGATAACCACAATCCTCTAAAATCTAAAACACCACTTGCCAGTAAATCCACCACAGGTTTTTGCAGCACAGTAAATGCTCCTCTAAAAGGAAGGCTGGTAGCGAGTTGTTATGTCTTTCTGTGTAGCAGGTTCTATGGGACTGGTGCTGCCACTGAGAAGGCCTTCATGTCTGTGAATGCCTGCTTACACCTTAGAGATAGAGGCACTCCTAATAGACATTCCTCTGATATTCTGGACACAGCTTTGGGTCTATTTGTCTAAAACAAGTATTCCTCAACTGTCATTAAAATAAGTGATGCCACCTTTAACAATGGGCTGGATCCATAACTTCCTTTCCTCAAATGGATTACATAATGGACAAAAATACTAAGGATTACCACAAGTTCCTCTAACTATTTAGGACACCATTCCCCAGGTGGTGTCCTCCAGATGTTTAGGCCAATATTCTTGTCATCCCTGAGCACTGGATTTACTAGTGCTGACAGGAGTTGTGGCTGACAGGAGTTGTAGACATTTGACAGGAGTTGTAGACATTTGGATGACAACACTGGTGAAGAATGATTTAGGACAGTGATGGCGAATCTTTTAGAGACAGAGTGCCCAAATTGCTACCCAAAACCCACTTATTTATCACAAAGTGCTGCGTCCCTCTGGCTTTCTAGTAATAAACTCTGGTGAACTTTGTGCTGGGGCAATGGCGTATGTGCTCACAGAGAGAGCTCTGAGGGCGAACCTCTGGCATCTGTGCCATAGGTTCGCCATCACTGATTTAGGAGATGATTTTTGAAAATAAAACTGTTTCATAGATAGTAAGATACTGTAATGGTATCTGGATCCTATATTTGCTTTTGATAAGTGAATAACTGTTGCAATGCCATAGCATTTTATTAATTCGGCTGTTGTAGATACTGACTTTTTCTATTCAGTTATGCTAGTACAGCAAGTAGAACTGAATTATTTAGTATCATTTATACAGCAAGTGACAAATTTTAATAAGTGAAATGTAGTGGAATAAATATTATTGTTGCCTTACCTCATCAGGGCTAGAAGCTTGATAAGTTCTGTTCTCATCACTGAAATCCTGATCTACTTCTGCATATTCTGTTTCTCCAGTCACTCCTGTTCTGGATTCATATACAGGTGTAACATTGTGACACAATGCAATTGCTTTTACTGCTTCATGTATTCGACTGCTGACAGTTTTGCGGACTTTAGGTGCAGAAGACTGGATCTTTCTGGAAGGAGTTGAACTGGTACTGTTTCCACTAGCTTGGGAATGCACCTTTGAAATATAAATATAACATTCAGAACTTTTGGCGCTTTAATGTCTTTTGCACAGTTGGCTTTGGCCAGAAGGCCCAGGTTCTGCTTTTTGTGTGTGTAAATAATAATAATAATAATAATAATAATAATAATAATAATAATAATACGGTTTATTTCTATACCGCCCCTCTGGCAAGCCAATCTAGGCGGTGAACAACAATAATATGTATAACAAAATTCAAAACATCAAACAAATAAAATCAATACAGATCCCATCCCTCCTACCCTCCCCCACCCCCCAAAACAAATGGCAAAACAAATTACAACAATTGCATATAGATATACAATATCAAATAAAATTATATAATAGCCGAAGAAAGAAAAATCCTCCCCCAGCTACACAAATGTTCTTTCAGCGATAAGTTCAGAGGGTCAGCTTCTACCTCTACTAGTGGCTCTATGTCCCTTCCAAAGCCAAAGTCCTTTCTTACAGCCCTTACCGGGCTGAAAGAGTCACTGCTACTGTGAGCACTGGCGAGAGATGTTCCTAGGCGGGGTTTTTCAAGCCCCGCCAGCATTCTCGCCGGTCCCGCGGAGCACAGCTACTCCTGGTTGCCCCGATGGTAATGGGCAAAGGCAGAGCCCTCCGGACAAAGTCCCACGGCTGACGGTGGTTTGGGCTAAAGGAGAGCCCCCCTGAAGCCCAATCCCTTACTTAAATCATCCCCTCCCAGTCTCACTGAATCTCATTATCTGACCAGCATCATGCCACTGCTGGTTACTGCTCTGTGCTTCATTATTTCCCTTGGGTTTATAATTCCACTGGGTGGTGGAGGAGGAAACATTTCACTTTTCCTGACATATTGTTCAAAGAGGTGTTAGGAACTAGTAGGAAGGCAAAGGTCACTGAGACACACTGTCTTCATAAGAACCATGGTATCAGACCAAGGGCTTATCTAGTTCAACATTCTCTTCACACAGTGGCTGAGCAGTTACCCATGGAAAGTCTGTTAGTGGGAATTAGGATACTTTGAACATGTGCTTTAAGAGCATACATAAGGAAAGAAATATGGGAAGTATCCCTTAGATACAGGAGGGATTATTAAAATCTATTAAAATCAGTGAAAAGCACTCCCTTGTCTTCAATGGACTACATCTTGAGAACAGATTGTAGTGGCTGACTGATTTTATTGTCTCACAGCTTGGACCAGATAGGGAGTACCTGCTCTCATGAAAGTTACATTGCAAATGTGTCTGTTAAAGACAGAACGGTGCAACATTAATGCCTTATTTCTTGGAAAGAGCTGTCTTAGGCTGGTTTTGTAAGTCAATTCTCTTCAGCTCACCAACATTATCAAACTAACTTTTATTTTGTTCTGAGCAACAGCACTGCACCCTGTTTGGCAAGCATGCATTTCTTTTTGACTCCATGTACCAATCCACTGAACCGTGAATATTCTGCCCATCAAATTACAGTGTAGTCTAATAAAGCGTTTAACTTTCTGATCATCTGGCACTGTTTTTTCAGCTACTGCTTTAAGTCTTTGTATTTGCATTCTGGTAACACTGATACCACTATAGCCACAAATAAATTAAGCTGATTTACTCCTTCTGAATTATGTTATGTTTATTGATGCTTGTATAATTTAATTTCACACAAATTCCATTAAAGATTATGCCCTCTATCACAGAATGCTTCCAGTGGGGAAATATAATCAGGTTATAATAGATTTGTGTGTTGCATTAGAGTGGACCTACTCTGCTATTGTCATCTTAATAATAAAACTGAACACAAACAAGGGGGAAAAATCAATGCCACATAAGAACCACTGTACAAAGTGCTGCTTTATCATTGCTTAAATAAAAGAATGCTCAATATATAATTTTGGAAGTAACTATTTAACAGCTACTTATTTTCCCCTGGAATGCCATCCCTTCACAGAAAATATGGTACAAGTTACTTGGTTATTATGGTATTTAGAACCAGGGAGAAAAAGAAGTCCTAATGAAAGAATTTTCCCAAGCAAAAGAACTAGCCCTGGGTTTAATTTTATTTATATATTTAGCTTTTGAATTAAAATATGCTAAATTCCTTCACTCAATCCTTTCCTTCATCATTTCAAAGTCTGGGCTTTGTGAAAAAGAATGGGAGTATATCAAATCAATGAAATGGGGCTTTGTGTTTACAGTTAACTACAAACATTAGGCTGCCAACTACACAATGAATCTCTATTTCTATTAAACTGCCATGGAGATATCATGACCTATGTGAGGTAGGATTTTCCCTCCCTCCTATAGGAAGACTATGACTCCACAAACACAAAACTGAGAAAACAAAATTAACTCTTCCAGCTGGTTTGTAGAATTTGCACATTCTGCTACATTTTAAGGATAGACACATCCAGCAGCACAATAATTTATAATACCAATTATTACCCTCATGTACACAAACCTGTTTATACATTGTTTTATCTACAGGTCAAAATCTGGTAGATTACATTGAAGATGGGAGATGATACCAGTTATTGTTTAGTCTATGACAGATTTTGTTACAGTGCAGTAGTAAAAGCATGCTCAACTATGACTTGGGAGACCTCACTTTAAATCTTTGTTTATAAGTGAACTCACAGAGTGCTTTAAGCAAATACCTAAAACAGCTGTTTGCACAACTATATTATGGGAATAATTCTATTGGTATACTTTACATGATGGTTGTAAGGAATGCCAAAATAATTTATCTGAAATAATCTGAGAACAAAGTGAAGGCAAGGGCAAACCCCCTCTGAACAAATGAAAACCCTGTGATAGGTTTGCCTTAAGGTCGCCATAAGTCAGAAATGACTTGAAGGCAAACAACAACAACATTAATAATAATAATAATAATAATAATAATAATAATAATAATAATAAATTTAAAAACTCAAACAAGAATTGTCCAATTGTCCTTCTTATTCAATTTCACTGGATATATAAGTGATATGTATCTGATACACATCCAAACTTCTTACTCACATGTATGACTTTGGGCAAATATTACTTTAGCCAGAAGTTAAGTCAAAGTGTCATACAACACTGATCTGAAATCCTGAATAGATTTGTAGAACTATAAATGACATAGAAGAATGGATCTTCTGAATGCACATAATCAATGTCAAGCTTTTCTGTAACACAAAGTACTACATTTTAGCTTGAGACACTGGAGTGATTTCTCACAACTTCTGCTAATGAAAAAGAGCAGGCATAAGAAGGGGCGAGTAGAGTAATAATAATAAAAAAAACCACCACAAAATGAGCAAAAGCGTTAAGCTTAAAAGGTGTATCTAGGCCAGAGTCTGTCCATCAGCCATCACACTCTCATGGTAATATCTTTTCTGACCAGTTCTCTACCTGCATACACTGGTGGGCAGCAGCAGAAACCTAAGAGTAACAAATACATTCAGCCATCTGAGCTTCTGCTGTTTAGCTTGTGACCCAGTTCTAGCTAAACAGCAGTGGCTCAGGAGAAGTAACTGGGGAAATGCAAAGCTTGCTGAAAAACTTCATGCCTGCTCAATATCAAACCTTACTATAAGCTCCAAGGGCAATGCCAATTGTGTTCTAGTATGGTTATCCTATGACTAATAGACTGGTTTGGACTGACAGAAAGTAAGCTAAAGTAAGGCAAGAGTGCTCCAGTTCTCACCATCGCTGTAATGTCAAGAGGCACATTCTCTATCCAATTCAGTAGTAAAGACTGGCAAAATGTTCTTGCAGTGGCTGCTGTCAGATCACCATAATGTCTAATAACATTTGGTATAAACACAATTGTTTTATAGTTCATCATTTTATAAAGCTGTTATTAAACCAATTCCTCTGTGCAGGCAATTTCACATACCTTTGAGATACATTGCATTATGTAATTCTATGTATTATTAGAAATTCTGATTCTTTCATAGTACACTTATTTTTTTCCTATACTGAGCTTTAATGAAAGAATTATAATATTAAAGAATTAACTAAGAAGCACTAAATACCTGGGAGTAGGAATTAATTATATGATTCTGAATCTCATCCATTGTGTCTATTCCATATGACACAGTGCCAAGGTGGAGACGCTTAAATATCATCTCATTCTGGGTCAGTGTACCTGTACCAAAAACAGTAAATATATACATCAAATGTTACTATTCACTTTCTTGAAGAGCACTATTTACAGTCCTGTAGATCTTTCAATTTTTCTATTATGTAAGTCTCAGAAAGACAAACTCACTGTATAAACATCTGAATAAATAAAATGAGAAAGCTAGAGTTGAATTAGTTTCAAGTTTAGAACAGTTGTCAAACTCCAGTATTCTCATAGTGAGCTGGATAACTTTAATGGCATTAGAAACTGAACTACAGTCGCCCCTCCTTTATGAATTAGGTTCAAGGAAAGTAATCCAGAAGAAGGACTGTGTGAGGGTTCGGGGTAACTGTAACTCTTATTCTCTGAGGAGAGTGGCATACTGTCATTGTAACAAAGTTGAAACTAAGAAACTAAAACTCTCAAGTGAAACAAGTAACACAAATACATGAAGTAACAAGTGTCTTATTGACCTATGACTAAATATCTATTGTTTGAAACATCTTCTAAATAAACTTCTGTTATTGTTTTAGTAAAAGCTTGTCTGCAGCTTGATTGAATATCCACACTACTAACAGTCAAAGTATTTACAGCATAGTTAAAGTACACCTCTGACATCTATACAAGAGTGAAGCAGTTTCACAAATAAATTGGAAGTTACAAGAAAAGTAAGGTGACTTAAGTGAGGTAAACAATAAGAAAGAGTGTCACAAATTTGGTGGCAGCAGTGGGACTACAAAACCCATAAGGCTGCCACCTGAGGAAAAGAAACTTGGTGAAGGGATGTCCTTCACATGGAATATGGCTCTTTGGATGCAAGAACCACAAAATTTGGTTAATATGCACTTATAGCTTATCTCTATCTATACTATTTCCTTGATCAGAAAACTTCTGCTTGATCACAAAAAAGGTTTATACAGTCCAGCACTTTGTTCCCACAGTGTCCAGTCTGATGTCCATGGGAACCCAACATACAGGACATGAGTGCAACCGAACCCTCCTGATCATGTTCTCCAACAACTAGTATGGAGTGGCATTGTGTCTCTGATAAAGTGGTTAATATACAGCTCAACGACTAGTAGCTACTGACAGTTTTAATTATCCTATGATTCCATCTGAATGGACTGATAAAAAAAGTCTGATTTAGCTGTGAAACATAGCTAACTAGGAGATGAAGACAGGTATGAAGGAATGGCCAGAGGCTGCTCTGGCCTGATTAGGCTGGGACCATGGTGACCGGATGGCGTGTTCCTGAAGTGGGCTGTTGCCGCAGTCTTAAAACATGCCAGCCAGGCGTCAATCTAAATAATCTCCTTTTTAGGCTGGCTTTTTGCTGCTTAGCACAGGCTTGCCCCAGCTTCTGCCTGCTTTGGGGACATGCATCATCCGAAGCATCCAGAAGCCACTTTATTTGGCCCATCTGCTTTGGGCTTATGTTGAAAATCTAGCTTACTTGCTTACATATGGATTATTCACAGTTTTGCAGTACAAACAGACACACAGACACACTTACTTTAAGATACTGGTACTAACTGTTTAGCTGTATTTGTCAGTTGTCTGTACAACATCAAACTTCTAGAGACTAATACAATCTAAACAGGTCTCATACTTTTGCTATTCCATAGATAACCTCTACCATGTACAACTGTTTTAACATTATTTTCCAAATTTACATCCCACCTTTAACATATTTTGTTTCAGTGAGTTGGATGTGAGTTCTCTTCCATGAATGGAAGATTCCTTCCATTAACAGAATATATTCCGATCCAACCGAAGTGTTGTTGGAAGATCTGAGGGGGTGGCAAAATAATTTTCAGTCATTTCTTCTTCCCTCTGAAACACTTTCTTCCATCCTTCTGGAACAGATTCCAGAGGGATGAGAGAATGGAGATGGAGGGGGACTGGCAAAAAATTGTTTCCACCTTTTCTGTGGTTGAGCTGATGCTCCCCATCAGAACATTAAAATCCAAATCAATAAATGTAAGCTTGATTAGGGCCACCCAAAACTCTTAGATATCTAAACCTGTCCTGTCAACATTAATCAAGAATTGCCCCTCAAAGGGATTTTGATCAGAAGAAATGTAAAATCTAAATGTGACTTCAGGAAAAAAAAGCAGATTCCATGTTGCTTCAAATGGGCCACTGGAAATTATCAGCCCATTTCAACAAATATAGCCTGTAATCGGTACAAAGCCTTGAATTTCAGAATCAACATTAATAGTATGCTTTTAGAGATCACTTCCGATCTGTAAGAAACTACAGGTTGTCATTCAAAGAGTGACATTATGTTCACCACTGTCAGCAGTGACATTCTTGATTCCAAGAAAACATTAATTGAAGGGTAGGCATTGCAGGGTGTGATGAGAAGACACAGGCCTGAAAATCATCACTGGACAGGTTCATCTACTAATTCAGTCAAGGAAGTTTGTATACCATGTTATTTAAACTTCAGTACAGGGTAAATGATCCTATTCTTTGAATCATGGTAGGACTGAAGTTATTTTGTCATTTAACAGTTACGCAGGATGGATTATTAATTACTTTCATTTCTATTCTTTCTATTTTTAAGTATGTCAACATATTGTTACTCAAAGCTATGAGATAACAAGAAACTCCTGAAACCTATTTTATTATATATGCAATTGAAAATTGTTAACATAATATACAGCTAAAGACCCTTTCAGAGAACAGAAAATATCCCTTTCTGTAGAATGGAGACTTATTTTTGATCTTGTGCCCTCTTTCAGTATGTCAGTTAAACACAGCAAGTCACAGAAAGAAAGAAGGCTACAACAGTGAATACACTATAATTACTGTTCAGAGATTAGATATTGTTTAGACAGTTAACATCCAGCTTTCGTACCCAAAAAGGGACACCTCTATTTGTGCTCTTGAGGTAAGTTCATGCTAGCTGAATACTGAACTTTCTTCTCAATTACAGATTACACAGTCAACTTCCTGTTCTCTTGGTTTTTATAATATTCATGACTCACTCTCAGTCATACAATTACAAAAACAAATCAATCTGTTGTATATTTTTAGAAAATCAAGCTTTTCACATGTTGGCACACTTATATACACAGTAGAACAGAGACAGTGTGATGTAGTGGTTTGTGGAGACCAGGGTCTGAATCCCTGTTTGGTCATGGAAACCCACTGGGGGACCTTGGGCAAGTCACGCTTTTCAGCCTCAGAGGAAGGCAAAAGCAAACCCCCTTTAAAAAAATGTTGCCCTCGAAGAAGGTACACAATTAGAAATACACAGACATACTGGGGGTGGGAGGAAGAGAGACTATTTTGAAGTTCATCCCATAACTAGGATTTCTACAGCTCCTTTAAACAAGACATCATTCATTCCATGTGGTGATCCTGCAATCAGTTGTGTGCACTGCCCCCACTAAAATAAAGGGGTATAGCCCTATCTAGGGTCTTTACAAACCTTCTTAAAGTACCAGCTTCAATACTTACAAATAATTTCACAAAGTGGAAAGGAGAGGAAGAAAAATAAATAAATATGGTAGCACTGCATCCAAAGAAGAGAGTTTATATCCATGAAAACTCATGCTAGATTAAAAACAATCGAGTCTTAAAGGTGCTGCCACTTTTCTTTTTTCCCTCCCTCATCCCTTCTTCCTTTGTGTGCTGCAAAAGACTAACATGGCTATTTCTTTGAAAAAATATTTTCTTTTTTTATTAAATTATTTATTAACAAAGACAAACAAACATGAACTTTGAAAAATAATTTCGTGAAGCTTATTCTTTGAGGCTATCACCAAAATGGTTCAACTCTGATAACCTGTTAGATGCCCCTAAGTTTTACCCTCGACATCCATGGGTCATATCAAAATCCATAATTTTGGTCCCAAAACCTGCTCTCGACTTAAACATGAGGTCAACTTATAGTCAAGTATATACTGTAATTTATAACTATCCTCTTTTTAACACTAATAATTCTCAATTTACCATTACATATAAATTTTCAATCGGCTCATCCACAAATGTGACTCCTCCCCCACCAGTAATTAAACAATGTGTGCTCTCATGCTTAGTCTCAAAGACAGAAGACACAAGGAACGGAACTAGAAGGGAGGAGACAAAATCATGGTGGTAGTGATTGATGCAGTTGCCTGAGCTGAACAAGTGAAGCTGTTTGTACTCAAGTATGCAGTTTATCAGTGTGGTGTAGTGGTTTGAGCACTGTACTATAACTCTGGAGACCAGGGTCCCAATCCCTGCTCAGTAATGGAAACCCCCTGGTGATCTTGGATAAGTCATTCTCAGCCTCAGGGAAAGGACAAACCTTCTCTCTGAACAAATCTTCCTAAGAAAACCCCATGACAAGGGTTGGCATAAGTCAGAAACAACTTGGAGGTACACCACAACAATTCAATTCATCTATATGTTTGGGGGACTGGCCTGCACCTCTATTACTTCTTCTCTTTTGCTCTTAATGATCTGATCTTAAAACTTAATTTGAACATTAAACAATCCCTTCTCAGTCCTCTAAGCAAATGACAAGATTTGTCACAGCTGAATCAATAACATTAAGATGGCTCTACAATACCCCCACCACGAAATATTCATCACTTCTACATGCTCCTCAGCTTCTTCTGTTTTGACTGTTTTTCTTTCTGCCAGTCTTCAAAATATCCCCATTTTACAAAGTATTTTATTTTTATCATTAGAATACAATAAAACCTAACAGGTTTTTCAACAAGAAACTGAAAAGTTTATTCAATGAAAAGAAATCTGGATGGGATATAATCAAAAATATTTGGACATTTGGCTCTAGAAGGGGAAGGGTTAAGGTATGGCTGGCATGCCTACCTAGCCTATGACAAGGATAAACAAAATGAACTAATTTATAATCATTGCTTGAGAAGATCACTGATTCAGGTTTGGAGAAAGTATAAAAGGAGAATAGTAGAGAAATTACCAATGTGGATTTCCCCACAAGAGGCTTTTTACAGAAAAGAGATGAAAATGACAGGGGAAAGGTGTAGGTACCAAGATATTACACAGATTCAGAATGGGAAAAGATGTATGAAGACCCAGGAGGTTTTACAACAGAAAGGATTGGTTAATAATGGTTTACTTACAGGAAGTTTTACGAAAGGCTTAAAATGGACGAGAAAATTTGAGGTTTTGAAGAAGAGGGAAAAAAGAGTGAATTGGGGAAAGTAATTGTTTGAGCACCAAAGAAAACTATAGGTTCCATCTATAAAGCATTGTTAAAAAATGAGATGGAGGAAAAAATAATCAAGGAGCCAATGTTAAAATGGGCAAGGAGTATAGGCCACCCAATTCAGTTGGAACAATGGGAAAACACTTGGTTGAGAGGGATTAAGTATATGATTTCACAAAATCTAAGGGAAAACTATTATAAAATGTTTTATCAATGGTACTTATCTCTGGATAAGCTAGCCAAAATTTATAAATGAAAAGAAAACAGATGTTGGAAATGTGGATAAGAGAGGGAGAATTTTTACTATTGTTGGTGGGTATGTCCACGAGTTAAAAATGCTGGAAAGACATAAAATAACTTAAAGAAAATATTTTGAGTATTAATCTGCAATTAAAACCAGAGCTATTATTATTAGGAATAATGGAGGACAGTTTAGAAAGGAAATTTGGAAAGGTAATTTTTTTATATGACAACCACAGCTAGGATGAAACTTGCACAAAAATGGAAAATAGGAGATATCTCCACAAATGAGGATTGGTTGTTAAAATTATACGAGGCAATACAGATGGATAGATTAACTTGTTTGGTAAGATATAATTCTTTGAGAAGATTTAACAATGAATGGATAGTGGTCAAGGAATTTTTTGAAGATAAATGGGGAAAAATAGCAACAAGAAATTTAACATAATAAAGTAACAATATAATATATAGAGAGGTAAAGCTAAACAATACCGTGGTGTAAGAATATGATGTTAAAAGGGGAATACCAGAAGAGGAAGGAGTGGGTTTAGGGGAAGTTCTCCATGAGGACAGGACAAAAGGTGAAGCCCATGAAAGGTAGGGATTTGTAGGTAAAGAAAGCCACAGAGCAGAAGGAAAACAGAAAAATACTGACAGGAAGTGGTATGTATGATAGGAAGTGGTATGTATGATATGGTATGAATGTGAGAATATTGTGTTTATGAGATGAGTGAAAAGTAAAAAAGTTGGAAGAAGGAAAAGAAAAGGTATGAAGGAAGTAATATAAATGTAAGAAGGTATGACTAAGTGAAGGGTAAGAGAAGGGTTGTGAAAGGAAGGGAGGTTGAGGGGATGTATGGGAGAAAGAAGGAGATAGGAAAGGTTGAGGATGAGAAGGAGAAGAACGAGAAGAATAATGAAGAAATAGAAGGGATGGAGACTGAGGGTCAAAAAATAAAGGATGGAGAATTAATCAGAAAGAGTAAGAAGGATAAGGAAGTGTAATGGAGGGATAGGGAAGGGACTGGAAAGAAAGTGCGAGTTAGGTGAATGAAAGTAGGAGTGAAGAGAGGAAAAAAGGAGGGGGAGGGTGTAGAGGGGTGAGGATGTTATTATGAATTAGTGTTTTTTGTTCACTTAAATGTTATATATGTGTATTAAAATTAAAAATACAAATGATTGAGGTTTTATGGACAGTAGGAAGGGGGAGGGATGAGGGAGGGTTTATTATTACTAACGTTATTAATGTTTTAGGAAATAGGTTAGTTAGTATGATTGTATGTAATAGTAAATAGTAGAATTTTTTTAGGGTGAAATGGTATGTTTAATTGATGGGGGCCGATTGTTGTTTGTTGCATTATTATTTGTTGTTTTAATATTAATAAACATTTATTATAAAAAAGAAAAAGTTAAAAAAAAAGAAATGCCTATTTACTGAGGAACGTGTATAGCTGAAGAAGACATTGAGCCAACATTTTTCATCAAAAGTATTTGAAGGAGTGTCATATTAAGGAGGGAGCAGGCTTGTTTTCTGCTGCTCCAGATGACAGCACCCTGAGCATAGGATGCAAGTTACAGGAAAAGAGATTCCACCTCAATATTAGGAGGAACTTCCTGACAGTGAGAGCTGTTTGACAGTGGAACACAATTCCTTGGGAGAGTGGTGGAGCCTCCTTCTTTGGAGGTCTTTAAACAGAGGCTGGATGGCCATCTGTCAGGTATATTTTGATTGAGAGTTCCTGCATGGCAGGGGGGTTGGACTGAATGGCCCTTGTAGTCTCTTCCATTTGATGATTCTATGATTCTATAATTATATAAATGGCAAGGGGATGGTCAAAAGCAGCCTGTCCACCTTGTAAAAAGGCTCTGGTCTCACACAAAAAGTTAACATAGATACAAACATTTTAAACCCACATGTGAACATATGATCAATTATGCCCACTACTACTTCAATCTACTTCGCAGGACCATTGGAAGGGTAAGACAAGATAATTTCATATATCCTTTATGAGCTCCTTGGAGGAAGTCCAGGATTAAATGTTTTTTATGAATAAATGAGAATGTTTCTACAAATGTAACATGGGGCGGGTGGAATTAAGTGGTAAAATGCTGAGGCAGAAGAATGGCAGAAGAAAGACCACAGAGGATCTACATACTTTGGCCACATTATGAGAAGGCATGACTCATTAGAAAGGACAGTAATGCTAGGAAAGATACAGGGAAGCAGAAAGAGGGTAAGGCCGCATGCTAGATGGTTAACTAAAATCTGGAAGAAAAAACAAGTACCTGAACATTACTACAAATGCTTTTCAAAAAAAAAAAAAAAAAAAAAAAAAAAAAAAAAAAAAAGGTGGGATGTGATACCCTCTGATTAATAAAATGACTAATACAGTTAAGAAAGGTTCTACTGCATCTTGGGATATTATGCCAATAATTTATCTTTCTTTGAAAGTGAACTACATATGGGAATTCTCAGTGTCTGAATTCTTTCTAGGGTTGATATAAATGATTTCTGAATCACCTTTTGGCTCAGAAATGGCTCCAAAGATCACGTACAACTTTTATTTTAACTGCCTGCCTCAAAGTAAACTAAAGAAGGAACCAGGCTAATGTCCAGTCTAACTAACATATACGTTTTTTATTAGTTAAGGAGGGACTGGATAAGATGAAGTTCTTCAATTAGACTCTGTTAGCTATAGAAGGACTGAATATTTAGCCTCTCCAAATGCAGAGAAGTGGAAGTAGCTAGAATCTCTTCAATGGAAGAGTCCTCACTACAGAAATCCAAGAGATTAAGGACCTGAACAGACTGCCAGAAATAATCCAGCTTGAGACCACTCTGCTCAGTGCTAGGGAATCATGGGAACTGTAGTTTATTGTGGCATGAACTCTCTGACAGAGAAGGCTCAATGCCTCAGAAAAAAACTACAATTCCCATGATTGCCTAGCACTGAACCAGGACAGTTAAAGTGGTCTCAAAATGGATTATTTCTGGCAGTCTGTTCAGGCCCTAAGTCTTTAGTCTACATTTATTCCTTAAAATGGTACGCTATATTTTCTTATACAGTTCTTAACATCACTCTAGTCTAAAGCATATGTAAACTCTGAATAAATTTTAAAAACAAACCTCCAGTGTTAACACATTAGTCCCTAATACAGGGCTTCCCCAGAAGATTATGAATTCCATTACTCTATGCATCTGTTCAACTATTACATGTGCTAAGTATCTCATTTGGTCCACACAGCCGCTAAAATGTTAATTACAGCACTCAAATGCGAGCGTATGCATTAGTAAATAACTGTGCTTGGAAGATGGTTTTTATTTGTTATAATTGAATACTGTGGTTGCTGTCAGGAAGGGCAAGGGAGCTGTAACGTTGCACTTGATGTCAAAAACATTCAAGAAATATTACAGAATATCTTTCTGGTTTCCCCCCTCTTTGTTCTTAGATATTCTTGTGCCCTGCAGAGATTAAAATATCATGCTATGCTGCCCTTGGAAAATACTGGAAACAACCCCCCCCCGCCCCTAAAAAACCCCCAAATAATGGATGACGCCTTTCTGTCAAACTTATATGTGATTCAAGTCCAAACAACCTGGCATTTTTGGGTAATGGATGCTATAATTAAAATGTGAGTCTAAAGAACCTGTTGTTTTAGTGGGTGTTTTTAGTAATGGCTTTGTTCTACATGAAGATAAAAACTCCCTAACAAAGGAATTAATGTATTGCTTTAATAGGCTGCACCCTGAGTTAAGTTTTAAAATTTATGAGTTCTCTGCAGCATTGTTCTTTAAACAATGGTATTGTCAAATGCAACCAGTGAGAAGATTAAAGTTCTCCCAGCAGATTAAGTACAAATTATCTGTCCTCCTGTTTCAGCATCATTTGTTCATTTATCACATAACGTCTAGTATTTCTGGTCAGTGTCAATATGCTCTGCATCTTTGCAGTTAACAGATGTCTTCTCTTGTCGAATGAATTACTTTATGTTTCACGCACTGGTGGCCGCAGATGTGTCACTATAGCAACATCATTAATTTCAGATCTTACCAGAAACATGCACTCCAATCAAACCTAATTATACCACATTGCTTTCTTGTCCCACAATAAGGAAACTATAATGCAATTATTGGGATACTTCATTTTCTATTCTGCTGTGGCAAATGAGAGAGCCACTGTGATGGACGCTTCTTGTCAAAAAGCTTATTGATGAAGCACAAACCCAATTTACAATCATACAAAGGACTACCTTGCAATTATGTTAGTAATGTAATGCTCCTTAGACTCTACAAATAATACTTAATCATTTCAAGAGAAACTAGAGCCATGGTGTAAGAGTTTTGCAAGGTATGTTCTTTATTCTCTTTCATTTTCAATATGAAGAAGCCTACTTTGGCATGTGGTTAAGTAGGGCAATCGCATTAACTTGGGTGGTCTAAAGAAATCACACCTATTTATTATAAGTCAAACATCCAGACTTCAGTAATAAAGTGACAGACCATTTTTGCACAAGCCAAGAATCTTTCAAACTACTGTGAAAATACTAATGTCTTGATACAGATTATGGTACGGTCAGGGAACTTTTTTGGTCCCAAGGGTCAGAATTCCCCAACATCTGTTCAGAAATTTTCTATGCAGAGGAGAATCACAATTCCCTACTTCTCTTTGCTTGAAGAAAAAGACTCAGCCAAAGATTGGAGGGGCAAAACACTGTCTAAATCAGGGGTAGGCAACCTTTTTGAGCCGCGGGCCGGGTTGCTGTCCCTCAGACAATTGGGGGGCCGAAGCACCAAAAATAAATAAATGAATGAATAAAAATAAAAAATGTAATTAAAAAATTAAAAATTTTAAAAAATATGCATGCACACTCTCTCAGCCCCAGAAAAAACCATGGCAAAAACCCTGTGGAGATTCTGCCAAGAAAACCCCAAGAATAAGTAATAACAACAATAATCAATATCATCATGGCAGCAGCAGGGGGCGGCGGCGGCAGGATTGGCCTGGGGCCGGTCCAAAGGCCTCATGGGCCGCATCCGGCCCCCGGGCCTTAGGTTGCCTACCCCTGGTCTAAATCCTTTCATGCACTACATGGTTGGCATGTCATGTGACAGGAACCACCCTGCTATCTGTAAACAAAGAGAAGAACAAGATATCCTATGTGTAATACACCCTCCCACTTCATGAATGGTGCACAGGGAAGATCTCCCATTTCAGAAGGCTAGGCTCTGGGGGAAGGGAGCTTCCCAGGATCCTTTGCAGGCTAGAATAGACTTGGAAACCAAACTTCACTTTCCTGGTTTATATCTTTTGACAGAACGTACAGCTTAGTTATTCCAAATAATTTCCATTTTTATTCATATATAGTCAGCCCTCCACTTTCACAGGGGATCCGGCCCCATAGGCTTGAATAGGGTGCGCCCCATTGATTTAAATGGAGGTCACCCCTCTGTGAATATGCAAAACAGCAGACTTCAAGTCCGCTAGAACAGAGGGGGTGACTGTACAATATATTTAAAATACACAATGACCAGCAGACTAGGAGATCTTGGTTTATATCCTGGGCAAGTCCTGTCCCTCATTTGTAAAATGGAAACAGCACGCATATACCTAATAATGCAGATGAATATTTATTGTAAACCATTCATATTCAAAATAAAGTGCTATAGAAATTAAAAATCACCATCTAAATCCAGAGATGCTGCATGTACTCTATTCACATGTTCTTCTTCATTCATGCAAAGATAAGGGATGGTTATAGTCTACATTCATTTCTTTAGATTAATGGACACATGTTTTACAGCAGCTACCAATGTGATAAAAATTAGGTTAAAAAAACTTTAGCAGAAAATACTACTTTTATGTTCATTCATAGAATTAATTTTTAGAATATACCTGTTTTATCTGTTAGTAGATACACCAGACGGCCCAGTTCTTCAGGTATGGTACTAGTTCGGACAGCTGTTCCAGGTATATTGTCATCCTTCATAATCATCCATCCATAGGCTGCTTTACCCATATCTAGGTTCACTCGTAAACTGTAAATAAAGAAATAAAATCCTTAAAATAACACCATCTTGAGTAACAGAAAGCAGTAAGTTACAATTTACCCCACAGCTGAATTTATACAAATAAGCAACACATCAAGAGAACTCCATATTAAGAGGCACAACTCACCCCCCCCAAAAAAGTATCAAAATTAGTACGAAACATATGTTCATCATTTGAAAAAGTTACTTTTTTGGACTATAGCCTCCAACATTCCCAAGTTAGCATGGCCAGTGGATCTGATGGCTGGGGGACTTGAGTTGTAGTAATAAGGTAACTTTTTGAAGTTCTGGTTCTGGTTTAATGGTTATACTAATTTTGGTGCAAGTCAAAATCTTTTCTTTCTTTCACTGAAATCAGCAATAATACATTATCAGTAAATGTAATAATATATAATCCATTCAATTTAGTAGCTATATGTCGCAGTCCATAGACATACATACATACATATATATATATATATATACGCGCCACCTAAGCCATTCATCTCTTGTTACTCTGACCACACCTGGATCCAGTACAACTCCACAAAAACCCTCCATTGCCTTATCTCCCTTATTTTTCTACTCTTATATACTGTTATGTCCCTTCCTGGTACCTTTGCTTATCTAACATAACTATCCCCAGCTATCTGAAGGTCTTCCGTCTCCTAAAATAACTCTACAATCTTTACTTCCTTTGCATCAAAATTCTGGATTATAAGCTTCTTGGGAAAGGTACTACTCTATGAAGCACCACACATACAGTCGGCCCTCCATATCCACAGATTCAACCATCCATGGCATTAAAATATATATAGTTTTTAATCCAAAAAGCAAACCTTGGTTTTGTCATTATATAAAGCAACACCCTATTACTATGCCATTGTATACAAGAGGACTTGAACATCCATGGATTTTAGTATCCGGGGAGCAAGGCTGGAACAAACCCCCAGCGGATACCAAGTGATGTATTGTACTGATGACATTAGATTAAATAATCATATGTTGGCTTGGAAAACAAATAAATATTATTTTAAAGCATTTTTTCTTTTTAAATTAGTAAAATAAATAGAAGCTGTATAGGTCTATTAAAAAGTTGTAATTCTGAGAATTTAACATGACCACATATCATGATGAGTCACCAGAATGACTCAGATGTCTGACTCGGATGTCTTCAAATACAGGACCATGGGAGCTTCAGGAGAAGAAGGACAGGTTACTTACCTGTAACGGTATTTCTTCGAGTGGTCATCTGCGAATTCACACAAATGGATTTTATCTGTGCATGTGCAGCTAGTTCAGAACCTTCTAGAATCACTAGGCAGAAGTTGGATTGCAACTTTTTGGTGGTAGCTCTGCCTACCTCTATATAAGCCCCGCGTTCCTGCTCGCTCCTCAGTTCCAAGTACGCTGCTAAAAAGCAACAGCAAGGTTATCAAATAGAGCAGGACATGACTGAGGGAAGTTTGGGCGGGATTTGTGTGAATTCGCAGATGACCACTCGAAGAAATACCGTTACAGGTAAGTAACCTGTCCTTCTTCTTCGTGGTCTCTGCGAATCACACAAATGGGTTATTCAGACTAGCAAGCTAAAGTCAATGGAGGAGGGAGTGTCCTGACACAAGGCTTGCAGGTGCAAACAAGAACGTTTATTGGCACATCAGCCAAAGTAAATTAGGCACCTTCACATATATATGCATTGCATTCAAGTGCATCAAGAAGTGAATGTAATTCAACAGTCAACGAAATTGAGTCTGCAAATGGAATAAACAGTAATAATAATAATAATAATAATAATAATAATAATTTTTATTTATAACCCGCTCCTCTGCGTGGCAATCGGGGCTGGGTACAACAAGATTAAAAACAGAACAGAGTTAAAAATCATTCCCCCATCTCATAATCCTGCCCTCCCATCCCCTTAAAATAAGATTAAACTTCAATCAGATTAAAAATGCCACATAGTTAAAAAATAAAAAATAAACATACAATAACACAGAATCAGTGGAGCAATTCTAAAAACTCTAAAAACTCATCTCCCAGCTAAACGCTATTCCGGGAAGGCCTGCCGAAAGAGATCCGTCTTTACTGCTTTCTTGAAAGCAGCAAGAGTAGTAATAAGACGGATCTCATCCGGCAGGCCATTCCAGAGTCTGAGAGCGGTTGCGGAGAAGGCCCTCTGGGAGGTCTGACACAGCCTAGTTCTTATTGGCTGTAACAGATTCCTCCCAGAGGACCGCAGGGCGCGGGGGGGATCATATGGGGAGAGGCGGTCCCTAAGATAAGATGGACCCAAGCCATGTAAGAGTTGCATAGAGGCAAGTCTGAATTCAAGTAGAACCCGTATTGATATCAAATAAATGATAAATAAACCTTCAAGTCAGGTATTAATGTACATACATTCGAACCGCAGCAAATAATCAACATACTCAACTTGAGCAAGTGCATAATGAAGTTAGTGCAAACATTGTACAAGTACATTCAATGAAGTCCAGATAATAATACTGCTCTCCCAAAGGCAGCCTCCTGTCTGGCTTGTGTGTTCAACCTATAATGTTTGATAAAAGTCATTGGTTGGGACCAGACAGCTGTCTTACATACATCTTCTAAGGGAACGCCAAACAGGAAAGCAGAAGATGATGCTACCGCCCTTGTAGAGTGCGCACGCACCCGGCCCGGTGGAGTCTTGCCTGCCAGTTCATAACACAAGTGAATGGTCGAGGTCACCCACTTAGAGAGTCTTTGAGGAGTCACAGGCAGTCCTTTTTAATGTTCAGAATAGCACACAAAAAGTCTCTCCGAGCGTCTCGAGCCCGAAGTACGCTCCAAATAGAAAGACAAAGCTCAACGAACGTCCAGTGTGTGCAGTCTTTGCTCGGCCTCAGTGGTCGGGTTCGGGGCCAGGGTGGGTAGCACAATGTCTTGGTTAATATGGAATGCAGACACCACCTTTGGTAAAAACGTGATATTGGTACGGAGGACCACCTTGTCTTTGTGGAACCGAAGATAGGGTTGGTCCATCCTTAAGGTACATAGCTCCCCAGCCTGGCGAGCTGAGGTCAAAGCTACGAGGAATGTTGTCTTCCATGTCAACAGTCTCATGTCAGTAGTAGCCTCTGGTTCAAAGGGCTTTGTAGATAGGTAAGACAACACCAAGTCCAGGCTCCAAGCCGGCGTCGGTACTGAGGATGGTGGGTGTAGGTTATTGAGTCCCTTAAGAAATCTTTTGACTAATGGGTCAGAGAAAAAAGAGGGTTGGCCCTCCAACTGGTAGTGGGAGCAGATGTCGGAGAGGTAGCATTTGATGGAAGCAAGGCAAAGTCCTGTTTCGGAGAGGGAAAGAAGAAACTCAAGTACTGTCGGTACCGAGACACGGGATGGAGGAATCTCTCTGGCTCACAAAAAGTCCATAAACTTCCTCCACTCGTAGGAGTAAGATCACCTGGTAGAAGGCTTCTGGGCTGCCTTAATTACCGTCTGTAGATGAGCTGGAAGTGAGCTTAAGATTGAATTCTTCATGCTACCAGAGGTAGCGAGTCCAGGTCTGGGTGGCATACTCTGCCCCTGTGCATTGTGAGGTCTGGGCGATACTCCAGGCAACAGTAGGTTTCTTGAGAAAGATGCAGAAGTGGAGCAAACCAAGGCTGTCTCGGCCACCATGGAGTGATCAAGATGGCATCTGATCTGTCTGTTCGCATCTTGGTGAGCACTCTGGTTATGAGTGGAAATGGAGGAAACAGGTAAAATTTCCTCCCGCACCACACGAACTGGAAGGCATCGCCTCGAGAAACTCGGGTTGGTATTCTCAAACAAATCTCTGTCCAATGAATGTTGTCCTCCGTGGCAAACAGGTCGATGTCTCTGGTCCCCCAGAGGGAAAAAAGGCAGGAAACTGTCTCGGGATGGAGACGCCATTCGTGACCTGGATTGGAGGACCTGCCGAGGCTGTCGGCCAGTTCGTTCTCCTGTCCGGGAAGGTGAATGGATTGGAGGAGGATGTTGTGGTTGATGCACCAATCCCAGATGCGAAGTGTGATGTTGGGTAAGGTTGAGGATTTGGTTCCGCCCTGCTTGTTCAGGTAATACATGATGGTGGTGTTGTCCGTCATGAGCAGCACCACTTTGCCTGACAAGTCCATTTGGAAAGCTCTGAGCGTTTTCTCCACAGCAAGCATCTCCAGGGTGTTGATATGCAGAGTCTTCTTGTTTGGGGACCAGACTCCCTTTACAGTTAAGTCCTCGGAAGTGAGCTCCCCAACCTTCCATTCATGCATCCGTGGTCAGCGTGACTTCTGGCTGAGGAGGTAGAAGTGGCATCCCTGAGCAAACGTTGTCGGGATGAAGCCACTAACGGAGAGATGCTGTGACGTGAGGCAGGATGGTGAGCCACTTTGAGAGGGAGTCGGAAGTGGCATCGAATGAGGATAGGAACCAGGATTGAATGGGTCTGAGGCGCAGCCTCCCCATGGTGTCACAAAGGTTGTTGAGGCCAGATGCCCCATCGCTGTCTGTACAAAGTGAGCCTGGATCCTGTTGTGCCTGAGGCAAGTCCTGATGGAAGCGGTAAGGGCTGCGAATCTGTCCTCTGGAAGGAAGCTTTTTCCTGTTCTGAGTCCAAAACTGCTTCGATGAACCTGACTTTCTTGACAGGCGTGAGGCTGGACTTCTCTTTGTCGACTTTGAGTCCCAATGAGTGGAGCAGACTGAGGGCAAACTGGATGTCGTCCGACAGTTTTTCTTGGGATGGTGCTGTCAAGAGCCAGTCGTCAAGGTATGGGAAGACCGTTATCCCTTTGCTGTGTAGGAAGGCGGTGACGGGGGCCATGCATTTGGTAAAGACTCTCGGTGCCGAGGACAGTCCAAACGGGAGGACTTTGTATTGATAAATAGTCGGTGCCGACTGCGAAGGCCAGGAATCTGCGATGATCCTCTCGGATGCTGATATGAAAATAAACGTCCTTGAGATCGATGGTGGCGAACCACTGGTCTTTCTGCAAAAGAGGCAAAATGGAAGCAAGAGTCGTCATGTGGAAGCGTTTGTACTCAATGAAGAAGTTCAGTGCTCTCAAGTCCAACATGGGTCTAAGGCCCGAGTCTTTTTTAGGTATAATAAAGTAGCGGGAAAAGAAGCAGTGTCGAGCCCGAGAAGCGGGAACAGGTTCGATTGCTCCTTTATCTTTCAAGGCGCGCACTTCGTCGAGTAAGGTGTCAGAGGGGTTTGTGATGACAATAGCTCCAGTTGGTGGGAGCTCTTCGAATTCCAGGGCATAGCCCCTCCTGACAATGTCAAGTACCCAAGAATCGGAAGTGATGGTGGCCCAGATGTTAAGAAAGGGCCTTAGTCTGTCATCAAAGGTGTCAACGGGGTGCGGGACAACACATCATTGTTTTCTTCTTGTCTCGAAGGGTTTCCTTCGGAATGCCTGACTTTGGTGTTGCTGGCAGCAACCAGAAGATGAAGAGGAGCGTGGAGTTTGTCTCCTACGTGACTGGTTTTGGGGTTGAGAAGCATCTTGTTGGAAAGGACGCTGGGCGGAAGGGTACCAGGGTCTTGGCTGGTAATATCCGAATCTCCTCCTGGAGGACTGAGGCGGTTGGATGCCATGCTTGCGCACGGCAGTTTTCATCTCATATTTGAGATTAAGTTTCTCGTCAGTGTCCTTATGGAAGAGACTGGATTGGTCAAAGGGCAAGTCCTCAATGATTGCTTTGGCCTGGGTTGTTAAATCGGCCGCTCGCAACCATGCATGCTGACGGAGCGAAATCGCATTAAGCAGTGTCTTTGAGGAGCAGTCTGTAAGATTCTGGGCAGTCATGATCTGCTGAGCACCAACTGCATGTGTCTCTTGCTGAAGGGCAAGGGCATAAGTCTTATGTTCCTCCGGAAGATGTTCAAGGATTGGCCCAAGCTTTTCCATAAGATGTTGGGTGTAGGCGCCCAAACATCCTACATAATTGGCCACTTTAAGGCCTAGAACAGAGTTGGAATAGGATTTCTTAGCCAAAAAATCTTTTCCCCCTCATTGTCTGCCGGGGAGGTGGAGGTCTTTGATGTGGAGACATACTGTGCACCTTCTACGATGTCTGAATTTTGATGAGGATGGTCTGTCATCCATGCCGGCTTAGGGTCGGCGATTCGATATAAATTGTCCATGCGCCTCAAAGTGTGGGAGGTAGATGTCGGTACCTTCCAAGATCTTTTCAAGATTTTAGCCAGAGACGGCATGTAGGGAATAGCCAGCCTGTCAATTACTCTGCTTTGAATCCGTTTTTCCAGTTGGTCAGAGGCCTCCTCCTCTTCGTGTTTGGCGACCTTCAGGTCAAGAGCACGAGCCATGCGAAGGATTTGGGCCGTGAAGGTGCGAGCATCATCCGAAGGAAAAGAAGCCTGAGTATTCAGGGGTGGTCTGGTTTGGGTGGGAGACCAGTCCAGGTCCTCATCAGATTCAACCACCGGATCCAGTGAGATGGAACGGTATGACGGGGTAGAGTCGGGAGACGAGGGGCGACATGGATTTTTACGCTCACCTCTTAGACGTTGGATTCTAGTTGGAGGCGACGGACTGGGAGATGGGGATCAATGTTTGGATACAGAAGAACGACGATGGGATACAGAAGATCGATGTCTTCAAGGAATTGAAGGCGATGAGGGTATAACCCTCTGGTGATGGGAATCAATGGAATGTTAACGGCGTCAGGACGGACCAGGTGATGGAGAAGGAGAAGGCGAGACGGAACGGCGCGTCGGGACCGGAGAGGAGGGGGGCTGCTGTGCTGCAGGAAGACGGTGAGAGGACGGTACTGGAGAAGGAAGGGGCTGCTGTGTAGCAGGAAGAGGATAAAGTCTCTGAGCTGACGCGGGAAGAGGCTTCTGCATAGCAGGAAGGAATTGGAACTGACGCTTCTGTTCTTCGATGAGACGCAACTGCTCAGGCTGGACAGGGAGCAGGTAGCTGTTGGAAGCTTCATTATATACCAGTTGCGGGAATCTGGAAATCCACGGGTCCGAAGCCGGTTCGACTGCAGGCTGTTGTTGCATCTGCCCCGAAATAGATGTAGGAGATGGATCACCCTCGGACCTGATATTGCGGGTTGGAGACGGGGAGACGGTGGAAGGCATAGCTATACGTGGCGTTGTGGCCAGAGGCTGTTGTATTTCCGCCTCGGACTCTGTGTCGACACACACCATCAGAGTGGTTGGTTTCGACATAGAGCCAAATTTGTTAAATCAATAAGTCGCAATCCGAAGAATAGTCAAGTCGAAACATGGTCAGAGCCGTTAGGTCGTTAGGCACTAGTAGCGAGGTCCCTTGCTAGCTGCAAAAGCGGGGGATGAAAGGAACTGAGGAGCAAGCGGGAACGCGGGGCTTATATAGAGGTGGGTGGAGCTACCACCAAAAAGTTGCAATCCAACTTCTGCCTAGTGATTTTAGAAGGTTTCGAACTAGCTGCGCATGTGCAGATAAAACCCATTTGTGTGATTCGCAGAGACCACGAAGAAGAAATTTAAAAATTCTAAGGGATTTACTTTGTGTCTCCTTAGCTGTACTAGAAGATACAAGATTTCTTTATAACAGGGATTATAAATTGGAGAAAAAGTGCCATAATCAAGGCAGTTAAGAGATAAATGCATGTTTTCACCCATCACCACTCTTCCATAGCAAGCCCTGAACCAAATGGAAAGCTTTTAAACAAGCCAAACACTTGTATGCGCATGAAGAGTCTATTTCACATTATATAAAACAAATTTTCTTCCCGCTTTGCTGCTGCTAGCCTTGTCATGGAATTAATGCTTGCTTTTGAAAATGGAGTGGTTGTGTATTTTAGCAGTAGATATTGGATGCCAAAGCCTTAAAATGAACAAGCCTAAAAATGACTTGATAAGTAGTAAACTATTTCTGAAGGGACCTCAATTTTCTTCTGTTTTGAAATTTGTAATAATAATATTAATATTAATAATAATAATAACAATAACAACAACAACAACAACAATAATAATAATTTCTAGCCTGCCTATATCCAAAAGGAATCAAAGTGGGTTACAATGTAAAAATGAAAATACAATAAGAAAACAAATGAAAGTTACATATAAATTACCCCCAATCCCAACATTAACCAAACAATTAAAATATAAAGTAAAATCAATTACAAGATGATCCCAATAAAATTGGCTAATGTGTCGGCTAAAATTTACAAAAGAACATAGGGCAAAGATAGTTATGATCACAGATAGAGGGGCTGTTATGTTCATCCATCTTAACTGTGTTTTTAAAGGTTGATAAGGTGGTGATGTATTATTAATGATAGCTGAGACTTTATCCAATAACCGAAAATGGATCAACTGGATAAATCATTTTTTAGATTTAGAATTCTTAGTTCTGGTTTGGCACAACTCAGTAGAAAAAACAAACAGTTTCAGAATTCAAAAACAGGTTGTGAGGTTGCAAGCATCCTCGTGAATCCCCCTCAATTTTCAATCTTCAAATTACTCACAAGTTATAAGGAAAACAGCACACTCTTAGCTACACAATGCTGTACTCTGAATTGCTGGAAAAATGAGAAACCACTGAAAAAGCGCCATCTTGAAGAAAGATGTCAGGATCCTGCGCAACAACTCACAACTGTGCAATTACTGTACTAAAAAGAAGTCATTTAGAAAGGCCCTAAGATAATGTTATGTTTCCCTGTTAGTCACTACCTTGCCAGCTTTGCAGAATGCTCATCTCCTGATGGGCTAATACTATCCTTTCACTTGATGATTTACTTAGAATAGTTTTATAGTATCATGCACAATAACTTCCAGCTGCCTTTAGCCCAAATAAAATTCCATAGCAAAAGCATGATAGAAAACTTTGACCTGAAGTAGCAAAAGAACTAATGAGGAAGTATACGAAATTACTCTCCAACAGTTCCTTATTTTTTAATCATTGCATAATATTTGATAGGCAGTACATTAAATTCTTATTTGATTACATACAAGCAGTTGCCAACTTCATATAACCATTATGGTCATGTAGTTGAGATTTCCATTAGCATGGCAACAATGATTAAATAACCAAGAAGCCTTACTAAAGTAGTATTTTTCTGATTCTAATACAGAAAAAAAACTGGTCAAAATAAGCATCCATCATGCTATAACTGCCATATGGATGGTAATGACAAAACTGTCACCTAGCAAGTTATAAAGAAGAAATGTATTATAAATAACGTTTTAAAAATGAAATCAGAACATTATCAGTCTGCCTTGCCGGATTATTTCTTTATATAGTAACCTGGGCAGCTTACAAAATAGATGTGGTATTAGAAATAAAGCATAAATACTGATTACTATCAAAAACTAAAATACAATAAAAACATGCATTACAAAGAGACCCAAAACTTAACTTTAAAGGTCTGAATAAATTAAAAAGTTGCTGACTGACATGTAGTTTCTATGCAAGCAGACAGGATGACCTATCACAGAGGTGGCTAACTATGGTAAAGGCCAATTCTCTACTGGTCCAAAGCAGCTGGCAGAACAACCACATTTTCAACTGAAAGTACAGCCTGGAAGGGACTGGAATTCTATTTCCAGATGGCACTTCTAGTTTTTGTTTTTAGGGGCAGGGGAATTTTAGAGGACTGTAAGGTGCTAGGCATCATGGAATGGCAAACATTTTGTGCCATTTGGAGGTGTCTGGGGAAATTTTAGGGTGCTTATACCTATTTTTTCAATTATTTTTGGTGGAGTCTGCAGGTTTGGAGATCATACAAAGGGAATAATGGGCTGCACGTGGCTCATAGGCTGCACTTTCCCCACCTAATGTAGCTGCTTGCTTCTGAATTCTGATTCTATATCCAAAGAAGTGCCAAGAATTCCAAATGATTTCCATGGAAAATGTTATTAGCTGATTCAGTTTCAGAATCAGAATGGTATAGAATTTGGGGCTGTTCGCATGGCCCCCAAAGCCTGTTTTCCAGCTGGCCTCATCTCGTCCTATTAGGACGACATATGCCAAAACCCTAGGGCCAGGATCAGCTCAGATCCCAGCAGACCGGACACTGATCTGGCCTGATCCCAGGGTAAACAGTCCTTGCTGCAGGTCAATTTGACCCTTGGTCTGTTGCAGTTTACTAGAAATTTTGGGGCAAATGATCCCTGTGTGCTCCGTACTTTTCTGCACCATCTTTCCTACTGGGAAGCCACCTGTTGCTGCATCTGATGCAGAAACAGTGCACTTGGTCATGTGGGTGCAATCAGGAGCCTTGTTTCTGTATCAGATGCAGCAATGGGCAACTTCTCAGTATGAACAAAAGTGCAGGAAGGTAAATGAGCAAGTGCCAGCAGCAGGTAAACACATGCCCATCCCTGCACCAGCCCAGGGAACAACTTGGGTTAACAGGCTCAGCCCATGCTTTCCTGGCCCATCTGCTCAGGGCTTAGTTTCATAGAGGAATTTGACAGTTTCATAAACTCAAGTTATTTTTTTTTTGTTGGTCTACTAAAGATTTTTTTAAAATAAAAAATATTAAATCTAGATGTATGAAAAACTGTAAAATGAATGGAACAAAGCTATCTACACAAGGATAAAGGCAGAAACATAAATCTATTTCTCAGGCACAGGAATTTATTTGTAACAAGTAGCAAAATGCATCTAACTAATTCACATAAACATAAATAAACTTCTAACAGTTATTATGATATAAAGACTTATTTTTATGAAGGCATTTGTCATTTAAATGTTATGCCTTCCTTTGTGAAAGTGACATAATAGTTAATGAGTATTTTTACCAAGGAATTCATTCTGGAGTTGAATGGGGTATTTTCTCCAATTCATCTTACATTCTAATCAACTGAAACAAAAATATTCTGTACATCATTCTTCATGCTGTATGGGTGTGGTAAGAGAAACACCCATTCTATCAACCTCAGGAAACTTCTATAAAGTAAGAGAGAATCCTTGAATGTTAATCTTATTTCCACTCCATTTGATGATGCCATAACTGTTCCACTCTTTTCTCTTTAGATAAATGCTGCTAACCTTTTAACAGAAACAGCTAAATAAAAGGTTACACAGACCATTATGAAGACTGCAAACCAGGATTCTAACGTGATACACACAAAGCTAAAAGTTCCTACTCCAATACTGCTGGAGGCTTTTTACATAAGTACTTAGAAAGTGTTATCAAGTTCCTCTCACATGGCAGCATTTAACTGCTGTATTAAAAATGGAGACAGTGCAGTTTTTAACTTGAATTTCATAAACAGTCTTAAACTAAGTTTTAGATTGAACACCTTTAACATACACTCATAGTCCTAAAAGGGGAAGGAAGGACTGTTAATGCAGGAGACAAATGATGCTAGCAAGTTTTTTAAAAAATATATTTCTTGATTTAACAAATGCAAACATTTAAAATGCTATTTCAATTGTGGATCACCTTCTTAAATCATTCTCATTAATACAAACATCATAGTCCATCAGAAATTTTACAAGTTCAATAATCTGTAAATGGCATTTGGTTGTTCATCAGGAAGAAAATGCAGTGCTTATCAGAAAAAGCCATTTTTTCTTTAATTCTTGAATGACTTGCTGTCAGGTCATATTGAATTTATTTATTTTTTTAAAAAAGTATATTCTGTCTTCAATATTTCTGCTCCCAGGATGGCGCTGGAATCAGAACAAATCTCTTCGAGACAGAAGGGCTCCTTTTGTCTGTAGAATGTGTCTGATCCACTGAGTTACTTCAAGGAACAGAATAAAAGAGAAGTATCCCTTCTCTACAATATGCTTTTGAGTGCTGGGTAACCCTCTAGAAATCCTGGAGTGAGTAGTGCTGAACACTGGAGTAGGTTACCCAACACACCCATGGGAACATTCTGTATAGAACCCAAATAAAGAGAAGCTCCTATCAGCAAAATGAAATGTTAAATTCAGCTCAGTAAAAAAAGCAGAATGGTTAAAGACATTATACATGTAATATACAGACAAATAATAAAATGTTTAAGAAAAGAGTATATCATCGGCAAGGGGAAATTCAAATAATATTTTAAAATGTCTTAGGGGAAAAAAGCATTTGCACCAAGAAGATATGAACAGAGGTGTGAAGCAAGCCTTTCTGGGGAGAGATTTCCAAAAATAGCTATCACAACTGATACTCTCTTCAGTTGCGACCTGACTTAGCTCAGGGACACACCAGACCCACACATGAAGATCCCAGTGTACACATAGGGAGGAGGTGGTCCTTCAGAATTGTCCTTAAAACACATTCTCACCTGCTGCATCAGATTTAATGGACAATTCTACTTGTCATGGTCGGAAACTCCAGTACCATGCTGGCATAAGCCAAAGAGAGAGAGAACAACATTTCTGCTTCTTCTCTTCTTAGGGATATTTTTATTTTTGTTTGGAATCAACTCCAATTTAAGCCAATAGGGGACAGCTGATGTATACCAGCTCTGGGGCTTGCATAGAACAAAAGTTAAGTCAACACTATGTGTAGAAGCTAGGAATTAAAATCAACAACAAAACCCTGAGATTCCACAGCTTCTCCCAGTATGTCCCATAGTCCACTCCTAGTACCCCTCTTATATCTCTTGTGACAAGACTTCCAACATTGGGGGGGAAACTGTGGCAGATGTTCCACAGCAGCAGAGGGTGTTGATCCGATCTTCCACTTCATCGGCAGATTCACCCTTGGAGATGAAGATCTGATAAATACTATGGCATCTGGGAGACACTGCTAGGGACCACAGGGTATATTCATTAATTAAATGAACACCTGTATTTGAAGATTTCAAACCAATGTACAATGTTGTGTGTCTCCAAGTAATATTTACTTATGGCAATCCTAAGGTGAACCTGTCATAGGGTTTTCTTGGCAAGTTCCTTCAGATGGGGTTTGCCACTGCCATCTTAAGGCTGAGAGAGTGTTACTCGCCCAAGGTCACCCAATGGGATTTTATGATTAAGTGGGGAATCAAATCCTGATTTCAAGCTGCAGTCCAACACTCTAACCACTAAACCATGCTGGCAATGTGCAATGATAAAACATTACGATCATTATTTTTATAACTAACATAGAATGTAAAAACAACTATACAAGGAACATTTGCAAGAATAGGTGTTTTTTCAACATGTTGGAAGAAGTCTCATCAGAAAGTAGAGTATTTCTCAGTAGTGGTTAATACACTAAATGCCTAGCTCCAAATGATTCCGGGGCATACCTCAAGAGAACATGGCACCATCAGGAAGGCCTCACGAGATGCCCTCAATGACTGAATACAGTTATAGCTCCAAGATCCAAAATAGTAGCTACTGTTGAAGTTGTTACTCTTCTCTGCCAAGAAACAGCCACAGCTAGAAAAATGCATTTTGAGCTACTGAGGTCACCTTGGTCTTCAGCAACAAAGATGGATCCATAGGCTGCACAATTGATCCTGCAAAGGAAATGCAACCCAGTCTGGAGGTACTCTAAACTACAGCCCTTCATGAAGAAAACCTCATGCCTTTATTTCTAATCTGTATGACAAACCAATACATATGTTAGGCAGATGTTGTCCAAGATTCTTGTTATTAATAGTTGTCTGGACAGATAAAACTCATTTAAAATTAGCACTGATAATATATAAGTGGTCCACCTACAGCAGGGGTAGGCAACCTTTCCCCTTTAAGGGCCGAGGGACTTCAGCTCCCAGAATCCCAGGATCTATTGGCCAACATAGGACTATTGGCCAACATGGCTGAGGCTTCTGGGAGCTGAAGTCCCTCAGCCCTTAAAGGGGAAAGGTTGCCTACCCCTGACCTACAGTATGCTGAGGGCTGACCTTCACAATGCCCTCTACTCTCAAGGATGTTCCAGTGATAACCCCCCACCCATTCTACCCTTCATAAGTCCTCATTTTTATGTCTCTTAAGTCCATATGGAGAACCTCAGAAATAATTTAAGAAAATAATACATTTACAAACAATGAAGTCAACAGTAATATTTTCTCCTTTACTTTTTAAAAATCTTCAGTGCCAAACTACCATCAACCTAGCGGTTTTTCTTCTGATTGGCAGAAATGCCATTTCCCTTCAATGGAAAAATTCAGAAGTTGCTTTAAAGCTGCATTGAAAGTGATAAGTTTGCTACTGATTACTATAGAGAGCCAGCATGGTGTAGTGGTTTGAGCGTTACACTAGGACCTAGTGTTCCACTAGGACTAGGGTTCAAATCCCCACTGCACCACAGACACACATTTTGATTGTGTTACAATTTTACTAAGAGCAAACGTCCTCTGAATAACTTTACCAAAAAACAAAATGCCCTTATGATAGAGTTGTCATATGTCAGAGTCAATTTGAAAGCACATAACAACAACAGTCATAGAATGTACATTACACAGAACAAACTTGAGAATAAATTTCTATAATCAGATCTGGTGGTGTTCAGGTTACTAAGAAGTTATATACAAACATCCTTATTTTCAGTCTCAAGTGTATAGACCCTAGCTATTATGCAGTGATGAGGAAAAGGCATTATGTTGAAGGACGCTCTTTTTCAAAGACGTTCTCTTCATATGTTCTGGAGCTACATGCTGGCACTGAAGACTGTAACCATTCATTCAAAATTAAGCCCTTCAGATTCCTCTTATATTTTCTGTGCCTGAAGGTATAATTGGCTCTTGGGTCAATTTCTTTATCAGTTAAAATGTGAGACAAGAAAGGCAGATCTACCTTCTAAGAGGTACAAAGGAAAATGTTGTGGCCCACATTGGTCTGAATTCTGTTTTGCTATATGTGACTGTGGTCCAAAACACACTGCAGAAATATTCCAGTTTAAGATCTGCCCTGGCTCAAAGATGGAGAATTCTGGGAACTTTAATTTTGTGAGACATTTAGCCTTCTCTGCCAGAGAGTTCTGGTGCCACAGTAAACTACAATATCCAGGTTTCCCTAGCATTGAGCCAGGGCAGGTAAAGTGGTTCAAACTGGATTATTTCTGCAGTGTGCTTTGGACCTGTTATCTACTGTGGATGTGCACATTTAGATTGTTTTCCAGTCTGGATTTATACAGTTTAGTCATATATTGTGAGAATGTGTTTTGCATGTTTTTTGTTTGTTTTTTGTTTTAAATTAGAAATGCTGGTTATTTCTGTCATGACAAACCTATATGCAGAACACAAGCAGAAACCATGGGACTCATGGGCAGCAGGTGGCTCTTTGGATCACCATCAACTCCCCAAAGTTCCAGCACTCCTCCACAGAAACGTAAGAGTTGGAAGAGACCAACTTCAAATCCCCTGCCATGCACAAACACAGAATCAAAGCACTCCTGACAGATGGCCATCAAGCCTCTTTTTAAAAGCCTCCAAAGAAAGAAACACCCAAACATGTTTTGGCCCAAACTGGGGCCACAAGGATTTTTTAAAGTTTAAAAATGACCTGCAAATTTGTTTTTAGTTTTAAAAAATGCTTCAAGCCATCCCCCTCCAGAAGACAGACCTCCAAACAATCCCAAACCAACCATCACTTCTGGTCTTCCTAAATAGTAGTTGCAACACCACAGTGTGGGCTTTCTGGAATTCCAAAATTCACTGAAAGAAAGCAATGCGTCTCCCTGGGCTTTGGAGCTGACTACTAATTTAGAGTTTAAACTAATTATATCAGTGAAACAGCAGCATGGTCTCAATGTTCCCTCTCTCTTGCTAAGGAATGCAACTTATAAAGGAGAATGTTTTTATTAAAACACACTTTTTGATATTCAAATATCACAATAATGTCTATTTCCTTATAATATGATAATATCATTAAATATTTAATGAAAGAAAAATCAAAAACACATTTCATAGTCCTTCACCGAAACTACAATGACTTTCTTTTAGAAGTATAGAAAAGACCAATAATCCAATGAATTAAACTTTAAGGTGCATAGAAAGGTAATCTTTTCAAATAATACACTTTTAGAGCAGCTGTGTTTTCTTATCAAGGTTATCTCCTATAAAACATATTAATGCAATCAAAAGAATTGGATACAAGGCTAATACCAGTTAGAATAAGATTGCACAAAATGTTTTTCAGAATGATCCCTCTGGAATCAGTAGATTTCTTGGCACCTTCTCCTGCTGCTGTTTCCTGATATCAATGTCCTTCATAATAACAACTGAAGGTGCACTAAAAATAATGGTCAAATTACACATATATAATTTTTTCTCATTGTTACACGTACCTGATTGGAATTATGTAGGAAAAAAGGAGGAGAAATCGAAAGAGATTGCGGTACCATGGGCCTACAAATCCTTGCAAGGTGACCATAACAACTGAAAGTGCAACTAGAGCCAAGAATAGTGCTTTGGTTAATTGATTCAGCTCAAGGTCCAGCAAGCCAACCTAAAGAAAACAGATGTAAATTTTTAAAAAATCAATAACAATGAAAAAGATATGCTTTTTTCTTGTTTGTATACAATATAAAATTATATAAAATTAAAAAAAGATAATTTTGCTTTCCTGAACAAACTGGGAACTGATAAATAGCGCCTACCCTGTTCAAATGACCTTAAACCTGATTAAGCATGGTTACATTCTGGATAATGGAACATTAAAAGGTCAGAAAAACTGTTATCAAAACAATCCCTTCATAAATAATATTTTCATGAGTTATGTGAGAATATATTATATGATATATAACATTCTCGGGAACTTGCATATATATCAGATTTATCCACAAAATTCCATGTAACTATATTTATGTAACATCACATGCAATAAGAATGAATGTGGTTTTTATAATGAGTTTAGCAGTCATCTTTTTCTCTGCTTAATGGCATGTGTTTTCTTTATTTATGAGTCCACAGGTAAAGTCTTCACAGAATTGCCTGAAGAATAATATAACTTAGAAAATTCATCCTGAAAATGAAGCAGCCTGTATAAGCAAGCACTGCTTAACAGGACTCTTACAAAGAGTAAACAGGAAGTTTTGCTGAGTGCAGGGAAGAGTTGCACATCATAAACATATCATAAGTAGATTCCAGAAAGTATAGAAATTCCCTTTAAATAATCCCTTATACCGAAACTTTTAGCTTTAACTAAATCTTACTTAATTAGGCTATTATCACCATAGTTCACAACAAAGTGCCATCACTACCTCATGATCTGCTAGATGGTGTTGAGAAAAAGAAACTCATTTTATTTGGGCTTATATGCACATGTTTTAAAGGTAGTATTCTGTACAATATTTATCTTGGTCCTGTGCTAAACCCCCCCAAAAAACTCAGTTTTGTCACTTTAACCTAGAACACAAGAAATCATATTCACTTTCTTGCCTTTGTCATTCTCCAACTGAAAGATGAATGAATTAATGTCCTCGGAGACTGAATCCTGTGCTTTATTTGCATTTCAAAAGATTTGCATAATGAACAGACCTAACTTTTAAACCTCTTGTTAAGCAGTTTAAATCCATAACTATAAATTATATAGATTATGAAAGGCAGAAGCATATCTTTTAGCCAGCACAGAAGATTTGAAAAGTCTGTACTTTGTTTGTAGTTGTGTAGTTTTCCTGTTAAAAAAACAACCTTGGATTTCCCCAGAGACCAGACAAAACTATCCTGTGAGTTATTCCCAGTACACAGTTCCCTAGGGCTGAAATTCCCAGCCTCTGCTTCAGCTTCTCCTTATCATACCCAAGGCATGCAATATGCACCAATAAATACAAGTCCTAAACACAGGAAAGCTGTTTATAGTTGTCACTCTCATTAACAGTCCAGACTATAAAATTCATTAAATGTGAATAAGCTTTATACATGATATTCTTGAACTTCATAGTGATTTTCTCCCCTAGGCATTTTATTAATATAAATCATAGTTAAAATTATTTGATTAGAATGTACTAGGCTGGATCCAAGGTAAGGTGCACTTAGATGTCACGAAAATCAATAAGACATTAGTCATAAGTTAGTTCCCTCTGAAATCAGTGCGACTGAAGTTGAACTAACTTCCTTTGAATCAAACCCACTGAATTTAGTAAGCGTAAGAATACAAATACTAAACAAATAAAATAAAAAGCAAAGAATCCTCCAATTATACTTCAAATGATTTTGTTTTCAAATCAAAGACATCTATTAGTCCAAGAACACTTCAGTCCAGGATAATGCTCTGATATGTTTTTAAAAATAAAATTATTGTGATAGCAGGCTAGGCAAGACAATTATCTCACAGGAGAATATCCCTGATCAGAAAAGCTCTTTAGCTTCTGTCAGAGAAACATATACAGCATAAAAACCCAGAAACTGAGACAATTTATATCAGAATACTATTTAAAATAGTTTTGGAAAATTCCATCATTCTTGTTCATGTATGGGCTGTCCCTTCCCTTGAGAACTAGGCAGCTGAAGATCACAGTGGCTGATTTATCAGCTACATTTAAAAAGCAGCACAACGAGGACAAATATCTTGCAATTTCCGCTGCTTCAACTACTACATAGTTTATGCTTGAATTATTGAGAAAAATAGGTTTCTGGATTAAAATGAAGAAAAATTAAGCCAGGGAAGTAGAGCATGTTTCAAAGCCCAGATCCTTTTGCATTGACAAAGGCAGCCTAAGTTTCAGGCCTCGCTGAAGATCAGATGAAGTCATTATTCATTCAGTCAGGGAAAAAAGACTCAATTACCTCAACCTAAAGATGCTATCAATGAATGCAAAGTGCATATTTTACTCTATTCATCCAAATCCCATTAAAAAGTGAAAGGAATGATTTAATCTGGCCTTCTAGAGTTGGTCTTTTTTTTTTGTAATAAAATAAAGAATCACTGTCTTGCAATATGCATAACCAGTACCTCACACTTTTCTTGCTGCATCATAGCAATGAAAGATTGTAAAAGCCAAGACAAAACCTGACAGAAATGAATACAAAGTTTCCTTTGAGAAATTGCATTTATGGGCCCAAACATTATATATAGACCACTGGATCCACATGTGTAGATAACTAACAGGATAAAAACCTTCCTAATTGAGGGGGACAGATGTGGAGCCCAATGTGGAGTTTATGTTGTAAATTTAAACAATGTTTAAAACAAATGCAAAAAGTTTTAGCTAAAGTGATTGGCCATGAACAATATTGTGTCTCATATATTGATCACATCACTTTATCATTTGTGCCATGTACACAGATAAAATCATACAAAAAAGCAAAAATAAATAAAACCAATCTATTCAATTTGAAAGTGGTTATCGTCCTGCATTTCTCATATTGTCTTTTTACCAGGAAGGAATTAAAATTTGAATGGTTATGAAAATGTGTTATCGTGCTTAAAATTAAGATGAAACAAATAAACAGCTTCATTACGAAAAAAGCTAATTTTAATTTTAAAAATATTCCAAATATTTTCAATACCTGTAGATCACCTTCAAGCTTCTGATCACAATACTTGCTTTGTTTCCAACAACTGTGATGACAGAACCAGATATGCCACCAGAAATTTTAATCTCTCAGGGAAAATTTGTACATAATGTTGAAGACAACCACAATAGTTTTTGTAAGGGGGCTGTTCTAGGATAATGAACACAATAATTGCCTATATAATCTAAAATACTACTAATGACAACAATCACATATCCATTTATCTCCTCTTTAATTTATGTAGCAAGTTTTAAATAGCTAAATCACTCTTAGGAAAATAATGGTTTATACCAACAATAAAGGGTAAGGATGGCATCGTCCTGTTTAAACAAGAAAATATCAGTTTTCTATTTGCTTCATTTTCAAGACAATGCATTAGTAAGTGTCACAATTTCTGAAATATAGTCCCACTGTGATCAGGACACAAAGAAATAATACATAATAAAATAAAGAAAACCCCCGCTACTTGTTCTGAAAATAATGAAGGGAAAATGAAAGGAGGAGGGGGAAACTTCTCTAATAGGCAAAACACTTTCAAAAATATGCTTTTACATGATAGCACTCTTAAGGGGAGGTGGATTTAGTGGCTGATTAAACAAAACAATTGTTGACCATTAAGAATATTTTAATAAGGACCATCCTTATACTGTAATGTAGTTCTACAAACATTTTTTTCATTAAAATGTGATTCTTAAAGTCCTTCACAACTGTAATGTCAAAAGAGCTTTAAGGGGTTCTGCTGGGAAGTCTAATCCACAAAGTATCAGCAGGCAATCAAAAGTTAGTTTCATTCTTCTCTAATATAAGAATTAAAAGAGGAATTTCCAATTTATCCAAGTATTCTCTCACATAATATTCTGACTAATATTATAAAGCAATTCTGAACCCCTGTAGTACCTGAGGACAGTCACATAATTAAAACTGAATTAGGCACAAATGATGCATACAAATGCTTTCTTGCTTAAAGTTAACATGCAACAGTAGCAAACACACAGAGTCTATTAAACAAATGGTTAGACATTTCAAGTGCTGGGTTCTATTTTCCTTTACCCTTTTCCCAGTGACTTTTTCAATATGCTAATTCATGATCAGCCTTACAGTGTCATATAAGAATCAAGAAAAATACTAACTAGTATAATGCATGGTAGTGGCTAGTGTTACACATTAGTTACTCGGAATACTTTTGTATTCTGCAAATACAAAAAGAGCTAATAGTATAAAAATCTGTTTTAAAAACAGGATATTGCTCATCATAATTAAAATAAAATAAAAATATTGTTACTGTACTGCTTATACCAAACTGTTTCTTTCCAAAACTATAATGCATTTTTACAGTTTTAACATTTCTAAATTCATTTCTTTCAAATTACCTTCAAGGATTAATATGACAAGTCTCATGCAAAATAGATACCTCTATTGAACTGATTGTAGAATATATAAAGTCTAACATTAAGACTGTAACTCTAATTAACAAAATGAATGCCAATTACTCTTTTATGCATCTTTTCCATTTAACTCTTCTCAGTTCATGCTTGGCTGGTAGAAAACAATATGCAAATTTATGCACAACAACTCATATATAGTACAAAAGCTCTTTCTGTACTTTGATGAGAAATACAAAAACAAAAGACCTAAAATAAGAATTCCATCAAAACAACAACACTGCATTTTGCTCTTGATGTCACAATTATTTAATTGCAAAGGAAAGCAATATTTGAATATTGCCAGAATAGTAAGATGCTGTTTCAAGTCTTCAGTAAGATCTGCTTATAGAAAATAATTTTAATAAGTTCACACTATATTTTAAGAAGATGAGATCCGAACAAACCCAACATTTGGCAAGCAATTCAAATCTGGGCACTGAGAAATAAAATACAACACTGGACCTTACTGTTCAAATGTTCATTTTCAACAAGGATTTCCCCCCCTATCCCTAAACAACAATGACATGGTTGTAGTAGTAGTAATTTATTATTTTTAACAGTGTCAAAATAAAAAGAAACTCACAATATAACAATACAAGCTATTCAGTTTGTAGGGTAATGTTGCATGTATCTATAAATAGATTCTGAGCAACAGATTTTGGGGGGAAAGCACAACCCCCATGGTATTAGTATGGTACTGAAACAAATTAAAACACAGTGAATAAATATATTGACAGGAATTATGCGAAATGCAGACATGCATTACGTTGACTGGAAGGTAGTTGTATAAATACTCAAGTCTTGAAACCACTGCAGTCTTTTAAAAATTATGTAAAACATTATTTACTAAATTTCAGATTCCAAGGTCTTAGCAGCAACTAAAATTTCTTCATTTTCTGTGAAAATTTTACTGATCTCTATTATACATGAAATCTGAAATCTGTTAGTATCAGTTCTAACATTTCAACCCAGAGATTGACATAGCCTAGTTCAGACAGCAGAGGGTGCACAAGACTGAAGTTAACTAGTGTAACTGTACCAAGACTCTCAACGCAAACAACTTTTTCTCCTCGATTTGGATTCTTCACAAAGACAGCCCAAAGAATATCACTGCTGAAATGTGTTATTATATATTTTGTTATTAAAGAGAACACTGTTGTCTTGTTGTCAAATTGCAGTATACTCCTATTTATACAGGTGGAGACAAATACACGAATGTACATTTTACGTACATATGAGGGAGTATCGTAAAGTTTTAATTATCACCTTTTAAAAAATTTGACAGAAAGTTTGTTTTGATTTGTAGTTGTTAACTTATATCTATGTAGTCACCATCCAGATCTACACATTTTCCCCCAGTGTTTCTTGACCCTCCGAATACCATTATTGTAGAAGTCTGCAGATTGCGCTGTATGAGGATTTTGCACTTTAGTCACTTCTGGCAAAACCTGTCACAAAAATAAAGAACACAATGAGCTGATTTTCTCAACATCATGCACTTAGGGACCAATGACGACACTGACAAAATTTCATCAATATACACAACTTTTGGGTGATAATCATTACTTTATGATACCCCCTTGTAAAGCGCAATCTGCAGACTTGTACAATATCAAGTATTTGGAGGGTCAAGAAACGCTGGGAAAAATGTGTAAGGTGACTTTGTAGATATAAGTTAACAACTACAAATCAAAACAAACTTTCTGTCAAATTTTCTTAAAGGTGATAATTAAAACTTTATGATACCCCCTCATAATATCTTCTTTGACTGTTCACAATCTCTCACACTTTTCTACTTACACAAAGCACACAAACAAAATATTTATTTTACAAAAACCAGCATGTCTTTTCACACATCACCTATAAAAATACTTCAACAGTGCTGCCTATTTCTCTGCTCAATTTTCTTAACAGCAGTACCCAGCCTAACATGTTCTCATATTTTGTGTGCTGACTTTTTTAGATGAAATGTTCATAAACATCCCATAAAACATAAGCAGCTGAACCAAAAGATCATATAATCATCTAAAGCCAGAACTCTCACAGATTACAATGAATGCTTCTAAAATTATCATATGAATTTACCTGATGGTTCTGTCTTTTGTTGAAGTCTGCCAAGTCTTAGAATAAATTGGAACATTTCTCCTGTTTTTCCTCATCTCTGCCTCTACATTACATATGTATATATCTATAGACAGCTGTATAACAGAAGTGGTTCTGAACTTCAAACACAGCTATACAGTTATTCTGTCCCACTCCCACCCACAACCCTGAAACTCTAGTGTTACCAATCTAACTTCTGGAATATGCATACAGCCTCATGAAACTGCCAAACACTGCAGATAGATTTAGAGAGTAAATGTCTTGAAACATGCTTAGAAGAAATCTCTTAAGTGTCAACTGCCAAGTTATTCATTAATTCAGTGCCACAAATAAGCATCCAAATAAAGAAACACCACTATTTATTTATTGTCAGTCTTTTCCCCAGTTTGGAACTCAAAGTGGCTTACAACAAATTTAAAAATGTGTTGTTAAAAATTCACAAGATACAAAAATTAAAATGAGAGTAAAAAACAAACAAAACATTCAAACCAACTTAAAACATTTATAATTAAAATGTGTGCAGACACCAATTAGGAAGATCCAGCACATTATTTGGTGGGACAGACCCTTTATACTGAATCATCAAATGCCTGCCTAAGTGGAAAAGTCTTTACTTGTCTGCAAAAAGAACGTAGGGAGGTTGCCAGTCTAACTTCTCTGGGAAGAGAGTTGCAGAGCTTGGGGGCAGCCATTGAGAAGGCCCTCTTCCATGTTCTCACCAGCTGTACCTTGAGAGAAGGGCATCCTGAGCAGGTTTCAAAGCATAGGCTGATTCGTAAGGAAAAATAGGGTCCTTAAAATAATCTGAGCTGTGTAGGGCTTTATAGGTCAAAACCAGCACTTTGAATTGTGCCCAGAAATGGGCCGGAAGTCAGTAAAGCTCTTGTAACAAGGGAGATGTATGTTTCCTGTAGCCAGCTTGTTAGCAATCTGGCTGCAGCTCTTTGGACCAGCTGACTTTTCCAAACACTCTTCAAAGGTATTCCCATGTACAGTGTGTTATAGTAATTTAACCAGCATGTAACTAAGGCATGTCACCATGGTAAAATCCAACTTCTCAAAGCTCCTATCTACTACTGAAACCTGAATTTCCAGGGTTAGGGTTGAATCCAAGAGCACACCCAAGCTAGAGACCTGATTTATTCCCTGATCTGTCTTTTCACTGACCAGGAACATCTCCATCTTGTATGGATTAAGATTCAATTTGTTCACCCTCATCCAGTCCATTATTGATGACATTATTATCATTATTATTATTATGCACTGATTTAGGACCAAAACAGATTCCTTGGCTTGTAGCGGAAAGGAGTAATAGAGCTGGTATCATCCACATACTGTTAGCACTGAAACTTCAGACAACCTCTCCCTGTGATTTCATATATATGTTAATATCATGGGGGACAGAACCATGCCCAGTGAGACCCCACAGGCCGATGGCCAAGAGGACAATAAGGAGTCTCCCAGCACCACCTTTCTGGAAGGTTCACCCTTCCAGGAAGGAAAGGAGCCACTGTAAAACAGTGTCTCCAAGTCCCAACCTAGCAAGGTGGCTCAGAAGGATACCATGGTATTGAAAACTGCCACCAGGGGTAGGCAACCTTTCTTTCCCCTTTAAGGGCCAAGGGACTTCAGCTCCCAGAATCCCAGGAGCTATTGGCCAACATGGGACTATTGGCCAACATGGCTGAGGCTTCTGGGAGCTGAAGTCCCTTGGCCCTTAAAGGGGAAAGGTTGCCTACCCCTGCACTACACTGTCTCGCTCCTGGTGTAGGTAATCCACCAAGGTGACCAAACTCGTTTGGCTCTATTCCATGAGAAGGGATGCTTGGGAACAATCATATCCACTGCCCTGATAATTTCTGCATTCCAGAGGTCACCCAGGACTTCAGCAGGATCACCAGTCAAGACAGGAAAAAAAAAAAAAGGAAAAAAAACCGCCCTGAAACCATAAGGGAATCCATCTGGGTCCATAAGCCTCCTGGGGTAGACCTTTTTATGTGTTCCCTACCCCTATAGCCCAGGGACCGGCAACCTTTTGGAGACCTGGGCCAGTCTCCCGTAGCCCAGGTCTCGGCTGGGCCAAGGGTGTGTGTGTGTGTGTGCGCGCGCCCCCCCACATGCCGCCGCTGTGCATGGCATGGTGGCGGCGGCAGCGGCATGTACGGGGGGGCGCGCGCGTCGGTGGAGGGTGCATGCGGACTTACCGGCCCAGGCGACCCCTGCCGCCGCCGCCTCCGCCGCTGCCTCCGGCTCTGCCGCCTCTGCCTCCGCCGCCGCCGCTTGCTTTTGTCAGCGGGCGACGGCGAGTGACGCGGCTGGCATTTTGGCCTCCAAAATGCCATCTGCGTCACGTTTGCGCATGCGCAAACCCTCCGCATGCGCAAACGCGACGCGGCTGGCATTTTGGAGGCCAAAATGCCGGCCACGTCGCTCGCTGTCGCTCGCTGACGAAAGTGAGCAGCAGCAGCGGCGGAGCCAGAGGCGGCGGCGCAGCTGGAGCCGGAGGAGGGAGGCGGTGGCGGTGGCGGAGGCGGCAGAGGGAAGTGGAGGGGGCGGAGGCCCCTCCGCCTCCTCCTCCGTCGCTGCTGCCGCCTCCACCACGGCCTGTTTTGGTCGGCGCGCGACCGTGGTCGGCCTTTTGTTTATCAAAATGGCGGCCGTGGCGTGCTCAGTCGCGCGCCGACCAAAACAGGCCGCGGAGGCACCGCGGCGGCGGCAGTGGCAGGGGTCCGCCTGGGCCGGAACCGGCCCGTGGGCCGTAGGTTGCCGACCCCGGCTATAGCCACATACAATTTGAGACAGACACATGGCTATAATGACAGACATAAAGTCCTGAGCTGCTCCCAACAAGTCAACCTTAGTATGGATATTGAAAACTCACAACACTACAAGATAGGTGGATTCCAACCCTAACCCTGAGAACACCTCAGCTAGCTCAGGAAAGGAGAGGGCTGAGCAGTGGAGTGGGTGGTACACAAAAGAATCCTAATCTGTCCTGGCCATCCAGCTCCAGCTAAAGACACTCAAACCCAGAAAACTGCATGATAGGGCAGTAGGTCAGGGGGATGGGATTTCGATAGACTACTGCAACTCCACCTCCCTGACCTCAGGACTCGTCTGCTGCTGAACATACAGCCCTGGTGGACAAAGCTGAGAGATTAACCATCACCACAGTTTTTTGTGGTTTTTTCGGGCTGTGTGGCCATGTTCTAGAAGAGTTCCTTTCTGACGTTTTGCTAGCATCTGTGGCTGGCATCTTCAGAGAATACTGGAATGGAAGATAGTGGGTCTATATATACTGTGAGACCCTGGGTAGGGAGGAGTGATTTCCATGTAAACTGTGTATTGTTCTGTATTGAATAGGTATTGTTCTGTTGTTAATGGCATGGCTCCAGGGTGGGAGGATATGCAATCAAGGATATTTGTCTGCTATTGTCTGCTAGGAAAGCCCCTGATCCTGGTTGGTTTCCCATTTGCATTTGCTGAGTGCTGATTTTCTTATTTTGTAGGACTGGTAGTCAAACCTTGTTTACTTTAAGGGTTTCTTCTTTCCTGTTGAAATTATCCAAGTGATTGTGGATTTTGATGGCTTCCCTGTGCATTCTGACCTGATAGTTGTTGGCATGATCTAGAATCTCAGTGTTTTCAAACAGCATTTTATGCCCAGGATGGTTTATAATGTGTTCTGCTACTGCTGATTTTTCTGGCTGGCCCAGTCTGCAGTGTCTCTCATGTTCCTTGACTCGTGTTTGTACACTGCATTTGGTGGTCCCTATGTAGACTTGTCCGCAGCTGCATGGTATGCGGTAAACTCCTGTGGCTGTGAGAGAGTCTCTCCTGTCCTTCGCTGAGCGCAGAATTTGTTGGATTTTCTTGGTTGGTTTGTAAACCATTTGGAGGTTGTGTTTCCTCACCACTTTCCCTATTCTGTCTGTGACTCCTTTGATATATGGTAAAAATACCTTCCCTTTGGGTGGCTGCTCGTCTTCACTCCTCTGGGTTTTCCTGGGTCTGGAAGCCCTTCTGATGTCTGAGCTGGAGTAACCATTTGCCTGTAGAGCCCGGTCTAGGTGCTTCAATTCCTCTTCCAAGAAGTGGGGTTCACAGATGCGTTTTGCCCAGTCTACCAGTGTTTTTATTGTGCTTCTTTTTTGTCCTGGGTGATGGTTGGAGTTCTTGTGCAGGTATCTGTCTGTATGTGTAGGTTTTCTGTATACTGTGTGACCCAGACGTTGGTTTGGTTTGCGGATGACTAGGACATCCAGGAATGGCAGTGTTCCTTCCTTTTCTTTTTCCATATTGAAATGGATGTTAGGGTGGATGTTGTTCAGGTGATTCAGGAACCCAGCCAGATCTTCTTCTCCATGGCTCCAAATGGTGAAAGTGTCATCCACGTATCGGAACCAAGTTGTGGGCTTTTTCGGTGCTGTTTCCAGGGCTTGTTTTTCAAAGTTTTCCATGTAACCACCACCACGTCTCAACAATGTTGGCAGAGAATAAATAAATAAAGTAAATAAAGATGGATAATAAATAAAATAAATAAAGATGGATTTTACACGTAAGCAAAGATGAGCAGGCAATTTTATTAATAGTTTAGGAAGTTCCTGGTCTAGTGTATTGATACAGGTACATGACCAGTTAAGTGCAATAATGCAGGCATGAGAACCCTACTTACTAGCTGAGATATCAACTAGTGTTTTAATATGTATATTATGCCAAGAAACCATTGCCCCAGTCAAAACAGTGCCAATGTACTGGAGTCTGAGGATATATCTTAATTCAGCTGTTTCTCTTTCCAACAACAACAACAACAACAACAACAACAAGACTGATACTCAGGGGTCCAAGTTAGAATGTCCAGGAAGGCTGAAGTGTTCTGCAATTGGTTTTGGGGGTTCCCCATTTCTAAAATTCAATTTGCGTTCATTTATAATCTGGCATAGAGACCATCCTATTTGCCTAATGTAGAGTGCTGAGAGGCACTGTTGATAAAAGATTGCATATATCACATTAGAGCAGGGATATGTAAAGTGCAGCCTGTGAGCCATGTGGAGCTTCCCTGGGGCATTTTTGTGGTCCCCAGGCATGTGTGTGTCCACAAAAACATGGATTTTTTTTTTTAAAAAAATGCTTCAGAATGCCCCCAAATGCACTTTAGAGGGTGAGATGGGCCTCTCTACCACTTTTGGAGCTTGTTGTTGTTGTTGTTGTTGTTGTTGTGTATCTCCAAGTCATTTTTGATTTATGGCAACCCTAAGACGACCATATCATAGGGGTTTCCTTGTAATTTTCTTCAGAAGAGGTTTGCCATTTCCATCTCTGAGGTTGAGAGAGTGTGACTTGCCCAAGGTCACCCCGTGGGTTTCCATGGCTGAGCCAGGATTTGAACCCTGATCTCCAGAATCAGAGTCCAATGCTCAAACCACTACACCACACTGGCTCTCTTACTTTTGGAGCTCCACTGGGTAAACACAAACAAATAATGCAGCCCATAGCCTTCCACACTTGCCCACCACTGCATTAAAGGATGTGAGCACACCTCAATTGTTGTAGGTGATGTTTCTGATCAAGCAGATATGGGATCAAAGTAGGTATCTAGGCTTGTGCCAAGGTCTTGGTCTGGTCTTCCCATCCATGTTGTGTGTCCTATTGTAGGTATGTAGCTGTTTGAGATTAGGGAGCTGTCTGTAGGTGAGTAAATGCCTGCCACCTATAGCCCCTGATAGGGTATCATCATTCTCCAGAGTTAGTTGTAGCTCATCAGTGATGTCTCAGCTTTTAAATATTACTTTATAGTTACAGGGATGCAATCTAAATTACAGCATACCTTGGATATATTCTGAAGCCGTGTTTGCTTAATTTTAATTTAGGCCTGCCCCTAACCAACCATAATGAGCTGTTTTAGTCTGACTTTGTACTAGGCTTGTGAGCCACACTTGGTTCCTTTCCAGTGTAAATCTGGAGTAAGGGTGTGAGTCTGTAGAATGCACATAGGCCACATGGGTCTGGAAGAACAGCAGCCCTGTTTTTCTTTTCAAAATCCCCTGCGTGTGCAGACATGCAGATATATGTATATATATATATATATATATCTCCAAAGAGTCAACTTTAGTGCTGACAAACATACGTCAACAAATATGGAAAACAAAACAATATCCAACAGATTGGAAGCAGTCAATATACATCCCCATCCACAAAAAGGGAGATACAAGAGACTGCAGCAACTATAGAACCATAGCACTGATCTCCAATGAAAGCAAAATTATGCTCAAAATTCTGCAACATAGACTTCAACCATACATTTCTCTAAGAGAAATCCCAGAGGTCCAAGTGGGGTTCAGGAAAGGAAGAGGCACTAGGGACCACATTGCAAACATATGATGGCTAATGGATCGCACCAGGGAATTCCAAGAGAAAACCATCATGTGCTTTATAGACTATAGCAAAGCCCTTGACTACATAGATCATGAGAAGAATGCCCTTAAAGAATGGGAGTGCCAACAAATCTGATAGTCCTAATGAGGAATCTATACTCAGGACAAGAGGCTACTGTCAGAACAGAACACAGAAAAACAGAATGGTTCCCAATTGGCAAAGGAGTCAGACAAGGTTGCATACTTTCACCCTATCTGTTCAACTTGTATGCAGAACATATTTTAAGAAAAGCAGGTTTGGACACAGAAGAAGGAGGAGTGAAAAAAGGAGAAAGGAATATCACAATCTAAGATATGCAGATGACACCATCATACTAGCAGAAACCCTCACAGACCTGGAACACCTACTAAGGAAGATATAGAAGAAAGTGCTAAGGCAGGCTTAATGTTGAACATAAAGAAAACAAAAATAATGACCATCAAGGACCTTCACAAGTTCAACCTAGACAGTGAAAAAATAGAAATAGTAAAAGAATTCCCATATATGGGATCAAACATTGATAGAAATGGGGAGTGCAGCCAGGAAATCATAAGAACACCTAGAATGGAGAGGGTGGCTATGAAAGAACTAGAAAAGGTTCCAAAATGCAAAGATATCCAACTCAGTACAAAAGTTAGAATCATACAAGGCATTGCATTTCCTATTACCATGTATGGATGTGAGAGGTGGACAGTTAAGAAAGATAATAGGAAGAAAATCAATGCATTTGAGATGTGGTGCTGGAGAAGAGTGCTGAGGATCCCATGGACAGCCAAAAGGACCAGCAAATGGGTCCTAGAACAGATCAAGCTGGAAACCTCCCTGGAAGCCAAGATGACCAAACTGAGACTGTCATACTTCGGGTACACCATGAGAAGGGAGGGCTCATTTGGAAAAAAAAAAAAAAACAAATGCTGGGG